>JAQFVV010000041.1:3474225-4111335 GCA_028023455.1 Epiperipatus broadwayi
ATATTATAACGGGATTTGCCATTTTCCATATATATATTACGCATATATGTAGTCTTGTACGATTGCGTGTATGTATATATAACGATACACGTATATGCGTAATGGTTTAAAAGAATATCTATTCTTAAATTATTCCATTTTATTGCCCCAGCATATTTATGAGCATCAATTTATGACCTCAAGCGCCAATCCCATATTTCTATAAGAATTATGCTGGGAGAACTGGAATACCAATATGGAAATGCCCCTGGACTAGCTCTGCTCAGGGCTAGTGGTAAAATTTACCGGCAGTAGATCTAACTCTCTCTTTTTTTTATTTTTTTTAAAAAAAACTCATAACATAAAAACAAAACAAAAAAAAATCATTCACTTTATATACATTTATTAGCTATGATATTTACGTATGTATAAAAAAAAAAATATTATTTACTTAAGTTAAACCAGTGTCTCTTTTCTCTTTTAAATCAAAGATTCATATCAGTTTTCTTTTTTTCTTTGTTTGCTCCTTTCTCTTTTTGCCAAAACTCCCACCCACACAATTATGCTATTATATGTATTTTGCACCGAAGATTTAATTGGACTAATTTATACACTAATAAATTCCGTAGTAAATAGTTTGACCTCTCCGGGCAAAGAAAATAAATTTTAAGTTCACAATTGTGTCAAATAAACAGTTTTCTCAAATTCGTGGAGTAAGCTTACTAAAAGTGACATATATAGATGTAATTAGAAAGAAAATACCTGGTTTCCCCGGGGAATTGATCGAATCCTCTTGGTGAAAATGGAATCTCCGGTCCTTTGTCGGTGAACGAACTTTGTTTTTTTTTTCTTTGAAGTTCGGGTTCCATGGCTAAAGTCTGTTTATTTATTTATTTTCTTTCTCTTCTGGCGATTCAATATTGTTGCTTATTGAGGCGAATTCTCTGGGCTTGACGTCCCTTCTCCGCTATCGGCAGCTGCTATACATTCGGGGGCAAAGGATTCGGACCCTCCGCACGTTGAAGCCTCTACCCCAGCCTGACCATATTTTATCAAAATGTATATCACGTTGACCGTCCGCTTTCTTCTACCTCCAAACTTATACTAACTAATTAATTTAATTTTTCTTTAATTATCAAACTTATCTTTCTTTTCACTCTTTTTTTTCATTATATTTCCATTCACATTCCATATACCTTTGTTAAAATGCACCACAAAAGGTTTTTATATCTATTTCTTTCCAATTAATATTTAATTAGTATTAGACATTCCACGATTTTTATAATAATTACTTCCACTGTTCTGCAAAATTAGTCTTCCATCTTGATATTTAAAGTTCTTTTGTTGACTTAATATGTATATATTTAAAAGTTTATCAAACAAAATATTTTTTATTTTTATTTTGTGAATTTTTCCATTTTTAATGGTTCAAAAACGCACTCACACATATACATAGCAATGTGTATAGCTGGGTTTGGCAAAAGAGAGAAAAAAATCAGAGCAAGTGTATAACCCCCCATACCTCTTCTATGAGTTCTTTTTAATTAAAATAACTAAATCAATTCTGTACAACCACGCAAATGACCGTTGATTGTACATCAAACTGTAAATATTAATTTTGTTAGTAAAGTAATATATATTTTTAATAATACGTTAGTAATAAGATATATATATATTTTTAATAATGCGTTAAGTATACGAATACGTATTTGTCTAATTATCGCAACAGGGTTTGATTATACCTGCCCTGTTGCAATACCCCCCTCCTGGAAGCCTTCAAATACGGTCTATGTATTTGAATGGCTCCTAAATATCATGAACCGTTCATACCGGCATGAGGCTTGAGGGAACGAGCATTGTATGATCCTTTTACCTCCTGCCCAGTATTCACCCAGAATGCATTATCCCCCTGACACTTAACAATAGGGAAAGGTCCCTCATACAAACTGCAAAACTTCTTACAGATAAATTTCCTCGGTTCGCTCACATGTGGGGTTTTCACCATGACTAGGTCACCCACTTTAAACCGATGAGGCCTCTCCAGTGTATGTTTGTTTCTTTCCTGACTCCTTTTCAAAAGTGTATGATAGGCCTGCTTTTGGTCCTCCTCCACATTTATTGGCTTTTCCTTTGGTCCTGGTATTTTGGCCTTGATTAATTTAGGGGCATGTTTCCCAAATTGGAGCCGCACGGGAGAGAACCCTGTGGATTCATTAACTGCCCAATTTATGTAGTTCAGTATTTCTGGAATCTTTTTAACCCAACCTCGGTGATTAGTTGGGATGTATGTCCTAAACAACCTACCCAACTCACGCATCACCCGCTCACATGGGTTCGATTGTGGATTCCTAATTGATGTCAGTATGTGTTGGATCCCTGACTTCTGAACCCATGCTTTCCATTCTCCAGAGATAAATGGTGTGCCATGATCCGATAGGATGCTTTGAGGTTTTCCTATCACTGTAAAATATTCCTTTTCAAGGAGACGTATGGTGTTTCGGGTATTTGCTTGAGTCATGGGATATGCAGCCACAAATTTACTGAATAGATCATACACCACCAACAAGTATTTTTTTTATTAAAGGCGGGCAATGGTCCATAATAATCTATCGCAATCATCTCACCTGGCTTCTTTGGAATTATGGAGGTCATTGGGCCTGCATAATAATTCCTATTAGCAGGCTTAGTTTTCTGGCAAAGTTCACATTGCCTGATCATTCTCACAACAGTCCAATGCATGCCTGGCCAATAAAACCACTGTCTGAGCCACTTTTTGGTTTTCCATATCCCATAGTGTCCATATATTTGGTGGACATGAGTCATCACTGCATTCCGCATTTTCTGGGGTATTACAGGTCTCCAACTATCTGGTCCCCTTTTCGTTCTGTATTGGAGAACAGCTTGGTCAAGTTTGTATCGGTTGATCCAACTTCTGGATTCATCATTGTTTTTTTTTTGTATTCCCTTTCAGTTGTGCAATTATTTGACTTAACTGGGCATCCTCCCTCTGACACTGGGCTAATCTCTTAAGGTCATTCTCTACCCCTTCATTAATCCTTAAGTCTATTCCTGCCACATATAAATTTTCAGCTTTAAGATGACATGATGGCAAACGCACTGGGTTACGGCTAAGAGCATTAGCTACAATGTTATCTGACCCCTTACAATGCTTTACCACATAATTATACTCTTGGAGGTATAGACTCCACCGTACCAACCGACTATTTGTCAGATAACTATGGTTAATAAATTCTAAACTCTTATGATCCATAACCACAATTATTTTTGATCCCAACAACAATGTGCAGAGTTTTTGGAATGACCAAACAATGGCCAAAGCTTCCTTTTCTGTGGCAGTGTAATGCCGCTCTGGACCCTTGAGCAACCTACTTAAGAAATACAGCACTTTTACCTGACCATCCTCTTGAATCTGTGATACTGTTGCTCCCAGCCCATACCCGCTGCTGTCAGTCTGCACTACAAAGGGTTTCTCAAAATCGGGAAAAGCCAGCATTACATGTTTCATGAACCCTTGCTTCACCCTCTCAAATGCCTGGCTTTGCTTTTCACCCCACTCCCACACTACATCTTTTCTCAGTAATCTAATTAGTGGTTCCATATGTTGAGCAAACTGCTCCTGAAAACGGTTGTAGAAGTTACACATACCCAAAAAGGATCGTATCTGCTTTTTGGACCTAGGTATTGGGAAACCTTCAATGGCTGAGATTTTATCTGGGTGTGGCCGGACACCTTGCGATCCTATAAGGTGGCCCAAGAATGTAACTTCCTCTTGAAATAGCACACTTTTCTTCAGGTTTACCTTGATCTCTTTATTCCAACATTCCCTTAAAAACATTTCCACCTCTTTGGTATGTTCTTCCATAGTAGCCGATGCCACCAATACATCATCCACATACATTGTAACTATTTTCTTGACTTCAGCAGATAATACCTGATCCAAACATCGCAGTAAACCAGCCCCACTGTTAATCAGGCCGAATGGCATACGGTTAAACTGATATGAGCAGCCGTCATATCTAAAGGCAGTATACTTACGATCTTCTGGATGCAGCCTTATCTGCCAATAGCTTGCTGTCAGATCAAATGTTGAAAAAAATTTTTTTCCTTTAAATCTCCCAAGTAATTCTTGCATGGGTGGTGGTATGTTACAATCTGGGACCGTGATTTTATTCAACTGCCTCGCATCGAGACATAACCGTACGGAATTATCCTTTTTCTTGATGACGACTATCGGGTTACAATAAGCCGAAGAGCTTTTTGATATAATACCCCATTCCAACATTTGATCTATCTGCTCCTTCACCTGCTCCCTATATTGATGAGGAATTGGGTATGATTTTGCCTTAAATGGTTGTGTTTCATTTACTTGAGTCCTTTGTTTGAACCCTGGGATCATGCCTGGCCTGTCTGAAAATACCTGATTGTATTCCTTCAGTATCTTTCTTAGTATTTCCTTCCCTTCTCCCCCAGTTATCTTCACCTGGTCTATTTTTTCCATTATCAAATCATCATTGGGTTCTTCGACAACTTTCACAGCACCTATTGAACTATCCGCGCTATCCATTATAAATCCAACTAACTCCCCATTACACGTGGCTTGTCTACTTTCGTAGTTCAACTTGCACTTATATTTGTATAAAAAGTCAGTTCCCAATAAAACATCACAAATCAAATTTTTCATGATTAGTAATACATGGGGGCAACTTACTCCATGGGTTTTGATATCCAGCCATATTTGTTTGGGTTCAACCTTGGCCTTTCTGTTGTTGGCCATTGCCACTTGTACAGCTTTCAATGGCAGAACAGGTATATTTGGTTGTTCTCTGGTGAGTTTATGATACAATCTTTCTGTTATTACAGAAACCTGACTCCCTGAATCAATAAGCGAGCGCTTCTACTTTGGTCTGTCCTCCTATCTTTATTTTCGGACATGTTTGGCCTGCATAACTCGGTACACGGTCCTCCCATGAACAAATTAGGTTCCCCATGTGTTTTGAGTTCGGTTGCTGTCTGAATATTATGTCTTTCCTTTAGTCTTATTTCCTTTTTCTATCGAATCTGTCTCATTTCCGCACTTATTTCCATTTGGCTCAATATCTCGACTATTTGTTTAGACGGGTTATCTCCTCCTTCCTCTAGCATCAATCTTATTCTTGATGGCAGATTTCTGCAGACGGTCTTCACAATCTATTTCTCTGACAAATTACATGGTTCTAATGTCCTAAGTGTGGCTACTTGACGCCTAAAAAAATGAACATATTCCTCTGGTTCATCCTCTTGAAACTTCTCTCTTATCAATTGGGATCTAATGTTGTTCTGCCTTTCTTCACTCCAGAAAACTCTCTCTAGGGCTATCTTGTAATCTAAAAATGTCTGCGGTTGGTTTAGCAATGAATTCCACCAATCCATGGCCTGCCCTTCTAGGTGGTAAGACGCTATTATCGTTTTAACCTTGTCTGGTGTTCCATAACACACAAAGTATCTTTGCAGACTCCTAAGGTGCTCTACTGGCGTCTCTTCCTTCTTCCCTCCATATACTTTTATTCTTATCAACTCCATCCTTTTTATGTGATGTATATATATTTTTCTATGTGCTAGGTTCCGAAATCCCAAACCTCCAAAGCACAGTGCTGTCCCCTTCCCGGATTTTCTTACGTCTTCAATATTTCTTAAGTATATATATTTATAATTTTACTGTGGACCGATCGATATTTCATTATGTTGTTTCGACTTACTCTTGTGTTTCACTTTTATAAAACCCCGTTTTGAAAACTAGTACAGATAGACTATTGTTATTTCAAAACCTTCGTTTCAAATTCAGAAATTGTCGAATGATTATAAAAGCAAAAAGTGAAAATATATTAAAAAGCATAGCCACTGTGTGGGTGTAAATTAAATATAATTCATTTCTCGAATTTCTTTTAAAACGACATTAATTTAATATATATATATATAAATTATTTTTATCTAGTTATGACATCTTATAGTAATAAGTGACAGAAAGCCCAAAATAATTGTTTTGTATCTAATTAAAATGGATTAATTATAAAGGTTAACCACTTAAAACACTCGTTTACTTTTTTCTTTTAAAAATATCTGTATTACTTTTTTTTAAAAAAAAAAAAAAAATCAATCGCGAACAATAAAATATTTACGTTTGTTATTTACAAAAAAAAAATCCATAACAAACTGAAAGTTCTTTAAAAAAAACCAGTCTAACCGAAACTGATTACTTTATGAAACGCTTTTATCTTCTGCACTCAGTTGGTATTTTTCATATAGCCTAAAAAGTTTTTTTTTTTTTTACTTATAAAACTCAATATTAACTACATCCAACTCTGCCAATATAATATAACTTCCGTTATTAGCTAAAACAATAATGATCTGACAAAACCGATATGTATACATTTATTTACTTTCTCAAAAAAAAAAAAAAATCATGCTAAATTCTTTCATATTTTTCTTTCCCTCATTGACCTACTTTTCTTCGATGTCCTTTCGTTGGGTCGCCATTATAACGGGATTTGCCGTCTTCCATATATATATTACGCATATATGTAGTCTTGTATGATTGCGTGTATGTATATATAACGATACACGTATATGCGTAATGGTTTAAAAGAATATCTATTCTTAAATTATTCCATTTTATTGCCTCAGCATATTTATGAGCATCAATTTATGACCTCAAGTGCCAATCCCATATTTCTATAAGAATTATGCTGGGAGAACTGGAATACCAATATGGAAATGCCCCTGGACTAGTTCTGCTCAGGGCTGGTGGTAAAATTTACCGGCAGTAGATCTAACTCTCTCTTTTTTTTTATTTTAAAAAAAAACTCATAACATAAAAACAAAACAAAAAAAAAATTATTCACTTTATATACATTTATTAGCTATGATATTTACGTATGTATAAAAAAAATATATATTATTTATTTAAGTTAAACCAGTGTCTCTTTTTTCTTTTAAATCAAAGATTCATATCAGTTTTCTTTTTTCTTTGTTTGCTCCTTTCTCTTTTTGCCAAAACTCCCACACACACAATTATGCTATTATATGTATTTTGCACCAAAGATTTAATTGGACTAATTTATACACTAATAAATTCCATAGTAAATAGTTTGACCTCTCCGGGCAAAGAAAATAAATTTTAAGTTCACAATTGTGTCAAATAAACAGTTTTCTCAAATTCGTGGAGTAAGCTTACTAAAAGTGACATATATAGATGTAATTAGAAAGAAAATACCTGGTTTCCCCAGGGAATTAATCGAATCCTCTTGGTGAAAATGGAATCTCCGGTTCTTTGTCGGTGAACGAACTTTGTTTTTTTTTCTTTGAAGTTCGGGTTCCATGGCTAAAGTCTGTTTATTTACTTATTTTCTTTCTCTTCTGGCGATTCAATATTGTTGCTTATTGAGGCGAATTCTCCGGGCTTGACGTCCCTTCTCCACTATCGGCAGTTGCTATACATTTGGGGGCAAAGGATTCGGACTCTCCACACGTTGAAGCCTTTACCCCAGCCTGACCATATTTTATCAAAATGTATATCACGTCGACCGTCCGCTTTCTTCTACCTCCAAACTTATACTAACTAATTAATTTAATTTTTCTTTATCAAACTTATCTTTCTTTTCACTCTTTTTTTTCATTATATTTCCATTCACATTCCATATACTTTGTTAAAATGCACCACAATAGCTTTTTACACCTATTTCTTGCCAATTAATATTTAATTAGTATTAGACCTTCCACGATTTTTATAATAATTACTTCCATTGTTCTGCAAAATTAGTCTTCCATCTTGATATTTAAAGTTCTTTTGTTGACTTAATATGTATATATTTAAAAGTTTATCAAACAAAATATTTTTTATTTTTATTTTGTGAATTTTTCATTTTTAATGGTTCAAAAACGCACTCACACATATACATAGCGATGTGTATAGCTGGGTTTGGCAAAAGAGAGAAAAAAAATCAGAGCAAGTGTATAACCCCCCATACCTCTTCTATGAGTTCTTTTTAATTAAAATAACTAAATCAATTCTGTACAACCACGCAAATGACCGTTGATTGTACATCAAACTGTAAATATTAATTTTGTTAGTAAAGTAATATATATTTTTAATAATACGTTAGTAATAAGATATATATATATATTTTAATAATGCGTTAAGTATACGAATACGTATTTGTCTAATTATCGCAACAGGGTTTGATTGTACCTGCCCTGTTGCAATATATATATTTGAGCAGAGAATTGCATTTATGTATTTAATTCATTTACTTATAGGTCCTGTCTCTGTATTTGATTTGCTTAATGAAAACGATAAAAAGTTTTTGATGTCTGTGAAATCAGGTACTACAACTGCAGTGTCTCCACTATCAAAAGCTAGTGTTTCACTAATGAGCAATGAAGAACTTCATAAACAAGATATTACCCTTGCTGTTGATAGTTCAGACTTTAAACCATTTGCAAAAGATCCTCCAAAGCAGAAGAGGTATGAAGCTTATCTTGCTGCTATAAAAATAAATAAAAAAGGTAGGTACTTAATAATTGCTGATTTTCATATGTTTAAAATATATGAATCCATGTTTTTCATATTTGTCATTTCACTTGACTATGATTCAAAAATAAATAAATAAATAAAAAATTACAAATTAATAAAAAATAATATTTAATATGCTACATTTTAAACTGTTTAGCTTATAATGCAGGTACAGTATTTATACATATCTATGTATGTGTGTTTAAAATGCATATTTTATTATTGTTCGTTGTTGTTAGTGAAAAGCGGCTGGGAAGCTATTGTCTTTTAAATTTTTTTTAAAATTTTTATTAATAATATAAATTTTTTAATGAAATCAAATAATAATGATTAATTACAGTAACAAATCACTATATTTTTTAGGTTAAAATATTATTATTGCTTTTTTGCCAGTATAAATCTTGGGAAGACTTACCTTACATCTTGTTGGCAGAAGATGATGTAGTAAATAATCCTAGAGGAAATGTTTTAATACTAAATAGTAATCTAAGCTCATATATATGACTCCTAAATGAACTGTGTAAACTACTTAGTAAAAAATAATGACTAAAATCTAACTATGGATTAAAATTAGCAGCACAAGTAAGCTATGGTAAACAAGTTGTTAGATTACTTATAATTAGCGTACCATTAATAAAGACATTTTTAACTGCAAAAGCTGAAATTATGATATTTTTAAAAGGCCTCCAAATTAAAATAACATATATATATATTATAAGAAGACATTTATTGGTCCATCATTTTGATTGAGTTTATTTGGATAATGTAGTGAATCACAATTCCAAACTCAGTTGAGTTCTCTGCTCATTTACTATAAAATTTTTGACTCTTAACTATAATTCTGCTAAAAGATTCTTTATCTCATTAGCTGCAAGTTAATTGGTAGTGAATCTATTAAAAAAATATGTCAGTTGGATCGTCAAGCTATTTTAGTTAATTACTAATTGAGAAAATGATTCTTTAATGAAGGAAGCATGTTTCCTTGAGTTGTCAGTACTAGTTCCAGCTTGATTTTTAATATCTATGGTATTATGAATTTGAAATTATAATTTTTTAAATCTAACATTATCATAAGATTAAAAAAAAAAAAAATCCATTTCTATAAATAAAATGTGAATTAGAATAATGTATGTGGAAATGCTATAGGCTTTTTTTCCCAAAAATAAAGCCATTGAAAGTTATGTGAATCTTCAATACTGGATTCTCTCTGACATTAACAAATGTAGTAATTAGATTTTCATTATGTCTATAAGATATCTAAAAAGAACGATTTTTAAATTAAACTTGAGCTTTGATTCATTATCAGGTAGTTGTTTTTTTTTATCCATTTAATTTAATGTCATCAGCAACGTATCAAATGCAAGAAATGTATTTGAATGTAAACAAATCGATAGACGGCCTTAAAATGGTCTTTAATTCAGTTTTAACACTATTTAATCACTAAAATAAACTGGTTTTGTTCTGATAATCCTAATTATAGCACTTTGTGCAAATAAATTTATAGCCAACTGAAAACAATCACATTTAGAAACTGTATAACCATTTTTTTTTTATTACTCAAGAGATATTATGCAGGCATCATATCTAATGTCTTCATTATTTATAAATATATGTAGATGATTGAGTTACAGACATTAGCCTTATTGTCCAGAATTTAATAAACTACCTCACACTTATCAATGTTAGTGATACCATTGTTGTATTAAAATATTCTACATGTGAGCATTTTGTCTATATTCCAAGAGATGATTTATGTCATTAGGTAGATTTTCTATATGGAAGATTTCTCACTTTTTGTCATTAATTTTTAAGAAAATCCTTCAGCAAATTTTCAGCTATTTATTATAAATTTTGTGAAATTTGCTGACATTTTTCAATCCAAAAATTGTATTTATCACCATAAATCAGCATTGTAATTATCCAAAGCGGTGTGGGTTGTTACTCCTATGGCACTTTTTAAAATACATCACTTTTTAAAACAATAATAAACTGAAACAAATTTTGGAGCAATATCTCAATCTTTTATTGGTGGGGTCAGGAGTTAAAGTTTTCTTAATCAATTTCCAATTAGGCAAAATGGGAAAAATCTCAATTTGTGAATTAATAGTGCTCAAATGTAATTTGATGTTCTAACACCTGATCTATTCCAGGTTAATTTTATTATTTTATATAATTTAGAAGCCAATGTTTTTCAAATTTTTTCATAGCATATGAAAAACTGATATATATTATGAAACAAAAGTGAATTCTAATGCAAATTAATTATTAAAATAGAAGTTTATAGAATATAATAATAAAACTAAATTATTGTCGACTGAGAAATGTAAATAACGTGAAAAGAGAAATCGTGTTTTTTTTATTTAATTATCATAGTTATTTTTTTTTTTTTAGCAAACCACCCAGAATTGCTTAAGAGTATTTTTATTCTTTGAAAATCTACTAAATATTAATCACCATACTATTCATCAAGCTTTTTATTATAAAATATATTATTGTAAAACAATTTTATAACTGGGCGTATTAAATAAGAATTAAAAATATGTATTTTAATTTGTTAGAAAGAAAATTTATTTTGATATGAAGGTTCCAATATCTATGATTGATGGTTTCTTTGCATTATATTACATTTCTAGATTAAATGATAGTTTTTGATAAAAATAATGAGATAGTTAAAGGTGTGCATGCATTTTTTTTTAGCTTTGTTATTTATGTTTTTTTTTTATTAATGGGCAGATCCCTTAGAGGATATATCTCGTGGTCATCTAACTCAGTGGGAGAAAGTTAGAGAAAAAGAAGAATTTCAAAGAGCAGCTATTCTTTTTAGACCTTTGTCTGGTAGTATAGCAAGCAGATTTACTTCAGCTAAATTTGAAGAGGCTTCAGAACAAGTGGAAGTTCCTATAGAAGAAGGTGTAAGTAATTTTTTATATATGAATATGTGTGTAGTAGAGAAATTTATTGTGATAAAACACTTTTGTATATCATACAATCAGTCCAATTTTTTTTTAATTAACTAGGTATCTGTTTATAATGATTTGAAGTCAACATTATATCTAATAATAACATAGCAGTATAAACTATAATTACTTTTTTGTGTGTGTTTTAATACTTTTTTAACTATATTTCTAATTTTTACAATCCTCCCCAAACAAATTAAGCTAATTTAGATGTTCTAGCAGCTTTCAAATTAATTACCAAATAATTATAGATATGTTTTTACTTGATTCCTGGCCATCATAATACCAGGATTTTTCAAGAATGATTTATTATCTGTTTGGTTTTCAGGCAACTCAAAAATATATTTATTATTGTGATAACTCATCTGTCTCAATGATGGTCATCTTCTGACACCATCAATATGTTTCAAGTATTATTGTCTCAGAACAGTGCCAGAATAAAATAATTTCAATCTGGTCATTTGAACATCAAGCAAAAATCCTGATCAACTTGGTGTCCATGATAGTTTGTAAGTTTTCATCTTTGCAGTTCAAAAGCAATATTTTTTTTTTCTTCTTAATTATCCAATCTTTTATATCCACAATAATCACTTGAGATGCTATAGTTGTTTTTAAACATATGATTCTTTATCAAAATAATATATTCAGAGCTTTTATTGCATTTCTGCCCATTGCTAGCCTGTGACAAATGTGTATTTTTGTTGTAAATAATCCATGGAAGCTAAAATTGTCAATTAGTTTTATGACTTGATCATTAGTTTTGAAATCAACTGCTGATCTTGTTACTATAACCTCATCTTATCAATTTGTGTTTAATTTTCCTAATAAGAGTTTTGGATTTTTATTTTATTTTCAGATAAGGTAGATTTTTATCAGTATGTGTAAAGTAATTTATGTTTCTTTCACTAAAGTTAAATAAACATTGGTCTGTCATTCAGTCTGACTTTCTTTTTTACATATTTAGCATACAATTTAAATGGGAAGGATTAATAATATTCAGCTTTAGGTAATTTCTTTTCCAATGTGAAGTTAGCTTGTTTCAGCATGATCTGTTTGATTGTGATTTCTAGTCCTTTATAATGATTTTTCATAAGAATAATAAAATGTTTTAGTATATTAATTTTTTTAAAATTATTGCATAATTTAGCATGGCCAACTGAAAAGAAAACATTGTTATCATCAGTAAAACATACATGGCCTTTTTCAAATATTCTGTGGCTATTTCACTTACACAGCATATGTTGGCAAATATGTCTATTGTTCTTGATTTTTTTAAAACCATCTTATACACTTAATAGTTGTTTTTTTCCCCACTATAAAATTCTAATCTGTGCTGAATAATTTTCAGTATAATCTTACTTGCATTTGATGTAGAGATTATGTGATCGATAGTTTGCTGATCATAGTCTTTATTCTTTGATACTGGAATATAAACTGATTTCTATTATTCTGTAGACCAGTGAATAATTTTTCAGATTAATTAGAATACATTAGAATCATAATATACATTATATTTTGTTCCAAGTTACCCTCACATATATAGCATATTGCATATAATAGCTCACATTTCAGTGATAAACTTTGATTGGAATAGAATACATATTGTTTATTGAATGGCAAGTGTAAAGTACTTTTTAACACACACACATATATAACACACTTTAAATGTATAGTATGCATATATAAATTAAGATTATAGTATAAACAAAATTTAATATATATATAATTATTAATAATAAATTGAGATGACATGATTTAATCTCTGAAAAAATAAGAATAAGAAAGAAAACTTACTGTATCATATTTTTATTTTTTAAATAAAGTAAATAGCAAAATGTTTGACTTTCATCACAATTAAATCACTCTGTTTTTTTTCTTTCTCAATTACCTTTTAGTAAAACTTTTAGCATTATCTTAGAAAACATTTTATTATATTGCACATCAAATTCAGAAAGGATAATAAAGCAATAATAAAATGCATATGCTTCCAACATAAACCGAAGAAATTTCAATAAATATGATGGAATGCGGTACCTCATGCAGAAAATTGCTTGCTATCATGTTGTAAAATTTATTTACAAATTTTATTTTTTTTAAATGTGATCACATATGCATTCAGAGATAGAAAAATAATCACTCACAATTATTGTGAAATATTTTAAATTTATGAATTTTATTATTTTTTGTTTGTTTATTTACACTTTTGTTTGCTTGTTTACATTTTTTAGTGGATAGCATATAATTAAAATTGTATATATTGATGCAGCATAATTGCAACTTCATTGTAATTTAGTCAGTCCATTTATTTTATTTTTAATAACTTCTAAAATATTAGTGTGCAACTAATTCATTTTTATTAATATTATATCAAGTTCTATCTTCATTTTCTAAATTCTAGTCAAAGGTTTCTCTTTATAGTTGCAGTTTTTTTTTCTTGTATAGCAACATTAGTAAATATATAATACTAATGGCTTTAAAGTAGCCATGTCATCAATACTGGGAAATATATTAGATTCTTTCTCAAGAGCATAGTACCATTTCCATTACTATATATATTATTAGACAGTGTTTAATTAGATTAGAATTTTAAAAAATCTAAGTTGATAGTTAATGATTTGAAAAATGACCTAATTTTTTAGTGTGTGTGTGTGAAGTATGAAATGCTAAAATAAAATGTTAGGAGTAAGCAATGACAAATACTACTATTAATGTTCAGTAAATATTAGTCTGATTGTAATATTTGATTGCTAAATTTGTTTTTGAGCAGAAAATACTTACATTTTCAAAAAAAAAAAAAAGTATTTGAAATAATTTCTGTAAAATTATTTTTCAAGTGTACGCAAATAATATTTAAACTTTTTTTTTTTTTTTTGTATTTTGCTCTTAGAAAATCACTATAAAGACAAAATTTAGACAGTATTATCGATGGTTTCCATATCCACAGTTTTATTTGTTCACAGTTCAAAAATATAAAAAGAATTAGAAATCAATTTTTTTAAAAAAGTAATTTTCTACATTTTAATTATTTTCTTCAGCGTGCATACACAATATATACATACACCTATATATGTGTGATTTATGTTAAAAATTCTTTATAATATTACCTATGAATTTTTGTATCTGCACTGCAACTTGGAACTAAATGGCCCAGATAAGAGATTAATGTATATATATATTTATAATGAAAATAACATTATTTTTGTCTAACAATAAAAACTGACTATCAATAAACCAAGATATTTTTTTTTCATAGTGCAATATTTATAACTAACTTACAAGTTTTTATGTATAATCTATTCCGTGTTTTTTTTTTTTTTAAATTCTTGATAACTACTTTAGTCATATTGAAAATTTTAAAACTCATCTTGAGGTCAAAAGAGAACTTTTGTTTTAAACCACTAAACATCACATGATCACTATCTCATACTAGCACGTAATTATTACTAAACAAGGCAAAACTCTCCATACAGTAGTGCCACCCTGTGCCAAACAGAGTAATCAATGGATGCCAGAAGGCTTGTGCATAAAATCCCTATCTAGTGCCTACTCATCGAATATCCCCAGACTAGTTTATGGTTTGTGGCCTTCGTCAGTGAGGAGCCTCGGATCTGAGAGCACTGCACCTAGATCTTAGGATCTAATGCAACCCTCCAGCAGCCACCTTTTATCTCTACTTAACTACAAAACTATGAGAATGAAATTGAAAACACAATAATATTTTCAATCTAAGCTCACTAGCTTATATAGTCATATGGGTCTGAACTCACTTCAGCACCCATACATTTTAGTGTCTTTGGCTCTTTAACAACCATAGCCACCACTATTCTATTAGGCAGGATTGGTGGTAAACCACTAAACATCACATGATCACTATCTCATACTAGCACATAATTGTTACTAAACAAGGCAAAACTCTCCATACAGTAGTGCCACCCTGTGCCAAACAGAGTAATCAATGGATGCCAGAAGGCTTGTGCATAAAATCATTGATTACTCTGTTTGGCACAGGGTGGCACTACTGTATGGAGCAGGGGTATTCCCCAACCTTTTTGCACTTAAGAGCACATTCTATAATACCAGCCAGGTGGTGGGCACCATTTATTTTTTTTCAACCAGATGGCGGGCATCATTTATTTTTTCAATGTAAATTTATAGTTGGATATTGTTAATAATACACATAATGTACAAAAAAATATTTATTTCAAAAATAAAATTTTAACATATAATTAACGTTTATATTTTTAAGCTGTAAAAGTATAGTATGCCCTACAATTTGATTACAATATAATTCAATAATTTATAAGAAATTTTAAAAATTAAATTTATTTGTATCAGATAAATAATTTTTTAGCGTGTTCGGATAGCGGCGGGCACACGTAAAATGGTTTGCGGGTGCCATGGTTCCCGTGGGCATAGAGTTGGGGACCCCTGGTATGGAGAGTTTTGCTTTGTTTATGCTAGTATGAGATAGTGATCATGTGATGTTTAGTGGTTTAACACCGATCCTGCCTAATAGGATAGTGGTGGCTATGGTTGTTAAAGAGCCAATGATACCAAAATGTATGGGTGCTGAACTGAGTTCAGACCCATATAACTATATAAGCTATTGAGCTTAGATTGAAAATATTATTGTGTTTTCAATTTCATTCTCATAGTTTTGTAGTTAAGTAGAGATAAAAGGTGGCTGCTGGAGAGTTGCATTAGATCCTAAGATCTAGGTGCAGTTCTCTCAGATCCAAGGCTCCTCACCGACGAAGGTCACAAGCCAGAAACTAGTCTGGAGATATTGGATGAGTAGGCACTAGATAGAGATTTTATGCACAAGCCTTCTGGCATCCATTGATTACTCTGTCTGGTACAGGGTGGCACTACTGTATGGATAGTTTTGCCTTGTTTAGTAACTTGTTTTATTAGAGAAAAAAAGATTTTATATTTATTTATTGATTAAGTATTTTTGAGAAATCATTTTAATTTAGCAATATTTTCTTCTTTTTTAAAAATGAAATCTTATTATTAAAAATGAGTTTTTAGATTAAATTGGAAGAAAATAACATTTAAATTATTGAAATATATATATTTAAAAACTACTACAACAATAGACTCAGAGCATCACAGTATATTTTTATATAAAAGATTATTCATTGCTGACGATACACAGACATATATATATAATAAAACACATTTTGAATTGTAGAGCATAATAAAGAGAAATAGCGTCAAATGAAGCAATTTTAGTTTTGAAAACACTTTAAAAAGTTTTACTAGTTAAATAAAAATCAATGATTGACATAGATGAAAATTATCATTATTATTTTTTGTTTATAGAAAGATATAAATGATCAAGAAAAGGCAGCATCAAATAGAATGTTTGGTCGTTTAACTAGAGATCGATTTGAATGGCATCCAGATAAATTGTTGTGTAGAAGATTTAATGTTCCAAATCCTTATTCTGAGTAAGTGATATAATAATACAGGTTGAACTTGTATAATCCAGGAATTTTGATTCCATGTCTTTCCAGGTTAAATATTTTTCTGATTTTAAAAAATATATTCTTAAAATTTTATTATTTATCTCCCTTATTTGTAAAGCAGTATAAGCTTTTGGAAATTTAAATAAATATTAATTGTAAATATAAGTGCTAAATAATAGTTATAGTAACAATTAATATTCCATAGAGAGCACATTTACAGTCCATTCTTTATATTGTATTAAATGTTTATTTTGCTATATTACATTATTCTTACAAATAAAATTTGATTAGATTTTGTTTTTATTCCGCTTCATTTTATTGTGATAAAGTTTTTTTCTAGACTTTTTGATGACATTTATTCATTGATTCTTTTTGTGATTTTTTTATGGTGATTTCTTGCAAGATTTCAGTTAATGTATGAATAGCATTTGTCTCCATAGTTTAGAATCCATTGAAATAAAATATACAGTGTTATGTCTGCACCTTATTAAATCTTAAGGCCTGGATTCTTATTGGGAGCTTTACTATTCTCTGACTAAATTCCAATAGTTTACTCAATAATGACTCAACACTACGGTTAAATCCAGTGCATTTAATAAATCTAATTCACAATAATTTAATACATTAACTGACAATAATTTTTAGAGTAACTTTTCATTTTATATACATATATACACTTAAGCCCGTAGGCGTACAAAATTAATAATAGAGATTGTTCCAACCTGTTTAGTTTCTAGTTTGTTTTCTCTAATCTGGAGGCAAGCTTTCTGTTCTAGAAGCTAAAGCTACTGGGCAAAGAGTGACATTCAGCACCCAAATTTTAGTCCATCTGCCCTTTGAGCTCCTCGTTAACTGTCTTTGTTTTTCTCCTCCAACGTTCATGTCTTCTTTCATTGTTTTTTACCTACAGCTGATTGTCTGGTATTCCCACTCATCAGATAGGGTAATTATTTCTCTAAGTGCACACATGTTGGATTCCAGAATGTTTTACTTTTTATTAACTTTAATTAAACAGTTATTATGAAACTCAAATTCTTGTTATCAGTGATAGAAATCTGACTCTCGTTCCTTTAATTATTATAAGTACATTTTTATCTCATTATCACTAATTTTTCTTATAACTTCTAATTATTTTTTAGTTCTGTATTTAAAAGTTAAATCTTTTAATTCTACAATTATTTTTTATTTATTTACTATTACCTTTATATGTATGTGCATGTAGCAACACACATATCATTACTTCCCCAAGTTCAGAGATTAGTTTTTAATTTTTGAACTTAATATATAGTCGCTGAGATACTTTGGGGATTTAATTTGTCTTTTAACATACTGTTGAGAATAATATCTGCCTCACTTGTTGTTTTTTCTCTTAATGTGCTTGATTGCAGTTCATTGACATAGGTATTGTTCATTTCCGTTTATTTTCTCTTTGCATCTTCACATCGGTCTCTGTTGTGACCAACATTGGTATTAAGTCCACGCTTTCATCTTTTCACAATTGGTTTACATGCTTCATTAATATTTTCCTATCGTTCATGCATACTGTCATGACATGTTTTGAATGATGCTGAATCACAACTCCCTGCGTCCAATGGTTATTTATTTTGTTCATGATCCATACTCTTTTTTAAGGTTTTAATTTATATGAACAGCTGTGCTGCTTGGTTTGATCTCTGATGGTACTATATTTTCTAGTTTTATGCGTAGCCTTTTTCCTAAGTATAATTCAGCCAATAATTTTTCCGGATTTGGCAGTTGGGGTTGAATGTTGTTGGAACAGAGCTGTAAGAACTGCTTCCTGTATTCTAGGTTTACCCATTTTCCTTATAGATGATTTTAAAATTTGCACCACACTTTCGGCCAGTCCATTTGATTGGAGGTGATATGGAGAGGGGAGTAAGTGTTTTATCCCCCATTCTTGCATCGCTTTCCTGAACTTCTGTGATGCAAACGACATTTCATTATCTAAAAGTAATGCATCAGGAAACTCATGATGGGTAAATATCTCATATAGTCAGTTCTTTTGTCTGTACTGGTGTTACTTATTATTTTGTATTCTGACCACTCTTAATATGTCGACCACTATAAAGAACTGATGGCCTTCGAATGGACTGCAGTGGTCTATGTGAATTCATTGCCATGGCTTATCGGCATTTGGCCATGCTCAAAATTGGACAGGTGATTTAGTGCATGACTAACAATTATTGCATTTCTTTATGTATTTTTCAATGTCTGCGTTAATCTTCATCCAATATATATAACTATAGGTTAATGCCTTTGCCCTAACTATGATTGGAAGACCCTCATATAGCAACTTTAATATTTGCTGTCTATCTATGACTGGTATTAGCACCGGATCGCGTCTCAGGATGCATCCTTTACAGACAGACATCTGTTCATGGGCATTCCAGAGTTCCTTGTAAAGAAAGTTGGGGTATTGATTAGGCCAACCCTCTCTGATTTGCTTTATGGTCCATCAGTAGTCATCGTGTTCTTCTATCCAACGGGCTATAATTTTGTCTTAATATTTTGATTTTTCAGCACATCTATATAGTTGATTTCGGTTTTTTTCTTGACTTTTTCTTTCTGGGCAAACGGAACTTTTAGTGCTTTATAAATTATAGGTAGCACCTTTGTGTTTACTTTTAATGATACAGGCATCGTTTTGATTATCCCTGGCACTTCTCTAAACAGGTTAGGAAATTTATTTTCTATTTCCTTTTCAACCTTGACCTTTTTCACAAATGTCAGTTTAATTTCTAACTTTCTGAACCATTCACGACTGATTAGGGATTGATGGAGAGCGAATACTATATATAATGGTAATTCCATGACTTTACTCTCAACTTTACATACTGAGGCTTTAACTATGCTCTTAACTTTGATAGTATTACTATTTACATCCAACACTTTCAGATCTGTTTAGTTATTACAAGTATTTGTTTGCAATTTGATTTTACAGCTTACCATTCGCGGACTGATATCAGTGATATGCCACTCCCACTGTCGACCTCCACAGATATAGGCTGATTATACATTTTAAAATTCAGCATTATTTTATCATCATCAGGTATATTTTTAATATTGGTAAATTACTTTGCCTGACCCTGAAATGTATGGCTATAATTAGTCATTTCATTATTGGTTTCATTAATTTTTTTCTTGCACATTATTTCTGTGCCTTCTTTTTTTTTGCAAATTTTACACTGCTTACTGTTATGAAAGCAGTTACTAGCCTTGTGGCCACTTTAACCACAGCAAAACCAACTAAATGACTTTTTGCTGTAATTAATTCGATTATTACCATTTGTAACTTCATGTTTTACAGATTTATGTGTTTTGCAGACTTCCATTTGTCTTTTTTTTTGCTACTATTGAACTTGGCGAACTCACGTGATTGCTCTAGCATGAGCTTCACTGTAGTCTAAATTCATGACAGACAATAATTGTTACCTTAAATTGTCACTATTAATTTCCCTTAGGAAATTGTTCAAGGAAGTCATCATCTAGGAATGTCCTGCAGATGCAATTTTGCAAGATTCTGCAGAGAAGTCACTGTAATCTAAATTCATGACAAACAATAATAGTTGTCTTAAAATTGTCACTATTAATTCCCCTTAGAAATTGTTCAAGGAAGTCCTCATCTAGGAATGTCACATAGATGCAATTCTTTGCAAGATTCTGTAGAGAACAATCATAATCTTTAATATTCTCCTCCCTACCCTGGTAGTGCTCACAGAAATGCAATCTGGCTACATGTCTATAGGGATGGGGTCGAAATAATTTGACAGCTACTCTTTAAATTGATTTTAAGAGCATTCTTTGGGAGTCAGGGGCTCTGCAAGCCTGTTTGCAATCTCTCTATTACTCCCTTTCCAGCAAAATATAATACTGTCACTATTTTGAACTTGTAATCTTCAATTTTATTTATGAAGAGATACTTTTCTATATGTTGGACATACAGGGGCCAATTACTTGTCTTGCTGATGTCAAATTCTCCTATAGCAGATTACATTTCAGCAAATCTTTCGGCACACATAAATCTAACCGATTTACCTTGATTCTTATCTTGAATCAAACTGGCTGACTGTCAATGTTATATCTACTAATTGTTGAGTTTGTTTTGACTATGACTGTTCCAGTTGTTATGTCCGCACCTTGCTAAATTTTATGGCTCTGACCCTGTTTCCTGACTGAATTTCCAATAGTTTTTCCAATAATGACTTAACACTACTTCAGTTAAATCCACTGCATTTAATAAATCTAACAGAATAATTTAATATCTTAACTGAAAATAATTATTAGAGTAACTTTACATTTTATATACATATATGCACATAAACCCATGGCCTTACAAATAATAATAAAGTTCGTTCCAACCTTTTAATTCCTGCCTAGCTTGCTTTCTCACATCCGGAGGCAATCCCTCTGCTCCAAAAGCTACTGGGCAAAGGATGACATCCAGCACCCAAATTTTAGTCCGTCCGCCCAATTGAGCTCCTTATTAACTATCTTCGTTTTTCTCCTTCAACCTGCATGTCTTCTTTCATTGTTTTCTTCCTACAGCTGATTGGCTGTTATTCATATTCATCAGATATGGTAGTTGTTTTTTTATATGCACACATGTTGGATTCCAAAATGTTTTGCCTTTTGTTAACTTTAATTAATGACTTATTTATGAAATTTAAATTCTTGTTAACAATGACAGAAATCTGACTCTCATTCCTTTAATTATTATAAGTACATTTTTATCTCGTTATCACTAATTTTACTTTTTTGCTATAATTAGAAAATATAATATTTATTTTAATCTTATAACTTCTAATTATTTTTTAGTTCCGTATTTAAAAGATAAATCTTTTAATTCTACAATTATTTTTTATTTATTTACTATTACTTTTATATGTGTGTGCTTGTACCCACATACATACATATCATACAATCATTTTCATTTTTCATTTTCTAAGAATAATAAAAAAATCACAAAATTTAAAATAAACTATAAAAGGCAAAGGAAAATAATGCAGATACTTTAGTCAGAGAATTGTATTAATTTATTTACTGTACTGTATTTGTTTATTGGTTTTAATTCAATTTTAAAATGTATATTAGTTTGTTCAAGATTAAATAAAAAATGTTATCTAAATAAATTTAATTTCTGTAAAAATAATAAAGGCTGGTAATCATGAAAATTTAAAGCTCTTTGTTCCAGATTGTCAGTTTCTGGATTGTGGATATTCAACCTGTACTATTATTAATAATAATATTTATTATAGACTGGCATGTTTGTGATTTTTATACATATATATAAATTATAATATTATTTTATGTGTGCTATTTAAATGACACTTCAAATTATAAGGATTATTTCAAAGAAATTGAATATTTTAATATGAATTAATTTTGTGAATATAATTTTAGAAATTTTTTTATTATTATCAAAAAATCTAAAAAAAAACAATTAACATACATCATTGGAAAGAATGTTATAGATTGTAAATTATGTCTGCATATATCACATTAATTTGACAATTCTGGGTGGAAATTCTAACAGTAAAATTCTTTTATAGCCATATGTGTTGAAAATGAAAAATATTAAAGTTTTATAGTTTTTCTTGACTTGTGAAATTTAATCAAATATTTACTGAAGAAAAATAAATGCTCTGATATCTTTGTAAGTTACCTTTTTTTTTTATACAGCAGTATTATAAAACTTGATTGGTTTTTAGATACAGATGATTGTAATATAAAACAGTAATATGAATTTTTATTTTGAAACTGATAAAATATTTTAATGTTACATAAAAATAAAAATTTCTATAATAATTCTCATAGAAAAAAAAAAGTAGATTATTTAATTTTAATTTTTTATTCGTGTAAATGAAACAGTTTTATACAAATTAATTTTTATGATTTGGATTGAATGATAAGTGTAAAATATTATTTATAAAGGAAACATTATAAAATTTATTATTGTCTTTTTGTTAATCTAGATTTTAGAGTAGTTTTGAATAGAACCTTGATTGTTCAAAATAAACTCTATTTGGTTTTATAATAAACTGTATTAATCAGATTTTTTAAGAAGTATTATTTTATTCCACACTTTTATAATCTGATTATAAACATAGTTAAACATTATGCTATCAGTATTTATCATTAAATTTTAATTCATTACATATATGTTCATAAGATTAATGAAATAATTTTAATGATATTAATGTGAATTAATTAATTTGTGCACTGTAAGAACTTTCAATTTTTACTGACTTTATATATATTAATTGTGATAGAATATTAAAAGTAGGTTGTTTTAAAGTTATGAAAAAACCATTGTGTCTAAACTTACATATATATACACAGTATGGTCATAACTGAAGGTGTGAATAGATAAAATCAAAGTGTATTTATATGTGTGGTTAGTATTAATTTTGGTTTGTTGATATAAATCGGAGTGGGAGAATCTCCAGCCCTGGCACCAACTCAGGCTCTCGAAAGCTCTCAGTATGGTCCCAGACATTTTCAAAAACTTACATAAAATGGCCCTGTATAAAACATATTTGTTTTCTCAGCTACATCCAAATATATTAGCTTTAGTTTATTCTATCAGAGGTGCAATATTCCAACAAACTATCTATATTGTGTGGTCTATCTGACTACATATTTAATCTATAATGCTGAGGGCATTTTTTTTTTTTTTAGTGATTTTTGCAGACTAACTGTATATTCACAAAAATAAAATTAGATGTTTATTTTGTTTCATTATTATTATTATTTTGCCTGTTTTTTTTTTTTTGTTGTTGTTATTAGGATGGCTATATTTAATAAGATGAAAAAAAAATTGACACTGAAAATTGCATATACACATTTTTTTTTTTACAGAAAGAAATTGTAAAGTGTATGCCTGATATATCTGGAAAGTATTTCTGTTAGTAAAGAACACAATATTAAGATGCATTAATTATTAATCTTTCTGATTACAACAAAATTATTGGGAAAGAAAGAAATGTTAAAATAGAAAACTTGAAAAGAAGCTTCATCAAGTGATTGACATGTCTCATAAAAAGTCCAATCAAAGCAGAAAATTCTGTGAAGGCAAATTACATTAGTTCAAAAAATAAAAGCAGAAACCTCAAAATCATTTTTTGAAGGAAAGTTTATAAAAAGTTGTATCATAGATGCTGTAGAATTAATCTTCCAGGATATAAAAAGAAATTCGCAAATATATATATATATATGTCATAAAAATTAGTTACAAAGTGAATTGGAAAAATTGTCATTAAATATGGAACAGTCATAATGATGTTATTTTATTTTTAATTTACAAAAAAATTATGACCCTTATTTAAAAAAATCAAGTTCAGATTGGTCTGTCAGTTGAAAAGATTGCCCACCTTAAATGTTTGATCAAATATAGCAAACTAATTTTTAAGTTGATAATTTTGTATTGCCCACGAATAATGTTATAAATATGCAAATAACCCTTGGCAAAAAAAAGTTCCTCACTTCTGATGTAGACAATTTCAATATTTACTTATTCCCTGAGAATGTACATGAGATTTAAAATTTATGTTTTATAATCACCATTGTTAATTATGATGCTATGGATGCCTTGGATACATTATCTCTCCAATATTCATGATACATTATTTGAATTAACTCAGTGATCATTCAAAGAAATAGTGAGATTACATGCGATTTAGTTTGAGTTATATTACTTACATATTTATATAATATGAGGTAGTTATGAATGTGAAATTCAATCAGAAGTACCTCACCCCCTATAAGCTGTAGATAAATAATATTCATACATCAACAAAAAATAAAGAATAGAGTGAATTTATTTATCTTTGCAGATTTTAATCTTTATAAGCTTCCGTTTGCTGACTTTACTGGAAATAAAGAATGGAAATTATATATTATCTCAACTTAAATTTCCACTCTTTATTTCCAGCAAAATTGAGTTAATATATTTTCTATTCTTTATTTTCAACAATATCAGCAAACTAAAGTCTTGTAAAGTTCGAAATCTGCAAAGGTAGGTGGTTTCACTCTATTCTTCATCATTTGTTGACATGTAAGTGTTACTTATTTGTAGCTTATGGAGGGAGTTGATTTACTTCTATATGAGTTTCATTTATTTGATATTTATAGTATGAACATGTATATATATGTATATATAGTTTACATATATGGTAGAAAATCATTCATATGTGTTTCATCTTTTATATCCTAATTTTTGATATTAGTAAAAGAAGGTAGACACAAATTGTTTTTTTTTTTTAGAATAAACAATTAATTATGAAATTGATTATAAACAAGAATATAAATAAATAAACTAATTTCTTTGTTCAACATTGCATGTATAGATTTCTTCTCGAAATTATCAATGATTTCCTTATTTACATTATTTATGTATATTGTAATATGGATGTACAGTATATGTAAATAAATGTGAATTTAAACCAAGGCTAACAATGAATATCAAATTGTTAACATTTTAACTAATATAATAATTATATAAATTTAAAATTGTATTATTTGCTTCTTATATTTATTAATGTGGAATCACTTCTACATTTATTCCCTAGTGCATACAGTGATTAAGATCTATTATGAAGTAATAATAATAATAAATATTATTAACACTTACATGTAATAGTATTGTGCTTTGCTTTTATAGATTATGGAAAGGCATTTGATTCTATAAGCATTTCTTTAGTAATTAAAGGATTGGATTGTCAAGATATAGATCCCGGATAGATAAATAATCTTCAGAATATTTATCAAAATGCAATAATAGTGATTAGATTATCTAATCGTATTAGGATGATTAACATTGAGGAGAGTATATGATAGAGTGACTCCTTATCTCCAAAACTTTTTACAACAGTTTGGTAAGAAGTATTTTGTGAATTAAAATGGGGAGCTAAGGGAATAAAAATAAATTGAAGATTATTTAAATCATCTACATTTTGCAGATGATATAATTGTTTTGGTAAATAATGCTTCAGAGTTTGAGGAAATGTTACAGAATTATCAGATAAAAGTAAAAAATTAGTACTAAAGGTGAATGCTAAAAAGAGTAACGTTTAATGGATTTTCTCAAAAGAAAAAAATAAAGATTGGTAGTGATGAATTATAAGAAATTAACAATACTTCAAATAACTTGATCAGATTATTAATATAGATAGACACATAATGGATGAAATTAATCATAAACTTTGTAACTTAAAACTAATAAAGAATGCACAAGATTATCAACATGTATTTTTAATAAAACAAAAGATAAAAGTCTATGTGCAGAGTCTAAAAACTGACCCAAGGCTATAAAAAGGGCAGAAAAACTTCAAACCTTGTCTTGTGTCTTTTCCTTAACTAGAAGTTTTCGTCAGTCCATGTTAGAGAAAATGTCCTATCCAGGACTATTCATATATACTACTCATCTACTTAAGGAAGTAGTCAGGTGGGAGTGGAACCAATGCGTTTACAGATACCTTTTGTCATAGAGGTCACTCAGAAAAAACCTTCGAGTTTAGCTTTAGGACAGACTAAGAATATATAAAATATTGACGGAGTCAAACTACTTAATTTCAATGAGCTCTTCAAAATGCATATTACAAAACTTACCGGAAAGCTTAAGAGATTATTCAGTCCTGATCTACGACTAAATTGTTTGCAAACTCACCTAAACTATAAGCTTATAATATACTAATGATATAGACATTTGCTATTTATTATATTTCATTTATGGTCTAGGAATGTTGAACTAAGAGCTGTTTTAATTTAATATTAGCTGGATTAGCATGTGTGTGTTCTTTTCAAATATATTAATAATTTATCATTAAATATTTTAATTTGTATTAATAAAATATTTACCTTTAATATTAACTTTATTGTGTATTATTACTGTTAGTTTATTATAATGTATTATAATTGAAAGTTTGCTAGTCTTTCACATGTGCGATTGTCTCTCAGACAGCCAATCAGATTTTAAACAGTTGTCTTAACAACGATCAGGCTTCGATACATGACAGAGATTTTGATAAGAAAAGGATGATACCAACCTTTTCTCAACTTAACTTTTTATATTTATAAGCCAGTCTTAAGCATCTTGGCCTGAAAGCTTGAATATATAAACATATATCAAAATCTCTACCATGTATCGAAGCCTGATCGTTCTTAAGACAGCTGTTTAAAATCTGATTGGCTGTCTGAGAGACAATCGCACACGTGAAAGACTAGCAAACTTTCAATTATTATCAATTTATTAACAACATGCGATTTAGACAAATATTATTTATAATTTATTATGTATAAATTATCTTTGTCAATATGCTTGTTGTTTAGTTAAGCCCGGAGAAATATTAACACAATGTTAAGTGACTTGAAACTATCCCGATCATACTTTGCTATTTTCTTCTTAATTTATGAGTGTGATGTGACGAATATCAGTGATTTTTGTATGAATTCTGGTGTCCTTGTTTAAATAAATAAAAACTGATTGAGCTAGCAATACAAATCGTAATATTTAATCGAGTTAATCAGGAAATATAGCTATGTTTTTAGAAATATGAATGAAATATTTTTTTTCTTCATAGCTTGATTAACTCATGTATTCTAGTGTGTAATGGAAGGCCTACCAGAATGTGAAAAACATTACTATATATATATTTATGTTTTATGTAAACCTATTGAGGTATTTGTAAATCATAATGTGACAGCTAATTGTATATTAATCATAATCAGAATGCCAAGTTTATATTTATGGCATATTCAGTAGACCTTAATTTCATTTTAATTGTTATTAATAAATTGATATTTTTCTACTAAAATTATTACAGTGAATTTATTTAATCCTAAAATATTATAAATTATTATATGTTGTATTATATCTCTTATTCACAGTAACAGTTTTAGAATTTTTGTTCCTGAGCTAAATTCATGCATAATGATCTGTTATATAAAATGGGTTTATATTTAGCGTTTATGGACATCCAGTTGATGATGATCCTGTATTGGTGCAAATGGAATATCCTTTAAACTTCATGCACTTTATTTTATTTAGTTTAATATTTATTAGAAATTAAGTTTATAGTTGAACATTATATTAAAGGTACTAAGTCGCCAGAGCATTGATGATGATCGGCATGTTCTAGTATTCCAGCATTATTTTTTTTGTTGTTGTATTTTTATGGATTAGCATTTATTTTGTGCATCAAAATTAATGTTTGAATAATCTTCCCAAGCTAGCAAGGGCTAAGTAATTAGCCTGGTCTACAGTAGATCCATTTCAAATCCAGTCACAAGATTGACTGTTGATTTATTTGTATTTTTGATCATTCATAATGATGAATGATTATTGCCTTTCTATAATGCTGGTGAAATTGTAAATATTTAATATAGCTGTGCTGATCTCTCATGCTCCTCATCTCTCATGTTCACAGATTTTCATTTTTTTTATACTGATTCATATTTGGACATAATATTTGTATATATAAATTTTGTAGTATGATGAGTCCCATCACTTCCGGTTTCTCCAGAATTCGTACTGTTACAATATACATATATGATTTTTTTAGACTGACAAATATAATAATAATAAAATAGAATCTGGATACACAAAATATAAACAAATAAATAGATGACCCTTGTTCATAATCACTAGACTTAGCAATCATCTTTAGGAAAAATGTGAAAAATTTTAAACTATAGATATAAGAATTATTATAATATCTGGCATTTGCTATGTGATATCCATTATACTGTATTGGTATATTTAGCTGCAAGAAGAACAAAATGTATCCCTGAATCATTTATCCTTTATCCTTTTTGTTGGAACAATCTTTTGTAATGAATAGTGGTAAACACAATTAAGTATTGTTTATTTTTGAACTATCAATCAGTCTTACATTAATAACATTAAAAAAAAAATTTAAACAGAATAAATCTATGATAGCAATTGTTATACCAATATAGATGTTTTTTCCACTGTCTGAATTGTTAGGTATTGGAAAATATAAAAAGAATAATATATTTTAACAACCTTGTACTTGCGTGATGTTTAATCATGGTCTAATACTATTTAACTTTGAAATAAATAATTTTTCATATACACTAAAAGCATATTTATTTTTCATAGATATTTATTTTGAATATAATATTAATTTATATGTGTCCATTTAATGGTGATTATATAGTTAAATTAACCATAACTTTCTGTGAATGTTTCTATGAGAAATATTTACTCTATATGTAAATAAATAACTAAATTATTTTTATAACCAAAGGTTAAATAGAATTAAAGTAATAGTATATTTTCTATATATCATTAAATATATACACCTGGGTCTCGTTTTATGCAGATTATTTTAATGCGATTTTGAAGTTATGCGATTCATGTTTCTTTTTAATATCTTTCATATTTCACTATATTTATTAGATATCAAGAAATTTAAATTATTAATAACGTATTGTCATTTGAAATACTTTTTTTTTAAAAAAAATATAATGTTATATTAGCAGCTAACATGAATATGGCCTGAATCTGTATTTAGAAACTTAGCTTAATATGTAAATAACCTACTTATACTAATGAGTAAATAATAATAATAGATTTATACTTACATATAAAAATATCGCAATAAATATTCAAAAAATTTAAACTTTTAAAACGTATTTTGTTATATATAACAGAAATAAATAATCTTTTAGATTTTTAAAATAAAAAACGAAGATTTTATAAACTGAAAATAAACTTTCTAATGATAATGTATAATCTTTTTGTTTTGATTGCGATTTCATTTTTTTAATATAGAAACAGAAAACCATTACACACAGCACAAGACTGAAACTGGCGCTAGTTGTACATCACATTATGAATAAAAATAAAGTGATTAACAGGTTTCTCTGGGCATAATTATTGACAGATTCTTGATTTCATTTAAGGAGAAGCCACAATACATCACATCACATCAAATCTGATTTTTTACCAGTTTACATATGAACGCTACCGTTAACGATTAAAATATGTATGAAAAATGTAAAATTAAGTACTGTAGTTAATAAAAAAACGTAAAAAAAGTTTGTTTTGTATTAATTTTTTTCAAATATTTGAAATTTTTTATTAGTAATACTTTATTTGCTTATTTTTTTAATGCAAATTTTAAAATAATTTTTTTGTTGCTTTGCTTTTATGCGAATTCTGAAAATTACAGCACCTATCTCCCATTTTTCAAGGTAAGTTAAGTCTATTTTTGTGCGATTTTTTTTAATGCGGGTTTTTTGTGGAACCTATCTACTGCATAAAACGAGACCCAGGTGTATATTTAAATACAGGTATACTTTATATCCCTGGAGTTTAGATGTAATTATAGGGGATTTAAACACAGACTTTCAAGATCTCTTCAACTATCCAATCTATCTCATACAATCAACACACATGTGAAAAAGATAAATATTGTGAGAGATGATGAACTGGACCAACTGATGAGGGCTGGTTGAGCACGAAGTATTTATATTGGAGATCATTTGTCTTTTTCACATGTGTGTGGTCATGTGTCTTGGTTATATGAGATAGATTGGATAACTGAAGAATTTTGAAAATCTGGGCTTAAATTCCTTACAATTATATCTAAACTCCAGGGATATAAAGTATACCTGCATTTAAATATTACAGATTCAGCCTGTATCCTGCCTATCCCTCTTCTGTGTATTTAAATGAACAAGGTCAACATGTGCATGGCGATAATATTGGCATCATCAAGGGATTTGGGCATTCCATCATCAGATTTTCAAGGCTATAGAAAGGCTGAAGAGTTGGATAGTAAAGTAGAGTAAAGCCTGTCCATTAAAGTTTGAAGATTTGCTATCTTTATATAAACCAAGCACTGATTATATACATGTGTGTGTGAGAGAGACAGAGATGATATGGACCAACTGATGAGTGCTGGTTCTGTATGAAATACGTATATTGGAGATCATTTATCTTTTTCATATATGTGTTGTCATATGTATTGGATAGCTGAAGGGATCTTAAAGTCTGGGTTCATGTCCCCTGTAATTATATAAATATAAGTCCAATAAGATTGAAAGAAAGAAAACTATTAATAATTTTAATGTAAGTCTTATTATTATTTATTGAAACTAAAATCAATAGGTGATAAAATTTTGTATATTTTGATTTTTGAAATATATTCTTATAACTAAAATTAACAAAAAAAATATTAATGTCAACAAAGAACACTAAAATAACATAGTGTGTTGAAATATGAAAATGAATTTAAAAATTTGTGATTAATGCTGTCTCGTTTTTTTTAAGTTTGAAATCTCAACCAACAACAATGCCCAAAAATTTATCAATAAATTTTGCTTTTAAATTGCTATTATTGTTTATGAGTCTAAAATAAGTTTTAAAAGATTAATTTTACTTGACTATCTGTTATAGCATAATAATGATTTGCCTTCATACATGGCTATTTGGACAATATAAATATAATGTCCTTTGGTTAGTGCTATTATTTGGATATGTGGAATTTTTTTATAATTGTAACAATGCATATTTTTGCATTTATTTAATATTATATAATAATTTTTATATATATTGAATATATATTTTGTCATATATGAAAAGTTTTATTATATAATGTTTTTATTAATGTTGATTTTCTTTATTAAATATTTGATGAGATTTCTTGAAAGTGTGTGTGTGTGCGCATTTTTTTCTTATACTCATTTATCCAGCAATGAAAAATTTGTATGAAATCCTAAAGAAAATTTATTATTTAGATATTTAGTTTTCCTTTTTTATTTTAAACTCTCATATTATTATTATTATCATATCTTCATCTTACTATTTATCTATTTCTACTTTCAATACTAGTTCAGTTAATTATATTAATATTTGTTGTAAATTGATTTGTGAAGATAAATTCAGTGGTCACTGTATTGAATCTGTTTTTATGTGTATATATTTACAGTTCAACTTTGATTGGTCTTCCAAAAGTTAAGAAGGAAAAAATTTCATTATTTAATTTTTTAAATTTTTCTGAAGAATCAAAATCTATTGAAACTTTTTCTGCCTTACCAGAAGCAGGTACTTCTGATGAACAAGAGAGAAAACAGATTACCGACATCAAACATAATAAGCAAGGTAATTAATAATAATTAAGAATTTTTAATTTGGTTTTAGTAGAATCATTATTTCCAAAATGTATCTTAGCTATCATTAAAATTGTTAAATGTTCTAATTTGGCCATCATCTTTTATTATCTTCTTAATCCTTATTACTTAACATAGTTATATAATTCAACTTATAGAAACTACAATATTGATTTCTATAATTTTTCAATAAACATGCATATATGTTAAGTGACTTACCTATTGGAAATCAGAATTTCTAACTCTAAATAGTCTTGTTATTAAAGGATACTATGGATCAAATAATAAATTAATATTTAAAATCATAATACAGTAGTTAAATTTCCTCAGCTTACCTTTTTTTTCACCGCATATATAACACATACTGTAAGCTTTAATAATTAATAGATGCAGATGAAAGTGCTTAATAAATCTGTATCCTGTGCTGTCCTATCCAACATTCCCAGACTAGTTTCAAGCTTATGGCTTTCATCACTGAGTAGCTTTGGATCTTGAACCAATATCTGAACCTTTAGGATCTAATGCACTTTCCTCTGCCGGCCATCATTTATCTTTCTGTTTCACTATAAGCTATGAATCCAATTTGAAAAACATGTAAATGTTTTTCATCTAAGCCAATTTGTCTGTATAGTCATATAGATCTGAATCAAGTTCAGTTTTTAATATATTATAATGTCCTTAGTTTTTTAATTAATTGTAGACACTTCTACTGTATTACCAGGAATAATGTAAACCCAATAAAATATTGCATGGCTCTACCACATGACTTCACCTTACTCATGTTGTTTTAGCAACATCTTTTCTTTACTCCACCACATTTATGCCATTTACTGTAAGCTTTAGTAATTAAAGTTGGCTTAGTCAGAAAACATTTATATGTTTTTTGAATTGAAATGATAGCTTTATAATGAAACAGAAAAGTAAATGTTGGCTGGAAGAGGAAAGATGCATTAGATCCTAAAAGTCAAAAGATTGGTCTAAGATCCAAAACTCCTCACTGATAAAAGCCTTAAATTTAAAACTAGTCCTGAGATATTGGATAGGGCAGCACTGGGTAGGGATTTATTATGCATTATCATTTGCATCTATTAATTACTAAAACTTGCATTAAGTGGTATAGATGTGATGAAGAAAAAAAAGTATACTGGTGAAACAATATTAAGTAAGCTGAAGTCGTGTGATAGAGTCATATGATATTTTATTAGTTTTATACTATTTCTAGCTGGAGGATAGAGATGCCTATAGGTACACCATAATATATAGAAACTGAACCGGTTTCAGTTCTATATGACTATACAGGCAAGTTGGCTTAGATTGAAAAATATGTTTTTCAATTTGGACTGATAGCCTTGATGGTTAAACAAAAAGACAAATAATGGCTGGCAGAGGAAAAGTGCATTAAATCCTAAAGGTTCAGGTCTTGGTTTAAGATCTAAAGCTCATCATTAATGAAAGCTATAAGCTTGAAACTAGTCTGAAGATATTGGATAGGACATCACTGGATAGGGATTTATTAAACACCATCATCTGTATTGATTAATTACTAAAGCTTATCATAAGTGGCATAGATGTGGTGAAAGAAAAAAGTATGCTGCTGAAACAGCAGTGAATAATCTGAAGTCATGAGGTAGTCGTGAATTTTAGTTAAATTCTGACTACATAATGTTAAAAAGTAATTCATTTAATTTATTGTCATAATATTATATACTCCTATTCTTCACCTTTACTTTCTTTGCATTTCTTCATATATTCATAACTCTACTCATATACACTTTAAAGCAAAAAAAAAATTTTTTTTTTTTTTAAAGGAATAGGAAAAATGTATAAATGGGGTATATCGGATAGATTGTAGATCTTATAGGAATAATAAGATAAAGACTAAATGTGTAGGTGAGGCAAAGAATTCAATGTTTACAAGGTTAATTCAACATAGATATGACAAAAAGTCACCAATTTATTTGTATACTATGGAGACAGGGCATATATTTGAGAAAGATAGTATAAAAATGGTAGGATATATTAATAAAAGAAGAGATAGAAAAATAAAAGAAGCAATATTAATTAAGAAGATAAAACAAAATTTGAATAGGGATGGGTGTGTGTGTGTGTAAAAACCTTGTTTTTGTAGGGTTATTGTTTTTAGTAGGGTTATTAGTACTAAAAGATAAGTGTATGTATGTGTATGTATATATCTGTATGGGAATATATAGAATATAAAAATAAAAGTTTAAAAATAGTATTAGTTTATAGGATTATTATTACTACTACTACTAATAATAAAATAAGTATGTAAAAGGTTTAATATGCAGGAAAGACTTGTAAATATATATATAAAGATTTGTAAGATTTAATTTTTCAAATAGATTTGTAAGTTTTAAACAATTGATAACAGAAGGAGTTGTATTAAAGGAGTCTATATTAAAAGGAGGTAGAAGATTTTGAAAAAAATCAGTTATTTAAAAGATAGAGGAAATTGAGAAAGATACATAAAAATGAATAGGGAATTATTGAAGAGAATAAAAATATAAATTACTAATAAAGAATAAGACTAGAAATAATAAAAAGGTAAAAGTTAAAAAGTTAAAATTATAGATATTAAAATAAAAAATAAAAGATATTATATATTAGATAATAATAAAAGAGATAGGGAAAAAAAAGATGAAAGGTAAAAATTATAAAATAAAATAATATTAATAAAGAAGTGATAAAAAGGGTAATATTAAAAAAATTTTTTTTAGAAATTAAAAAATTAAAATTAAAAATAAAATAGTTTTTAAAATTTAAAAATTGTGTATTAGATATATTTATATGTATTTTATGTGTAGATTGTGTATATATGGATATGTATTTATATATGTATATATAGATTTGTATATATATGTCTATGGGTTTATATATGTATGTTTGAAGGATATATGTGTATATATTTTGATATACAATGTATGTATAATTTATATATATATAAAGTAATGGTTATGTATTTATATCATTCAAATATTGTAGCTCTGATGAAGACTACTGGACAGTTGATACTGTCAGGAAAATAAAGAAGATTTTAAAGAAAATTTTTGTATTAAAGTGTATATGAGAAGAGTTATTATAAGCAATGTATTGTCACAATAGATGAATACCAAGTAGGTCAATGTAAAATTTGAATCAAATTGATAAAGTGGGACATTGTTATCTATTGTAAAGTGCAAGACAAATGTGCAAAAACTTCTGCAATATATAGAACAAAAGTAATAATAAAAAAAATGAAGAAAAATAAATACTATCAGAATATTGAGATAGTAAATTGTATACTAAATAATGTAAACACATACAATAATGCAAAGATAGCAATTGCACAAAATGAAAAAGAATAAATAAAGAAAAGTGTTTTATCAAAGATTTCTCTTCCTATTTAGATTTGAACATTTTGATCTGATGTAACAACGCATTACACAAACAATTTATACTTATCTTAATTATGACAGACTGTCTAACAATCTTTTTCAGGACTATAAATGATAATACATTAATGATTTTATGAGTCATGAAATGAACCATCATTGTATCTTATAGCCCCAAAGGAGAGATGGCTTGTTAATCAAAATACAGGAGAAAGATTATAAAATAGTATTGTTAAAAAAAGTGTTTATACATTGTATTTCTAAGTCATAAAATCGAAGAAATGATAATTGAAATCAGAATGCCCGAAAAGAAATAAGAGTATTTGAGTATTGTGCAAAATATAAGTTAGCTAAACAATTAATAATGAAATAAATGTAGTATAAATACAAATTTCAAGCAATTACAAAAATTACTTTTCAATAAATGATTATTAATCATTTTTTATATGTGCATGATAATTTCTTATTTGTTTGTTTTTTCTACTCTTGCTGTAATCTTATATATAATTGACAGCTAATAAAATGTGGAAAAGAGGAGAAAGAGCATCTATATTTTACTAATAAATAATTTGAGAGAAGTTAATAGAAAAATTAAAATTGTATAGAACTCATTCTGTAAGCTTAATATTATATTTAATGGAAATAAGTTCTTATATTTAAAAAAAATTCTAATCCGAAAATTTTATTTAATCTCATTTATGAAATATTCTTTGTAAATATTTTTGATACTTTTTGAATATTAAAACCAAACAAAGATTGCAGATGATATAATATAGTAAATTGATTAAATAATAACCGAGAGACAGATTTAAAAAATCAATGTTTTTGAATCCTGATTATTGACATAATTGTAAAAATTAGGAAATGGAGATGGCTGTAGAATATTGGGAAATTAATTGGAACATTATCAAAAAAGAAGGTTTGATACAGGTTTTTTAGGGAAAATATCAATTATACAGCTGATGATTTGGCAATTTTCTCAGTGAAACTTGTCCTCTGAGCACCTGGATTGTCTTCTTTATAGTATTGTAACAATTGGTAAAGTTAAATTTTATTTATGATTTAGCATTACAGAGAATAATAAGTAATACTTCATTGTTTGTTGTAGATATTATTAAGTTGCTTTTGTAAATTTACGGTGTGTGTGTGTGTTATATACACTTTTTTTATAGTGATGCTTTCCTAACATAAGCTACCATTTGATGCCTGTTTTTAAAAATTTTATTGAATTTCTTATCTAACATTTAAATATTTATAAGAAGTATAATTTCAACTTTAGGTCAATCAATAATTTCCAAAGCTTTAACCTATCCATTTTTGCTAAATTACAATCTTTTTAAGAATTAAAATTGATTTAATTTCATTCTCAGGGAGAATGTTTTCTATCCATAACTATTTAAATAATATATATATATTGTCAGGAAATCTTATCTATTCGTTTTCTTTTTTTTCTCTGTCATATGTTAATAAAATAAGTTCTTTTTTTATGCATTTCAGACTACATATAATGTACAAATTTTTTATTACAAAAATCATATACTTTAAAAATAAATTTAAAAAAGTATAATGAATCAATAGAATGATGAATTCTAAGACCTAAAGGTCACCAGACTGCAGATCAATTTCATCACTTTTTATATTTAAATGTTACACAACCTCCAAAGTGGCAAATTATTCAATTACTTTTTACTTTAATGATCTAAATGAAAAAATGTTTTTATTGATTATTAGTATACTGATTTAAAGTATATGAGAATATGTGTCCTTACTGAATTTTTTTTTTTGAGGTTTTATATTTTTCAAAAATTTTTAGAAATCACATTATTCTTGTAATGAAATTTATTTAATTATTAAAGTAATGATGTATAAATAAAATGTTTCACTTTAATTCTCATATTTAAAAATCATTTAAAAGTATAATATTACCAAAATCACACTTTTCTTTATTTTGCTGTAATATCCTATAAATACAATTTATCCAAATCACTTCTAACACTTTTTAGCAAAACTCTTTATTTGTACATATATACATACACCTACGTTTCGACTGTCCTGCAGTGAACTAGCTCTGAAAAAGACTGCAGGACAGTCAAAATGTAGGTGTATATATATATGTGCAAATAAAGAGTTTTGTTAAAAAGTATTAAAGTGGTTTGGATAAATTGTAAAAGTATAATTTTAATTATGTAATAATAATAAAAAACATTGAAACTGAATATAAAAAACTAATCTTAAGACAATGTTTTAAAATTGTCTTTGTTCAGAAGCAAAAAAGAAAAGACTACTAAATCTTATTTGGTAGCCAAAAATTTTTTTTTTTTTTAAAAAAAAAATAGTATTTAAAAGTTGTCTGATTCTTTATTGGTAATAACTTTCTGTTTTTTTTATTTTTAAATATATATAGAAAAAATTGAGATTATTGCAACTATCGACAAAAGCACATCAGAAAGGAAATCACCAGTGGTGAGTATAAAAAAAAGTTTTAAATTATTTATAAGTCCATATGTTAAAAATGTATCTTCCAGAAATAAATACTATATAGAAATAAGATAATTTAATTTTTGATAGTATGCCTAATGATTTTTAAAAGCAAATTACAAATACTTCTTTTCAAAGAAATGGTGATTCTTTGATAAAATGGAAAACAGTTTTTTTAATTATATTTAATTAGTCTAAAACTTAAATGTATTCACAGTAACGTTAAAGGGTTGGTAGACAGAAAAAGTATTATTTAAACAGAATTGCTTTAATATTTCATGTAGAGAATCTTGCATATTCTCAAAAAGCTAAAGGGCATTATGTGAGGCCCTGCACTGAGCTATCTTATTTTAATTAACAACACAACATATCACATAATTACCATCTTTTATACTAGCATTAGATCCTAAGATCTAGGTGCAGTGCTTTCAGATCCAAAGCTTCTCACTGATGAAGGCCACAAGCCAGAAACTAGTCTGGGGATATTGGAAAAAAAGGCACTAGATAGGGATTTTATGCACAAGCCTTCTGGTATCCATTGATTACTCTGGTTGGCACAGGCACTACTGTATGGAGAGTTTTGCCTTGTTTAACACAACATATATCTTATGTATTAATAAAATAGACTGAGAGATCAATACTTGATGCAAATTCTTATACATAAAGCTAAAGCTTACTTTTAAAATAAAGTTCACCAAATTTCCAAATGTCTCACAGTAAGAACATTTTTATAAAAGGAAAAACAGTTGATAGTTTGTATTTAGACACGAATAAATGTTGTATATGTCCCTTTCTTGTATTAAAAATTGAAGATTTTATTTATTTAATCACTTTTTTTATTTACCGGGGGTCCCACTCTATATTTGTGCCTGGGGCCTCAAAATCCAAAGGCAGTGCTGCAATAATGTTATAATAAAAGCAAAATATAAAATTTCTAAATAATTATGTAGATAGTAATTTTTAATATTTTTTTTTTTTGAGAATATTATATATATATATATTCTAACCTCCCCCCGCGCGTCCTCACCCCAAAATATATTGTTTATTATGAATATTACGGGTTCTAGCTCAGTTAACAAATAAATAAATGAAATATTCAGCATTAATTAAAATGATTACTAGCTCTAATTTTAAAATACAAATTCGATTCAATTTTAAAATGAATTAACAAATATTTACTATTTTCATGAGACATGGAGTGACAATACGGGGAACGAGATAGACTACATTGAGACATTATCCACACGATACTATCTCAATGGCATAAGAACACTATTCCCCCTTTTTACTATACCAAATAACTAACTCATAGTATTCTTACGACTTTCTAAGCTCTATTCACTACGATTAAAATAATAATTATATCTTAATCTTCTTTATAACAAGAATCTAGCTTAATTAAATAAAATGAAGTAAAATAAAATAAAATCTCAGGTTCAGAAATTGTATTCTAACTAATTTAAAATTACGGTAGTAAAATATGAAAAGGGAATTTTATGTCATAATCTACTACACAACAACTAACAATAATAAAATAATAATAACAATAATAATATAATATAATCTTATTTCTTCCTAAAATGAAATAAATAAATATGTACGTGGTAGTATTTTAATAATCTGACAACAGAATACGTGTGGCAACATTAGCATATAATTTAATGTAATATTGTGGCAACCGACTTATGACCAATAAATAATATAAATTTATGATCTTTTAATTTTAACATACCAATAAATTCTCAAAATTATTATAACACTTTTATGTTTACCTTTTGTGCAAAACCTATATGTCTGTTTCAATTATAAATGTATCGTGATTTCATGCATCCATGTGGAGAAATAACAACCCGGACACAAAAACTTTAAAATAAATTTTAAAACAAAGTTTATTAACAACATAAATAAATTAACAATATTTTTACACTATATACATTGGATATCCCTTACTCTCATATCTCAACTTAGTTTATTAGTTTATAAAATGAAATCAAAATAATATTTACTTTTCCTAGTTAAATCTTTTTTTTTTTTAAAACACTTAAGAAAATACAGTATTATTACTTGATTTATTATTATGGTTAGCTTATTACAAAATGCATTTCTTATATGATTATCACTAACACTTTGCATCCCTAATATTATTAAAATTATATTTTTTTTTTTACAAAATTTTACATTTGTAATAAAATTCTACAAAATAATAAAATTTTAGTTTTATATTGGTTGTATGGAATCTTACAAAGTCAAAACATTGTTCTACATTCGGTATTAGGTTTTTATTGTTCATTATCCGTTGTTTATTAATCCTAATATTCTCATTCAAGCCTTACTTCGGATGATATAGTTATAACTATTAATATACCATGCACAAGTATATGTTTATTATACCTTATTGAACTATTTTCTTAATAAATATGCAATACTTATTTTCTAAATATTATTTAAAACATTTAAATTTTATTATCACTTTTTAAAAAAAACAACTTTGTTTAGATTTCTCTTTCAAAAAATCTTATATTCATTTCTGAATTAATTTTACAATGTATTATATGATTCTTTCTCTCTTTATGATATTTTGGACTTTCAATTTTAAAGTTACACAATTCTATACATTCAAGCAAATAAACTATTCTTACACAAACGATAACATATCTTCAGTTCTATTTTATTCATTATTTCTTTGAAAATATCTTTCTGACCGATGCAGATTCACAAAATAAGGATAGCGAAGATAGATGCATAGGATCAAAATACAACTAGAATATTACTCGTCATATATCTTGACAATCATGGCACAGTGAATTAAAAGACACTATAGAGGAGTGACCTTTACCTGTCTACCAACCTCTATTATAGGAGCGATGTTAAAGCTATTTCTTCAGCTTTATTATAACATCCAAAGTTTAAAGATATGCAAAAACACTGTCCAAATTATATGTGTTCAGTCATAGGGCTTAGTTAACTATACTGAAATCACACAAAACTAAATATGATCCAAATCCTTTATTTTTCCTATTTCTTAAAAAAAAAACATCATCTTGGTTTCCTTTCCACTAGTACTTCCAAGTCACTATCCGATCTTATTTCTCAAGATTTTTTCTATACTGTACATCGACAAATACATATCTGCATTACTAACAATAATAAAATTCATTTATTTTAAAACTATTCCACTGTTCTATAAGAAAATCTTTTTACTACTTTCCTCCGTATATTTAATCATACAAACTACTTAAATATCTGAATACTTTATCACATGAAAGTTCAAAAGAATCACACAATTGTTCTGTTAAATTATAGGATTAATATACTTTAAATAAATTATTGCATGCATATTCCGAATTACTCCTATCTCATTATATGTTAAAATGTTGTATAAAATGTGTACATCTAATTTAAACTTTCACACTTCATTCTTAGGTCAATAGATGATCTAAAAAAAAAAATACATTATGCATTATAAACAACTATTAAAATTACCAAACGACCTTTATCTCCTCGATCGCGTTCCGTAGGCTTCACCATCCATTTGATCCTTGTAGATATAAGATTCACATCCATACACTTTATTTTTAAACAATATTTCTATAATTTTATCAAGCTATTATATTTAATTTTAATATTACTAAATTTATGTTTATATGTTTTCCCTAATCTCACATAACATTTTATATTCTAAAATAAATTAGTAAAAAATATTTAAACTATATTTACTGTACTTCTTTATCAAACTTTCTTGAAAACTGTTCATATTAAAGCTAAAAAAAAAAATGTTTATTATTTCTTCTTCAGTCACTTAATGTTCTTCTCCCTACTTGTTCAATTTTAAGGCAAAACAAATATTACTTCGTTCAATAAATATTCCTGAATGATAATCCTTGGTTTTTATAATATTTAATACAATTACTAATTATGATATTAGTTAATCCCGTAAAGAAAACTTCTAAAGATTCTCTTCTAATATTTCTTGCTAATATTTTCTCCCGCGCGACTTTTACGATGCATCTTCTCAGTACTTGGATTTAAATATTCAATAAAACTTTTCTGTTTCCATGGATCCATTTTATTAAGTATATTAGATTTATATTTTCCAAATCAAGCATTCCTCCAATGACCACTTTATAATATTTTCCAATTCCTCTTAGAGAAAGTTTTTTCTGTTTTTTTTCATAAAACACAATAGCTCTTTCATATTATTATTCTGTAACTTTTTTTTTTCTTCTTTTAAAATTCTGGTACTATATACTTTATAATGTTTCCTTTAAAAAGACAAACATTCTTTCTCCATTATACTTTTACATAATTTTTTCTTTATGATATACGCATCTTAATTTTTCACATAGAGAAGAATAAAAAACTTCAGAGTAGCCTTATAAATTTGTGCGTCATAATTTTCCTGACGGCAAGTAACTTCTCTTTTAAGTTTTCCGTATAACGTCCAAATTATATTCCTCTGAGTTACAATAATAAGTTTCTGGTTGAGCATAAATAAAGCGGTATCAAGACACTTTACAAATATTTTTCCTTTCTCATAACTTTTATATACTGTTTTCTGGAGTATTTCCATTTTACTGTAAGGTTTTGGCTAAACTTGAATAAAATATTCTGGTAAGAAAACTTTTAAAATTAGCCCTCCATGTAAAGGTAGTTCAAAATATTATATTAAAAAAAAAACTTTTAAAACAAATACAAAATTTTAAAATTATATTACTTTTCTAGCTTACGATCTTATTCAGCTCAAAAAATATGTTACTCCCTCCTTCACTTACACATTACTTTCTCCCGCTCCGTCTAATTCTTATATTTTGTCTGCTAAAATACCTCCGTTGATTGGTTAATGACTTTTTTAGCGCGAACAAATTTACACATTTTAGTTTTATAATAGATTAAACCTTTTTAAAATAAAGAATTTATGACGTCATGTCTTAAATATTATTTAGAATGTATTTTTTAACTCAATTATAATTTTATCAAAATCATTTAAACTTTAAAACAATTATTAAAATATCATTTAATATTTCAACTTTTACTTTAACGATAGATAGCAATTACATTTAGTTCCATAATTCACAAACTTTATTATTATATTCTAACAAGCGTGTGTGTGAAGGTATATAATATACAGTCACATGATTACTAACTTTATCAGATGATTTTAATTTACGTCTCGGTCTAAATTACCAAAACTGATATATTTTATAAAAATTTGGAAAATAATTTAAAAATGTAGAACTAAATATAATTCTCACCATCCCAAAGTTTATTTTAAAATAGATTAGATTAAATTTGAATATTAATTATAATTATAATATTACATATAGCGTTTATTTAATTTATTAGTTTTAAAATATTACAATTGGATTGTTAATATACTTTTAACTATTTATAGCTGTATTATTTTATATGGCCAGCTTTTACAACCATAAGCAAGGATATAATTAAGCTTTATTTAACTGTTTTCTTTTAAAATAATCCATTACACTTTTATATACCAGGTATTTTCAGCCTTAAATTGTACTATAAGATCTAATCGATCATACAATTATCAATATATTACACAAACGTATTTTAAAATTTAAAATTTTTTAGCAATTGACCATTCTACCTTATTATGACCTATAGATAAGGGCACAATATATAGATACATATATTTGTTATATGTAGATGTGATGGTAAAAAAATCAAGTCAGATGTCACATGACTTAATTTTAATAAAGCTCGTATTTATAAATGTTATATATAGAGCTCGCAAAACAAGCTCTTAACAAGCTTTGAGAATATCCTCAATCCCAGACTGGTTTCTGCTTCTGGCGTCGTTAGTGAGGTGCCAGGATATTCATTAGATTAAAAATATTAGGACAAGCCCAGCACTTTATCTAATGTATAATGTGAGATATAAATATATACATATGGTTACATATATGTAGATGCATACATGTAAAAAAAAAGTAAAATTATATATTTTTTTGAATATATACTTAGGCATGTACAGATATGTGTATATAACATAGAAATACATTTTGTTTCTGTGGTTATATATGCACATGTTGTAAGTAGTATTCTGTAATACATTTGTCTAGGTACTATTCTGAAAAAGATTACTAGACAGATATCAAAATTTAAATGTAAGAAATAATAATTGTAAAAAATAAAAAAAGTGCATTATTTTATTGCACATAAAAATAATGCAAAGAGAGTGAAAATTTGATGTTAAATATTTATATTCCTTATATAAAATAAAACTATTATATGCTAAAATAATTTTATCACAACAATCATTTCTGCAATTGAGAAGAAAAAGTGAAGAAAGAAGTCTAGCTTTATTAATGCCATTGTATTTGTTTGACTTTAATTTTAAATTAATTTTCTATGGAGATATATTATTTTTCTGCTGTCTTTGATGGCAAAGTTCCAGTTTTTATATTATATATACTCTCAAAAGGCAAGATGAGATGGCAGAGTTTCAAATGAAGCATGAAATTTAATATTTTTGCTGTGCAAAAATGCATAAATTAAAAAGTGCTATATTTAATTTTCCATAACCTAAAAAACAAAACAAACATTAATTTATTTATATAAGATGAGTATATTTTTAATTGGAAATTTAGTTTAATTAATATGTTACCTGCCTGTCTGTAATATATTAAATATATTTGAAATCCTTCTATTAATGTAACTTTTATTTATAGATTTACTTTGTAACAACAAAAAACTTGATAACTTATTTAAAAAAAATATGTTTGTTTATTTTACACTAAATATTTATTTACATGTTCAAGTTGATGCTATTAAATATGTCATTCATTTTATTAAAAGAGTAAGAAAATAATTTGTGACATCCATGAAATTTGATTTTGTTGTAAGATCCAGCCATTTGCTATTAACCTGTAAATGTACTATTATTTTCTTTATTAAAAAATTAATAATCACTATAGTATACTATTAGTTAGATATCAAGCATATGGGATCTTTACAATAGCAGAAATAGTCTCAAGGGTATGAAGTATAGTATTAATTGTAAATAAAATAGAAAATAAAACAAATAATACCCAATATCTGAAATAAGAGGAGCATAAAGTTGACCAAATAAATATTTAATGTTAAATATAAAATGAACACTTGTTATTAAAGTTGAATTCAAAATAGAAAGAATGAACTAAGTATTAAAAGAAATATATATTAAAATTAGTTCTTCAGCCTTTTTCTGAATATTTCTATTTTTACAATTCTTTATTTACTATTGACCCATATGCTGCCATCATTAGATTAATGAAAAATGTAGTTTGCTTAATCTTTTTCTAAATGTGACTATTTTGCCTTCAAAAGCGCTAAGCTTCAATAAGTACGTATTTGTTAATAGCGTTTCTTAGGATAGTGTTTAAGTGCAGATATTTATAAATTAACCTTACATTAAATAATAAAATTACTAATTATCAGAGAAATAGACTCAGTATTCATATGTATATATTGCTTTTATCATCATCTCTCTCTTGCTTTGTCTATATGCAAATCAAACTACTCATCATTCTGTAATGTTATTTTCTCATATTCTATGAATTTTTACCACTTTTTTTTGTATATCTTATATAAAAATTAGTATTTTTATATTCTGATTACTATTTATTTGATATATATTGTAGGGTATTGGGTTTAAACCCTACATAACCAATTCCCAAAAAAGACCTCAGAATGCAGTAGAAATTTCCTTTTATTCAACTAACTTTATTAATCAGAAAAGACAATCTATATTTTTGAATATCTATTAGTTATATAGTGAGAATATATATATAAACAGTTGTCTGTGGACCCCAACCCAATAAATCATTTTTCTAAGTGTGCTTGTTAACCTTTTTTAAAGTTAATTTATATTTAATAGATTATAATATTCTTTCTTTAATAATACTTTGACTTTATACTAATGGTCTTGGTGATCTATTGCTTTTTTAAATCATTTAGATTTTTTTTTTTAATAAGCAGGTTTTATGTATCTGAATATATGTGAGTATGCTTATATGTACAAGAAAAACAAAGCATAAACATTTACAGATATATTTAAAAAAAGAGTTTATTTAAATAATTTTGTAGTTTCTGTATAAAAAGTTATATTATTTAAGAACAGTTGTTCTTGTTTTATGTGAAAGTGTTTCACAATAATGTCCAGCTGACATCCACAGGTCTGAGAGAGAGATAAAGGTCATTTTCAACTTGAGAAATGGGGGGGGGGTGCTATTAAAATGATAGAGTCCAGATCAGTAAGCTAGTGAAATGATAGAATCCAGAGCATTTTTGGACCATACTAAATAATAAATTTTAATTAAAAGAAAATTGTCAATTTTTGAAACTTTGTCCAGATGCCTTGATTTATAGATTACCATGTGTTTCAGTAACAAAAATATATGTGATGTCATCAGACAGACTAGCACATATGTAGTCTGAAAATAAGACAGTTAAAGGAAGAATAAATCTGATTGCCTTTCAGAAACCAAGCATTATTATTTTATTTTTATATTTGAAGGTTTCTACATTGACATGGTGGGATAGGAAAGATTTTGTTAAGAGCTCCAGGGTCCTATCCAAAGAACTTATGCACATCTGAGGAGTTTAAATCTAAAAAGTATTTAAAACATCTTATGATTGGTCTCCAAAGATGAAAGAAGAAATCAACTTTTGCTAATGCTATTTCACCTATGTCATTTGCTGAATTTTGAATCAAACCACAAAGCAAAATGCTAAAATATATAAAAAGCAGAAATATCCATCTGTTTATCAAAAGTAATTATACCCAGAAGAAATGAAGAAACCATCCCAATGATAAAATGGTCCCTAAAGTAGCAACTTATTTCATCCTCATCTCCATTGCAGTAAAACAGATGAAGTGCAAGCCGAAGCCAAAAATAGAACTGTTCCCGTAAACTACTGCAATTGATAAATCTAGGCGTGTTACATATTGATGTGTGGCTGATTTCAAATTTTCAACCTTCAAACAGCTGACTTCAAAATGAAATTTGTTGGACTCTTTGAAACTGTCTGTACATCAAGAATAAAAGAACTGATAATACGAATTTTAATTATATTTTTATCAGTGACTATTAACAATTCTTTTTAATAAATCCATTTATCTCTCTCTTTAAATCTTAAAACAAGAATCGATTATTAGAGATTTTCAATAATAATAAATATTGATCCCGTTAATATATTATGTATTCTTAGATTATCCTTACGTGTAAACATTTATATATGTATTTCATTTTTATGAAATGTGCTTATTGTGTATTGATTCAAGTATTATGAAATATGTTGATTTATATTGTATGTAAAAGTTTTAATATGATTTTTATTCATAATGGGAATTGACATATATACAAACACACCTAATAATATAACTATGTTTACATGTATATTTGTTGAGTATGGACATATAAATCGATAAGGATAGAAATTTAGCATTATGAGAAATGGATTTTAAAGTGATTATAGGTAATTTGAAGCCGATTTCTTTAGAGGTTATCTCTATGATCTAACTAACCTTGCTCTACTTATTTCTTGATTGATATTATGTTTAAATTTATAAATATAAAAATGTATGTTATATGGAATAGGCGAGTATGTGCATGCGTCGAGTGTTTATTTTTAAAATTAAAATGTTTCTAGGATATGAGATTTTTTTTTTATTAGCCCGCTAGAGAAATAAATGTACACACATCATCCTATATGATATGAACATTGGAGATCTTTGGTTATTGTTATTATTATTATTTAAATGTAATTTATCATTATTAATTATATAAATTTTCTATCTGTATTATTAATGATTAATCAGTAATAAATTTTAGTTTGTTTTTATTAAAAGAGGCATATATATTTTTTAAGAGTTAATCATTGTCTTGTGAAATTAGTTTATTCACCATCATCACTGATGAATGTCAATCTTTAAGTCAGAATTTAAATATAACAATATTTTAGTGAGTAATTATAAATTGATAATAGATATGATTTGTGTTGTGAATTAATTGTAAAGCTGTGGCTGGAAACATCATCATCATCCTATTAATAAATAGACTAAATGAATGTGTTTAATGGCCATAAATAAATAATGGTTCTCACTATAGATTGCTTATTATTTGTGAACCATCACAAGAAATATGGTTACCCTCGAAGCATCTGATAATCTATGGCAGGGGTCCCCACCCCTATGCCCGTGGGCACCATGGTGCCCGCAGACCATTTTGCAGGTGCCCACCGCTATCCGAACACGATTAAAAATTATTTATCTGATACAATTAAATTTAATTTTTAAAATTTCTTATAAATTATTGTATTATATTGTAATCAAATTGTAGGGCATACTATACTTTTACAATGTAAAATTATAAACGTAAATTATATGTTAAAATTTTATTTTTGAAATAAATATTTTTTTGTACATTATGTGTATTATTAACAATATCAAACTATAAATTTACATTGAAAAAATAAATGGTGCCCGTCATCTGGTTGAAAAAAATAAATAGTGCCCGCCACCTGGCCGGTATTATAGAATGTGCTCTTAAGTGCAAAAAGATTGGGGACCCCTGATCTACGGTATAAAATCTGAGCTAGTAGCACTTATGAGAATATTAAATATGAACTTATGATGTTAGGTAATAATTTGTCTGATAATTTATTTGCACAACTAAAGAATAAGAATGTTTTTCCTTAATACAAGTGCGTATGTTATCAATAATATAACAACTGAGGTTCAAACTCAGTAGAGTATAAATAGGTATATGATATAACTTTATCTAGGTTTAGATAGCCTAGTGGCACTCAGATATATCTTATACACATAAGTAAAACTGAATAAAAAAGAAATAAGAGTTTGATTTTCTTTTCTCCAATCTTGATGATGTATTTATTTATTGATATTTTTAATTAGTTACAAATAGCACCAGTCTTCGGCTATGAATTATTTCTTCACAACTCTGAACAGTTTTTTATATATGTGGAAAGAGGAAAGGGGATTTTTCTTATTGGAAGAATCTATTTAGTTACAAAGATAATTTCATTATTTTTTATTTATTTAGTTACAATATATAGACAAAGTTGTAATCCACTCTCTTCAACAAAAATCTCTTTATTTCATTTTTTTTTTTTTGTATAATTTTTCATTGAAAACTTTTTATACCTTCGTCTGATTTTTAATAACTTTCTGTAATATATTTTTTCAAATTCTAAAATTCTTTTCACTAAATGTTTTGTATTAACCCATATTTCACAACCATATAATTTAACAATAAATTTGTATGTGTCTAGTGCACCTAGTTTAGTTTGCAATCAGATGTTTTTGCTTTTCTTAATCTTTTCCATTGCTTGTAGACATATTTTTGCTCTGACTATTTTTCAGTTTAATAAGATCACTTATGATATCAAGATATATAAAACTTCTTGCATTGTCTAATATAGTTCAAATAGTTTTGATTTTTCTTTTCATTTTCTCTATTCCAAGCTTCATTGTTTTTGTTTTGATTCTGTTTATATATAACCCAAATCTTTCTGTTTCTTCATTCACAACTTTATCATGTATTCCAGTATCTTTTTATCTTCTTCAGTGATTGGTAATATCATTTATTCTTATTTAAGGTATCAATGTTATTTTCATTTTTTTAATTTTATCTATTACCAGATGTATCTGGCCTATATAAAGATTGTCATTTTTTTTAATTAGTTGCTTTAACAAATTTTTTTTAAAGATTTAATATAAATTAAGCAAAAGATTTTAATATATAAATAAATATGAGAAATTCACAATTGAAAAATTGGGGGAAAAAATGTTTGGGACCACTTTTGCTACACTTCAGAAATGTATCTGGCAAGATATTGATAAAGCTAAATTTAAATTTTTAAATTTATCTGTTATATTTGATATGTGAATTTGTTGACAGCATTACTTCCTTCGCATAAAATATGCTTAGTAATAAAAATTATGGATTATTAAATATAAATAGTGGAATTACTTGCTTTGCATAAAATGCTTGTATTATAAATTATGGTTTAATTAGGTATAATTATTTATTTATAAAAATAAATGTAATGATTTTTTAATTTATTTTTCAATTGTGAATTTGACAGTGTTACAGACACATGTAATACTTTTTTTAATTGGTCATGAATTTTGACAGCTTACAGCCTTACGGACAAACATTCACATAGATTTTATATATATAGACCTTTTTTTAGAAGTGTGATGAATATGATTTGGTAAGATTGGCTCTTCTTACTTCCAGTTTCAAACATCTTTCATTTTCTTCATATTTTTTATATTGCTTTTGAATTAGCTTATATATATTCCTTAGACAGTTAATTAATTTATCATCTACTCCATATGATTCAATACTGCCACATTATTTTTTAGATAATGCTGTCAAAGATCTTTTGACAGCATAGTACAGGGGTAGATTTTTTTCTTGCAACTTTCTCTGCAATGATAATATCTTGTATGATACTTCTATATTTTCTAAGTCTGGAACTTTAATATTTTATTTAAAATGTTTATTAAGATTTTATCTAATTGGTGCACTCGGTAATTTTCACATTCTTTTTTTTCTTCTATAGATTACCATTACAAACATCAGGTATACAATTTTTTTCATGCTATAAATTTTTTGAAGTAAACTATCTCCACTATATCTGCTTATTTTCTCTACTATTTCATTAAAACTTAAAACAATGTTCAGAGTGCTGTTGTGATAAAGCAAACTTTGATAAAAAGCTATTAGAAAAATTAATAAAAGAGCATAATGAAATTATATTGCTAGCCTATAATAGTAATGATGATACCTTATTAAAAATGTAAAGAGCAATAAGAAAGTTGAAGAAGAATAGAAATCCTGGTAATAATGAAATAGCAGAGAAGAAAAGCAGTTCATGTAATAATATAAGAGAAGACCAGAAAAGCTTCAGGAAATGATAGAATCATAGATATTTTAAAAGAAGCAAGTGAAGAAATAAAAAAAAAGTAATCTGAAAACTAAAAAAACTATCTAAATGTTAAAGATTTTGTATATCTATTGATGTTCTGTCAGTTATAAATAAGATGTTTATCAATTGTTTACAGAAAACTTTAGATTTGAACAAATAAAAAATTATGTTGGATTTAAAAATAGTTTATAATATAATAGACATTCTCTAAATACTAAGACAAATTACAGAGAAGATTAATGACTATAAATTTCTATTTTGCTTTAAATTTTTAGTTTACAAAAAACTATTTGATTCTGTAAGCAATTCTTCTGTAAAACCATGATATAAATCCAGACTTTATCAAATTCTGAATAATATTTATCAAAATGCACAGCAATAAATAGATGTTAAAATAACAATAAAATGATTGATTCTGGTGTGATTTTTTCTTTCCAAAAGTTTTTATGGAAGTTTCTCAGGAAACATTTTGTAGTTAAAATAGAAAGCAAAAAATAATAATAATAAATACTTCATTTAGGTCATCTTCATTTAATTTTTTTTTTAAATAATGTTTCAGTCTCAGGAAATATAACAAAAGTTATTTGATAAAAAAAAAAAAAACATTAAATATAAATATTAAAAATACTAAAGTAATATTCAAAAATATTGGTTAATTTAGTAATATTGATGGAAACAGAATGAGGAATTAATTATAGAATTTAACTTAGACTATTTTCATTAAAATAACTTTGTACTAAAAGAAATATGTTTCTATCTGAGAATAAAGATTTTTAGTAATTATATTTCAGCAATGCTTTTTTATGGATCCGAAAGTTAGACACTAATAACAGAACAATACAAAGATTGCAAACTATATAATAGAAGAAATGGTGATCATGTGATATTTTGGTGGTTTTATGATTTTATAACAGAATATAAAGATATTTATGTCAGGATTAGCAAGGATGTAATGAAAGGAATATATATATATATTATTATTATTATTATTAAAATGCTGCAACAAAGAATAAAAAATAAAATGTAATTAAATAAACCAAGTATACTTTTAATGCACTGAAAGTATACATTTATTTAATTACATATTATTTTTTATTTTCTGTTGCAATGTTTTATTATTATTTATAATAATAGTAGCGATTCAATCTATTATATATTATGATAGCAGCTCAAATTAGTTACATTACAAAGCTGCATGATCAAAAAAAAGTTTAGTAAAAAAACTTTTATAAATTGGATAATAAATGTACATAATGCCATGTCTCACATGTACTAGATATAACATATGCATTACTTAAGTACACTGGTTTAAAAAAATTATATTTTAATCATATTATTTTTTTTATAAAGGAAATATATTTTGCAAAAAGAGAAAAAAAAAAAAATGACGTACTATGTAAAGGAAGAAAGGAAAGTAGTTTTGATTCTATGCAAGGATTTGAATTATCCAGTTTATAAAAATATAAAGTATTTTGTGACTCTTTATGATTTGCCTTCTGAATGGGATATTAAATAAATAATTTTCCCATTCCCTATAGTAAATTAAATGGCAAATCTAAATATGCTATTGAAAATTTGGGTTACTAAAATTAAGAAAGTTATTAATCAGTTTTTAAAAGTCAGTAATGTTTTTTTTTTTTTCTTTCTGTTATTAATGTAAATAAATAAAGAAAAAAAAATTTTTTCTTTTGTTTATTTAGTTATAAAAATAATTATATAATTTTAAAATATATGAAGAATTATTTGTTTCCACATGTTGTGAAAAGAACAAAGAAAATTTTTATCAGTAATAAACATGTTGTAAATAAATAGATGGTAAATCTAGTAACTAACTTTTGATAAATCTGTAGTTTGGGAAATATTCATTTAGTATAGTAATAAGTGTGAAAAACAACAAGTGGGGGTATAAAATAGGTCAGAAACAAACAACTAGGACAGTCTAATTTAGTCTATTCCAAATCTGAACTCAAGAAGGCAGTGTTATAGTGATCTCATGCAGAGAAGAGAAACCATTGGTTAAAGCAGTTTTTTTTACAGTAATTCGGATTGCCGTGCCTTGCTGACATTAAAAGTATTTTTCAGTACTAAAATTCATCACAATTAATTATAACATTGGCCAGTGAAAGATCATCTAGTATGTGTGACTAGAAACCAACTACCACATCAGCAAGACACCCATTTAATTGGATCTAGAGACTAACCACTGAAGTTTGCTAAAACCAGCCATCACCTGCTTTAATCACACCATGATGAAAGAAGTGGACTATGCAGTAAGACTTACCCAGTTCAACTGAATACCCTACCTAACATCACTAAAGCCCAAGAATAACTACTATCCTGGATCAACTGACTTATTCATTAAAGAACATCTGCAGAAAACCATGTTTTGAACTTTTCAAATTTTATCCTTAGTAAGATCTTATCAATATAATCATTCCAAAGCCCTAAATTTAAAATATCTTTAATAATTGTTATTTTTATTAACTAATTAGTAATCATCATCATCAATCATTATCAATACACTGCAGGATGAAGGTCTCTCCAAGTTTAATCCATCTTCTCCAATCTTTAGCTTCTCTTCTCCACATCACCCCCGCACACTTTCTTATTTCATCCATCCATCTCACATGTGGTCTCTTTCTGGGTCTTTTACTAAGTAGTAATAGTTACAATTATATAAATAACAATTTTATATTTATTGTTAATAACTTGTTAACTTATTTTTATTATTACTTAGTTTAGTTTGTGTTTGCTTATTGAACTCACTTCAAACATTAAGCTATTAACATTCATTGTGCTATTAATATCCACAACCCTGAGAAATCATGCAATCCACTGAAAGACATGCAGGGATAATGGCAATAATTTATAAGTGATAATGTATTGGGTGTTAATACGTTTTTCAGAAATAAACTCTCTATTTAGAAGATTTGGTGCTTAAAGTTTTTTTTTTTTTAAATGAAACTAGAAAAACAAATTAAAAATACTTTTGATAGTAACTGTACTTAGTTTAACCTTCAGTACTAGGTTATAAGTCATCATCATCATTACAGATGTTTGGTTAATATTATTGTATATATTTGAATTTAACCAATTATCTGAGATGGATAGTGTCAAAGTTGTGAGTGGAATGAGTTTGACAATGGTAAATAAAAATGTAACCATTTTTATTTAAATGTATATTAATCATAAGGTAATTATTTATTTTTCTTACCTAATATAAATATATATTCAGAGCAATTTAAAAAAAATATCACTGATATTATTAAGAGAATTAGAAATTTCAATAGGTGGATAATTAAAATCAAAATGAACCCAAGACAATTTAAGAAGCTTAGAAAAGAGATCACTTGTGGTATATATGTATGAAATAAAAATGTTTGCTGAAGAAATGCATAAAAAAAGAAATTCTGAATTGTAAATATTGAATAAATATATATCATATCCAGTATAAAAGAAATAATTAAAGTATATATTGTAATTCTAAATATAAAAATACTGTAATAAAGAAAGTAGTAGGCAATAGCAAACAATCATTGAGAGTAAAATTTAGATCATCTCACCATAAATGTACATTGAAGGTTTTTAAATAAATTATATCTCCAACACTGAAATATAATAAATTAAAGGTAATACAAATATTGCTTCATGTATGACAAAAATAATGCATTAAATAAATTTATGAGTTTTTATCATATATAATAATAATAATAAACTGATATACTTTTTTTTAAATCTGTTTGGTTAATCTAAGAATGAGAAAGTCGAAGAGGAATCTAGACCATCTATGGAATTGTTTAAAGCCATTTTTCAAGATTCAGAATCTGAAGAAAGTTCTCTTTCAGAAGAAGAAAAAGAGATTTCAATGGAAGAACCAATTGTTAAGCATCCTGTTAGTTCTATTATTCATACTGGTAAGTAAAATAAAATTTGTTATTGTTGTTATTATGATGTTGATAATTCAGATAGCAGTCGCTTCTAAAACTAAAAAGATATTTAAAAATTTTTTTTTTGACAAGAATGAATGCGCATATATTTTTGAATATTTAAAAAATGTTTTAATATAAAATCTGTGTGATATAAATTTAATACTAAAGCTAAAAATTATTTATCGAAGTTATTACAGGTAAGATTTGGTCTGATAGCTCTGTAATATTCCCCTTTTATAGAAATTTGTGTACATCTTGATAATAGAAATTTACGGATTACTATTTATCACACATAGACTTATTATGAATTTCTTTTTGCAAGTTTATATTTTGCACTTCTGTTAGTAAACATTTATCATCATTGTTATTCAACACCAATAATGTTTTTAATTTTTTCCTAATTTACCGGTCATTTTCGTTAGTTATGTTATCTAGCCCATTTTGTAAACAGTGTGTTTTTGTTTTTTAAGTTTGCATTGACAATATTCAGAAGTATTCAACATAAATTTACAGTTTTTGATTTCAGCACATGCATATAATATTCAGATATTAGTTTATGAAATTTGATATAAGTGGCAGTTTTAATTAACAAGATATCAGTTTTTTCCTGGGCCTTCTCTGCCTTTCCATTTATGTATTGGAAGAGAACATATGGAAACATAGTTTTATCCATTTTTAATTGACTTTTTTTTTTTATTCAGCATGACAAGTAAGTTATATAATGGTTATCTATGATTATTTTAAATTAAAAAAATTTCAGCAAAAAGAAGTTACTTTTTATATTGTAGATTTTCAAAGACACATGATATCTAAGTTAGTGGAAAATATTAGAATTCAAATGTTTAGTTCTTATATTTCTTATATTTTTATATAATATTTTACAATTTATAATGTATATATATATGATTCAAAACTTATATATTTAATGCATTTCAATAAATAATAAACAAATAAGTCACTGTTTTTTCTATAGTACATTTTGAAACATGTTGGTCTTTTATATATATATAAAAACACATTTGAAAAAGCAATTATACGCACAATTTTTTGGGATATATGTATTTATAATATTTTTCAAAAAATATATATATATATTTCCTTCTTTGACATATATACAAAAAAAATACAAAATTTAAAAAAAAAGCATAATTCTAATCATATATTTGAAAAAAAAAAGTTAAACAGTTTAATTAACACAAACTAATATTTACTGAGGCTATAACCTCGATAATATGCGTATAAATAGCGATAGTAGGGACCTCTACAGGTGTTTTAACGCATATTATCAGGTTATAGCCTCAGTAAATATTACTTACGTAATCAATGTGCGTTTAATAAATTTATAATTAACACAAACTAGAAACTGCTTTATTATAAGATTTCATAGAAAATAAGAAATTATTGCAATAATGATCAAATGTTATTCACTGCTTGATCACAATAGATTATTTGAAGGCATAAGATTTTTATTCAAAAGTTTTTCATAAAGCAAATTTTATTTTTTCCTTATCACTCATAATGTTTCTTATTTACTTGTATTTCATGATTGATTCTTGCTAATAGCAATTTACTTTAAAATGTTAATTTATCTTATACTTATGGCTTGTGAGACAGTTATATTTTTATTTTTGTATCTGAATTAATTTTTACTTTATTTTTTGTTATTGCTCATTATGCTTTTTTTTACTTCATCACTATCCCAAAGCTACTTAACTTCTTCTTTATCTCTGTTACTTCTTTTAAATGCAGTAGACACTTAGGATTCAAATAATTCAATTGTAAAAAAAAAGTAAATTGATGATAGCAAACAATGTATTTAACTTATTTTTTCATTTATTTAGGGGGGCCAGGGTTATTAAGTATATGTCAAAAATATTTCTGTATCACCTTTGGGAATCAATATTTTAAAATGATTTTTCAATTATTCTACCCTGTAAACTGCTTTTGTTTATTTATCAGTTCTGTTTGCTTGAGCAAATTATAGCTAAAGTACTGGATTTAAATTTTTTTTTATTAGTAAATGTTATACCTTTTGTCATAGAAATTCAATTTTCTTTTCCATAATGCAAGTTAGACTATGCAGTTTTTTATTTTACTTTCCCTCAAAATATTAGAATACTAACAAATACACAAATCTCATGATTGCTATTATTCATCTTTGACTAATTCAAACTATTTTAATTTTGGGGGGAAAGTAAAAAAAAGTTCCATTTAGGAAACTATTTATTTATGCTGTGTTTAAACTCCCAAAACAATCATGGTTGTATCCAATAAATAAGAGATCTTCAAATTACAGAAAGTTTGATTAAATATTTAATTGCTGAGTCTAAATTAATTATAGTACAATGTGAAAAACATAGGCTTATCAAAATGATAATTAAGACTGGGACCGCCTTTAGGTGTTCACAAATCCCACTTGGAACCTTCAGCTAGGATTGACTAGGTATGAAGGGCAGTCCATGACTTTTTTTTTTTTGGTGATGCTTAGCCAGTAATGCTGAGCCTTTCTTTCCTTTTTTTGTGATTAATCTACCTTTTAACTGCTCTGCTATATTGTTTTCTGGAATAATTAAGTTACTATTTTTGGTTGTCTATCCTTAGCAGTGTGGATTCTATTTGTTAATTAGTTTTCTGCTGTCTCTTCACAATTTATATTTAACCATCCCTTAAATTTCTTATTTTGCTTTCAGTTTCAGTGTTTAATTATATCAATATATAATGTTCTAACTACCCTTGCTGCAACTTTTTAATACTGTTTTCTTCAATATGTACACCATTGCCTACTGGAAAGTTTTTTAAAAACTTATATATAGCTTATATTTGTGATTATAAAGAAATGCTGTTCAAAAATTGTCCATCAATATAAATATTGAAACATATTTAATTGGTCATAAATCAAATTAAGCTAACTCTAGTTGTTTATAATTAAGTTTGCTCTAAGTGATATTTTGTCAATAATTTTTTCAAAATCTTTTTTTTTTTTTTATAATGAGATGTTTTTCTCTCATAATCATAATATTAGTAAACTAATATTAAATCATTGTAAAATGTCATGTTAGCATATATATATTAGATTATATAAATTTTTATATTTTAATATTTATTTTAATTGTGAAATGAAATAAAATAATTTCTAGTATTATTTTAAAAACATGTTTACCTTAATTAATATTTTGAATATTCTTTTAAGTGCATATTATTTATTTCATAGTAACAAAATTCCTAAAGATTTGTTTTTGAAGAAAAATCTTTATTCATATAAAAACTAAGTAAATAGTTTTATAAACATTTATATGTACTTAATGTCCTCCACTGCATTATACACTCTTGAAACACATGAATTAAGATATCATAATAGAGAAATAACTCCCAAGATGTATTTCATATTGAACCAGCACTTATCACTTGGCCCAGATCACAATTCTTCACATATTTTTATCATATGTTTAGTATTTATCAACAGTAAATTGATACATTTGAATTACAAGTGTCAAACTTATTTTAGCCAACAACTTTGACACAATCCAATCCAGTTAAATACATGAATGATTATCACAAATTATTTATTAAACTAGAGATTATTTCTAGCTCAGATATAATCTTTAAACCTCAGTTAAAGATTAATATATCTGTTTTTTTAACTAAATACACAAATATGGAGTAATGCAACTTCATTTCTCTTTTTCCATTTGTAATATCTGTTATAGATATACTTAATGACTGCCACTGCACCATACACTTTTGAAACACATGAATAAAGATATCATTAAAGACAAATGATTCCCCCAATATACATTTCATGCTGAACAAGCACTCATCAGTTGGCCCAGGTCACAAATCCTTCCTATATATCTTTATCATATATTTAGTATTTATCAATAATAAATTGCTACATTTTGATTTACAAGTTCAAATTTACTCCACTCATAACTTTAACACAATCCACTCCAGATATATATATATATATATTAATGATTATCACTAATTATTTATTAAAATGATAGTGTTATATATGAAGGATTGCAACAAGGGTCAATTAATGAGTGCTGGTTCAATACAAAATGTATTTTGGGGGTCATTTGTCTTTTATGATATTTTTTTATTCATATGTTTCAAGAGTATGATGCAATGGAGATCATTAAGTATATCTATAATAGATATTACACATGTATGTTTAGAAATATTATCAAATTCACCACTTTCTTCATTTTGTTGTAATATCTTATATAGATGCAATGTATCCACCTTAATTTGAACACTGTTTAGCAAAAAAAAAATTTGATTGTTTACATATATGTAGACACAATCTTACTTTTCGATTGTCGTGCAATCTTCTTCAGAGTTATGATTTATTGAAATAAAATAAAATAAGTAACTATAAAAATAATACTATAAAAAATGAAACAGTAAAATTAATAAAATAATAAAAAAACATAAAATATAATAAAGTATAGCAAAATATAATAAATTTGAAATAAATGTAACCAAAAGTAGGTAATATAAAATAAAATATACAATATGAAATATAAATTATTTTATTAATTTTATTTTTTACATTTTTTATGGTTATTTTATTTTATTTCATTATATCATAGCTCTGAAGAAGACTGCAGGACAATTGAAATGTAAAATTGTGAGCACATATATATATATACAATAAAAAACAATTTTTTGCTAAAAAGTGTTTAAATAGTTAAAGAATAGATATATTAAACTTTAATTGAAGTTTAAAGTTTGTATCTGGACTAGAAATAATCTCTGCTTTAATAAATGCTTGGTGATAATTATTAATGTATTTATCTGAAGTGGATTGTGTCAAAATTATGGGTGGAATAAGTTTGACACTTATAAATCAAATATAGTAAATCGTTTACTGAATTTTCTAAGTTTATCCGATTAATAGATCAATTTGTTTTATTTTGTTTTTGAAAATTGATTTCCAATAACAAATTAGTGAGATAAAAAATTTCTGCAAATTTAAAAATTTAGTTTGTTTCATTATTCAATATAACATTTATTAATAGCAATAAGTAGAAGCATTTGTAGCCCATAGAGAAAAATGTGAGGATTGAACTTAATCTTTCTTGCAATGAATTTATCAGCTAAGAAACCTTGGATTATATATTGCCTATTCTTATAAATGATCATAGAATGCAATGCATTAAATCTCATTCCCATTATAAATGACAAGCTTCATATATAGTTTATCTCAAGCATAAATTACTAGCTACATAGAGCATGAAGAATATGCAACAATTCCAAAACTCAATGGAATTTTAGTTTCTTTATCTTGTCAACATAATTACAATGAACTATATTTATTTAAAAAATGAAAGAAGGCTGTCAAGTCATCAAGGACATTATCAATTAAAGTCATTACCTGTAATACACTAGCGAATTCTCATGCAAGGAAAGTTTTCATTAAATTTTAAATGTTTGAAACTGAAAATCCAATGCTTTTTATCAAACAATATAGCCATTGGACATTTTTGAATTTACTCATTACATATTTTGGCATTGACATTGATTTATAGATACACTATTTTTAAAATTTACTTTATTACAAAAATAAGATTTGATATCTTTTAAATGATATTTCATTTATAAGTATTAGAAATTAAATATAATTACTTTTTTTTTTTTGCAGGTTCTACTCCATTAATTACAGAAACAACAAAAACTAAAGCCAAATCCTCAATGATTCTTGAAGAAGAATTAAGAAATACTGGTATGAAGCTATTTTTATTAAAAGCTGTACTTGAAAACAAATTACCTTATTTGAGTTGTGAGTTTTGAAAGAGATTTGCAAAATAGTGAAAATTTTAACCATTTATTTTGTTAGCTAAATGTGTCATGTGAATATGTGCTTAACTAATGTTTATTTTGATCGTTGACAACAAAATTAAACAGAAATCAAAAACTTTTTTTTTTAAAACTGAAAAAGGAAGATAACAAAATAATTTTAACCTTACGGGCAATTTACGCAATATTTACTTTAAATAATGCATATGTGTGCACATAAATAAAATGAAAAATATGTTGAAAAATTTAATTACTAACAATTGCTTTGAAGTGACTTTAATGATATATATAATTAAATTATATAAGAAATATATATAAACAAACTGTAATGAATATAAAGTTCTATACACTATTTGATATATTCATTAATCTATTGACAATTTTTTACATGTTATGGCAATTGAACATGCATTACAACACATGTTCTACAATTGGAACTTGCATCTATCTTAAGTTTGTTTACATATATATATTGAATCGGATGCTTTATCCATTTCAAAAGTTCCATCGCAAAATTAAAAAAAATAACTTTTGTTTTTATAAAGTTTTAAAAGAAATTTTATTTGAAAGTTTTATATGTTATAGCACACACAGCTATATTTTAAAATTCTCTAATTTTACTTTTTAGTTTAAAAATAAGTTCCTTTTGACACTTGTTTTTTTTTTCAATCCATTTGTGAAAATATTCTAATTAAAAAAGTTTTAATTCTTTCTGGATAAAGCATTTTAATTTTGGAAAGTTTTAATCTTTTAAAGAAAAAAAAGAAAACATTTTAATTTTGAAAGTTTTAATTGCATTCCTGTTTCTTTTATTTTTAATTGTAATCTAATTTTAAAAAGAAAAGCTGAGCTTTAATTTCGCATTTATTTTTTTTAAATTAATTTTGAATAAGATAAAAACCCTTGTCAGATTTTTAATTAAGATTAAGCCTGAGATTTGCCCTGGGCCAAAACCTCTAATGAAAGATGATGCGGTAGATAAGAGTGCATATAAATAACTCTGAGATTTCGGACTAGTGATAACTATTCAAGTTGCTGTACTGCTTTATTTTTCAAAAATTATTGTCCGCATCTACATACTACCAGTGCTAAGATTACCTTTTGCTGTCTGCTTCTAAGAAATTCTGCTGAAATTGTATTACTGTTTTTCAATTGCTAAATAGTATTGTCTCTGCAGAATGCCAGAACTACACACCATGATGAATCTTATCTACAACATGCAGTGCTAAATCAACCTAAAGACAGACCCTGGATCCCAGGTTGTTTCTTCAATATCATGTCTTTAAAGCCTGAACAAGAACTAATCCCTAGGATTGCCTCCAGCCTCCTGAACATATAAATGGAAACCAAAATCTTCATAGAAATTTTAAAGTGAAATAAACTATGTGTGCTGCTGAAAGTCATCAGCCAGTTCTTACATTATGCCTCGAGGTAACACATTTTCATTTTCTAATCAGGATTTAAATCTCTTATTAAAATCTCAGCTTACTCTTAAAAGAAACTTTGCTTTATAATACGTTTTGCATATTTAATATAAATCTCTTTAAGCATTTATTATGTATTTTATTTATAGTGTGTTTGGATTTTTTTTGTGTTTTTTATTTATTTATCCGAGAGAGTACTGCGAGTTTATATTTGATATGCTTTGTATTCTTTTCTCTTTTTATATTACTAACCTTGATAAATACTAGGGCAGATATTAGTAATTTTCTTGTTATATGATAATTAATTTAGATAAGTTCAGTTTGCATTTCCTGCAGACTGCAAATCTTTTGGCTGGCGATTTATCGAGTATAGTGTTCTGTTTTTCCTAGATCAGACAGTTTATTTTCTTCTCTTTAAGATTACGTAAAATCATAATCTTTTCTTGTTATATTTTCCTTTTTTGTATTGGGGTTAACCTTGAAATACCTTGAATGTAGTTAATCATGAGCTGTTCTGCAGACATATGACATTTTTGGTCCGGATGCTTTATTCTGGGCCAAGGAAAGCTTGCCTATGCTGTTTTGTTGTACGCCCTACACCCCTTTTGTTTTTCAATCTCTAAATAGGAAAACTGGAATTAGTTTTTATAAATCGCTAGCAGGAAGATAGTGTAAATTCCTCTTTAAATCATAGGTGAGAAAACGAACTTATCTGCTAGGATGTTTAATGTTTTCAATACTCTCATACACTATCTGATACACGCCAGTAAAATCTAGGTCAAACTTTCGTATTTTATTTGCATGAGATTTATTTCTTTTCTTGAATTTAATAAACTTTAAAATTAGTTTGGCTGACATTTGTCTCTATATTCTTTTTTCATTTGTCTGAACAATCTTAAAGATTTTTTTTCTCACCCTGGATCTAACTGGTAGCATTCATCATTAATAACTTTTGATCACTGTAAATTAAATTTTCTGTGTGATGTGATGCACTGTGATTTCTTCTTATATGGAGTCAGAAATTTCTCAGCAACTATGCCAGAGAAACCTGTTAGCCACTTTATCTTCCCTTTCAATTCCCCATCCTAAGTTTTCCCATATCCTGCTCCATCCCATTTCCACAGCATAATCTTTGTCAACTCCATGGCTTTTATATCTAAATCCCCCTTAAACCAAGCATAAAAAATCAATAACCCAGTTTTCTGTATAATCACTTTCCTTATATTTATTCTTCCACAATTTTATTATTTGTATCCTTTTTACTTTCAGGCATTTCCATTCAATTAACAGGTACCTAATATTTTCTATGTCTTCATTACGCAACTTGCAGTCTAAATTGCCCACATTTTTCCATTTAAGTGTATAATCCCCTGTTGCTGAAGATCCTGTTCGAGCCTTAAATAGTTCCTTGCTATTATCATAAATTAACTTGCACTCAATATTCCATTTACTTCTATATATATTTAAACTCTTTTTACTCTCCATACTAGTTCTCCATCTCCAACTCCCTATTCTTTATTAATACATATATTCTTCTATCCCATTCCTTATCACTATAACCCTCAACAATTCTCCTAACATAATCATCCCATCTTTTGTACAAATATACTGACATAAATTCTTTATCCAAATCTTCTGCATACCATATTATTTTTCTCACCCATCTTGTTACCTGCTCTTTATTCAAACCCAATTAAATACTATTTTGGCTATTCTTTTATTATCCGTAAACTGCAATCTACCAAACATTTCGTTTTGCTTTTTGCATCCCTCATATAAAAACTTGACTATCCCATTCCTTCTTGAACTGCCTCCTTTGCCATCCACACATCTGCATATAATGCATGTCTTCCTATTTCTCTTTGTACTTTTTCTACATTATCTAATACTCCTTTATTAACACATAACACATCATTACCATATGTTAACCCTACTACTGCCATTCCCTTTCATACAATTCTAACTACATCATATTTATTATATGAAAACATTGTTAATTTCTTTATCAATCCCTTTCTTTTCTTTGCTTCATTTATCAATTTTTTCTCCCATTCATCAAATCAGTTTCTCTGATTACTTAATATGATTTCCAAATAGTTATATCTATTCACCACACTTAACTTTATACCCCCCAAAAAATTTTTTTTCTCTTCTCTTTCCCCAGTATTAATCATCATTACTTTTGATTTTTCTTCACTAAACTTAATTCCTATCTTTTTACCCACCGTTGCGAATGTCCTCAGCATAACTTCCATATCCTCCCTTTTTTCTGCACACAAAAAGACATCATCTGCAAATAAAAGACCTGATAATGTATATATTCCCTTGCTATCTATTAATGGTATCTTTATCACTCTTCCTAATCTTTCTATTGCTCTCTCCATTTCTCTCAAATACAACAAAAACAAAATAGGTGACATAGGGCATTCCATATTCCTTAATTGAAACATATGGTAATTATTTTAATATAATTTCTTAATAATATCCACTAAAGCTCCATCCATTCCAAAATGTATTAAACTTACCCATAATTTATTTTTATTTACTCTATCATACGCCTTCTCTATATCTATAAAAACCATATATAACTGTATACCTACTCATATCCATAAGTTGTGTAACTACAAATAAACTATCTCCTATATGCCTATTTGATCAAAAACCTTCTTGCATTTTTTCCACTATATTAGTTTTTTCCATCAATTTTGCAACCTTTCCAGTTACTATATATGAGAAAACTTTATATAAAACTGATGATACCACTATCGGTCTATAATTGTTTAACTTTCTATGATCCTTACCCTTTCCTCTAAATAGTAGCCTTACTCTTGTATTACTCCATCCATCTGGAAAGTCTCCCTTATGTGCCATCTTATTAAAACACAATAATAATTTGTCTTTTGTCCTATGCCCTAAATTCATTATCATCTCTGCTGCCCATCCATCTAAATCACTTGCCTTTCCACTTTTCAGTTTTTTCCCTGCCTCATTCGGTTCATTTTCTGTAAACCTAATATTCCCCTTACTACATGCTTTCATGTTTGCTATTACTCTGTCCTTCACATCTAACATCTTTTCTATATCCATTTTATACTTATTTAATATCTCTAATTCTTCACTAGAGCTACTCTCTACTCCTTCAACATCTAGTAATACTATCTTCCTCTACATTCCTTCTTTTAATGTATTTCCAAAATTTTTTATTTCCATCTCTTCCACTTTTATTAATATCTTCCAACAATTTACTATTCAATTTCATTTTTTCTCTAAAATTATTTATTTTAGCCAACTTCTTTTTTTCTAAGTACTTTTTCCATTTAACATTAACATCTTTTTCACTTTCTTTGTTCTTAATAGCACACTTATATTATCTGCATGCTTTTTTCCTCTCTTTAACACTTTTACTAACTCTCATTTATTTATTACTTTTATTCTGCTGAATAGTCTCGCCTAAAAGCCTATTTGCCACTTTCTTTATTGCACCACACCAGTCCTTATACTCACCCCCAACCAACTCTTCCATGGTTTCTTCAATCTTTATTTTATACTCTTCTAACTTACTCTTATTTTTCACTCTGTATCTGTCAATTTCAACTGTGCTGCTATCTGGGATGTGTCAACATCAATTTAGTTAGTTAGTAATAACCGCATGAAACAAAAAATTCACAATATACCAAGTGTAAATCATAGTATGATATGGGAATTAGATTAAGGATGATTTTTGTATTCCCTGTGCATACTATTGGTAAGAACATTGAATATTTTTTTGAGTGATTATTTATAATACGTTTTCTACAATCTCTCAATAAAATTTAAAGTACTATTAATATAGTAAATATTATTTATTTACCTCCTACCTTTTTTTTTTTTAGCATACCTGTTGTTAAACATTTTGAATATCACCCCTGCTTGTCAATACTGCAATTTTTCTTTTACAATATCAATTTAATAATTTTCACTACAAGTTTAGCAATAGTCCACTTCAAACCATAGATCCCGACCCTACATTTATTTAATAAACATGATTGATTAACTTATTTGGCTAATTATATAGCTTCTAAAATGTATTATCATCACTTCAATACTATGCTAGTACAACCAATATTTTACTACATTTTGTCTTTATGTAGTTACTTTTTTATTCTGTGATTTTGTTGCTTTAATTTCCATACTTTTTTTTGACTCAGATCAATTGTATAATTTAACTGTTGTAGATTTTCTTTAATACTAGCTTTTATATTGTTACCACTATAATGTAAAGGATGCATATTTATTATGCAATTATTCATAAGTATAACTATATATTTATATAATTTGAAAATAATGAGGAGTATAAGAAGCAATATTCTGCTAAAAATTATTTATAAAAGAACCATTTAATTAAAGTCTATACTGAATAGATTCTTATATCATTAAAAGGGCTTAAATTAAATTTCTTATTATCAAATATAGTAGCTTTAGACAATTTACATTTGCTAAAGGAATCTCGGGCAGTAAATCATTCTTAAAAGAAACTAATACATGTAAATTTGTTCAACAAATAGTATATATATGTAATAACTTATAAATTCATTATAAAATACATATTTTAACCATTGGTATAAAAGTATTAATTTAAGCTATAAATATAAAAAATAATAAAATGAAAATGAGATTATTTCAAACATATGACATTTTCCCCATGTATTCATTTTCACCTAGTATTATCATAAAAAAGATGATTTTCAAATGATGGCTATAGAATAAATGTGGACTGTGTTCAGATGAATGCTGATCTCTACCATAATTTGTTTTGCTGGGGATATATATTTTTAACTACAATTCTTTGACATGTTTGTGATTTCTCTGTCAACATAAATGTACAGCACGTTTGATTCTGGCTGATTTTATTCTCATGTTTTTAATTAATGCAATTATTATCCTTATAGCTGATGATCTTGAAACATTAAACACCAATTTTTCTAATTGGACCATCGTCATCAACCATTATCAATCGACTGCAGGATGAAGGGCTCTCCAAGTTCAATCCATCTTCTCCAATCTTTAGCTTCTCCACATCACCCCTGCACACTTTCTTATGTCATCCATCCATCTCACATGTGGTCTCTTTCTGAGTCTTTTACAATCTCTTGGAATCTGGTTTAAGATTTCAATTGTCCATCTATTATCATCTCTTCTAGCAATATGTCCAGCCCAACTCCACTTCAGTCTTTTAATTTTTTCAATGAGGTCAGTAATACCTGTTTGTTCTCTTACCCATATATTGCATTTTCGATCTCTTCTTGTTACTCCCAACATGCATCTCTCCATACTTCTTTGAGTGGTCTGAATTTCTTTTTATAAATTTTATGAAACAAATATCAATTTTTTTACTGCTTGAATATTACTGTGATGTATATCTCCATATCTATATTACATGATGTTAAAAATATAGTGCTAATATGACAAGTGTTCGATTATTTTGTTCTCTTTGATAATATATATATATAGAGAGAGAGAGATTACTGGAGCTTATACTAGAATCGATAATGTGATTAAATATGCATGTGCATAGGATTATACTTATAAAATGGTAAATTTTTATTATCTCTTGGAGATAAAGTGTTGATTTTTTTATTACTACTATAATTAAGATTTAAAGAATAAAAAGTCTAATCTTCCTGAACATCACTGAAAAGTTACAAGTAAGAAATAGTTTTCTGCAAAATATTTTCAGTCACTTTTGAATACATTTTGTCAATTTTCAGAAAATTACAGTACATTTTAAAACAATATGATTTTACTATTTTATTATTATTTTTTAAAAAAATTAGTGTCAGAATAAATATATAAGATTAGTAAACAATTTTTAAATCATAATTTTTTATTTGATTAGTCATAAATTTATTAGGGGTTTGTTAAAAAAATTTTTTATAGTGTCCTTAAAAATTTTGAACAACCATTGATAGATAAATTATTTCATGCCTTATATATATATATTAATGTAATAAATAGTACAAGTACTTATATATATATATTCAATAAATTACATGTGGATTTACTTGGATAATATTTCATTTATGTTTGTAGTCCATGAAAGCATTGAGGTAGCCTAAAAGCATAAGTTGGAAATTTTTTGAGCATTAATTTAATATTTGCACCTATTTTTCAAAAGTATATAGTAGGGCTCTTTTATTATCCTTATTTGATTTTTTTAATTTTTTGAGATGTTAATTATTGTCTTGGTACCTTGCCTATCAATGATAATCTAGAGCATATATAAATTACAATCTAGAACATATATAAATTACTAAGATGTAAAAAGAAACTAAAAGCATCATGAATTCAATTATGATTAGGAGACAATGAAAATACATTCAGAATTTATCATTTTTAAATGTGTCAGTTATGCAGATATACCCATGATTGAGATAAATTGTTTCCATACTGTAAATGGGAAATTATATTAGAGTACTTGCAAATTCTTGTTACTTTAATAATTAATCAATAGTTTAGCCTATACAAATCAGGAATACATGTAAATATGATGTAATATAGTGATAGGTCAAAAAAGAACTGTGAATGGTTAGTTGCTAATAAATAATTGTGATTAAATTTTGATTATTTATTTTATCATAATACTAATGTCAAATTATGGATTAGATTTATTTAAAGTGAAATATTTTATATTTATTAATAATCATTTTTATTGTTTAATATGGTAAGAAATTGGAAAGACATAAAGATGCTATGTAGTCCATGTTAAAGAGTGAACACTTTATAGAAATATATATGTGTATATTGATGTTGTACATATTAAAATTAAATTAAAGAGATAAGAGAATTAAATATGTGTTTAATGTTAACATTACAGTTGAAAATAATTATAACAACCTAAATTATAAATAGAATTAAAGGTGTTATAAGAGAATTTGTTTTATTTTGTTTTTGTTTTTTTATTTAAAATAGTAAGTGCGAAGAATATCAAGTGAAGTTAAAAATATTGATTATGTTATCAATCATTAAGTAATTACTGAATGATGATAAGAAAATGAATGATTGAATATGAAATGATTAGAGAGAGAATTTATTTATAAGGTATTTAAGCATACAGTTTCTTTGATCTGTTATATGTGTTATTTGGGTGAGTAGACATTGGCATTTAGAATTATTAAATATTTGTCCATTCTATGGCATCCTGAAATGTATACTTATTTTTGAGGTATGTGCATATATGTATAAGTATATGCTAAGGTTAATATTGCATGCTTACATAGAAACTTTTTGGTAACTAAACAAGATTTTGGTTGGTGTTTAAAATCTCAATTATCTTTTGTTTAGTGGATTGTGTAGGAATTTTTTATGTTTATGATGCACATGTACATGTATTAAATTTAATTATAATTTGTGGATTAGTATGGTCAAGTTATACAATGAAGAAGCCAAAATTACTTCTTTATTGTACTTTCTAAAATTGAAAATCATAAATGGATTGTATACAGGCTAGAGATAAGAGATTTACCATATTTATTAAATGGCAAAATTGAGATAAAATTATGCAGCAGAGGTCATTTAATCATTTTAATTGCAATTTAAGCTAGACTTTTATCTATCTACTTTAATATATAAGAAGTAAATTAACCTTCACACATGTTGCTGCTTTAATATAAGTTGACTTGCACTCAAGTTTAAGCAAAGATTTAAAAGAACAAGTAAATTACTTGTCCTTCAACGTTATCTATATATAAATCAATGTATTTGAATTTCTAAATTATTATATGTTAATTTCAAATGTTTAAAAATGGGATAAATTATCTCCTGAAATATTTGAATTATGTTTGTATAATTTGAACATCGTTCAAAAAGTCTTCATATAATAAATTCAAGCCTGAATAATGCATTGCAAGCAACAGTTGGCTTATATATAGATAAGCTTGAAGGACAAATGATTCACTTGTTCTTTTAAATTTTTGCTTATGAATGAATGCACATCAATTACATTAAAACAGTACATGTGTGAAGGCTGATTTACTTCCGAATATATTACAATAAATACTGGGTTCTATAAAAATAAAAAATATATTTATCAATCTATCTACTTTAGTAAATTAACATCAATTAAATAGATATTTTATTTTGAAGTGATATGTGACAATACTTTGCATAAAATCCTGGTCCCTATACTGAAATTGAAAGTTATTCTAAATTCATTATAATTATAGATCATTGTTAAACTAATTGTACTAGCTCAGTAATTTGCTATGTTATTTTTTTCAAATTGCACTGCTATTAATAAATATTGATTTTGTTTCTTACCTAAATTGTTTATTTATTAATTTTTTAGTTGATCATTTTTGTATAAGTGAAAGAACAACATATATATAGTTTTTAACAGCAATATATATATATATATGGGTGTAATTTGTCATATATGAGGTGGAAAATCTAAAAAAAAATTAACACTTGGAATACATATAATCCAAAATTCCAAATTTTTGAAATATTTCAAATTATAAAATAATAACTTACCATTAAATTTTTAGTGTTTAATAAAACATTAATTTTTCAAATTTATGGAATCACATGGTTAAAAAAAAAAAATTAAGAACACATCATTTCTCCAATAAAAGCCCAATAGAAAAGAGTAAAACAAAACAGAGCTCTGTATGCATAAATTTTTATTAAAATTGGAAAATCTTTGATTTCATATGATTTTAATTGCTATTTATTAAATGTAAGAATTAGAATTAACCATTAAGTGCTAAAAAAGATAATAAAAGCCTCCTTACTCTAATAGTAGGCCCAACAAATAGATTGGAAGTGAATATTATGTTAGAATGCCAGGACACTGCAGGAAAAGTTAAGATTAGTATTAATACTCTGTGTGAAATAATAGAATATCAGTCAGTAAATAAACATCACATTTTAGCTAAGTTTTAATAAATAATGTGTGTAGGTAGTTTGCACATATAAATTATTCATACAATATATGCTCTACAGATAGTGGTAAATTAAAATCAGTTTTTGGTGTGTGTATGTTATTGTAGCAAGATGAAATATGTGATATTATTTGGATTGCTTATGATGCTTTTCATGTATGGGAGATTGCCTCAGCTCATAGTATAGTGCTAATTTAATGATAAGTAATCACATGGCTCATTGCTTGGTAGATCATGTGATATTCAAATACAACTGAGTACAATAATTTTATTCAATTGATCAAATTAAGTTTTGCTTTTTTTTTTTGACTCAACTGAGAATCAAGCCATAAATTATTGTCTCTTGAGACCACCACTTTACCACTGTTCTGAAAAACAAATAATAGCCATAACATATATCTGTATTTTTATTTAAAAAAATTAAATGGTAGATGAACCTAAGATCACCTTTTATTAAGAAACTATTATCCATCAACAGATAATAATTAAAAATAATAATATAAGATAAAAACTTTTCCAGTAACTATAAGAAATTCTAGAAGAAGAATTTCTATTTTTTTTTTTTTTATCTCTCAAGCTAATATTTGTTTGCAAGCAATATTGAATGACTAGCTGGAATTATTCAAATTTTCAGTTATTTAAAGAATTACTGCCTCTTCTAAGGACTGAAATATATTCCTTAAATCAATATATTTTCCACCATTGTTATTAATAAAATATTGATCTAATCTACATTTTGAAATAATGATTAATAAGCTAAAACTTTAGATTAATTTTCTTGTGTAAATTTGTATGTATGTTAGAATCCTTCCCCTCCTCTGTATTTTAAAAAAATATTCTTTATTTTAGCACACTATTTCTTCATGCAGTTTTAGCAAATGTTATTCATCTTTCGGAGCCATTTTTAAATATAGTGTTACCAACTTAATTATATATATGTAAATCTTGAGCCAAATGATAAATAGGAAAGACAAGTGTTGCAGTAGACCTATCAATTTTTTTTTTTTATGTTTCCTTCTAATTTCAATGTAACATAAATATGTTTTAAATAAAATTAAACAACAACAAAAATAGTGTTTTCTTAAAGGTTTGTGATGATGGTGTTTTACTTATATTTTTATATTGGACTATATTTCCATCATCTAATATGAGTATTGAATGTCTTTAGAAAAATTTAACTTTATTTAAATATTCCAAATACATTCAACTGGTAGTAATAGCACATCAATCAGGTTAGTACATGCACAATGTTTTGAGAGGTATTATTCTTCCCTCTTCTTCCAGTGACAGTACTAGCATGGGATTTGAACCTGAATTTTTAGATTCTTGAGTATTGAATTTTAAGGTAATGCTCTAACCAACTGAGTCATCCTGCCATTCGGTTAGAGCATTACCTTAAAATTCAATACTCAAAAATCTAAAGGTCCAGGTTCAAATCCCATGCTAGTACTGTCACTGGAAGAAGAGAGAAGAAGAATACCTCGCGAGGTGCTATTACTAATAGTTGAATGTATTTGGAATATTTAAATAAAGTTAAATTTTTCTTAAGACATGATTGTTACTTGTTGGTATTCTACATTATCTATGGGGAGAGGTGGGGAGGTTCAATCAATTAGTAATCACACTTTATTCATTTAGAAATAGTTGAAAGATTATAAAATATTGTTGTAGTTCATTTATTATTAATCATATCTTGATATTTTTTACAAAAAATAAATACCCTAATAATAAAAAGATTTATACGTTTCTGTCCTTTTGTGGGATTTTTTATGTTATTTTTGAACACCTGAAGCTCAGTGCATTGTGACAACTTATGTTATTCTATAAATTTATATATTTTAACCATACATAAATTAAGAACTTATTATACTTTCAGTAATTCTTGTGCTGTCTTGGGTAATAAAATATTTTTATGCTTGTTATTAAAAGTTAAAGTGTTAATCTTGACATAAAAATTTTTTTGCTACAATTTTCATAGAATTTTTCAATAGTTTACAAAAATGTTAAAAAATATTTTAACAGTTAAACAATACCTAATAATTTTATTTCAATTTTTAATCCATTGTTTAATGCCTTATATCTAAATGCAACATGAAGACATGCTCTAATTTAATAATGGAAAAAAAAATATTGATTATGATGTATATATTATGCTAGTCTGCCTGAAAAGTATTAAGTGATAAGAACCTGCATCACAAGTTCATATCCTATGTTGATTCATATTTAAACAGATACTTTTTAAAAATATATATATTTGGATTACATATCATAGTATTTAGATAATATGCATTTTTTGCAGATTGATGTTTCTATTTAATAAATTTATGTATTCATAGACAGTACTTAAAATTACACATTTTATAATGATTGCAGTGTTGTGTTCTTTAGAAAAAAAATTATCTTAGAAATATAGATACAATACCATTAATCTATATTGAAAAGTCAGCAAAAATTATTAAGATTCCTTTAAATTTTTATGACATCATACTTAATAATTTTAGCATCAGTTATAATTTACTAATATATTTTATTTAGTTTGAATTATTGTATGTGAAAAAATAATAAAAGTAATATATATATACACATTTGAAAATAATAAAAAACACATTTCAATAAATAACTATAAATTAATAAGCTTAATTAATGAAAGTCCTTTGTAGTTTTTTTTAGTCAGTGGCTCTTAATTTATGAGCTTTTTTTTTTCCTTGGATGAAATATCAATAGAATACCTTTGATGCTAAATCTTAATTAAGTAAATAAGTGATGGAGGGAGTGGGGACAAATTGCTAAATAAGCTGGCCTGCTGTTTACAAGAAAGTTTAGGAGTAAACAAAGGCAAAACTCTCCATACAGTAGTGCCACCCTGTGCCAACTAGAGTAATCAATGGATGCCAAAAGGCTTGTGCATAAAATCCCTATCTAGTGCCTACTCATCCAATATCCCCAGACTAGTTTCTGGCTTGTGGCCATCATCAGTGAGGAGCCTTGGATCTGAGAGCACTGCACCTAGATCTTAGGATCTAATGTAACCCTCCAGCAACCACCTTTTAACTTCACTTTACTACAAAACTATGAGAATGAAATTGAAAACACAAAAATATTTTCAATCTAAGCTCAATAGCTTATATAGTCATATGGGTCTGAACTCAATTTAGCACCCATACATTTTGGTGTCTTTGGCTCTTAAACAACCATAGCCACCACTATCCTATTAGGCAGGGTGGCACTACTGTATGGAGAGTTTTGCCTTTGTTTACAGCAATTATGTGCTAGTATGAGATGGTGATCATATGATGTTTAGTGGTTTAGCACCAATCCTGCCTAATAGGATAATGGTGGCTATGGGTGTTTAAGAGCCAAAGACACCAAAATGTATGGGTGCTGAATTGAGTTCAGACCCATATGACTATATAAGCTATTGAGCTTAGATTGAAAATATTTTTGTGCTTTCAATTTCATTCTCATAGTTTTGTAGTAAAGTAGAGTTAAAAGGTGGCTGCTGGAGGGTTGCATTAGATCCTAAGATCTAGGTGCAGTGCTCTCAGATCCAAGGCTCCTCACTGATGATGGCCACAAGCCAGAAACTAGTCTGGGAATATTGGATGAGTAGGCACTAGATAGGGATTTTATGCACAAGCCTTCTGACATCCATTGATTACTCTAGTTGGCATAGGGTGGCACTACTGTATGGAGAGTTTTTCCTTTATTTACAACAATTATGTGCTAGTATGAGATGGTGATCAGGTGAAGATTAGGAGTAACAAATAATTTGTAAATATTTTATGTTTTTGATTATTATATTATAAAAATGTTTACTAAGAAATTGATAATTGTACTAGTGCTTAATATTTTATATGGAAATTAAAGTTAAATATTTTAATAAAAAATAATATCGCATTTTTACACAGCATATTCTTGAGGTTAAAGCCTTAGTAAATATTACTTACGTAATCAATGTGCGCGTTTAAATAAATTTATAAAAAGAATATAGTAACTAATTAAAACTTGATTAATAAAATATTGTGATTTTTAAAAATCTCTTTTAAGAGCATATAAACCTAAATATAAAAATAAATTCAGAATGCACACATTTTTTATACTTTACATACATTGCACTTTATTATTTTGAATTGTATGAATTTGAATCCTTTTTTTTTTTTGCAAGCATTTTAAAATCAGTCACTATGCTATTTCAGAAATAATGATAAAGCCTATAATTCCCATAATGCAAATATAAATAAATAATTCAAATGTTAAACAATTGAGTTAAAATGCATTTAGCCATATGCTGGGGGGGGGGGGGATACTTATTATACATGTTGATACTCAAAGTTTATTTTCAACACATACAGAAACCGATAAAATATAACAGAAGTTTTTATTATCAAGATATAGTTGTGTCAGCTAGATTAAAGGGAAAGCCATATAATTAGAGTAGAATAACTACAACACATTTTTTATAAAAAAGTTAAAATATCTTTACACTATATGGAATTTGCAAGAAACTTAAATGTAAATAAAAAATCGGTCGGCAATATTTAATGTTAAAACTATTGCATTAACTAGAAATGCGGTCAAGCTGTGTGAAATTTGTAATCAGTAATATTCAAAAGCAAAAAATTCACAATTATATTTTAGAACAAGGTGGCTAACATTTTACAATAAAGCATCAATTTTTTTAGCATGATTTCACATATTATATAATTTTTGTGCTAATATTGTTTTTGTATAAAATATATATAAGTGATATTTAGTGTTGGGGTTTTTTTTTTTTTGGTAATATTATAATATATATAAAAAAAGTTTAAATATTGTTTATGATGTCAGAGATAAGACTATCTTCTAACATCACTACATGTAATGATCCACCAAACATTAGTTTTAGTGAAGATCATAAGTATAGACAATATAATTGTATTTAAATATTACTTATGCTGAAAATAATCTTTGTAAAGAAGAGACATTAAAAACTATTACTGACACACTGGATTAGTTTAATCAAAGGTGAAACAATTACTTTTACTCCGTAACATTGAACTTTTATTATACCACTAAACATCACTTCATTATTATTTCTTATGCTTGGTCATAATTGTTATTAAAACAGGCAAAACTCTCCCTACAATAGTGCCACTCAGTGCAAGCCAGAGGAATCAATGAATGCCAGAAAGACTTGTGCATAAAATCTCTATCTAGTGCTTATTCATCCAATATCCCCAGACTACTTTCTAGCTTGTGGCTTTCATCATTGAGGCGCCTTGGATCTGAGAGCACTGCACCTAGATCTTAGGATCTAATGCAACTCTCCAGCAGCCATCTTTTATCTCTACTTAACTACAAAACTATGAGTCTAAAATTGAAAACAATAATATTTTCAATCCAAGCTCATTAGCTTATATAGTCATATAGATCTGAACTCAGTTCAGTGCCCATATACTTTGGTGTTTTTGGTTCTTTAACAACCATAGCCACTACTATTTTATTAGGAAGGATTGGTATTAATTCACTAAACATCACATGATCACCATTTCTTATGCTTGCTCATAACTGTTATTAAAACAGGCAAAATTCTCCATCTATTGATTACTCTGGCTTGGAGTGGCACTACTGTATGGAGAGTTTTATCTGTTTTAATAACAGTTATGAGCAAGCATAAGAATGGTGATCATGTGATGTTTAGTGGTTTAATATCTGTCTAATAGGATAGTTGTGGCTATGGTTGTTAAAGAACCGAAGACATCAAAATGTATGGTTACTGAACTGAGTTCAGACCTATATGACTATATAAGCTAATGAGCTTGGATTGAAAATATTATTGTGTTTTCAATTTTAGATTCATAGTTTTGTAGGTTGCTGCTGGCGGGTTGCATTAGATCCTAATATTTAGGTGCAGTGCTCTCAGATCCAAGACTCCTCACTGATGAAAGCCACAAGCTAGAAACTAGTGCGAAGATATTGGATGAGTAGGCAATAGATAGGGATTTTATGCACAAGCCTTCTGGCATCCATTGATTACTCTGACTTGCACTGACTGGCACTACTATATGGAGAGTTTTCACTGTTTTAATAACTTTTAATATAATTTTTGTTTTTCTGAATACTAGTAATTAATGTTTTATTATAATATTAGTTTACAAGATCGAACCTTTCTTTTTAATAATATTATCAGTGTTCCATTATGCCAAATTTAAAGCCACACTGCATCATATTTGATGTATGCAATATAGTTGGCCATCTTGTCAGTAATATCATTTGTTAATGTCAAGTTGGTATTGGACCATCCAAAACTATATGGCAGAGATTAATATGTTTAGAAATTAAACTTATTAAGCTGTGTGTATTTTCAAATGAATACAAAATTCAAAAGCAAAAAATTTACTTATTATATGTTAAAAATTTATTTAAAAAATTGGAACAGTAAAATGCTGACAGTTTTAATTTTCATGCAAGGTTATGTTCTATATAATATGCTCAGACTGTAATTTTTCTTTTACGATAAAATTTAATTATTAAATTATGTCACTTCATTTATTATTGATTTTCAACAAAGTTTAAAATTAAAGTGTTTGCAATTCTGTACTGACAAAATATCTACAGATAAACAGTATCATAAAATAATCATGTTTATATTAGTTTGTAATTTTTGAAACAGTATGCAGAAAAATAAATTTTTATTATAAATTTTCTGCCACACCCACTGCAAAATTTTTCACATTTTTAAAATATAAAATGAATTTTTTAAAATTAATTAATTTTTTAAAAGCAATATATACTAATAAACCAAACAAGTATAAAAATACTTATTTAATCCTTTTATCAATTGCTTTTAGAATAGATCATAATTTATAAAAATTAATAAAAATAGCCCAGCTTTTATTATCTGTATTGAATTTCTGACATATAACTAATACTTTACATTTAATTTTTAAGCATTTAACTGTTATAATTATAGAGTAGATTTTTAAATGATTTTTATTCAATTCTGTAAATTTTCAGACTATCAAATAAGGATTTTAGAATAATGAACTGCAGCTTGCATAATAACAGTGAATAAAAATCATATTTATATTTTGCTGTTATTCATTCACAACAGCAAATACATTTTACCAATAATTTTTATGTATATGATAAGCCTGACATAATGTAGATTTGGGATTTAATGTTTTTGATAATATGGTATACAAATCTACATTCTGTACAAATAATTAATATTATTCAATATTTGAAACTTAAAAATATATCTGTTGATGTGAAAGTGAGTATAGATCATATATTAGTACATGAAGGAACAAAAATAGTTTTATAGAAAAACATATTTTTTAAAGAAAATATAAAATAAAATAAATTTATATAGTTACTTCTCAGTTTTTTACAATTACTGATCTAATGTATGGAATATTGATTTTCAAGCTTAAACTGACAAACTTTTGAGAAATTATATCATACACTTTGTGGAAAATGCTATCATGGAAAGAAAAAAAAAGTATTAAGGTGTTTGAGTTTATGGTAATGCTCAAGAAAATATATAAAGATATCTCATAACAAATCCACCTTTTTTTATTGCTACATTTATTGTGAAATAAATATATGATGATTTCATGATTTATTTTCAAAATTTCAGAGATGAAATTTCTCTCAAAATAAAAGATGTCTCTTCATCAAAGTTAAATTTTTTTTTTTAACTAAATTTTTTTTTAGCAATTATTTGCTAATGTATATTTATTTAAATATAAAAAAGTCATTGGTGGGAGAGTGGTCAGTGCAGCTGCCTTACAAGCAGTTGTCGCGGGTTCGCTTCCCGACCAATGCTTTGGCACGTGGAAAGAAAAAAAAGTAATTATTTTATATATTTTGGCTTTTATAAAAAGACAAAATATTATAGAAGTAATTAAGAATTTCCTTCATTCTGCAATTAAAGACATTATTTGATATTTAACGCAATTATATATTTGGCCATGTGATAAATAAAAATCATAGTTTTTGGAATAAATATTTCTGTTTGTTTAAAATCTTTATTTGAGCAGTTAAATATAATGCAATATTATGTACCACATGCTTAAGCTTCTGACAAAATAGTTACAAATTGCAAAACTATCTAAAAGCAGATCACTTTTGAGTTTTTAAAGATGATCAAAAAGATTGAAATCATTCAGCAATTGCCTAAGTTCTAGGTCTAACCATGTCATAGATAATGTTGTGAGACTTAATTAGTGAAGTTAATTATTACAAACAAAATTATATTGCAATTCTGAAATTAATTTAAAGCAATAGTTATATATAGTGATTTTTTATATATATAGTTGTTGTTTTTTTAATTGAGAAGATTATTACACAGTAGTTTTTTTTTTTTTTAGAAATAATAGCTTATGATTTTTAAAGCATAGAGTAAATTTAAACAAGCACGTGTCAGAATGTTTTTAGAAGTAATATTTCTAAGTTCATTTATGTCAAATCATTTCGTTTGTAATTTAACTAGTTAACACAATCAGTACATTCATTTATTTTAAAAACTTTGTGAAAAAGTTAATCATTAAAAGTGTAATTAATTTGTTTAATTTCTGATATAATTTAATGTGTAATTTAACTAATTAACATAATTAGTACATTAATTATTTAACAACTTTAGATAAAGTTATTCATTAAAAGTATAATTATTTGTTTAATTTTTGATATTCTTCCTAGTCATTAATAATTTGTTTTAAGTTTTAATTGGTATGCCTTCCATTAAAACTGTCCATCCTCATTATTGCATGGAGGGAGGGGGAACAGTTGAAATGTTTGTCTTTTCTCTATTTTTTTTTTTAAATTTATCTAATTAAAGAAAACTATTATAATGAAGATTATAGTATTATTATAATTTTATTATTTATTATAGTTATTGTATTTGTTATGTCTATTCTATTTTTACATAAATTAAGTATGTGAGATATTTATATAAAACCTCAGACTTTTTTTTTTTTCAAAGTGGTTAGTTAGATCAATTGAGAAGAGTCATCATCTCATCAGATATATGATCAACTAATACTAATGATTTTTCCATTTCGTTTTCTTTATCTCAGTATTTAAATCAGTTATTACACTTATTAATAATGTAATGACGCTCTCATTCTTTGTTGTGGGGCTCCAAATATCTGAATCCTAGAATAAATTGCATTAAAAGGTATTTGGCAAACATTGGCAACTATTATTGACTTGTTAAAATGCTATCACTTGACCTATATAGTACTCCACTACCATTTATCTCAATTTATTTTTGAGAAGTTAATCCAAATAAATAATTTATATGTATAACTGTAATTTATGCCTTTATTACTATTATTTATACATGCATATAAATATGAAATTTTAAATTTCAGATTTACATATTATAGACATGGATAAGATGAAATATACTATCTCATACTGTGGAATTATTGATTTTTTATAAATCTGATAACTTGAGGAATTACGTATATTGATATGAAACCCTGAGATATGTCTTAATTATGATTTTAATTTTTTAAACATGAAATTTATTATAACTATACAATTTTATATATTTGAATGTATATCCTATTCAATTTTAAATGAAAGACGCAGAGAACTTTTTTTTTACTAAATATGGATTCTTGGACTTTTCACATCTGGTGAAATTTTTCTTAGTGTTGATTTAATGAAAGGTTTTTACTGGGGACCCCCCCCCTTCCTCTAACTATTAGTAAGTTGTGTTGATGCCATTGCAATGTTTTCATATAAAAGAAGAAAAAATCTAAGTTTAAATTTACTGAATGTGAAATAAAGCATTAAAAAATAAAAATAATTTACGTAATCAAAACAATAGAGAAAAAAACAACTACTTGTTGAAGCATACGAGAGTCATATAATGCTGTTGCTACTAAGAAAAAAATTTTTTTTTTGTGAGCTTCAAACCATTTATAAATATTTTTGAAAGAGTTATATTTGTTTGTGTGTATGCAATACCTTTTATGTATCACTCTTAGTCACCAAATTTTTTCAGGCTAATTATATTCCATGTTAAAAAAAACATTGTAAACTTATATTTTACAAGGAGGATCTTATGAAATAGTAATTAGTGCATCCATTCACCATATCCATGCTCTAAGTTCAAGTCTGTGGCATAGGAATGATGGAAATGTATTTAAGTCACAAACAGACAAATTTTTTTTAGTTTCTGATATTTGACTTCAGCCAATCTAGCAAGATGTTTAATAGAGATATCTAGCTAGACATTCAGTAGAGATATCTATTTGTTGTTGTTGTTATTATTATTATTATTATTATTAATAATAGTAGTAGTAATAGTAGTTATAATAATAGATTTGTCTTGATTTTGTCCCACTCTATACTCAAAATGAAAATCTTGAGATTCAAGTGTGGAATTATGTATATTTGCAAGAAACTGTTAATGAAGCTTTTATGGAATATATAAGTATTATAAATAATACAATAGCATCTTCAATTCATTTGAAGTATACCTATAAATCATTATTAAAAAGAAGTACTCAGATTACAAATGATGTTGTTCATAAAATAAATTATATAAACAAATGAATAATAATAATAATGATTTAAGAAAACAAGAATTATTTAAAAAAAACAGATAAAGGTAACATAAATTATTTTTCAAATGAAATAAATAAAGATAAAAATGTTTGGATGTCTGTTAATAGGTTTGTTATAAGGAAAAAATAGAAAAAAATAATGTTAATATAATTTACTAGATACCATAGGTAATGAGAAGATTGCTGCTAGGTGCATTCAACTAATATTTTGTTGATGTTATCAAGTCACATGTACTAAAAATCAAATCTCATAATATTGATTTTCTGTCTGGATATTCAAAAATAAAAGGATTAGATAAGGATGGAATATCAACTTCAATTATACATGAAAATTTGAATACATTAATATTTGCATTACTGGTTTAACTTTTAAAAACTATATTTCTACAATATTTAAAATCTGCAGGTATAATACATATCTTAAAAAGTGATAAAAAAGAAAATATAGCAAACTATCATCCTATAGTAATTCTGCCTTCTCTCTCAAAGATTTTAAGGTTTGCATCACAGCAATAATTCTTTCATTTTTTATGAAGTATAATTTTTCTCTATAAAACAATTTTTTTTAAACCAAAAGATCAGCAGAGGTGGCATTAAACAATTGTATTGAAAACATTTCAAAATCATTTTGTAATGGGTTAAAAACTGTAGGAGTATACATAGCCCTAATTAAAAGCCTTTGATATGATTTGTCATGATTAATTTTGTATGTTGAGAAGTACTGTGGGTGAATGGTTAGCTTCTTATCTACAGGAAAGAACCCAAATAATAAAACTTAATAATGTGTTTAATGATTGTCTGAATGTGGTGAACCATAAAGTTCATTTTTAAAATCCTTGTTAATTATTAAGTGTATCAGTGAATTGTTGGATTTAAATTGCCACTCAAAACATATTTTGCTATGCAAACGATACAGCATGTATAATATCAGCAATAAATTATACCATTATGGAGAAATTATTACATGAATTACTTCATTCAAATTGCAGGATGGTTATATAATCATGTTTAATGCTGAATTGTAATAAAACAAAAGTATACTATTTTTCATTGCAAAAATGATTATATAGAATATTTAAGGTACAAATTTTATGTGTCTCTGAAAATAGAATTGAAAGAACTTATTATATCTTATATTTAGGAGTTACATTAGATTCATATTTAAAATAAACACATTAATATTCTGAAAATGAAACTGAGACAACTGAATTTTTTCTTTTACAAACTAAGATATATATTGCCACAAAAATTATTTTAGATATCAAAAATCAATTCATATGAGAAAAATTGTGTATCGTATAGCAATATGAAGAGAAACATTTATTAGTCATATTAGATTTTTGTATATTACTCAAAATTATACACTAAGATTTATTTAAAATCTATTCAGTCACTAAACTTATTAATGAATGATTACTTACAATAAACTAATTATATGTAGTTAATAATATAGTCATAGCAATTCAACAGGTAAAGAGATTTAGATATTTGTGTAGTTGGTTGAATGAGGATGGAAGAAGTAAAGATGAAGTTGGCAAAGGAAGCATTTATTAAGAGAAAGAAAATATTTTGTGGACCTTTGAAGAGAGAATTAAAGAAAAGATTAATTAAATGCTATGAGTGAAATATACCAATGAATGATTGTGAAATATAATGGGTAATAAAATTAGGAACAATTGTAAGCCTTTGAGATATGGACAATGGAGAAGAATGGAAAAAATCAGTTGGATAAATAAAATAACAAATGAAAAAGTTTTAAAAAGAGTAAATGAAAAAAGAAGATTGATTGAGGAAATCAGAAAGATAATATAGTTTAATGACAGTTGTTTTGGAGAGGATGGTGAGTGGGACTAAGAAAAAGAATGGAAGAGATTGACATTGTTGGATGATATAAGAGATGGGAAGAGTTATGTGGAATTGAAGAACTGGGCTATGAAGAGCATGGAATGGGAAAATGGATGAATTGATGATGTGACTATTCTCTGGACCTGTCCATTTGATAGAATACTATTGATGATGATATAGTTAATCTGATTATTTTAAAATGTAGACAGATCCTTCTTGGATGACTTTCTTAGTAACCATTTGTATAGCTGATAGATTTCAAATAAAAGAAACTTTTATTATTAAAACACACAGTAAAAAACAAATGTATTTTAGGACTTAAATTTTTCAATATTTAAATAGCAAAATATCTTTTGTTAATGAAATAGTATGTAAATTTATAAAAATATTAAGTTCTTGGATCATGGAAAATGGACATATAGAATTGTTCAAAGAATATGTTATAACTATTTTTCAAATGTTTTAAATTTAAATACTTATTGATAATTTAAACATTATATATAAAAATATTCTCCTTGTGTGAATCTTTTCACAAACTAGGATGTATAGTGTTAAAATTAAAATTAAAAATTATTATTATTACTATAATTATTATTATGATTATCATATTTCATGTAATTATTTTCATTATTATTTTATTAGTCTTTGTAAAAAAAAAATTGTTGTATGTTTTGCACATGATTATTGAAAAAATTTATGCTTGAAATTTTAGATATTTCCTTACTTTAAAAAAAAATGTTTGCAACTTTGATTATTGTTTTTGTGTGTATGTATTTATCTTTATAATTTTTTACAATTAATGTTTGTTTATTTATTGTAATTAATTTTGGAATTTGAAAGCTATTATGAATAAGTCCTAGCACAAGTCTATTTTTGTTTGAAGTTATTTTATTTTTTATATATTGTGGATTTAATTTATTTCTTTATTATTATTACTATTACTATATATTAATCCATGTTTTCAGTTGAGTTTCAATGTACTGATTATCACAATAATTAATAGTATAGCAATGTGATGCAGTACTTACCAGTAGTAGGGAAGGTATCTTACCCCTGTGGACATTGAGCTTATAGATACCTTTAAAATATTTTATCCTTGCTGAAAACTTAAAAACATATTATAAACTTAAAAATAATATTACAATGACTATTAATTTTAATATTTCTTGGATATACATTGTAATTGAAACAAATCGAAAAATAGCACACAAGCCGAAAACTGTAACTGAGATAACAATGGGAAGTCTCAAACCGACCAATCATTAACAAAATACATAATGAGTTGATAAACAACCATTAGCTCAGCAGTAGTAATATTCGCTAAATCATAATAATATAATGGCTAAGTTTAGGGTTTGAATGCTATATGCCGTAAAAATAAGTGCAATAAGGGTAAATAATAATAATTAAGATAAATGCAATATACAAGCAAATTAAGAAGATACTTTTTATACTCTTAAAATACAACAGCTCTTAATATTTAAAGCATATGTCATTAAAGGGTTAGGTTACTTTAACACCTGCTCTAATCACAAAAACATCTTCCAACCATAATGAGCATCTTATTGTCATGATCAGTTATAACATTAATTTTTTTTATTAAATAGAAGTATGTATTTTCATGTTTTGCTAAATTGAGTTCTTTAAAATAAATTTATTCTTAAGTGAAATAATCTTCTAATAATCTTATGTGTAAAATGAATATCTCAGGATTTACATAATGAATATTTTAATAATTATAAATTTTATTCTTCTCTTTTAATTTTGAAAAATCTATCAGATAAAGAATAAGATCTTAGTAAACAAAGTAATGAGACATACTCTTACCCTTAAGATAATATCTTTCTAAAATACCATAATAATTTTAAATTTAAAATAAACATGAAAACAATTTAGAATAAAAACAATATACTAGGATAGCATTCAGATATAATGAGTGGATAAGGGATTTTATGACCACTCAAAATATCATATTAATAAATTCTCTTTAAATATTTTCTGAATTCAAACCAAGCAATTCTATCATTTGAATTTATAATGAGTAGACAAAGATCTTATGATAAATGAAATTGATTAAAGTCATCTTTTAATAATGAATAAATAATTAAAATTATTTTTCATAAATAAAATAATTTTTTTCTTGGATATATTTTTAACATCTGAGATGCATATTTTTATAAAGTGACTCATGTCAAATTCTATATATTCATATACTCTCAATGTATAAAAGCAAATAATTTATGATAAGGTTAATGATATTTAGATTTCTGAAGGTATGCAGATGGTGATAAACAAGCAAGAAAATAAGTTAATCATAAAAATAACATTATGACATTAAAACATTTAAAAGACAAACAATCTTGCTATTTTACAGTGTTATCAAGATGAATTCTTCAAATACACTTAGCAAAATTTAATATGGAAGAGAGTTGTAACAGTTTAAAATGAATAAATAGAAAATAAATAATATGAAATAATTAATGAAACTTTTCTGCAATATTTATATTTGAATAAGTTCTCTAATTTTAGAAAATAATCATTCTATTATAGTGTTTCTAATAAATGTATTTAAAACCCTTATAAAATATAACTTGCCATTCCATATGGTGAGATCAATGCTGAAGATTGTGTATATTTTTTAATGAAGCCAAATATGCAGTTTTAAAATTTGAATATTAAATATTTATCAGATTTACATCTTGAAGTGCTGGTAAAGCACAGCTACAAGACCTATACATCAAAACAAACAACCTACACTCAGATATACTAAGAGTGCAATTGAAGGTAAGGGTGATGTTCCTCAGTACCTACAAAAATATCACTTGCCAGAATAAAGTCATGGTAGCACACTATCCATAGCTTTATACAAAAATACACAAATAAATCCACATTAGGGATCAAAAGGCAAAATAAATGATGACATGAACTCAAAGAAAAGGCACCTATATCTGAGGACAATAAATGAAGTAGGACTTTATCACTAGCCATATAAGTAATGAGAATGAACCATCAAGAAAGAGCAATAATAATAAATATAGCATTATGTGCTTGAATATAAGATAAAGAACAATCTAATTCACTGGAAAAATATCAATATAAGAGACAAAGTGGCAATCTCTTTAAAATATACACTAGCAAAAATAAGAGAGAGCTAATGCTACAATATTTTTTAAAATAAATAACTGATGTGTAAAATCGATAAAATAATTAATGTGCTAAATATAGCTTAAAAAATCATGGCATAAAATAAACAGTAAAATTTACATCAGCTTCTATCTTTTTCAGCATTTACATATACATTAAAAACTAAATAACTTCATAATAGGGACAAATATAACATTTAAAATATAGCATTATCAAGATGATGTATTCTAAGAACTTATGATAAATATACTTCACAAATAATTTATAAAAAGTATACCAAATAAAGTGCATAAAATAAATATAACATTTTACAATATATTTAAACTTAATAACTATATCCTTTGATCAAAAATAAAATTACAAAAAGTTCTTTATCTTGATCTTTCTACCATTTGACAGCATACAGTCATTGAAAATAGAGTTCTGAAGCATCTTGTAGATTTCCAGCTTACTATAATATAGCATATTTCACTTACACAATATTTTACACAATAAGATTAAGCAAAAATCTTTAGACACTAGCACAAATATGTATGACTATTCAACTTGAAATACATTTCATGAATAAAGCACAAATAATGATGCATATTTAATATTTCAGTAGAATATATTAAACATTTTTTGAAAGCACATATTACTGATAAATATTAAGGAGCAATCTTTTCAAAAGTCATAATTTTAGATAAGAGCAGAATTCTAATAAAAAAGAGCTGATGTTTTTGGAATAAACAAAGGATAATAAACCTTTATACTAATAATTCAGTAGCATCCACATTTTAATTATATGTAATACAATTTATTCCACTTGTTGATGAAAAGCAACAATTGTGGAAATAATAAATTCAAAGAAATAAAATTTCATTGATATCTCAGGAATATCATATTTAAAAGTACATATTATAATATGAATAATTTTCATAAACAATACAAGTCAATAAGCTTAACTTCAATGCACTAGGAAAATATATTTTCTTGTTTTAGCTTGAGGTAGACATAATAAAGATATTTAGTGAGTAAATCAATTTCACATCACTTAATAATAATGTCATTTTAAAGACAATAAAGTAATTAATTTATAATGCTTTTTTAAATATATATATATATGTGTCCAAATAATACAAGCTTTACAGGAAAATTAAGGTGTATGAAAAGTTTAAAATAAATTAAATATCTCCTTATTGAGATATGTATGAATTCAGATAAGACAAAGTATTTCACAATTATGAAACAACTTCTGTAATTTAGATTTAATGTCTTTTCATTTAAAATGAAATAATTACAAAGAAAATCTTTTCAATACATAAAGAATAGTTAAAATTATTTATAGTCTTTAGTGGTCTTAATGCTTTCAGCATATCTTAGAAATTTAATTTTGTAATATCAACTCTATAGTATGGAAAATAGAATTAAATTTTTATGTAACAGGAATGATAATAACTCGCATAAAATCCATCAAAGTAATTAATTCTAATGAAAATGATTTAATTTCTAATGAGTATTTTGTTGACTTTTCCATAATGCACATCCTGTAATGTAATTTCAAGCATTGTGAAGTTTTATCAGTTTAAAAATTGAGCCTTAATGAGGTTAATTTATAAATTCATTCTTTTTAAAACTTTAAAACAAAATAAACTAATTAAAAATAGTTAAAACTTATGCAAAAATAATAATTGATTTTTCTGTAAGAATGCAAACATTATGTGTACAAGTAAGCAAGTGTGTGCATGTGTATTCTCCAACTTTATGATATAAGTTGTTACCAATTATTATGGCTAGAAATTGACATTTTGATTAATTTCAATTGACCTATATTGATCAGAAGTCACAGACTTCTTAGTATCCCAGAAAAAATAATTAAAAATAAACTAATTTGCATATTTCCAGAGCTCGCTGGAAAAATAATGTCTAGAAAATTAATTATTACGTGAACTTTAAATAAACATTTTTTTAAAACAAATTATTTAGAAAATTAACATGTATTATAATAAAATGAAAAATATTCCATAATAAAAATTACATTACTTTAAATAAAGCATAAATAATAATATTTTTCTTTAAACACATATTTTTTAAAAATTCATTTAAGATCTCAGAATATTTTAAATTATATCTTTTAGATGTGCCTACCCAGCACCACATGATGTTTTAAATTTGATAAAATATTTAATATTAAATTTCTTTGAGAGAAATGAAATCAAAAGAAGAATTAAAGAATCTTTATTATTGAAAATTTATTATTCTGAAGCAATTAACTTATTTAAGAGTTCTTTTAATATTAAGGGTGGATGGGAAGTGAATGGATTTGTGGGTAATGTTTAATATTATAAATATTGTGTGGTTTCTGTAGTTCTTTACACTTGAGAAGTCTGCTTGTAGCAGTGAAAGCTTTGGTTGTATTTTAATATTATTTTTTTGCTGGTCTGGTTGAATTTTGATTTGGGGTAATTTTAATTAAATTTATAATTGTATACATGGCTACATAAAATATATCTTCAGCATTCTTCACCAACCAAAGATTAGTAAAATTATATTTTATTTAAAGTAGTGAATATTTTTACTACTTTGAACGCGCTTAGCCATTTAATGTATAGATATTAAAATAATATTTATTTTCTTTATTTGTTTTTAGCTTTGTGTGCTTGTGCGTGTTAGCGCATTTTATATATTTTGATTCATAATTAGCCACAAAGTATAAACTATTTGCTTATTTCAATTTCTAACAACTGTATGAGTGATTTATTATGGATAAGCAAGCTCTTAAAGTTTGTCTCTCTGTATGCAAATTCCAAGAGAGAATTGCATTCTTGATAAAATGCAGAGAGATTAAAGTCTTTCCGAAATTCTGCAGCTTTAATCTTAACCAAGCTATTTACAAACGCAACAGTATTGTCAAGAAAATGAAAATATTTCTTCTCGATTTAGTCATTAAAGGGTGTCGTAAAGCGTTATGCAAACAAATCAAGAGATGAAGGAGAATTCTAGCCCACTTCCCAATTAATGCATTTATACAGCACAAGTGTAATAATCTCAGTGCTTCTCTTAAGCGCAAATTTAATAAAAAACTTGCGTTTTTGGCTTATCAACAGAATGTCCGCCTTCAAGACCCTGAAGCCTCGGCCTTTGTGAACCTTACGGATATACCAATCTCACAAGAGATATGTGATGTTTTATGTAGAGGCCCACGATATGTTGGGGGTGGATGGAAACATCCCAATATGGAGCTTATGGCTGATGTTGAAGCAGGTTTGTTTTTTTGGGGGGCTTTGAACCTTGAAAGCGCTTAGCCATTTAATGTATAGATATTAAAATAATATTTATTTTCTTTATTTGTTTTTAGCTTTGTGTGCTTGTACGTGTTAATGCATTTTATATATTTTGATTCATAATTAGCCACAAAGTATAAACTATTTGCTTATTTTAATTGTAAGATAGTAAGTTAAATGTGAGAACTTACTGAAACTATCTAAGCCATAGAAGGTTTTATTAACTATTGAATATCATTGCTATTATTTTAATACTGTAATACATAATTTTTCTTTTTATTATATTTTGTTTTGGAAAATTATTTTAATAATTTTGTAAGCTGTAAATGATAAAATAGCTTGATGTTCATCTATTAAATGTTGTTAGTGTTAATGAATATTTTTATTATTAATTCCTGCCTATTTGCATTTATTATCACCTGCAGCTTTCTGAAATCTAGTAATTATATTTATCACACAATTGTATTTGTTTACTTATTCATTAAGAGTACACGAATATAAAGAAATATGATATAAAGTCACTTTATTTTAAAATTGTATTACTGAAATAAAACACCTTATCTATTTGTTATAAGATCACTTTACTCAATTTCATTTATTTTAAGAAAGTTGGAAGATCACTTGGTTTTATTCATCATCAATTAAGATAATAAAATTGCTTGATTTTATCTTAGAAGATTAAGAGCAAACCTATTGGTGTGATATTTTGGGTAGCCATAAAAATCTCTTTTCTACTCATCGTAAAGGTCATTCTAGTATATTATAGTTGTTTTAGGTTTAAGAGTTTTTCATGCTTAATTTTAAATGTAAATTTCATCATTGTTTAATTCAATAAGATATTATCTTAAGGGTTCATGCATGGTTTATTGCTAATGTTGATTTACTAGGATTACAATCTTGGCTAGGTTTTTAAAAATTAAAGAGAAGAATAAAATTATGAGATAATTTATCATATGAGAATTATTTTATTTATAAGATTATTTAAGAAAGAATTGTTATATTTAAGATGAAATTATTTTAAGAAAAAACAATATGGCAAAAATAAAAGAAAACTTATTAATTTAATAGAAGAACTGCACAATATATCTGATCATTGCAGAAGGATAATCATGATATTTATAAGATTTTGTGGTATTTTGAGGATGTGTTGGTGAAAGATTTGAAAATAATCTAATCCTTTTTATGACATAAAAATTTATTATAATAAGATATAATAAAATATCTATATATACAACAAAAAACATGAAAAAAATAAATTTTCAATAGAAAAGCTTTTTTCGATACATACAATTTGTATCTTTTTCAATATGTCTGCTGACGATTACCGTTAAATACATATAGCGACATCTATTCATAATAAAACCAACTAAAACAATATCAACATCATTATTTTACAAATATATACAATACAACATAAAAATTATATATATTCCTTCATTGAGTATAGGATATTCAAATATACTCAAAAACATATAAAATATATTAATATTGATATTTTGCCTATCTATCTTTCCATTCATCTAATTTTAGCCAATTATTAGTCAAATTAATTGAACCTTTATAAATGTTCATGCAATTACTACCATTATTTTTAATATAACTAGTTTCATATACTTTACGCCTATTAACATTTTTCAAGTAATTTAGTGCAAATATATTTTTAGTACAATCTATTTTATGACCATATTCCAAATAATGTATAAACAAAGCGGATTTATCATCTCTCCTATTTATTGCTGCGTTATGTTCTTTAGCTCTTATTTCTAATTGTTTACATGTATGTCCATAGTATACTCTTTTACAAATACCACATATAATTTTATAAACCATTCCCTTCTTATATTTTAAATTATCCATTATTTTATAGTTACCTATTAATTTATCCAAATCTTTACTATTTGCTTTAAATATTAAGAGGTGTTATATTTTTAAAAAGTTAGTATGAGTGTTCTCCTTTTAATTTGCTGTGTTTTTGCATTTGCCATATTAATGCTTATTATTGTTTACTCTTATTATTATTATTAGCATGTGCATAATCCTGAGTTTAGCCCACATATATTTTATAAAAGCTTATTATTATAGGCCATAAGTATTGGAGAGAGGTAGCTTAGCCTATCACCCATTCTTTTACAGGTTACAATATATATATATTTTAAGTTTGCATATTCAAAATTAAATTTAAAATGTTATTTAAGTATATCAGAATTTGTGCCAAAATTTATTTGTTGACAAAAAATAAATAAAAATGTTGAAAATTCTTATAATTTTGTTAGTTTTTAAAAGTTGCTAAATTTTCAGTAGATGGATGAATTGCATTGTAACTGCAAACATGTAATTATATATATATAATTAGAAAGTCATATAACATTATAATATTAGCCAAAAAAAAAAAAATTACGAAAATTCTTCCAAACTCATGGTTTCATCTATTGACAAATAGACCTTTTCAAATGAAATTCAATAAGATATATACAACAATACAAAACAAAATAGCCTATTTTGGTTTTCAAAGGGAATGATGGGAAGAGTATTTTATTTTGTATATATACATTATATGTATCTTGCTGAGTTTCACTTGTAAAGGTCTATTTGTTAATGGATGAAACCATGGTTTGGAATAATTTTAGTAATTTTTTTGATAGTATTGTAATGTTATATGATTTTCTACTTTATTTATAATTACTAATATGGCATTAGGCAGTGCTTATTTATTTTTTTAATTGTATATATGTATATACATTTAAACAAATTCAAATTGTTATATATTTGAATTCTTCAGGCATTATTATTCTCAGGATCTGACCCCATTGGCCACAGTTTAAATTTTTACAAGAATATGCAATTTTAAAATAGTTAAATGTTACACATGATTAATTTGTCTTATCGATTATATTTGCACACATACATACCATTCTTTAATATTACTCTTCCATATTTGATTATGTATCTTTTCATTGTGCTTGTGAAATGCCAAACATTAGGGGTTTAATTTTAATCATCATTCATTCAACATAGTGACCAGTTAGATGAAACTTTTGGTAACATTATTCAATGAAATTTCTGAGTATATTTTCTTACCCCATTTTAGGATTCTATAATGATGGAATAGTTACTGATTTTTTCTAAGCATTGATATAAAAGGTGATTTGTTATTTATTCATCTACATGCTTGTGTATGGTTTGATTGATTTTTGCCATATACATATTTCATCTTTTTTTTTTTGGTTAACTATTTTTATTTTTTTGTAAATATCTTAATACATCATTATTTTTTTAATATCTTCAATAATAGATTTTTTACTGCCTAACTAATTTTAAAACATTATTTTTGTAATTATTACATTTTTTTAATCAACAACCTTCTCATATTTTTCTTGCTTGGCTATGCTTTCATTCTGTCTTACTTCACAAAAATACTTTTTTATTTTATATTAATTCATCCACAAATTCCACTAAAAGAAAATCATGAAATTATTCATAGAAGTATGATATTTTTTTTACTATTGAGGAAGACTGCATCTTTTTTACAATTATAATTCTGTTTTGTTTAATGTACTGAAACTTCTTTAACTAATCTAGATTATTTTAGGAACTTTATTCTCAGCTAAGAATATCTAGAAACCCAATATTAGGTTTCTTTAAAAATCCTCCACTACATGGAATTCTGGATGAAACTTGTCAAGTGTCTATAATTTTAATCCACTTTAACTTTTTTTTTGTATAATTTGAAACTATTAAATTATTTCAGAGATTATTTTCTTTTTATATTATTGCTGATTACAAGTCTTTATTTCATTATCTTTTTTATTTATTCATTTGTTTATGTGTAAAATTTGCATTTTCTTAATTAACATTTCTGTTTTTTTGTAATTGACCAAAAATATTTATTCTGTCCAAGTTTGCAGAGTGTACTTGAACTTTTAATATTAGACATTGCAACAAAACAATATTTTAATTATTATATGATGAATCTAATTATGAGTTTGAAAAGCCATGTATATTTAAAATAAAACCCATTATTGTTTAAGTCACATAATTTTTACATAAATTTTGTCCAACAGTTCTACTTGTTTAAAGCTTATCAAATATCTTCTTTATTGCAAAATTTATTTACATTTAATGTAATGTAGAAGTGTTACCTTTGTCTAAATTGTAATGTAACAACATTAAATATATGCAGCATGTATATAGCAAAGCTTTAATGAATAGTTTGACATAGTTTGCTTAGCTAACTTTCGACTATTATGAGTTATATAGACGTAACAATAGTTGTAATGGCAAATAGATGTGTATATATATTGTTCATGCTAATTTACATAGGATTTACATATAGCGTTATGTGCCCTAGTTAATGCTATATTTAAATCATATGTAAATTAGCACGAACTATATATATATATCCATTCCCCATTCCAACTATTGTTATGTCTATAAATCGTAACAATCAAAAGCTAGCTAAACAAACCAAATCAAAACCACTAAACATCATATGATCACCATTTCTTATGCTTGCTCAAGCTGTTAAAACAGGAAAAACAAAGCTAGAGTAATCAATGGATGCCAGAAGGCTTGTGCATTAAATACCTATCCAGTGCCTACTCATCCAAAATCTCCAGACTAATTTCTAGCTTGTGGCTTTCAATTTTGGACTCATAGTTTTGTAGTTGAGATAAAAGGTGACTACTGATGGGTAGCATTAGATCCTAACTAGGTGCAGTGCCCTCAGATCCAAGGCGCCTCACTGATGAAAGTCACAAGCTAGAAACTAGTCTGGGGATATTGGATGAGTAGGCACTGGATGGGGATTTTATGCACAAGCCTTTTGGCATCCATTGATTACTCTGGCTTGCACTGAGTGGCATTACTGTATGGAGAATTTTGCTTGTTTTAACAGCTTCAGCAAGCATAAGAAATGATGATCATGTGATGTTTAGTGGTTTAATACCAATCCTGACTAATAGGATCATGGTGGCTATGGTTATTAATGAACCAAAGACACCAAAATGTATGGGTACTGAACTGAGTTCAGACCTATATGACTATATAAGTTAATGATCTTGGATTGAAAATATGTTTTCAATTTTAGGCTCATAGTTTTGTAGTTAAGTAGAGATAAACAGTAGCTAGAAATTAGTCTGAAGATATTGGATGAGTAGGCACTGGATAGGGATTTTAGGCACAAGCCTTCTGGCATCCATTGATTACTCTGGCTTGCACTGAGTGGCACTACTGTATGGAGAGTTTTACCAGTTTCAAATTAAGTCAAACTACTCATTAAAGCTTTGCTATATACGTGCTGCATATATTTAGTGTTGTTACATTTACATTTAATTAATATAATTTTATAGAATAAAGAGATAATTCTAAGTTTGTTTGTAATTTACAAAATATATTGTGGAAAAAAATGCATGCATCTTTTTCAGTATTAGTCATAAAAATGAATATTGATTAAATTGATCATGATAGTTGATGAGATTCCGTGTTATGTATTTTCAATTTTACAATTAGGAAGATAAAAGGTGATATTCTTGACTTATGCTGCTTTGTTTCACATAAGAAAGGCCGGTGCTTTTGTAGATCACACTATTGGGAAAAAAAACTAGAAATGCACTATATCTTTGAATAGTAGCATAATGTAAAGGTTCTTTTAAAATAGGCTCTACATAATGATAAGTAGATTATTTAAAATGCAGTTCTAATTAGTTAGTAAACATAATACTTGAAGTTCAATAATTATTGATTTTAGTTAGAGCCTTGCTAATGCAGAAAGTTATATATCAACATATCAAAAGCACATACCCACCTTATTCACAATCTGAATGTTAATATATATAACTTAAATTATTTAATGACCAGGTATACTATAGTTTCAGAGCTTAATCTTTATATTTAGAAAGAAATCTCAAAACGATTAATTGAATTATATCTTTAAAAAATTATGGTAGGCCAAAGTCAAAGTAAACTTATTATTGTAACTAATGAGGAAATGACATATATATTCAGAATTTCAGGAAGTCCAGAAATTTACTTGAACACTTGGACAGTGTTAGTATGGATTATAGTATAATTATCTAGCTAGAATAATAGATGGTTTTTACAAGCAGTTTTCAATATTCTTATTTATATTTGCATGAATACAACCCTGCATATTTTAGCCAAATTAACATAAATTAAACTTATTTCAAAATTTTTTATTGCAAAATTTCTAAGTAATAAGTTACTTGTAATTCAATAAAATATCTACATAAAATTTATATAGGTTTATGAAATATCAAACATTATCATTTCTGCAAGATTATATAACTGTATTTTTTGTTCCTAATAAAGCTTTATATATTTATAATTACATTATAATAGTTTTATTTTGTAATGGTTAGTATATCTGTCTTTCATACTCATAAGTTGAGTTTAAATCCAGGCTCGACAAAAGTTGGAAATTTTGTCTATTCAAACAATTGTATAGGATTTTTTCTTCTAGGTAACTGGGCCATAAATAATTTAGTTTGCTATTTAGTATTGGTTGGAAAATGGGAAACAGACATGAAAAAATACTAAAGTGGTCACTACTTGTCAGTTATCTAACTTAAGTGCCTGACGATTAATGATCTCTTTCACTGTTTCTTTAAGATGTTGCCGGGGGGGGGGTACGCTAGTTTAAGGATTTTATTTATACTGTAAATTTTCAGTAATATATGTTTTTGTATATATTGAATGGCTGCAGAAAGGAGTTTGCTATTAACTGAAAGGAGACCCTTTGATTCCTCTTGGAGGCCTTAAAGGAACCGAGCAGGGCAAATTCCTAATGTCCACTCCATACGTTCTTGTCGTTGCAGCTGTTATTACTATATGTTTATTCATATAGTATATGAACATGGATGGGCTGCTCACCAACACGCATTAGCCAGCGTGGTGAGTTTATTGGCTTTTTACCTCTGAGTTTAAGATCAAGAAACACCATGGTCTTTCTTCTCAGTGCCTGATAAGGCAGAATGAATGTTTGTGTAAATGATAAAGATTTTTCCCAATTATACAATTATGACAGACAAAAATAAAGCATGGCCCTTAATCCCAGGAGGCTGTAAAGTCACCAACCAAGGCAGCGGTTGGTGGCCGAAGGCGGAGGGTGCTAAGAATATCCTGGAGGCGGACCCAGGCTGCCATTTGATGATGACTTTTTATTTAGGTACTTACAACTGCAGATCACTTTCAAGTGAAGGAAGATTGCAAGAATTAGAAGAAGAACTCTCTTATATTAAATGGGATATTATTGGACTTTGTGAAGTTAGAAGAAAAGGTGAAGAGACAATTGATTTAAAAAGTGGACATATGCTCTATTATAAAGGCACAAATATTGGAAATACAAGTGGAGTAGGTTTCATTATAAATAAAAAGTGGAAGAACAATATTGTGGAGATTGATGGTGTATCAGACAGAGTGGCAAGATTAGTTATACAACTTAATAGCAGATATCAAATGCAGATAATTCAGGTTTATGCCCCAACAAGTTCTCACAGTGATGAAGTAGTAGAAGATTTTTATATGGATGTACAAAAGGCTTTTGATCAGAGTAAACAACATTTTAAAATTGTTATGGGAGATTTTAATGCTAGAATTGGTAAACAAATGAAAGATGAAAGTGTTGTAGGTAATTTTGGTTATGGTAATAGAAATGAGAGAGGACATAGACTTGTGGAGTTTGCAGAGAAGGAAAAACTTTATATTATGAATTCTTTTTTTGAGAAAAATGTTAGAAGGAAATGGACATGGAAGCATCCAAATGAAGGTACAGCAGAATTGGATTATATTTTGACTAACAGGAAATATATATTTCAAGATTGTAATGTTCTTAATAAATTTAACACAGGAAGTGATCATCGATTAGTAAGGGGTAAGATACATGTTAATGTAAAACTAGAGAGACAAAAATTATTAAGAAAAACTATATTTACAGTTGATATTCCTAATCTTCAGAAACATTCTAATGAATTTAAATTAGAACTTACAAATCGGTTTCAAGTATTAGTAGATTTTGAACATGATTCAGATTTGAATGAAATTAATATGAAAATAACTGATACACTTTTAAAAACTGCAACAAAGATAGCTGGTAGAAAAAAGCAGCAATTGACTAATAAAATTTCTACTGAGACTAGAGAACTTATGAAGAAAAGAAGGAATATGAAGATATGTAAGAATGATGCATTAAAAAGAATTGAATATCTCGAATTTTGTAAAATGGTGCGGAAAAGAGTTGAAAATGATATAAGAAAGTATAACTGTGAATTAGCAAGAAAAGCTGTAGAAGAAAATAAAAGTCTTAAGAATGTAAAACAACATTTTGGTATTGGTAGGAAATTTATATCTGCAATAAGGAAAAAAGATGGAATTATTACTAAAAAGAGGGATGACATTATGAAATTGGTAGAAGATTTTTATCGAGAATTATATAGTAATAAAGAACAAGTACCTCCTATATCTATTACATCTTCCGAATTGCCCAGAATTTTAAATGAAGAAGTGAGAAATGCAATTAAATGTATGAAAAAAGGAAAGGCTCCAGGTAATGATGAAATTATAATTGATATATTAAAAGAAGCAGGTGAAGAAACAGAAAAAATATTAGCAAAGTTATATACCAAATGTCTAAATGATAAAGATGTATCGGATGATTGGAAGAATGCAGTAATAATATTAATATTTAAAAAAGGTGATAAAGAAGATATTAGAAATTACAGACCTATCAGCCTTTTATCAGTTTTATATAAAATTTTTACCAAGATAATTACAACTCGTCTACAGAGAACCTTGGATTTTCACCAACCAAGAGAACAAGCTGGATTTAAAAGTGGTTTTAGTACAGTAGATCATATTCAAGTATTGAGAGAAGTTATAGAAAGGACAAATGAATATGAGTTGTCATTATGTTTTGGATTTGTAGATTATGAAAAGGCATTTGATTCTATAAACATTTCTTCAGTGATTAAAGCATTGGATCATCAAGGTATAGATCCAGGATATTGTCATATTTTAAAGAATATTTATAAAAATGCAACAGCAACAATTAGATTACATAATGATACTGGGAAAGTCAACATTGAGAAAGGTGTAAGACAAGGTGACTCCATATCTCCAAAACTTTTTACAGCAGTGCTGCAAGAAGTATTTTGTGGATTAAAATGGGAAACTAAAGGAGTGAAAGTAAATGGAGATTATTTAAGTCATTTAGATTTTGCAGATGATGTAGTTGTTTTTGCAAATAATGCTTCCGAGCTGCAGGAAATGTTGCAGGAGTTATCAGATGAAAGTAGGAAAGTAGGACTAAAGATAAATGTTAAAAAGACTAAAGTAATGTTTAATCGATTTGCTCAAAATATGAAAATAAAGATTGATTATGATGAATTAGAAGAAGTTAAGAGTTACAAATACCTTGGTCAGATTATTAATACAGATGGAAACATAATAGAGGAAATTAATCATAGAATTAAACTTGGTTGGAGTGCTTTTGGTAGAAATAACTTGATATTAAAAGGAAATATGCCTATGTGTTTGAAAAGAAAGGTTTTTAACAAATGTGTTTTACCAGTTCTTACTTATGGATCTGAGACTTGGACACTTAATAGAAGATCAATACAGAGACTTTAGACCACTCAAAGAAGTATGGAGAGATGTATGTTGGGAGTAACAAGAAGAGATCGAAAACACAATGTATGGGTAAGAGAACAAACAGGTGTTACTGACCTCATTGAAAAAATTAAAAGATTGAAGTGGAGTTGGGCTGGACATATTGCTAGAAGAGATGATAATAGATGGACAATTGAAATTTTAAACTGGATTCCAAGAGATTGTAAAAGACCTAGAAGGAGACTACATGTAAGATGGATGGATGAAATAAGAAAATGTGTAGGGGTGATGTGGAGAAGAGAAGCTAAAGATCGGAGAAGATGGATTAAACTTGGAGAGACCTTCATCCTGCAGTGGATTGATAATGGTTGATGATGATGATGATATATTGAATATCTTATAAAAAAAATAATCATGTTAATCTACTGATATTAATTTTTATTTAACCTAAGAAAAGCTAGTTCGACACAGCTATATCTAAAAATAAAACAATTTATAATAATCTTATTATTTAATTAGAATACTTTGTATTTTTATTTTATTTTTGAAATTTGTACTTGATTATAAGGGGGTTATTTGATCATAATACCTTGCCTACTCTATTTTGAGATGATCTTTGTTATTGAAGAAAGACTATATTTTAAGATGATTAATTAGTGCATAACAAGTTGAAGTGAATAATATAATTTAATAATAATCAATTATGTTATGATAGTTGTCTGACCATAGTTAATGACTCAGTGAAATTAACTACCGATAATAAAGGGAGATTCTTGTTATAGGGAGGCCAGTCGTCTCAGCAGCTGCTCAGACTCATTCTCTGCAGGATCACTACCATTTAAAACTAATTTGACAGTCTATCAGACCACCAACTCTTTCACTTCATTCCTATCTAGAATTTCTTCCTATAACCAGCAGGCTTTTTTGCTACTCATTTAGTTTTTTTTTTTAAAAAAATAGTAAATAGGTATTAAAAAAAAAAATTATGTGGTCTTATTATTTTTTGACTTTGAAAGGATGCGTTCTAAGCTTTTATTCCTGCTATTAAAAAAGAAAACAATCCTGGATGATTGATTTATTTTAAAGATAAGATAAAAAGAAAAGAATGTAAATTATTAGTTAAACTCGCTGATTTATTTTACAAAAGACTTAAGCTTACATGTATATACGTATTTGTTAAAGAACGGATTTTTTTAAAAAAAAAATTGCTTTAATTCATTGACTTGTTTTATAATTTCTTCATTATTTTATTTAACTAGTTAATACCTTATTTCTTTTAAAAACCGATACGTTATATTTTGATGAATATAAAATATGCATATGATGCAAGTATATTTTAGAGATCAGATAAGGAGGGAAGTGGTGGACAAATTACCAATAATAATTAAATTTTGCATACATAAATACATTTTTTAAAAAATAAAAACAAATAAGATTTTTATCAATTTTTTTAAACATCAAAAAGAAACAATTATTAATTTTTAATATTAGAGCTGTTCCTGTTTCGTATAGTTTAACAATAGAAATTGATTATCCTTAATAAAGATTGCATATTATGCTCAAAATGTTGGAAACAAAAAAAAAAGTTGATTCACTATAACAAAAACTGTAAAAGCAATAAAATGTTGTGTAGTAGTCACTTAATATCCACGAGATTGGTGCGTTGTGGGTACCAAATTTGCCATATTTTTAACATATACAGTATATATTGTGCCCTTTTGTATGGGTCACCATTTAAGTTTTGTGCTTATCTAGTAGAAAATTTTAAATTTAAGAAGTATTTTAAAAGTGTGATGTTGACTTTGCTTGTGGTAATGTTACCATAAGTTTAATTAAAGCAATCTATGAGTATTTGATATGTGAATTGTGTTGGTATTGAGAAAATATTTTAAATGACGATGATTATGATGTAATACTGCATTAATAAATTTAATAACAAATGTTTGAAGCTAAAGTATTTAAAAGATTAAGTTAAAATTAGATAAAAATATTTATTTGATTTGAAATATATGTTAAAAGTGAATAAAAATATTTTAAATCATAAGTATTTAAATTGAGATTAATATTTGATTTTAATCATATCAAATAATTATTTTAAAATCTGATATAATATCTTATTTATTTTTAAAAATAAATATTTATTTTAAAAAAAGCAATTGTTAAGTTTATTTTTAGACAAGCGTTCTTGTGTTATAGAGAACAGATGTTATACACACGCGTGGAAGTTGTCTAATAAAATTGCATAATTATTATTTTACAAAATCATGTTATAAAATTTATAAATAATACGTGAGTTATCACGAGATAAAAATAAAGATATTAATGTAAAATATTAAATTTGATTTTATAAAATATTGTCTTAAAAATGTAACGTATTTAAAAGATCTAATTTATTTTAAATGATCTTATAAAAGTTAAGATTTAAATCAAGTGAGAAATAATATTTCAAAAGAATGTTTAATAGATTTAAATAAACGATAAATATTGTTTTGAAAGAATTTGATAAAATATCAAATGTTAAATAAGTCATTATTTATTTTTAATATTGTGTTGGTAAATATGTAAATAAGAAATTTTGATTGTTTAAACCTACCAATCAGATAAGGAGTTTCTGGTAGTATATAAGCTGGATTCAATTGTTGAGGGGGTCTCTCTACAATAAAACTTCTAAGTCGTTTGTGCTATTAAAAAAATAGCTAAATAAATTTATAAACGCTCTTAAAATCAGTTGTAAAATCAGAAGAGTGTTATTGAATAATTTATAATATTTTTAAAGTAATGAATATGCAGTAGAAACTTAATAATTCTCTATCATCTTCTCAATATCGAAACTCAATTTACGTACAAATAATCATGGAAACCTCACACATCGGAGAAATATATCAGAAACTTTATGCTATAGAAGTAACAGACGCTGGATTAGTACATAAAACTACAAGATGGAGAAAAGTAGTATTTTGGACTATAAATAGTTTTCAAAAGTTAAATTACTATTGTCTGTTACTAATAGATATTTTAAAGAAATATAAATATTTCTGTAAAAGAAAGTATTGTGACAAATTATAGAAGTAAAATATGTATCTTAAGGAAAGATATAAGAAGCGATAATAATTTTAAATAAATACTTGCCTTGTTAAGTCTTTATGCTTAAAAGACTAGATATTGATAATTTGAAAAGGCAAATATATTATAAGTATAAGTATTTTAAAAAATCGTAATATAATGAAATTATTTTATTAAAGTTATCTAAACGCAGGTCGTTATAGATGGAGAAATTAATTCTTACCTGAATATATTATTTATAAATGCGCAAATAAAACGTGGACGTCCAGGCCAAACCAGTTTAGGCCAAACTAAGTTAATGAAAATAATTAAAGGAGAATAATTTAACAATTATAAATTAATTTTGAAATAATAACTTTTTGAATAATATTCTATGAAGAACTGGATCCAGACAAAACTTATAACTATTGTTTTAATTTTGTTTTGTTTTCTTGGGAACTTATTTTATTTTTTAAAAAAAAGAACGTTATCATTTTTTTATTATAAACTTTCAAGAAACACGTGATACAACGGAACAGGAAATAGTGTTTTATTGACTTTATACGGAGGATATTTGTTAGAACTTTATGGTAGGACAAAAATCGACGATGGACTATGTAATATGATTTTATTTTATTTATTTAACATAAAATTTAAATATTATTAAACTCTTAAAAAGTAGGTTAGGTACATTTATTAAATAGTAACTTAAAAATAATATAATAATTAATTACATAAACTTATTTTTATAATTAATATAACACGGAATATTCTAATGAATGTTTATGAGTGAAAATGTGAATGATTTTTATTTTATGAAGCTGCAAATTCCGAAGAATACTGGATAGCAGAATGGACAATATTATTATTATGGTAAAAAATATTGTATAATGATTTTTAATGAATTTAATATGTTTTTCTTTAGATCAACTGAATATTATGTTGTTGTAGAATGAATGGATAAATATATTATGAAAACACATACATTATATTGACAACAAACTTTATTAAAATATGCATAATTTTTAATTTATAATATAAACATGATACAACATTATGTAAAGGCTTAGAAATAATTATATGATTCTTTCGTAAATAATTTTGATATTTTTATTTATGCTTAGTATTAAAATGATGTTTATTATTTATCTTAATAATTATTTTATTTTTGCAAGTCAGAAAAGGATTTTAAAAGTCTATTTTATTTTCTGTTTATTAGATAAGTTAAGTTACGTTTTAGGTAGAGGCTTATATTTAGATTGAAAAGTTTACTAAGTATAGACAATATAGTATGAGTAATTTGGATAATGAATATTTTATTTGAAGTTGATATTTGTTTTTCGGAAAATGTTTTTAAATAAGTTTTAGAATATGTTTTATAGATAGAAATTTATTAGAAAAGTTAGTAAAGCACATAGGGTAAAATAATGATTTTACACAGAAAGGAATCATAGAATTTATTTAATGTAATGTTTTATGAATTTAAAATTGATAAATGATTTAAATATTCATGTTTGAATAATACAAATATAGAATGCATATTTTATAAAATGTATAACAGGAATTACATTAAGTAAAGTATAAGTACAGTCAATTATTTGTTTACATTACAAAGACATATTAATTTTATATAAAGTTATTAGGCAATGCTAATAACAAAGTGAATACATGATAATACATTATAAATGATATTTAATTAATGTAGTTATTTAATAGGTAGAGTTACATTATGTACACATGCTACATAGATCATCTTGACATGTATTATTATTTGTAATAATTAAAGATTACTACTATTTATTTTTCAAATTTAAATTTTTAAGAAAAACACACTGTAATATTATTAATATAGCATTTATTTGAAGGAATGTGTAATTCCTTATTAAGTACATAAGTTAATAACAGTGTAAGCCTCTTATATTTGTATTTCTTATTTTTATTTATTTGTTGTCATGAATTTTAAACTGTAAATAGTGTAAATAAATTTTATTTGAAGTTATTGTAAATAAATTTGTTAATTTGTTTTAAAAGTGTGTCGAGTTTCATTATTTTTTCACCTCAGCATTTTGACATCAGATGATTTGAAATAAACAATATTTGCACAAAAATTGAATTTGTTATTATTACTTAGAATGGAATACCATATTTGCTTAACATTATTTTATAAGAATTGATTGACATGAACATAAATATTACAATGGTCATAAGATGATTATAATGCTCATTATAAGAATACAATATTGTTTATTGCCACAGATTATTAAGTATAAGATTTTGATCTATTTTAAAATGAAGATACCATATGAAATAAAAGATATACATATGATTGTTTATTCTTTTAGTGATTAATTATATAAGAAAATAGATGAGATTAAATTACACTTTAAGATTATTATTTATTATTATTATTAAAATAAGTTAGGTGTATTTAAGTTTGATATAAAATCCCACATCATACTTATTTACATGAGTTATTATTATTTTAAAACAGCTTAGAAGAACCTGAGATTATTTAATTATATTTTAAGTTAAAGTTAGGAATTATTTTAGTATTATTAAAGATAATTTATTTCATTTAAAAGTCATAAGAATGCTATAGATGTAGTGGTAAAATGATAGGGTAGTGATAGTATTCTTATGCCATTGAGACAGTATTTTGAGAGATATTGACTCAGTGTAAATCTGCTTATTACTTTGTAACTTTACTTCGCAGTCTCATAATTTTATAAATACTTATTTAATTAATATAATCTAGAACTATATTGATTTTTGATGATTGATAATAAATTTAATTAAGATATAATAATATAAAAGTATATTAAAGATAGATATGCAAATTTTAATTAAGCGTAATAATGTAACTGAGCTAGTTGTATTTTAAACTATTTTATATATCAAGAAGTAAGGGTACAATATATATGATGTATTATATAATGTGAACTATATAATTAAAATATATATAATTACAATTTATTTATTTATTGGTAATTATTAGTTATTTTTATTATTATGTAATATTTTTTCAATGTGGATATGGATTTGTGAATATGGTGGGATATTGCATTTATTTTATAAATTGTACCAATAAAACTGAATTAGAGAAAGAAAGTGGAATTGCGTATTAATTTTATGAAAACAATTTAAAAACTGTTTATTTTTCTACAACGTGCAATCTTTACCAATTTTAATTTATTTATAAATTATTGATTAATTATTTTTTTTAGATCTTGATATCATTCAATGATAATTGGATTCTCAGAATTCTTTATAAAGCTTTATCTGCTGTACACTCCACATGCTTCAACAAGTCTGTGATACTTTATTATACCTATCAGTTTGAAAAACAATACTATAATGTGCTTTTTTTAATAATAAAAAAAAACAAAGTACGTTTACCATTTAATTTTTAATATTTATGAAATTTTATCACTTTTTAAAAATAATTACATTTTATTTACTTGCTTAGACAATGTCGTAGCTACAGAAGTTGAAAGATGATAGCCATTAGTGTTAAATTAAAAAATTAGATATCTCCTAACTTGGGAAAAAAGTCGTTGTTTACAATTATTTAAAAAAAAAAATACATTGAGAGTTTTATTTAACAATTCAAATTAATTTATCTTTTAAATATATTATTTTATTACGTTTATTAAAAATAAAATACTGTATTTTCAACCATGGTAGACAACATATTTTATAGATTTTTAGTTTATTATATTTGATTAATGTTTGTTTAAATGTCCCAGATTATATATATATTGTTTGATCCTTATTTAAATACTGAAATATCTCTTTCATTGTTCTTACATCTTGTTTATTATAATTAGGTTTCTGTTATAATCATTATATTTAATTCTGTATTTTTAATTACTAAGGAAAAATATTTTTTGACTGTATATATATATGCATATTCACATGTCTGTATGTAATTTTTAAAAATATTTTTGACGTTATATTATTTGAAAAAGAGTAGTGTAAATTATAAATATAAATAGTCTGTATTTTATTTCCATAGATACTATAAAATATTGTTTTTTCCAAATCTTTTCACCAGATAATTTTCTGATTTAATATTTCAAGACTTTTCCCATCAATTTACTCTTATCTGTCATTCTATCGCTATTACCTTTAAAAGTTATTTTACATTATTATTATTATTATTATTATTATTATTATCCACAATTTTATTTAAGGATTAAACTACATATTAAATTTGAGTCTAAAATAGTTTAAACATTTTCTAATTTAAATTTGGAAGTTTGGGGAAAAGCTTTGCCTACTGGAAGAGTTGTGGAATCTTATGTGTCAATCATAAATCAGTGGGGGAGGGGTAAATGTTACAAAAAGATTAATGTACTACGTTATTCTAATTTTCATTTATCAAGAAAAAATTCAAATGCAATAAGAAAAGAAAAATTGAAGTAAGGATGTCTGAAACAAATAATATGTTTTTAACTAAATAAAAAATGGAAGAAATATTAAGTAAAATTTAATAATGAATTGCAACTTTTTCAAGTGGTAATAATAATTGATATTTTAATCATATAAGATTTATTTGCCCCTCTAGTAATTTAGCCAGTGGATTCTAAGGATATGTTTTATAGTAGTTTGCTCCCTGAATCTTAATCACAATAGAATAAACATTTAAAACATTTCACATTTGCTCATTCTTTTATGGTTTTGTGCTCTTCCAGTTATTTATATAAAGTGTCTTCAATTCATTAAAAAGTAATGCTGCTTTCTATTGTTGTCCCTGTTTTGGATAATTACAATTAAAATCTCAAATTTTGGAAGCCTTTTTTTAGATTTTTATTCACCTTTTTTCAATAGCAAATTGAGCCTATTCGAATTGAATTTTATCAAAACTCAGTCTTGATCTAGCAATAAACTCAACATTAAATAAGTAATTATAAGTTAACTACCTTGGAAATCATGTGGTAAGTTAGCAACTATGTAGCAATTTTAATATAAATATCATTATATACACAACTTTTCACTTCTTCTTTTTCTTTTTAAATTATAACTCCATGATAATAAATATATAAAATCCACATTCCTCCTTTTTCTTTTTAAAAACTTGTTTATTTAAACTATAATTTTATTTTTCCTCCATACAATGTTTCAACTATATTCTGTAGTCATTATCAAGTTTTCCTTATATCTCATAATCTCATTATTACATAGGGAAACTTGATAATGACTACAGAATGTAGTTGAAACATTGTATGGAGGAAAAATAAAATTATAGTTTGAATAAACAAGTTTTTAAAAAGAAAAAGGAGGAATGTGGATTTTGTATATTAATTTTAATATACACTGCTGACAATTAATTCTATTTCTATACTAAACTACATAGCAATTCAACACGTATAGATTACCATTAATTCAAAAGCCTTGATTCAGACTTAATTTAGTAGAAGCTGTAGTTGTATAGATAAAATGGAAAATGTTTACAAATTAATGTATTGGTGCAACTTAAATGTAACTTATTAGCAAATATTATTTAAAAAAATAAAGTAAATAAATTTAAATGTATTGCTTACATTTTACTTAATTACGAAGAAATTTTGCATTGATAACTGACAGGAATTTGAATATCATTTTTGTTTATCATAAAAGTTTTAGTGAAAAGATAAGTGCTTAAAAACATGTTTCATTTATTAGTAAGTAATAATTAAATAAAAATCATATATTTGACTCCATTATTTATTTGAAATTTTGAATTATTAAGAAGTGAAAATTTTGAAAGTTTAAACTTTTTATATGTTTTTTTCAAAAATTGGTGTAATATAAAAATGACAGTTTTACGAAAATTGTTTCTGTTTACATTTTGAAGATAAATAAACTGATATGATTTTTTAACAATTCAAATTTTTTTTGTAAAGAGTACATGTATTCTGAGAATGTATTCATCTAATTAGAGTTATTAATCTTGCATCAACATTAAAACTAATATCTTTTTTTTTTTGATAATGAACTTTTAATGTAGAATCATAAATGTTTTGATTTTGTTTTACACACAAATACATATTCATATACTTATGTATAAGTTAAAATTCATCATAAAAAGTACTAAAGACATGATATGGTTTTGACCATTTTGTGTAACAGAAGACTGACATAATATTCCACAGAGATGAGAAATTAATTTTTGACATAAAAAAAATTTGGCAATATTTTGTTTTAAAAAATTCCTGTATAGAAAATTGGGATTTTCACTCAGCTTATAATAATTTTAATTGCTTTATAAAAATCTGTTAGAAATATTAAACTGAGCACATATTTTTCTTTAAATTTTTAATGTTTTTATAAAATCTATTTGTTTAATTTATTATTGAAAATATTTTTTTTTTGCATAGAATCAACACTTCTTTGCTTTAACATCATTGAAAGTTGTAATTTTCACCCAGTTTAAGAACACATTTAATTTCTTTTTAAAAATATATTATAGCTATTAAGCAATCATGTAATCATTTAGCAGTCCACCACAGCCATATAAAATTTGTTTCATTTTTTATTGAAAATTAACTTGCAGTGTAGAATCATAATTATCTTGTTTCTAGATTATGTGGACATTTAAGAAAATTATATAGCTTAAGATTGATTTAATTTCTTTATAAAACTGTGTTAGGATAGAAAACTAACCATATGGTTTTTCTTTTTTGATGTTTAGGGCTTTAAAGTTAATAGAAATTAATATTTAACATAGAATTAAGTTTTTTTGTTTTTATATATGTCTTGCATAGTTAAATATGTATGTATATTTGCATAACTTTTAGATTTTTTAATAATTCAATTTTTACATTAATGTATGCTTTCTGTAAATTGTAATTCTATATTTTTGCAATGGCATATTAGATGACCTAACAGTATTCAGAAAAAAGATTCACTGTATGCAGTTCCGATTATTGGTAGTTTAACTATAATAAGACTGGGCAAAGAATTGAAATTATGAATCAAGTAATTGAATTTACAGAATAATTTGTGATAACATATTGGATTATTTCTATCAGTAAATGTTAAATGTATAGAAAATTTAAAACTTTTCAAATACAAACAACTTGTTAGTAATAATGCATAAATTTTGTTGTTTAATACTATTTAGATCATTTTCAATATTTTGTATTCTTTCTTTTCTACATGTATTGGTATGTTTTAGTTGTAAATTTACTTGGAAATTGCAGCTTATTTCTCCCCAATTCCTAAATAGTTAATCTTAATAAAGTGGCTCCTATCTTTATTATTGCCTGAGACATCTTCAATAACTATTAATATTTTAAAATGATTTGTTAATTTTAGTTTAAATTCATTGAAATATTTCTGAAGGTTTTAAAGCACTAAACATCACATAATCACCAATTATGGTGACTGAGGTTATTAAAGAACCAAAAATACCAAAAAGTATGGATACTGAACTGAATTTAGATCTATACAACTATACAAGCTAATGAGCTTGAATTGGAAACATTATTGTATTTTCATTTTGCACTCAGAGCTTTATAGTTAGCTAATAAGGTAAAAAGTGGCTGCTGGAGAATTGCATTAGATCCTATGATCTAGGTGCAATGTTCTCAGATCCAAGGCTCCTCACTGATGAAAGCCACAAGCTAGAAACTAGTCTGGAGATATTGGATATGTAGGCACTAGATAGGGATTTTATGCACAACTCTTCTTGCATCCATTGATTACTCTGGCTTGCACTGGTGGTACTACTGTATGGAGAGTTTAGCCTCTGTGTAATTTCTGAAGGTTAATAGTATTGACTTTTAATATTCACTTTTTTGATAATTTTTATTTTTACCTTTACTTCAATACATATCATACATGTCACAAATCAATGATCACATTCTGCATTGGTCACATCAAAAGTTTAAGTTTTAATTTTTTTTGTTAATTAAAATATAACCTAACTCTGCATATTTTTATTTGAATACTTCTGTGATTATTTCCTCATTTTGATTTTTTTCTGAAAAGATTTCTTAATTTACAATTTTTGTTTTTATTCAATTATTTGATATATATTAAATGATCTACTTAAAAGCAGATTTATTGATTCATAAGTTCACAAATACCCAACTCAAATATGTATTTACATTATTTTTTTTTGCTGAACGCACCTAAAAAAAACATGTTATAAGATTGCTATGAAAAAAAGTTATAATTTCCAAATTTATTATTTCTTTTATTTCTGTCACCATATCCAAATTAACTTTCAAAATATATTTTCATATATTTTCCAATTCTGACATTAAAATCTTTCGATTTTAAAATGTTATTTAATCTATTCCTCTGTTTATTTTGAGAATAAGATCTTTTGGAGCATATATCTGAATTATCTGCATTGGGTATTTTCTACTAAGGTGAAATCATTATTATTGCTCTGTCTAGATATATCATCCATTTTTACTTATCTTTTTATTTATAATAAAGCCACTTCAATTATGATTCCAATATTTGTGCTTTTTCTTTTAATTTTCAAAATGTGACAATATTCCATTCAACATTAGATACTCCTTCCACTTCTTGCAATTTTTCTTTATGAGAAAGTGATTGTAGACAGCCACATAAAATATCCATCAACAAATGACAGTCAAGATCTCCCCCTGCTTTCTGCCCAATGCAGTACTCATGTTTGAGACTATAAATTTGTCTTTTATATTTGAAAATATAAAAAGAAAATGAGCATTTATACACCCAAATGCATCCTACTTTTAAAAAAAAAAAAAACTCGGCGGATGTTTTACCAAGTTCTAAAAGTCAACTGAGAAGTAAGATCATAGTATTTTTTCAAATATAAAAGCCAGTAAGCTCACAACTCATCCATGTTTATTTACCATATGAATGATTAAATGGTATTAACAGCTACAATGACATGGATATAGAATGGTTGTTAGAAATTTATCATGCCTGCATTCTTTAAGATCTTAGAGGGGAGTCATAATGTTTTTAGTTAATAACAAATTTCTTTTTTTGCAGCTTGATATAGTGCATAGTATATTTAAAATATCACTTTCATATTAAAGTCTGTGATAAAATAAGTTATGAATTATTATATGTTGGTAATCTGTAATTTATTTATCTGTTTGTTTTGAAAGGATAATCAAAATGGAAATGATGAAATAAATTTATTACGATAAGAAATTCTTTTTTTTTTTTTTTAATGCAATTTATTTTGATAGAAGATTGAATGAAGAAATGTTTTTTGTATTATATCTTAGTAAATAAATGAGTCTTACATTTCTGGATATATTGTTTGATTCACAGTTAAATGATAAAATATATTTTCTTATGGATTAATTTAGGAGATATCTCATGGTCCATGTGTAATAACAAAAAACATCTAGTGAAATTTATAAACTCTTACAATTTAAACAGTTTAACAGCTAATTTAGTTAAAATATCAATAAACATAAATTAGAAGAATTATTTCCAGTAATCTTAAATTTAATCAAATACAAGAGTCAATGTTTTTATGTTGTACATTTCACCAATATGTTCAATTGTATCTGTGTGTCTATATGATCCTCAAGTAGATCTTTATTTCAGTTTTTGTATTTTTAAATTAAAGATGTTTGTTAGATACAGTTTAAATGTAGTAATAAAAGTTAAAATACAAAATAACCATTTAACCTAAATATGTTAAATTTATTAATAAGTTTCAGATATAAAATTGTAACGGTGTCCCAATATTAATAAATTTTGAAATATTTTATCTGAACCAGTGTTATAAATACCTGAAAATTGAATGAGGGATCAAGTAATATAAAGCATAATTGTTATAATTGACAAGTAGGATTTATTTTTTGTGAAAACAGAATGGCAATGATCATATTTTACAAACTGTTTTGGACAATTTTTGAAATAATGTATACATTAAAATAAATAAATTTTTAAATATATATATATATGATAGAAAATCTTAATTTATTTCAAAGCTATATGCTACATATACATTATCAGTTTACTTTCTATAGTAGTGTATATTTCATAAATATATGTTTCAAGCAAATATATTTTTATCTCAATTTCTATATGTCTAAACCAAAGATAATAATTGTATTAAAAGTTAAATATAAAGGTGTTAGTGTTTGTATTTGAATTTATGATTATCATAATATATGCTTTTAATATAGAAATGTAAATATGTAATATCAGCATATTCTAATATTTTTATTTTGTCGCACCAGAGACTTTTTATTTTAATTTAATGATTGCTTTCTGCAGTTATCCAAAACAAAATTTTAAAGGCCTAATTAAAAGATATGGGTTAATGTATATGTTGTAAGTGCGTGAAATAATGTTCTTTATGTATGTTTATGACAAGAAAATATGCTGGAAATATAAAAAGAAAACAAGTTCTTAAGGAAAATATATTAAATAGAAGAGTAATCAAAATGAAACAAATCATTATTGAAAAGTAAAAATTGTGAAATTTATAGAGGGAATTATGGCCTATTATAGTATGCAGGTCATTGTCTATTTTATTCATGAGTGTGCAAATACTACTTCCAAATTATTGCATATTTTATAATACATATTCAAAATAATTGAAATTATTATTTGAATTTTAAAAATACATTCTATTTGTAGGTGCTTCAAAAAGTTCTGCAGAAGAATTTGTAAAATCTCTTTTTGAGAATTGTCCAGAAGTTCAGAAGTCTGAAGTAAATCAAAACTGTACAGAAAATATCGTAATGTATGGACCCAAATTACCCCCATCCAAAAGTTTGGCTGCAAGTGGTAAACATATTTTTACTTTTATTAATACTTGATTCAGACATTTTGTAATATTCTTTTTTCTTTTAAAATGTTAGAATTTATATATGTTTTTCAAATTTTTTAGATCACAGTGATAATGACCACCTTGAACGTCATGAAAAACATAAACACAAGCATAAGCATGGAAAAAAGGTATTCTTTTACTTATTGGAAAAATATTATTCAAAATATTTATTATGCAATTGAATAATAATTAAAAAAAATGCTCTGAGCATTTAGTATTTCTGTTTACCAGCAAAAATTCCTGGATTTATTCAAGAATGAAGGAAAAAATGATATGACTGGTTGATACAATAACTAACTATTCTATTAAATAAAAAATAATTAAAAAAAGAAGCTTTTAATATTGTATTTGTGATATATGATTTTTAACTAAAGGATACATTTATTATTTGTATGTGTGTTTAATAATATTTTCCTATTATAAAAGATAAATCAAAATTATTTTGTTTAATACTACTATTTGCAGTTAATCCTCTGGAAAAATATATCTATTATTGTATCTTTTTTTCACTTGATGAGATACATTTGAAATAAATGTACATTTAATTTTTTTATTTAATTAAGAAGGTGAAAGTAAGTAAAAGTTTTTATTCAAGGATTATGTTAGAAGAAACTGTAAAAAGTGAAAAGAGAAAGAAGAAAAATTGGAAAATGATTGTAAGAATGACGTCTGTAAATATTTTAAATTTTTAAATATTTTGGAGTGATATGAATATATCTGTAGGTAGATTACAAATAATATTATCATTCACAAATTCTCTTTTATATAAGGTAGTCTTAGTTTTAGCAAGTTCTGATGAAATAAATTTAAAAAAAAAAAATATTTAAAGCATTACTTTAATTAATAGCTTTGCCATTCTTTCACAGGTTTTGTTTTTTCAAAAGTAAAATGTATGACATTATCTTATATTCTCAGGTGTAATTAAATAGTTATTTAAAAATTAATTAGGAAAATCTAAAATTTACTTAAAATTTTAGAAAAGGTTTTATTTAGTCTAAATATATTTCTACTTCAGACTTATTTCCAGTGGTTAATAAATTATTTTTACAGTTGTTTATTTTTTTTAACATTTTATAATTCTAAAAAATAAGTCAATTTTTTTATTCTTAATCAAAGAATATATTTTTAGAACTTAAAATATATGAATGTGTATGTAAATTATTGAATGAATGATTCAATACATATATAAATTGATCAAAATAAATCAACCTTACTTTTGTAGTACAATTTGTTCATATAACTTTTAGGATAAAAATAAAAAATCCAAGCACAAAAAGAAACATCATAAAACTTCTCATTCCAAAAAGGATTCTAATACCTATAAAAACTCAAGTGACAGAAAGAAACATGATAAAAAGAAAAGGACGAAATCAGATGCTTCTTCCCAAGAAAGTCACATTTCAGAGTCAAGCAGTTCTGAAATAGACTCATCTGAACAAGATGATAAATTAAATCAAAGGTAAGAATTATGGACATTAACTAAATTTTCATAAATTTACCATTTCTAATACTCTTAGGTACAATTGTGCTGTAGTTCTGTTTCATTTAATGCATTTTAGACTTTATCTTTTTTTACATTAAATGAGAATCTGTATTATGGCAGGAATTATTGCATTTTTTTCTACTTAAAATATTTTTTTGAATTTTGATTATTTTTTCATTAGTTCTTATTTTAACATTTTCAAGTGAAATTTTATGGATATAAATTTAATTTTGAAATGCACAATTAAACTATATGAAAGTAATTTATGTTGTTAATTTATTCAAAATTTATTTGTTTGAAAGTAAGAAAATTATCTGTGATATTATCAAAGTAAAATGCACAAAAATTTCATTTTGTAGCACTTAGAGAATTTGGTTTCATTAATTTTTTATAATTTTAAAATAAATATGAGAGAATTTGCATATATAAAATTTAGAAAACAACAGTCATCTTTTTTTTTTTCACATAGAAACATTAGTTTTATATGTCAAAATTTAATCACTTGATACTCACAAATTGTTTGTATATCTGGATCCATATTATATGAGATCTATTTTTCTAATGCATATCTAACAAACTGATTCTTTCTTTCTTTCTTCCTTTGTACAATATTCAGAGTTACTTTTTAAAATATATTGTAGTTTGAAGATAATTTTTTCATAGTATTTTTTTTATTAGACAAAATACATTTATATAAAACTTAATTCTTATCCTACTAAGCTCCAACTATGCTTCTTTGTAAACAAGATTGCTAAAATACAATTTATATATTTATAGTTTCAAATACAATATACAATTAAAAAATTTTAATATAATAATAAAATAATAACAAAAAAAAAGTTATGTATAGTAATAAGATGTTTATATATAATAAAGTATTGCTTACATCAATTATTATAAACATATACATTAGTTATATAATTACATTTTGAATTATAAGTGTCAAACTAACTCAACCCACATCTTTGATAACTGATGAGTGCTAGTTTAGCATGAAATGCATGATATTTTAAAATATATTTTTATTTTATGTTTAATTTTCCTACAATGTTGATAATTTTTTAATCATTAGGTAAAGTTTTAAATAATGTAGGAATGTAATGATTTCTTCTTTTATTTTTATATTTATTAACTATTTATGGTTCTCTTTTTCTAAGACATATTTCTAATTGTATTACAAGTTTTTGAAAGTATTATCTAATTTTTTTTTTTTTCTAATATTACATATTTATGAAGTTGATTAAATAATAAAATATCTTTATAACCAATTACTTTGAAAATCACTGTTTCTCAGTATGCATCATTTCAAGAAATGTTATTTAAATTTCATGTCTATACATTTACCAAGTTTTAAAAATGACGAATTATATGAATATACTAGAAACCATATTTTGAACTATTTCCATTTTCTAATATTAAATATTGAATGTTTTTAGAAAAATTTAAACTTTATAAATACATTCTGCTATTAGTAATAGCATGTAGGTTATATATACAACGTTTCAAATAGTATTATTCTCCTCTCTTCTTCAGGTATTGCTAGCCTAAACAGTGACAATACTAGCATGGGAATCAAACATGACCTTTAGAAATGTGAATATTGAATTTAAGTCAAAGATCTAAGCTATTCTGCCAAAGGCTTAATTGATTAGAATGTTTTCTTAAATTTAATATTCACAAATCTAAAGATCCGAGTTTGATTCCCATGCTTCACAAGTTAGACCAGCAATACGTGAAGAAGAGAGAAGAACAATAGAAATGTTGTGTTATATATTAATCTGTGTGATATTTTTAACAGTTGAATGTATTTGAAAATTTTAAATAACATTTGAATTTTGCTAAAGGTATATAGTATTTAACATTAAATGATACTATTAAAATGCCATCATTACACACCTTTACACGAACATACTAGAAACCAGTTTGGTGTTAGTACTTTACAGGAAATATACTTAACAATAAAACTGAGATTAAATTGTGTCAAAATGATAGCAGACTTTCATTAAAGGTGATATGAACATTACTATTTGTTCATAGTATTGCTTAATTATGCTACTTTCCTTGATCAGAAAATAACATATCTAGAAATAAGATACTCTTCCAGCTTACATTTAATCCATATTATTTTTATTTTAGCAATGAGCAATAAGTGAACACTAGATGGCAGTGTTAATATATTCTTACCACTAATTTCTAGCTTCTTTTGGTAGGAAGAACTTGCATGTTTTATTTATTTTATGATGTTCAAACCAATGACACAAAAATTTCAAATACTCTTAATATTTTGAATCCAACTTGCTTTTCTTGATATGATAGTTTGGCTTAAGATCAGAAATTACATGATTTAGTACTCTCTGCAGTTATCTTAGATGTTCTAGCAAATTATTATATTTCAAAACAGAACTTCTGGCTTACATTTTAATCTACATTAGATAGCGGTGATCTCAATTGGAAAAGTTATATGGTGTGTTTTTCTATATATTGTATTATATTAATTCAGACTAATATGGTTATAAAAACATATCTTAGCTGTTCATAATTTTCTATATTATTTGCACGAATAACATAAAATGGATAAAAAGTTATCACTAAATAAGTAGTACATATCTCCTATCCTAAAAAGCCACATCTAAAAAACAATCATTGGAATATATTTGCAACTAATGCAGGTTAAATGTATACTAGAAAAATCATAAAGTACATGCCTTTTTGTTAGAGGTTATAAATATTCTACATTTAATTTATAATCAAGTTCAGTAAAACCTATAATAGTTATCCAATGCTTGACTTGTAAGTATGTTTGAAATTTTTATATTATTAAAAAATAATCAGTTTTTGATTAATGGGTACAATATAAAATAGTTCTTGCAATCCACAAGCCAAAAGCAGAAATGAATTTGATAATCTATATTGTCATCTCATCAGTAGCAACCATTGGTAAATGTTTATAGACATTCTAACTAACTACAAAAATAAAAATAATAATAATAGTATACTAAAGATGAATTTTGTGTTTGCTGTATATGCCAATGTATGAACCATAAATATATCCATATATAAAACATACTAGTCTATTCTGTTTATTTGATATTTTGTAATGCTTTTAATTTCTGCAGCAAATTTTCTTTTGTTAAAGATTTCAATATCTTGTCTAATTAAAACTTTTCATTATATTATATCTTCAGCCATATCTTTCCAGTAAAGGCAATCAGTCTAGCATTTTTTAAAAATATCTTTGAAATTACTTTTATAACATAAATAGAGTTTGTTTCACTGTGCTCATGTTCATCATAAAATATTCTTTATGAAGTCTTGTGTTGTTCATTCATTTCACATGTCCAATAAATGAAGATGCCATTTTACATTAATAAAATGTATAGTTTCCAGAAAATTGAACAATATATAAATTTGACTTATAATCATGCTATTGTATTTTTAGAATTTATGAATTATTCTTAAGTTGAATTTTTTAATGCTTTTGTGTTATATTGTTAAGAGATCTAAGTCTTACCTACACATAATAAAATAGGAAAAATAAAAGCTTTATTCAATTAATTTAGTTGCTGTAGTTGATAATCATCCAAATTAAATGTTGTTGGATATTTTTATTTTACTATTGATTGATAAAGATCTCATTACTAAACCAACTCTTTATATGTTGCATTCAAAACATTAATTATTTTTTATACATTGTCTTAATTTGATAGGGATTGCATAATTATTAGATAATATAAATATAGAAGCTAAGAAGATGTTATTTTTGCTTTTAATTGGCTCAAATTTAAAAATTCCCATCATAATATCTGCTTAATGAAGTCAACTAAAAACTGTTCTAAAGATCACTGCCATAATAGTGGAAAACAAAGCCTTAAATCTAATATGTATTATTGTTTAACATCAGTTTTCATTTCAAATGCCTCAATTTTTTATTCAGCAGTAGTAATTTTTTCATTCTATCACATATTAATTAAGCTGTATGATATTAATAAACTTCAATGGACAATTTCTCAATTTCAAACATTGCCACAAATGTTTTATATTAACTGAATCAAAGCTCTTGATCAAATCAATAAAAGCCGTCTATAAATCAAATCTTTACTCTTTTCTTGAAATTGTCTGGTGATTAAAAATAAGGTGAATTTTAACACCATTAGCCTTTCATTGATAGAATATGGAATTAACAATAGAACTTACTAAATTATATTTTGCAGCAAATCCAACATTATGCATTCTTTTTTCACTGTCTAACTTGTCTTTCTAAAAAAACTTACATCCATCCATCTGTTCTATTAAACTTCCTCTGGAAAAAAATGTTTCACTAAAAGCAGCAATGTTGATTTTAAACCTTTGCAAATATTTAGCCATCAGTGCAATCCTTTGTTTTGATCTTGAAGAGTTTGTAACAAATTAAATTTACACATTTCATGTACTTATATTTGGAAAAAAAGAAAAAATTATATTACTTATCTTTAATACTATTATTATCTATCTGCTGCTTTATGACTACCACTTATTATTGTTATTGATATCATTTTTACCACTGTAATCTGCACCAGTTGCAACAACCTAGCCAGCCTATGTGAAATGAGTCATTTTTAAACTGCATTTAGGCAGGAACATTCCTATATAGGGCTACTTAAACATACAGTCCTTACTAGCTAAAACTACTGCCTCACTCAAATCTAATTTCAAATTTTCTCATTAGTAATAGTACTGATAGTCAGGTCTTACAATAACTTAAGTGACTGAAGAAGAAAAAGAGGAAGATTGGAAAGACAATTTATATTGAAAACAATACTCAGACTTTGATGAAACAATATCCTATCTTACAAGGCAACAGGAACTCTTGCTCAGCACTGTTTATTTGTTATTCACAGTTAGCTCTCATATCTAAAAGTTATTCCACCATTCGCCACCTGTGGAGCCTGTCAGTAACCTGAGCACAGCACCCATGTTAAAGAAAAATCTTAATTCAATTTTAAATATTACAAATCCAAATGAAAAAAAAAACTGCATATATCTTATTAGTATTACATTAACAATATAAGTTAATTTGAAAAAATTATAAGATTGAGCTATTGTTTTTGAAACTATAAGTCTTTTTAAAAAATATCTATTGCAGGGCAAAGCCTCTCTTGTATCCAGTACTGGGAGAAATAATTCAATGCTGGAAGGTGAACCTTAATTTTTTTTTTCCTTGTTTAACTTTTTGATTGAGCATATCTAATTACACATTTACCAATCAACAATTGAATGGTTAACTGAGTTGAGTGTGGTTTGATTAACTGAAAGAAAAATCTGAAGTTTCCTAGATTTGAATCTTAGATTTGAAAAAAACATAACTATTTGCTATAAGACAAATGTTAATTTTATATGGTAATTTTAATATCTCATTTGTTTACCTATATATATTAATTTTTTTCTTCTTCTTTATTTTGTAGGTTGAAGAGCCTTCAAAGAGCATCACAGTATTTTTAATATTTTTGTTCCTTTGTATATATGTAAATAATTTTTTAAATTTATTAAAAGGATAAAAAAAAATGTTTATGTCGAATTCCTGAAAGTTAATTATTATTTTAGTATTACTAGAAATATAAATATAGTCATTATTACATAATTGTTATTTCACATAAAAATAAATAAACAAATTTTTACTGTTCAACATAGAAATTAATTGCCGATTGCCTTGAAAGAAATGGCACAGTGGCATGCAAATGTAAAATAGACAAATTAAAGTTAGTAATTAGTCACATGAGCTCCTAGAAGTATAAAGGCTAACCAAGCTTTTTAATTACTGCTTATCATGTTAAAAAACAAAGTAGCAGAGATTTAGTATTCTAATACTATATTCAAAAACTGATGATGCCTAAGAGATCTTATTACCAAATTTTGGAAGTTGGACATTATAGGCATACATACAAACTGATTGATGTATGTATTAAATTTCACCCCTTGTGTCACAAAATCCGAGCTGCAAACTACTGCAAAGATTATTTGAATAATGGTAGCAATAATAATAAGCTTTCTTTTATTAGAAATCAGATGCTGAAATGAAGATAAACCTTGTAACAATTTCCATTTTCACAAACTAAGAAAGTAGCAGAAATACTAAACAAATGGAATGATTTTAATCAACTTTTAAGCACTGGTGACCTACTGTTCTTTTATTACACATTGTTGTATAGTTGCCAACACTTGTTATTACTAGTCAACTCTGGTAAAATTTATTTTGCATAGAAAAAAAAAAATTGGAGCCTAAATTGCTGTCTTTTATAAATCATATCTATACTAGAACAGGATAATAGAATGACTCATTGCTAGTATCTGTAGAAATCCAAATGCTTCATTGGATCATCTTTATATCTGAACTTTTAATAGCCAACTATGGATCTCACTATAAAACTCTCCAATTATATTGCAGATTTAATGGGCTAGAAGAATTTTTCATGATCAGTTAAACAACCATGTTTTTGTAAATCTAACCATATTTTGTACATCTTGATGGGTATACATATATTTGACTAAAATATCTCTTCATTTATTATTGTATTTTATCGCATATTATTTCAAATTTTAGACTTATTTAATCTTTATAATGTGTGCTTTGAATATTTTTCATTTTTAATGTGAACCCAAATAATTGATTTTTGTATCCGTGTCTAAGAAAAAATGCCTAATGTTTTATCTGATAATTTATAAGATAATTATATTTATGACAAGGTAAGAAAAAAATTCATATTATAGATATGACATGTACATTTACTTTCACTGGAAGTATCAGTTTATTAACTTCAAACAGAATATATACAAGTTTTGTTCAAATTTGCAATTTTTATTTTTCAGTGAAGAAATTTGTTGAAAGTTTAAATGCAGACATATTTTAATGGTCTCAAGCATCCATCTTTATATTATTTTTCTCCACTTGATGCAGATTAGCAAAAATAAAAATCAGAATCTTGTTATAAAGTTCTTTTATCTATTCAAGTTTCAATGTGATTGTAACCAATATTATACACACACAACATTAAAGTGAAATTATTTAAAATATTTTTTTTATATGATTTATTTTTGTTTTTATATCATCTGTGAAAAAAAAAAGTATTACAAAATATTTGGAATTGTAATTATTATCATCACATTTCAATTTGATGAAAAATGTTATTCTGATACTAGCACTTTTTTTTTTGATAGAGAAATGACATAATTGAAGCACAAAATGAATAAGAAGAGCATATAGAACTGGAAATGTTAAATTAAAAGCTGACTATAATAATCCACATTGAGAATTTATTAAATTTTATGAAGAAGAAAACATCAACAGCTTTCAGACATTATAAGAAATCACACTTAAGAATTTAAAAAAAGTAGAAGTACATATAAAATACAAGAAAGCATTGAAAAAAATATAATTATAAATTCATAGTAAGAATAAAGAGCAATTAGAAGGATTTTCATAAAAAAAGATCCCAAATATATAATGCTATTGAATGTTGAGTTCAAAACTTAGAAAAGAAAGGGAAACAAATGCACCAGGATAAGAGAACAGTAAAAACAGGAATTTATAGTAAATAAAAGGCTTGTAAGACAGCAGTAGATATCAACTGTGCTTAAATATTACAGAGCCATAAAAAAATAGAACACTTTGCTACAGAATACAGACAATGGAGGAGCATAATTCAAAAATTTCAATAGAAAATTTTTTTCCCAAGATCATGAATAAGAATATAGCAGTGAAAGAAATGAAGAGGATCATAATAAAAAGGTTATATTATTGGAATATAAACTTTAATAGTAAAATTTATAATTATATGTTGGTTTATTTCCAATATCTACTTTAATTACTAGTGTTATTTTTAAAAAAATACATATGGTTTTATTCTCTATTCTATGTGTTACTAGCCTAAGCATCGTAATTAAACTAATGATTTTTAGATTCGTGAATAGTGATTATTGTGTCAAAAGCAACAGTGAATAGAAAGTTTATATATTTATCAAAGAGGATCAGATTTCTTCATTTTTATTGAAGAATAAAATTAATTAATATTTATAAACAGTGATTATCATTGTATTTGGAAACTCTTCATTATTCATTAAAGAAAGAGAAATCAAGAGGATCCTCATAGATTAGAATATAAAATTTTTATTGACTGCTGCTTTTGATGGAATAGTCTAGTTGGTTGAAGTATCACTGTAAATTTAGTAATAATAAATATAAAGGTCACTGTACTGTAACTGGTTACACTATCAACATCTGAAGAAAAAAGAATAATTATATTCAAAATATTGTCTTTCATAGCCTGTCTATTATTACCAACAGTTAGATGTATTTGAAAATTTTAAATAGTTTAAATTTTTCTGAAAATATTTGACAAGAAAACTAAATGATGGAAATAATTAAACATAATTACCAATAAAGTACTATTATTAAAAATTTTCAGACAAACATTTAATAATAGAAGTGAAAAGTGACTTTTATGTAGAGAAATGTAATAACTAACAGTTGTAAATATTAATAAATACTAGGGCTTCTCTCAATGTTCTTTGAACAGCTTCCTAACTACCAGGATCATAATAGTTGAAGAAAAGTTAGAAGTATTATTGAAATAAATATAGGATGTATTACTTGAAAAAATAAATGATAGAGTAACATGATATGATTATAAGCTTTAAAAACTATTACTTATTAAGGAAAAGGTATAATAATAATAATATTTTAAAGGTAAATATGTCGTAGAAGGTGCAAGGTAGATGTCAACATATTGCCTTTGTGAATTTCAATCAAACTAAAGAAATAAGAAAACAGAGAAATGATTAAAGAAATATGATAACATCAACAGAGGGAGAGGCTGCAAAAATATTTTAAGGCTATTAATGAAAGAAGTTAATAGGATTCATAAATAAACATTGCTTATATTTACCTACTGAACTTTATTTCAAAGCCATCTGTCATAGAAGTAATGGAAATATTGCATCCACATCACCAGACTAGTTTCTGGGTTAATAGTATTTGTCAATGAGACATTTTGAACTAAATACACTTGCAGAAGACATCTTTAATTCTTTAAATTATTAATCTAATAACTCTAAAATTCAAAAACAGTTATGGATTTGAACTCAAGTCAACTTGCTTATGTAGGTACATAGATGTCAGGCTAGTAACCTGTTTTATATGTAGACACATTTTATTGTTTAGGATGATATATGCTAAACATGAATCTTACAAAAAATAGTCCTAAAATAGAATTAATAGACTACTGATCCTAAAACCACATTGAATGTAAGTATAAAAATTTAGATGACTTAAATTATTATACATCATCTTAGTTAAAATATGAAAGATGACCACAGTAATAAAACAAATCACCAAAATGTATCCTTATTTAGTTAAAGGAAAGACAAATCAAAATAACTATATAAGCAAAATAATATCAGGATTTTATCATAACTGCACAAGAAAATTAAAGATGATTTTTGGATGTATAGATTTATTAAAATCATTAACAAGGACCAGAAAATAATTTTGGTAATAGAAATAGCATCACCATATAGTATCCATTAATATTCAATCTTAGAATAATTGACTACAGATTAGAGCTGTTATAGTCCTCCCTTCTCTCAGAAGTAGACTATTGGTCAGGGATCTGGGTATAAATAGTCAACCTTTTGTGAGGATCAAGGAAGAGTGTGTCTAACCTGAACAGACTCTTGGCGTTCTCCCAGGGAAACTGCTAACCTAAACAGCAGCAAGTATTCCCATTGATAGCACTACGCTATTTAGATCGATGCAGCTAGGCAAGTCCCACAGAGACCGGATGCTGCAAAGATCACTCGGCTTGAGGCAAGCTGTCTTGTACAGCTGGAAGAGTCATAGACCCTACCCATGAGGCAAGCCATCAGGTGTGGCTGGAAGTGGCAGGCAGAACACAGAGTTACGTTAAACTCCAAGATTCAACTTGTAAATATTCATTTGTATATATTGTATTGTATATATTTGTACATAATAAATATATTAATTGTAATACTTGTTTCAGTATTATTTTACATTATTTACTGTTGTTGGTTGGGTCTGTAATCCAGACCAAATACAACAGATTTGGCGCAGTTTGACAAAAGATTTTTTTTTCCCCCATGGCTGGAAAAAGAAAAAACTTGGAAAACGTAAATACGCGAGTGCACAATTATATAGACACTCGTAAGTTACAAAGCTGTGATTAGTAAATCACACTTAAATACAGTCCAAGTAAAATACGTGAATACGTATTTATTAAACAGTGCCTTTTAAAATCACTTATTTCTGGCAAAATAAGTAAAATACACGAATAGTATTTACTAAACAGCCATTGTCAAAATCACTTATTTCTGGGAGGAAACATAAAGTGATCACAAACATGATTGGTGCTTCATAAACCAATCAAAATTGGCCTTGCTTCATAAACCAATCAAAATTGGCCTTGCTAAAAAAGACAGAAGCTCGTCCTAGCAGAGTAAAAAATCTGTCGAACATAATCGTATCGAGTGGTTACTCGGAAATATACGGAAAAAATATTTTTCTCACGTGATAGCAGAAAAATGAAAACAAAAAAATGGCTAATATAATTGGCTAGATGGAAGCTTTTGATCCAGGGTTCCCTGAGAACTGGTCAAGCTACAAAGAACACCTAATTTTTTATATACAGGTCAATCAGATCAAAAAATCTGAAATAAAATTAGCGATGCTGATAACTATAATCGGGTCGCAAACATATAATATTTTAAAGTCACAAACATATAATATTTTAAAATCTCAAATCGGGTCAGAAACACTGGCCGACTTGAATTTTGAGAAAGCGTTGGCGGTTCTCGCAGAATATTTCCCCCCCAAACCGCTAACAATAATGCAGAGATATTATTTCAATCTCTGTACGCAGGCGGAGGATGAAAAAGCTAGAGAATTTGCAACATGAATCAGAACATTAGCACTCATGTGTGAGTTTAAAGAGTTCTTAAATGAAGCACTACGCGATCATTTCATTTGTGGCATGAACGATCATAGTTTAAGACTCGGAACTATTAATGACACCGGATATAGATTTTGAAAAGGCTGTAGCTCCAGCTATGCTGGCAGAATCTATAGCATGTCAAGCAATGCCATTACAAAAAATAAATTATACTGTTCAAAAAGTTGAACAGAAGGCTGAGTCTGACAAACACTCAGCTCAACTACAACGAGTGTAAAGCATTGTTATAGATGTGATGAACCGATCCATGTGCAAACAGAATGTCCACATCTCCATATGGTGTACTCATTTTGCAAGTGAGTCGGTCATATAAGAGCGGCTTGTCTAAACTTAAAAAGACACAGCCAATATGAGAATGGAAAAAACCATTCCAAAAAACAACAGAGGCAACTATAAGAAAAAGAAACAAGTTGCCAGTATAAATCACATTAAAGACAATCAGTCTGGATTTATACATAGTATAATGATTAATGATATGCCAGTGAGAATGGAACTAGACACAGGGTCTGCAATGTCTATTGTTTCAAAAAAGACTTGGGCTATCATTAATAAAAATAATAAACATAATCTGCATCCTAGCACTAGGAATAACAGATTATCAGAGTAAAAAAATAAAACTCTTGGTTCAGACAAGAGTTAAAATAACTATGCCTAACAAAACTATATACCTACCACTGTTAGTGGCATCAGGTGATCATAGCAACTTGTTAGGCCGTGACTGGTTCAGTCACCTAGGCTTTGCAGTGTCAAAGGTGAACCAGATCACAACATTAGCTAAATTAAAGACTGATTACCCTGAAGTGGTAAAAAAAGATCTAGGTCTGTATCTAGGACCACCAATTCAGTTATCACTGAATAAAGACAAAACCGATCTGTTGTCGAAGCAGATCACTGCCACTGGCCTTAAGAGCTAAAGTTGAATCAGAGCTTGAAAGGTGGGAAGCAGAAGGGATAATAGAGCCTATATCATACTCAGAATGGGCCACCCCAATAGTCCCAATCATCAAAGAAAATGATGTGGGGATTATCGGTGCATGATTAACAAAGCACTAGCATCGAATAATTACCCACCACCATCAGTTAAGCAAATCCTATCCACCCTGTCAGGTGGAAGAGTTTTTACTAAAATTGGTTTGAAACATGCATATTTGCAGCTACTGGTCGATGATCAGGCAGCAAGAGCATTGTCAATTATAACTCATAAAGGCTTATTTAAAATGAACCGGTTATCTTTTGGTATATCGGTCACCCTCAGCAATATTCCAGAGTGTCATGGATCAACTGGCTGCAGGAATACCAGGGATCATACTGTACTTTGATGATTTCTTACTAGTGGCTCGGACTCCAGAGCTACTCTGGAGTTCCACAAAAAACTCCTTGACAAGTTCAAAGCAGCAGGCATAAGAATAAACTTAGATAAATGCATATTTGAAGCCAAAAAACTAGAGTTTCTGAGATTTAGGATAGATGCAAGTGGCATTCATCCTACCCAAAAGAAAGCTATGGCAATTAAAAAAGCCAAAACACCAAGTAACAAGAAATAATTAGTCCTTTTTAGGACTTCTAAATTACTATGAGGGTTTTTATATCACAAAACAGAAACAGCTGAACCATTGTACAAGCTACTAGATAAAAAAACAGTCTGGAAGTGGGACAGCAATCATGATAATGCCTTTGAAAAAATGAAAATCCTTATATCTGAGAAAGTGGTGCTGGCACACTTTGACCCTGAAAGAGTGCTGGTACTGACATGCGATGCTTCACCAGTAGGAACAGGTGCAGTGTTGTCCCATAAGAATGATGATGGGTCACTCTCACCTATTGCCTTTACATCAAAATGTCTCTCAAAGGCAGAAAAAAATTATGCCCAGATTGATAGAGAGGCTCTGGCCTTAATCAATGGCATTAAAAAATTTCATGACTACCTTTATGGTAGATCATTCATACTGCAAACAGACCCCTATTGGGTATCTTTGCAGCTGAAAAAAGAATCCCTCAGCATGCCTCACCATGTATGCTGAGGTGGTTCAACTTCTTATCAGAATATGATTTTATGCTACAGTACATTGAGGGAAAACAGATTCCTCATGCTGATGCATTAAGTCATTTGCCTGCAGAATCTGCAGACAGCCTGATTACTACTGATGAGTCAGTTAACATGATTGATTTGGTTGACAAACACACCACTGAACAGTAAATTAGTGGCTAAGTGGACCACAAATGACCCTGGGTTCCGAAGAATTAAAAAATGGATCCTGCAGGGGTGGCCAAATAAAAAAACAGGAGTTGCATCCAGCCTACTGGACCCGAAGGCTGGAGCTCTCAATTGAAAAGGGATGTATTATCTGGGGATCCAGAGTAGTGATCCCCCTAGCTGGACGATCCCAAGTGCTCGACCTGTTGCATAATGGGCATCCAGGGACAGTCCGAATGAAGATGCTCACAAGGGCATATGTATGGTGGCCAACTTTGAACACAGATTAAGTCTAAAGTCCACCACTGCTGACATTGCAAAATGAATCAAAACATGGCAGCAAAAGATAAAACAGTTCACTGGCCTAAACCTGAAGGCCCCTGGATGAGACTCCATGTGGACCATGCTGGCCCATCGAAAAGCAAACTACTATTAGTAGTAGTTGATTCATATTCTAAGTGGCTGGAGGTAGTGGAAGTTCCATCACTCCAGACCACTGCAACAATAGAAGCTTTCAGAAGGCCATTTGCTACACATGGCCTTCCTAGAATGATAGTCTCAGATAATGGCACAGCATTCACTGCAGTAGCCCTTAAAAAGTTTTGTGACAATAATGGCATTGAGCTAGTCTTCAGCCCACCATTTTATCCTGAAAGCAATGGCCAGGCTGAGAGATTGATGCAAGAGATCAAAACATTGCTCACAAAGATTGACATGGGAAGCTGGAATACCCGTATTGCCAGAATGTTGTTATCTCAACACTCTACACCAAGTACTGCAACTGGAAAAACTCCGGCCGAACTACTGTGTAATAGAACTTTGTGAACCAACTTGTCAGCTCTGATACCTGAGCCAAATGATGAAAAACAAGAAAACAACAAAAGTACCAAATTTCAAATAGGGTCTAATGTCCTATGCAGAACATATAGCGGATCCATTAAATGGATCCCAGCAGTCATAATCCAACAAAAAGGACTTCACCATTTTAGTGGAAACAGCAGATGGATGTCAACATCATTGCCATCGAGATCAACTGCAACTGGATTATACTGATGCATCCACAAAGAATGAAGCTCCAGAGACATGCAGTACAAGCAAGAAGGACCAACAAACCGAAGATACAAGCAAGAGGACCAACAAACTGAAGACAACAGCAAACCAGCACCAAATCGCTTTAGTCGTCCTCCAGCACACCTGCATGACTATGTTCTCTAGGGTAAATTTTAGCCAGGGGGAGGGATGTTATAGTCCTCCCTTCTCTCAGAAGTAGACTATTCCAGATGCCTCCTTATCTGATCAGATTAAGCATTGTTCGCCATAGGCCAATAGGCTGATATATAGATAACAACATAGCCAATGATTATTACAGGCCAATAAACAATGATGCTTGCTGAATTCAAAGGTTTTTAATAAGGTCAGGGATCTGGGTATAAATAGTCAACCTTTTGTGAGGATCAAGGAAGAGCGTGTCTAACCTGAACAGACTGCATTCTCCCAGAAAAACTGCTAACAGCAGCAAGTATTCCCATTGATAGCAACTACGCTATTTAGATCGACACAGGCAAGTCCCACAGAGACCGGATGCTGCTAAGATCACTCTCGGTTCGAGGCAAGCTGTCTTGTACAGCTGGAAGAGTCATAGACCCAGGCAAGCCATCAGGTGTGGCTGGAAGCAGCAGGCAGAACACAGAGTTACGTTAAACTCCAAGATTCAACTTGTAAATATTCATTTGGATATATTTGTACATAATAAATATATTTAATTGTAATACTTGTTTCAGTATTATTTTACATTATTTACTGTTGGTTGGGTCTGTAATCCAGACCAAATACAACAAGAGCAAATAGAGTGAGTTGTTGCTTGTAAAAGAATTTTAGAAATATAAAATTTTTAAAAACCAATGCAAATGCATATACTGTTGAACTTATTACTATAATTCCATGTTTATGTATAATTGATACTATCCAGCATAAATGAACATAAGATTTAAAACAAAGATAAGTCGGCAATCAGAATCACAAGCTGTAGAGAAATTAGGAATTCAAGAAGAAAAAATAGAAATGGAAATAAAAGATGTTCAACTTGTTCCAGGCATTCATGATGTAAACTATTACTGCCATGAATACAGACATTTATGAAATGTTAAATAAAAATAATACAGATATAAAAAAGATCAAAGAGGAAATAATAAAAGTCAAATTAAATCAAAGCATGAAAGATATCAATCAAAAAATGAATACAAATAACATGTTAAAAAAGATAAATAGAAATTGTCATAAGATATGTGAGATTATAAATGAGATGGAATTAAGTATAATGAGAAGAGAATGGAAAACATTGCAAGTGAGCAAGAAATAGAATTTTTGAAGGCTATACAAATACTGCAAGAAAATTATGAAACGAAAAGATTAGTCACCTAAACAATATACATAATCAGAAGTTATAAAAAAACTTAATGTTTAGGATATCAGTTTAATCTGTTTAAAGTTGTCATCTGTCCACCCCCCCCCCTCACTTAATGGTATACATAAATATGAAACTAATGTTTTTGAATAGTAGTTCTTTCTGTAGTTCATTGTGAGGATTCTCATTTATTCGCCATTTCTCCCTTGACAATATATATTATTTAGTTTAATTTATTATTACTTTTGTTTTTTTTTCAAAGACATGGCTATACTATTCTTTATTAGTTTCTTAGACAAGAAGGAAATTCTCTGATCTATAGTTTTGTCTAAAGTATTTTCGTGGAAACACTTATTGTTAACCATCTTTTTTGTAAGCTCAGAGTATGCTTTTTTAAAAAATAAATAAATATTACTTTAGGTTGACTGGTGTTGGATCCAAAGTAGATTTTGGGCAGCCAATGATTTTTCCTTTTCTAGCCAGTCAACATAATAATGATTTGATACAGAAAGAAGCAAGAATAAGCAGAATAATTTTCTTTTAAGAAAAACCTCTCTTTATATATATTACTGAATCTTGTTTTCATTACCTTAGTGACCACTTTATTTTAATTACAAAAATACCTTTATTATTTGATTGAATTTTTGTCTTGGATTAAGTTATTTTATTTTTATACCTTGTTTTCAAATCCTTTTATCTCCAAACATAAAAATGCAGCTTTAAAATTAAAAATCCATTTTTTGTTTAAAGCAAAATGTAGATTTTTAACTAAACTTTTTGAAATTTATTTTCTTTAATATTAATATAATTATGTTGTTTTTGCAGTAAACATTAACATAACCATAAATTTAAACATGCATTATTTTATGTACATTTTCCTAATTTTAATATTTGATATGAAAACTAGCTCCACTATTTTAATTTATTTTATAAAATTTAATATTTAGTTTTTCTTAATTTTAACTAGTTATAATATATATTTCTAAATTATTACTATTAATGACCCCTTAAAACAATTCCAGTGCTACTTATTATTTTATTCTAATAATTTATTCTAAAATGTTTTTAATAACTTTCTTTAAATTTTTATAATATTTTTGTTGTTTGTCCTCATAACTGTAAACCAGCTCATTGTCATGTGTATGATCACATGGCTGACTATGAAATAGAAAAAAACATCTATTTCAGTATATGTTTTTATAGTGTTTTCAACTATGAAGCTGAATGCCAGCAAATAACAAAAAATATAGATTATAAGTTGAAATAAAATCATTAAATAAAGATGAAAATTATATTTATTTACACTATAGTACATCACACATTATATTCAATTTAACGAACCTAGTTCTCAATAAATGCTAATATTTCCTACTGATTAAGACTAAACAATGTCTTAACTATTTCAGACCTGAGTAAATACTAAAAAAAGTTTTTCTACTCACAATCCGACTGCACAGTTCTCCTGAGAGCCTTATCAGGCATACATAAATAAAAATTAGATTGGTGCAGTCTGTTTAAATTCCCATCTGGCTGTTTACACTACAGAGGCTCGGTCTCTGGGATGACATCCCTCATAGCAGAAAAGTATAACTTTTTCAGCAGCTTTTTCTCTGGGTCCCTTGTGTTGTCCAGTGATATAACAGCACCATCACATGAATAGTAAGAAAAAGCTTCTGCTCTTTTACACACATTATTTATACCTTTTTGCAGTTTAATATCTGGTATTAATTATTACAAAAGGTAATAGCTATTTACATTAAGCCATTTCTTCCAGCAATGCATCTTTTCTCAAATTATTGTCAAGCATTTGATTGTGTATGTGCACATTCATTTCCTCTGCAATTAGTTCTTCAAATATTTATTCTTTAGTTTGATTAATTTTAAATAGCTTAATGTTTTAATCTAAGCAATATGAGCTTTTTCTATATTTAAATCTATTGGGCCTTTCCTGCATTATTATTCACATTTTTGTCTTATGACAATCTTTTTTCATTGCTTTTAATTCATAGTATCTTTCTATTTACATTTCTAATCTTTACTCTTTTTTCTGGAGTCATAAATTCTAGCTTTATATTTACAAATTACAGTTATTACAGCCATATTTTTTTCAAAATATAAGTTTTATTCATTGACTAATAATGTTTTGCACTGTATATATTTCATAATTTGTTTAATATTCTAATATTTATCAGCAACATTTGATTTTATCTAAATTAATTATGTGAATTTTAATATAAATATCTCCTTTAATTTTTTATTGTTCAGCTCTGCATATATCTTCAGATTTAATGCATTAGTATAAAATTGTCATGATTTTTTGCAAAACTTTTTAGGGTAGACATGCATATCTAAGTTCTCATTTCTGAAAGAAGATTATTTATTGCTAAAGAAAAGTAAAATTGAAAGAATGCGATAAAAAATCTATTATCAATGTTTTCAAATTATTTTTTTACAGAAACAAAAAAAAATGCTCAAAGATACAAATATCTGAAGTTTTTCCCAACTTTCAACCTTAATCTAATGCTTTACATAAAATCATCATTTCTGCTGCCTATATAAACAGACTCTAGAACATTTAATTTAAAGAAATTTTAAAAAACACTAAGTTGCATTTATATATTTTAATAAAAGCTATAAAAAAATTTCCTACATTAAATAAAATGCAATCTTATTTTTATTCTTTAACATTAATTGCAAGGAAATCAAATCGTATATCTCGACTTAATTTAATAAACGTTTATTGCAAATGTTGTATAATGAATGTGCCAATAGCTCTTAAGCTTTTCAGAATATCTCTATCTTCAGACTGGTTTCTAGCTCACTGATGAAAGCCAGGGCTAGGAACCTGTCTGAGGATAGGGATATTCTGAAAAGCTTGTTGAGAGCTATTGGTATACTCGTTATATAATCATGTTCTTTAACATATATTTAATTGGGCAAAGCATTGCTAAATAAATTATTAATACTTTTTCAAAATAGTTGGTTCTTTTAGCAAAGTCATTTGGTTCTATTTCTGTTTCATTTATCATTATATATATAGAGTATATATATATATATCATATGCCTTGAACTATCTTTTTATTTTTGAATAATTAGACATTCCCTCATGACTTTAAATTTATTTTACACTTTGATTAATTGATCAATATTTCTTTTAACTTAATATTATTTCTTGATCATAATTAAACAATTGTTATTTCATTTTATTGATATTTACATATCTCAGAACATGAATCTTATTTAATTTTTAAACCGTTGATAACTAAATGATTTCTTTCTGTGAACTGTTTGTTTTATAATACCTTGTTTCATTTTTATTCTTAATTTGTCATTTGTTCTTAGATTCATATATTTTCTTTAGTGAAATCATTTGTTTTCATTTTCTTAAATATATTTATTTTTATAAAACGCAGACGGTATTGAAATTAAACTGAGAGAGTGCAAATCTCTCAAGCGCTTATGACTATCACCAGCCAATCAGAAATTAAACTGAGAGAGTGCAAATCTCGCAAGTGCTTATGACTATCACCAGCCAATCTGATCTGATTGGCTGGTGATAGTCATAAGCGCTTGAGAGATTTGCACTCTCCCAGTTTAATTTCAATACCGTCTGCACTTTATAAAAATAAATATTATTTACATACGTTGCTGCAAGTTATAACATCGATAAACCGCTGCGTAGTAAATCGAAAGATTTCATGTTGTATGTTTGTAATTTGAACTCAGTGTGTTGAGTGTGAATATATTTAAAATGCACGCTTTCAGATTTAAGTACTTTAGACTGGCTTGGATATATAGAAAGACAAGTAAAGAAGAAGATGGAACCACCTTTTTCTTGTGAAATTCTCTGTCTCAGCGCTTGATCTGATTGGCTGGTGATAGTCATAAGCACTTGAGAGATTTGCACTCTCTCAGTTTAATTTCTTAAATATAGTAAAATCATGATATGCACTGTACATTAAAATTGATAAATTTTAGTATACAACAACAATCATTTTTCTATCTTGGAGCACCATAATCATTAAAATTTATTAAGAACATTTTGTCCTGATTATTTTCAAAGAACACTTCTAATTCTTTTTTTATATATGCTTTTTAAATTTTGATATGGTACAGTATTTCATGCAATAAAAGTTTTTCTATGCATAAAGTTAAACATATTACAAAATTTTAAAAAAATTGTAAAATATTATTCTTAAGCAATAAAATGAAAGTTATCTATTTATTAATGGCAAAAAAAAAAGAACTGCAAAACTTTCTTGTATTGCATCAGAAAACTTAAAGCTTGGAAATCTGAAATGGAGAATGGCAAGAAGAGGACTATAAATTCCGAAGTCAATAAGAATGTAAGAGAAGGCATGGTCTACTGATAGTGTGACTACTATTTCATTTCCATAAAGAAAAAAAAGTTATTGAAGTGACATCACCCAGAACATTTAACTATCATAAAAGTCTGACATTTCTCTATTCATGAGTGAATATAAATGAGTGAACAGTCATATAGTAATTATCTATGTAAATGTGTTCTTTCAATTTATTAATATATATAATTTTGTTTCTACTGTAATTTTAATTTATGAATACTATGCACATAAAAAATGTTATATATATACAAAACAAGATAGATATATGTGAATACTATGCACATAAAAAATGTTATATATATACAAAACAAGATAGATATTGTGATTCCATTGAATTTTGTATTCCTATTAATTGTTTAGGAATAATGCTTCTTTTTTTTCTAACTTCTCTTTTAAATTAGCTAATAGTTTTGTCTCTCACATGCTTGGGTTATTACAGAGTCAACCCACAGATACACATAACTCTCAATGACCTCCAACAATAATTTAAATATGTATCTTATAAATATTAAATTTATAAAATTAATTATAGTTTAAAATCTCTAAATATTAAGAGTCATGTATGTACATTTATCTATATATAATGGATATTTGTATGTTATGTAAATATTAATATTACATTCATTTTAGTATTTTATTTTTATATATATTTAGTTAATATAAAATGTTTGTAGAAACTGATGCAATAGTTGAGAAGGTCTGGAAGGCAATTAGAGTAATATAAATTTGGTTAACAATAGAGAAATACATTAGTTAAATTTAACAAAATCACTCTATTTAATTAATTTTGACCACAAATAGTTTAATGGAAATTATATTTATTCAAAACTGTTTCTAAACTAGAAATAGATTCAAACAATGCCGTTGATAGTTTATCAATAAATGGCATCTTCTACTACATAAAGACAAAAGCACATTTCTTGCTGATTGAGATCACATGAGGTAAGTTGGTATCCACATTGCCTTGGGTGATTCTTTAAAAGCATTCCTAAGGAGATATAGCCAAGTATAAATAGGGCTAAATTTAACACAGAATTAATTAATGTTCTTTTCCTAAGTTTGGTGCTAACTGAATCCATGTCAGTCAAAATTTTAACATTATGACAGTTGAGTAGCGGGACCAACTTCATCTTTTCCCGATCTTTCCAAGATCATCTCCATGCCAAGATACCATGCTTAACCGATGGACTACCTAATTAAATATAAGGGATTTATAGAAAGGATGCTACCCACTACACAATGAACAAGGTATCATTTCCCGTGCTGCCATTGAAAACTTCCTCGCAAGTGTGGATTCAGCCGGCAAGCTGACATGACATTGGAAAGTAATCACTCAATGCCACATTAAAGATCTTGCTAATTGTGTTTCAATTACATATATGCTCTATTTAAAGTAATTCTTTTTATTAACGTGGTGGTATCATACCAGCTATATTTTATTATATTTGATTTCTCATTTTATGACTCTATAAAATAAATCTGTACTCTCTTTCTTCCTCTTAACACTTTATTTTATTTCTGTATTTGTATGCAGTAAATCTTATTAATTAATATTCTGTGTTTGTGTATTTGATTTGAATTTTAATTAATATGCCAATTTAACCCAACCTCATGAGCGTTATTAATACAATAAATCTCGTTATGGAAGGGAGGTTTAATCAATTCATGTTAGTTTTGTTATAAACATCCTTGCTCGCTAGGTTGAGTAATGGTTAAATGATTTTATCCATTTAATGACAGATTGCCATAATACTGCTATATTTTATTAGTAATATCAATGTATTGTTAGTTATTAGTGCTATCAATTAAATCATACCTGTAGTATTTTAGAGTAATTTTGATGACCATCATTTCTTTAATTATAATAAAATAATCACTTAATTGTAACACCTTATGAGCGTACATTTCAAATAATATTTTACTGATTATTTCCAATGTATATGAGATCCATTTATATGCAAGGATCCTATTTACTTTTATTATAATGACATCCAATGATTAGCTAAGTAATACTTATTTAAATAATATGGTTTAATTCTCGGTCATGCCATTACACTTGATATTAAATTTATTTAGGTCAGCTAATACTTACAGCATTGCTAGAAGATGCCAGCATTACTATATTTATATTGTTTCTTTGTTATTCGGGATCATCGGAACTCCAAACCCACATTGTCATTGTATCTGTTCTAATCAAGAGGTATGTGGCTATGGCCCAGAACATTTTAGGTTTGAGTAATGAATGCTTTGCATGGGATCATTCAGGACAACTGGCCCATTGGATCTTCCTACTTACCTCATCTCGAGATATTGCTCCGCAAAAGCGCGGACATATTCTTTATTTTCCGAAGCATCTCATCGGCCGGAAACGGTCTGAACCTTTTATATGCTAGCACTGCCTCTTCTTAATATTTTAAATGTATGCCTATTTAGTATCTATAAGTTATAGTTCTGTGATGATAATGGACCATTTGTTCTTCATTAATTTAATTGTATCTGAATTCGCAACTCAAGCTTGCACTAAACTGTCTACCCTTTAAAATGAACGATTCCCAGATGCATTAATAATTCACTATTTATTATCTATACTTATAAACTCCATTAAGTCAGTAGATAAATAAAGTCTTTTATGTTAAATATACGCATAATTGTGCATTCGTGCACGTATCTTGTGAATTATACTATATCTTGTTATATAGATATAGCTCATGTATGCTAGAATTGGCATTGACTGTAGTATGATTAGATCTATATTTCATGTATGCCAGAAATGGCATTGGTCTTATTCTGATTATATATATATATATATTGTAACGATATATAAATATGTCGTTACATTTATTTAAAATAAAAACTTAAAAGTTCGCAAATAAAAGTAAAAAACTAAACGCTAAAATTAAAATATTGTTAAACGTATATACATTCGCACAGAGGCCAAACTTTAAAAATATTTTTTTTTAAAAAAAAAACAAATAAGTATTTGAACGTACTTTTTTTATAAAAAAGTACAAGATTTAAAAATAAAAACAGGTATTAATTAATGTAATCTGTAAATGGAAATGATTGTTTATAAATTGTTTGAAAAGCAAGCTAGCTTCGGGCTCTTGTATAATTAAAATGATCTGATGAAAGATAGATAAGAAAATAAAAAGAAATTAGCTTGACCAATGGAAGCACCAAACCTCAGCCCGGACCCGAACGAAAATTTGGATTAGTGACGTTTTTGTTCATGGAATCCATAGGAGGACTATAAAAAGAAAAAATATTGAGTTCCAGCGTTGTGGGTTTGAGAGGTGGTAGGACGCACATACCACACTCTCTATTTAAAAAAAGGAAAAGACTGTGATACCTTGAACCAGCTATTGCCATCTCCAGAACATTATCTTCCAATGGAGGCGTCACGGGAATTAAAAACAGGAACCTGGACTCTTCTACCATAAGCTATATGAAATGAACAATTATTAAAATCAATTAAGAACTTTCGTCAAGTTTTATAAATTGATAAACAAGCCAACTTAAATGTTAAAAACGGACTCTTATCTGACTTTTGTAAGTTTTTAAATCAAATTAATAATGTTTAATTTTATATGTTTTCCGATTGATAAAAATCATTTCCATTTTTTTTCTTGTATAAATTGTTTATTGTTTAAATTTTAAATGATGAAATTTAGGTTGGGTATAGACGTTGCATAGATTCGTTAGCGGTTGATAATGTTGTGGTTTTCACATTCGATTAGAATATATGTCAACGATATCACTGCAAGCATCTTACGATGAATGCTAATGGGATTTGTATATTCCCTATGCAAGTGACGTTTATCGATGACTTTGTATTTTGATCGGTTGTGTTTAATTTGTAATGTTTTTGACCGTGGAATCTGTGCAGCTGATCTGTACTCAACATTTTAAAACAAATTTTATAAAATGCAATTGTGCGAACGTATTTAAATGTTAAATTTAAGTCAGGCGTGAATGGCTATATAGTTTGTAAAGTTATATTAAGGGAGGGTAATCTTAGGTTATTCATTTCGTAGTTGAATTGGTTCAATGGATTGGATATATTTGTGTAATAGTAGATGTAGTATGAGATCCGCTATGGGCAGGATTATAGATATACGCCACACACCCTCTGTTTGCCTATGGATGGGTTTGTAAGTCGGCAGAAGACCGCAGTCCATTCCTATGGAGTTTTTTGTTTATTGTTCTACTTGCCAACAGATGTCACATTCCTGTTGGTGGAGAGTCAATGTCTTCTCTATTTCTACTTATTGTTCAGATGAAATTCCTGACAGTATAGTATTTTGTGTTGTCGTATCATGCTACATTGAATACATGAATGTATCAGATGGATTGGCGCCAGTTGATTGCGAAATTTGTTGCCTAAGGTTAAATCAGGGAAGAATATTTTCTTTTCAAATGCAGATCTATGTAGTCTATTCATACTTGACCATCTAAATAAAATATTAAACTCATTGAAATTTATGTAAATGTACAATTAAAGAGTAATATAAAAATCTAAAAATGTTAAACCTATTCCTCGAATTTAGAATGATTTTATATGTGCGTAAATAAATATTTTTATGTGTTAATTTCTGGCAGTGGCTTTTAGTCTTTTATATTTAAGATATAGATTTTTATCTCTGCGTCTCCGCTGAGCTAGTGACTTGGGCTAACGGTCGGAATATTTAAATAAAGTGGAATCTTAACAGCGCGTATCTGCCTACTTTATAAATTTTTCTAGGCTCAAATGCCTAGATGGCGCCCTGGTAGTTGCAGATATTGTTTTTGCGGTTAGATTCGATCTTCACTTTCATTTCGATCGTTATAATTGGCGTCCCAAGTGTGGCCTTACCTCAGAAATTGACCCTGAGAAGGGGAATTGAAAGATGAAATTTCCGATCTTTAATAAACACGAGTGCCCTGAGAATTTTAAAAGTATCATAAAAATTTTTTTTTTTTTTTTAAAAAAAATAATTTTTTATTAGAAAGTGATATTAGGAGTTTTATAAAACCACTATTTTTGAAAATAAATCATGCCCGTAATATTTTTTCTGAAATTAGTATAAATATATTTGTTGTATTGACGTGAAGTTACAGTTTGAAGTTTTGTTTAAAAAGTGCTGCCAGTAAGAAAAATTGCGCATATGTAAATATAAATGCGAGGAATAAAACGTAATAATAAATATAAATCATAATTTTTTTAAAAAAAAGTCTTGTTAAATTAACATCTAATCGTTCAACTTGCCTAAGTAATAGTTAAAGGTAGGAGAAATGAAACTTGGAAGGGAGGGGGCAGAAATTTAGCTGGTAATAGGGAATCAACAGTCAATTTTTTTTAAAATCATTATATTTGTGTGTAATTACTGTTTTGTCTTGTAAAAAAAAAAAGTTTTGTCCTTTTGAAATTTCATATATAACAAATTTGTGTAACGTAATTACTAACACTAAGTAAAGTCTTTTTTTTTTTTAATGTTTTTGTTTTTTGAGGAAGTTTACTGATATGTAACGATATATAAATATGTCGTTACATTTATTTAAAATAAAAACTTAAAAGTTCGCAAATAAAAGTAAAAAACTAAACGCTAAAATTAAAATATTGTTAAACGTATATACATTCGCACAGAGGCCAAACTTTAAAAATATTTTTTTAAAAAAAAAAAACAAATAAGTATTTGAACGTACTTTTTTTATAAAAAAGTACAAGATTTAAAAATAAAAACAGGTATTAATTAATGTAATCTGTAAATGGAAATGATTGTTTATAAATTGTTTGAAAAGCAAGCTAGCTTCGGGCTCTTGTATAATTAAAATGATCTGATGAAAGATAGATAAGAAAATAAAAAGAAATTAGCTTGACCAATGGAAGCACCAAACCTCAGCCCGGACCCGAACGAAAATTTGGATTAGTGACGTTTTTGTTCATGGAATCCATAGGAGGACTATAAAAAGAAAAAATATTGAGTTCCAGCGTTGTGGGTTTGAGAGTTGTGGTAGGACGCACATACCACACTCTCTATTTAAAAAAGAAAAAGGAAAAGACTGTGATACCTTGAACCAGCTATTGCCATCTCCAGAACATTATCTTCCAATGGAGGCGTCACGGGAATTAAAAGCAGGAACCTGGACTCTTCTACCATAAGCTATATGAAATGAACAATTATTAAAATCAATTAAGAACTTTCGTCAAGTTTTATAAATTGATAAACAAGCCAACTTAAATGTTAAAAACGGACTCTTATCTGACTTTTGTAAGTTTTTAAATCAAATTAATAATGTTTAATTTTATATGTTTTCCGATTGATAAAAATCATTTCCATTTTTTTTTCTTGTATAAATTGTTTATTGTTTAAATTTTAAATGATGAAATTTAGGTTGGGTATAGACGTTGCATAGATTCGTTAGCGGTTGATAATGTTGTGGTTTTCACATTCGATTAGAATATATGTCAACGATATCACTGCAAGCATCTTACGATGAATGCTAATGGGATTTGTATATTCCCTATGCAAGTGACGTTTATCGATGACTTTGTATTTTGATCGGTTGTGTTTAATTTGTAATGTTTTTGACCGTGGAATCTGTGCAGCTGATCTGTACTCAACATTTTAAAACAAATTTTATAAAATGCATTTGTGCGAACGTATTTAAATGTTAAATTTAAGTCGGGCGTGAATGGCTATATAGTTTGTAAAGTTATATTAAGGGAGGGTAATCTTAGGTTATTCATTTCGTAGTTGAATTGGTTCAATGGATTGGATATATTTGTGTAATAGTAGATGTAGTATGAGATCCGCTATGGGCAGGATTATAGATATACGCCACACACCCTCTGTTTGCCTATGGATGGGTTTGTAAGTCGGCAGAAGACCGCAGTCCATTCCTATGGAGTTTTTTGTTTATTGTTCTACTTGCCAACAGATGTCACATTCCTGTTGGTGGAGAGTCAATGTCTTCTCTATTTCTACTTATTGTTCAGATGAAATTCCTGACAGTATAGTATTTTGTGTTGTCGTATCATGCTACATTGAATACATGAATGTATCAGATGGATTGGCGCCAGTTGATTGCGAAATTTGTTGCCTAAGGTTAAATCAGGGAAGAATATTTTCTTTTCAAATGCAGATCTATGTAGTCTATTCATACTTGACCATCTAAATAAAATATTAAACTCATTGAAATTTATGTAAATGTACAATTAAAGAGTAATATAAAAATCTAAAAATGTTAAACCTATTCCTCGAATTTAGAATGATTTTATATGTGCGTAAATAAATATTTTTATGTGTTAATTTCTGGCAGTGGCTTTTAGTCTTTTATATTTAAGATATAGATTTTTATCTCTGCGTCTCCGCTGAGCTAGTGACTTGGGCTAACGGTCGGAATATTTAAATAAAGTGGAATCTTAACAGCGCATATCTGCCTACTTTATAAATTTTTCTAGGCTCAAATGCCTAGATGGCGCCCTGGTAGTTGCAGATATTGTTTTTGCGGTTAGATTCGATCTTCACTTTCATTTCGATCGTTATAATATATATTAATGTGATTATAACTGTGAACAACAAAGTGTCTAATTCTTTAAGTATATTTCATGATGGTCATTAACTACCTATCTTCTCAAATCTAAAATATTGTTAAATTATTATATGAAAGTTTATTTAATTATTATTGGCATATTAAAATCGCACTCTGCATTAATTGTACCTTTATATGTATCACTTTCTACAAATAACATTTATATCAGTATCAGATTCCCAACCTGTTAAAATTATAAGGTGAGAATCGAACATTCCTTGAATGAAACCTGTAACTAATATTTATATATAAACAATTATGTCATAGTACAAGTATTAAAGTTTATGAATCAAATTATTTATTTGTTCAAATCATTATTAATTTAGTCTTTAGCTTTGTTAAAATAATTCATACTTTAAGAATTCATTAGTCCTGGGTTACCTGAGATCACACTCAGCATATATGGATCTACTTTATTATAAATTGCTCATTCTTACTTACTCTTGGTTGTTCACCAATCATGTGGACCTCATTCTTACTTCATCTACACCTCTTTATGTATTATCAAAGTGTCAGTCTATAACATTCTTTCAGTGTATAGCTAGATAGTCATCAATAATCATAAGATATCATGTCTCTCCGCTGTGTCTCCAGACCTGGTTTGAATTAAATTCATCTGTATCACCAGAGATGTTGTTCATGTGGTTATAGATTTGGGTAATGGGCAAATAGGTTAGAATTCATGATTACTCCTGACCTATGTATCTCGGACAGGATTGGATTTGAGATACTTTTACTCAGATTCTAGGTCTTGTTGAATGAACATACAAATCCGACTGGTACACTCTCAACTTAGCAAGAACTGAAAGACATTCACAACTCATCTTTTATTTTACTTTTGATATTCACTTATATCCCTCCAATATTTAAACTTTTTACTTTTATAAATTTATTAGGTTTTTCTATCTCTTTATCTTTCATATCTCCTATAGTTTTTTTTCTTCCAGAAAACTATTAGGTTTTGATTATTAAATTTAAGTTACTTCATTAACCTTGCTAGCTTTTTTTTCCACTTGTATCTGCCTCATTTGTATTTCTTATTATCTCCTATTAACTCCTGAATAATTGTTTGTTCTTCATTATTTTTTAAGAGTATTATTTTTCTTTTAAATTCATTTATAAATTTGTCCATTCTATATCTTCATTATTTCCATAAGTAATGTCTTCAATTTTATTACCTTTATCATTAAATATATCATCTTCATAATCTCCAGTATTATCTTAATCCCTATTTTTCAACATTACCACTTGTTTTTTTTGTTTTTATTGATTTAGATTTTGTTGTATTTTGTCTACAGTTTTGGTTAATTATTCTTGAATATTGTTTTATTTGGGCCATTTCTTAATTTAAGTCTTGTTTCATTTTGGTTCTATTCCAATTTTATTCAGACATATTCTAATCATGCTAAGACCCAAAATTGAATTATTCATTCACTTCGTAATTATCTATATATACAATTTAAAATGAATTTGGTTATTTTTTAAAATCTCTATGACTTGTAAATAATTATATTGTGTGTGTGTACCTTATTTTAATTTATTAAAAGAAAGCATTAATACTAAATAAATAATCAAGTTATTATTTTGGTGGAAATAAATAATTTTAAATTAGATTAATTCTTGTCTTTATGCCTTCATCAAAATAAATATACAGTTTTATTGGTAATAAATATATTATGTACTTATAGGTATAGATAGTTTCTCCAATTTTTGGCTGACAAGCTTGTTAAAATGTTCTATAAGTAAAGTGCATGTAAGTAAATATTACCTAATAATACAATGGGACTGTTATAACAACATCATTATCTACCGATTCTTGCTACCATCGAAAAAAAATTTTTTGATGAAATTTTTATTATACTGTCATTTAGATATTACATCTTTTACTTTAACTCCATCAATTTTCATCACACGTATGCAAGAAGTAAGTGTCAATCTAGATATAATTCTAATAACAATATATAGGTAATTACAGTGAAGCCACAATATACACCACATCAATGCACACTATAATTATATGCTATCCAAATATATATATATAAACAAATTTTTAAAATGTAAATATATATATAAAATAAGCATTAAAATTCATAAATTTAATAAATTTTACAATATGATAGTAGTCAATTTTTCTTAGAAATATTATATGCAATCATATTTATTAATGTTTATTTGAGTCCAATGAAAGCATATTTTATGATTCACTTTTTTGTTATTATTCTTTCTGAGTTTCAGTGTTCACATTTTGTATAATAAAATACCTTCCAAGTTTAAAGCTAAAAGTTTTTATGAAATTTTTTTAAAAATTATATTTTTCTCAAGTGATAAATTGAAAATTAGCATTTAGTAATAGCAGGAAAAAAGAATGATAAAACCTTATTAAATTGAGTCGAAAAGATTAAAGATTGAAGAGTTTAACTGAAAGCATAAAATGGATATTGACTACTAGGGATAACTGCATAGATTCTGAAACATACAGACTTGGAAACATTAAAACAATTGGGGCATAATTTGCTGATAACAGTACTATTGTAGTGTTTCTATAGGGGAGAAAAAAAATATTGAAGAAAAAGGCTATTATCCATGTCATGTTTAAATACAATAAAAGTAAGATTTCACTATTCATTTTATTAAAAAAAAAGATTCGGAACACTAACATTTTATTTTTATTTTGAGAGTGAATAAATGAATGAACATACATAGTAAATATATGTGCTCCCTCACTTTATTATTAATAACTATATTATTATTTTATTTAATTTATGTATGCATACTGTACACACAAAAAAAATTGTGTTATAGGCATGAAAAGTACTGCAAATTGCAATTCAATAAAATGTGTATTCTGTTGGAATTAAAGTATATCATCAAAATATGACTTATAATACACAATGTACATGATCCAGATATCGTAACCCCACTGTGTATATATATTTGAAAGTGCTGTTGTTTTTTTTAAATTGCTTTAGTTTATTAAAGAAATTCACTTATGTCATGGAAAGAGTTTGTTCAGGGGTGACTTTTTTCATTTTTCAAACTATTTTTATTCCTGTAATTTCTTTTAAAAAAAAAAAATCTAAAAAAATTTTTAGTTAAAAATTTAGAAATACGATCATAAAAATTTCTGGAATTTTTTAAACACAATAAAAAAATTTTGGAAGTTTTTATTTATTTATTATCTATTGAACCACTAAACCTCACATAATCGCATTCTTTATGTTTACACAAGCTTTTTACACAGAAGTGATGTGATGCACTGTGGCTACTTTTTTGGAGTCAGGAATCTCTCAGCCACTATGCCTAGAGGAACCTGTTAGCCACTTTCCATTTCCATTTCCCACTCTAATTTTTCCCATACTCTTCCCTATCCTGCTCCATCCCATTTTCACATCTAATCTTTGTCAACTTCAAGACCTTTATATCTAAATTCCCCTTTTCCCAAACCCAACGTAAACCAAGAACCCACTTTTTGTAAAATCATTTTGTTTATATTTATTCTTCCACAACTTGATTATTTGTACCTTTTCTGCTTGCAGGCATTTACATTCAATTCACAGACCTAATATTTTCTATGCCTTCCTTACACAACTTGCAAACTAAATCATCCACATTTTTCCATTTATATATATATATTCCTTTGTTGCTAAAGATCGTGCTTAAACCTGAAACAGTAAACTATTTTCCTTGCTATTATCATAAATTAACTCACATTCAATATTGTTTGCTTCTATATATATATATTTAAACTCTTTTTACTCTCCATACTAGTTTTCCATCTCTTTAATGCATCTATTCTTCTATCCCATTACTTGCCATTATAACATTCAACAATTCTAACACAATCAACCCATGTTTTGTATAATTTACTGACATAAATTCTTTATCTAAATCTTTTGCATACCATACTACCTTTCTCACCCATCTAGTAGCCTGTCCTTTACTCATAACTCAGTTAAATACTATTTTGGCTATTCTCTAATTATTCATAAATTGCAATTGACTGAACTTTTTCATTTTGCTTTTTACATCTCATATAAAAACTTGACCATCCCATTTTTCCTTGGTCTCCTTTGCCATTCAAATCTCTATATCTAATACATGTCTTCTTACTTCTCTTTGTACTATTTTTAAGTAATCTAACACCCCTTTACTAATACATTGTTGCCATAAGTTAACCCTGCTATTGCCACTCTCTTTCATACAATTCTAGCTACATCATGTTTATTATATGGAAACACTTGTTGACTTCTTTATCAGTCCTTTTCTTTTCTTTGCTTTATTTATCAATTTTTCTCCTATTCATCCAAGAAATTTCTCGAATTACTTAAGATTATTCTCAAATAGTTATACCTATTCACCACATTTAACTTTATATCTCCAATAAAAATTATTTCTCTTCTCTTTCCCCAGTATTAATCATCATTATTTGGGATTTTTCTTCACTAAATTTAATTCCCATTTCTTTATCCACCCTTGTGCATGTCTTCAGCATAACTTCCATATCTTCCTACTTTTTGTGCACAAAAAGACATTATCTGCAAATAAAAACCTGATAATATATATATATAAAATACATATTTTGCGGTTCATCCGTGTTAAAAACTTTTAATATTAATATACTGACATTTCGACTTGGTCACACAAGCTTGTGTGACCAAGTCGAAACATCAGTATATTAATATTAAAAGTTTTTAACACGGATGAACCCGCAAAATATGTATTTTATATATTTAACCCGTGCAAATCTTCATTTTAACATATATATATATTCCCTTGCCACCTGTTAGTGGTATCTCTACCCTTCTTCCTAGTCTTTCTATTGTTCTCTCCATTTCAAATACAACAAAAACAAAATAGGTGACATACAGCATTTTTGCCTTAGTCCCACTCCATTTTTAACTTTAACTGATTCTATATTTCCTAATTGATATGTATAATAATTATTTAATAGTAAGAAAATCAAGTAATACATCACATGACTTAATTTAATAAATTTGTACTTGTGAAGCAGTAAATCTTAGCTTAAGATTGTGCTTCATGTTTCTACCTACTAACCTGTGTTTAAATCCTATTTCCCATCCTGCTCCTTTTGTTGTGTATATATATTTCACGTATATATTTGAGATGCACGCCTAAATTATAAAATTTAATGTTTCAATAACATGTTTTAAAATTATTATTAATTCTTTTTATTAATTATTAGTTCTTTTTTATTAAAGTATTATAGATGCGGCTCAAATATATATATAGGAGCAAAACTTACTAACAAAATATTGATGTTTTTAAATATTTATTATATGTTATTTTTAACTTTTTCTTTTTAAATTACTTGTTTTTTTTTTTATTAAACTGTATATTTTTTTTATAAAATCCAATATGGAAGATGTGATTGTTGTTAATTGTCCAAAAATAATTAAGGGTTGGAAGCACTATTGTTTTAATGTGGAGTAGGTGTTTTTAATTAAAGTTTTACTTAAAAGGGGATTAAGATTAGAGATACTTTTGTTTAAAAAAAACATGTTGTCAAATCTATTTCTAATCTGGAAATAGATCTGAATTTATTTTTGGACGTTATCTTACAATTGCATCTTCAAAAACAACTGATAAAAGAAAAAGTATAAAATGACTGAATTTTGAATCACAGAAGAGATGAGCTACTGTAGTGAAAATGAGTGTTAACATCGTGGTGAAACTTAAAATGATGTAGCAGTAAATCCACCATCCTTCTTGGCCCTATGGGTCATCATCTTCCGTGGCCATACCATCCTGCTGCCCAAGAGTGAAAAGCCTGACCTAAGAACTTTAAAATGCTAATAAAAGTTTGCTGTCACCAAGAAGAATTCATTTTGGATCCTCAATTTGCCGTGCACGTGACATACTAAATTGGACTCTTAAAATTGCAAGGTAACCTTTCAAGTCACCTCAAACTAATCTATCAATTTGTATTCTAATGTATTTAACTTTGTTTTGTTTTAATATGTAATTTGCTCTTAAGTAATTTATTTTATTTAATTCTCTCTCATATGCTCTTAACTTTCTTTAACTTTGATGCAGTCAATTATTTATAGTTATTTATTACTTGATTTTATATGTATACTCATATTATTATTAAATTGCCAATCTCACAACCTGGCGAGCTTAATTTCTAAAAATCTTTTCTGTCATTTTTTTTTAAAATAAACCTTCATGAAAAGGTTATTAACATCCCCTTTAAATATATATATATAATGCATTATAAATTAATATATTCACCAGTTTTTGTTTTTTTTACAAGTCAACATTTTATGTTGGTTTATTATAAAAGTATATTTGTTTAAATTTGGATTATCTATAGCTAATTAATGCTTTGAAATTTTAAAATATTATTTATTCATTTCTGAAAGGGTGACTTATAATTTGTTTTCTATATATAACTGCTAATCTTACTTCATTTTTCATACTCTTAAAATTTCAAATCTTGTATTTAAATATTTCAGTTATTATAAAAATCATGAAGGTGTGATTGATTTATTTAAAAATAGCAGAAAAGGGATGGGAGTAAATCTTGTTTCTTTTACTAGGTAAAATCTTAACATATATTTTATTAAATGAAATATTCTCTCTCTATATATATTATAATTACATGGTGTATTATAGTATTCAAACAAGGGTCATTTATTTTAAAGCAGTAAAATTTGTTCAATGTTGTTAGAGACATGTATCATTACTGCGTTTCTGGCATTTGGCCGATCTTCGTGTTTTATATATATGTGCTTCTTAATCTGGGGGTTATGACAAGTTCGAACCCATAGATTTCTTTTTGTATCTCATTCCATAGATAGTTGAGCTATCTGGAACCACATTTATTCCATATAAAATGCCTCTGGTGGTGATCCCCTAAGTCTGGCGCACACGCTATGCATATTCTTTCTTCGTATAAAAAGGCCACTGGCAGTGACCCCTAAGTCTGGCACATGCTATGCCCATCCATTTCTTCGTATAAAAAGGCATCTGGTGGTGATCCCGAAGTTTGGCACATGCTATGCCCATCCATTTCGTTTTTCATTCAGAAGTACGATCTTTTCTTCTTAGTTATTTTTAGGTTCTTATGTCAGCACCGCAAACTTCTTCATATTATTATTATTTCTTTTGCTTCATGACCCAGTTTTAATGCTCTAATATTAAAATTAAGCTTTGCTTAAAAGATATATATAAATGCCAATTACTTCTATTTATTAATTAAGTTTATTTCAATCATATACAATCTCACTGTCGTGCTTTATATATCTATATTTAAGAGTATCTATATGCCTTGGGGAAAATAAAGTGTTTGTCTTACTATTGTTAAAATAATTTGTCATTAAATATTTTGTCATTTAGATTCAAATATAATCAAATGTTTTCAAATGTATTTTATTTATTTTCACGACCGTAATGGCATGAAAATAATTTATCTTATATCTGTAATGAATCCCAGAAAGCTTCCCTAAATAATGTTAGTCACCATGTTTCAGAATCGTAATCCAAAGCGTTAATAACAATTTTATGTGAATTCTTCTTTCTAATAAGATCGGTATTTTAATATTGGACCCACCAAATATATGTGTTTATTTGTAATATATTATTTAGCTAATGAAGAGCATATGAAAAATAATAGCGTGAATGACACTATGTAATTATCTACTGCTTGCTCATTCGCGCACATACTAATGTATTTAATTTATAAATGTATAATAATTTGTCAGTACATTAAAATATATTTTATTGTCTAACTTTTTCTCCACTTCCAAAAGTAAAGCCTACTTATATATATTTTAATATAGTCATAGTTAATAGATGTCTCATTGTTTTGCTCAGCTTTGCTAATCGGCCGGATTAAGATTAATTGTCATGTGCCATCACTATTATGTTATTCATTAGGTGTTTGATCTGGGGCTTAGAGAGTGGGTTTGAATCCAGGCTGATCCCTGACCTAAATCTTGGGCTTGACTGGGTTTGAAGTACATTTTGTGAGTTCTAGCTCATGTTAGATGGATAAACATGTTTTGACCGGCACACTTGCAATGTAAATGAGTGTGTTAATAGCTCTAAACAAGCTTTTTTTTTTTTTCAATAAATGTCACAGGAGAAAGCATTTAAAATTATCTAGAATTATTCCTATTCCCAAACCAGTGTTGAGCTGATGGCTCTCCTCAGTGAGGTGCTAGGATATTTCATACAATCTCTTATTAAAATCCACTAAAGATCCATCCATTCCAACATTTACTAAACTTACTCATAATCTATTTCTATTTACTGTATTATATACCTTCTCTATATCTATAAAAATCATATGACTATATACGTGCATTTCTACTCATATCTATAAGTTGTGTAACCCCAAATAAACTATCTCCTATATAATCAAAAACCTCCTTGCATTTCTCCCACTATATTATTTTCTTCCATCTATTTTGTGACCTTCCAGCCACCATATATGGGAAAATTTTATGTAACACTGACATTATCGCTAAAGGACTATAATTGCTTAACTTTCTATGACCCTTATCCTTTCCTGTAAATAGTAGCCTTACTCTTGTATTACTCCAACTATCCAGAAAATCTTTCTTCTGTGCCGTCTTATTAAAACATGATAATAGGTTTAATATTTTTCTAAATTCATTACCATCTCTGCTGCCCATTCATCTAAACCTCTTGCCTTTCCACTTTTCAATTTTATCCCTGCCTTTTTCATTTTGTGTAAACCTAATATTTCCATTACTATATGATTTCATGTTTGTTATCACTCTGTATTTCACATCTAACATCTTTTCTATATCCATTACATACTTATTTAAGATCGTCTCTAATTCTTCTGTAGAACTACACACTTTTGCAAAACTCTCCAAACAATAGTCACAAGCTAAAAACTAGTCTGAGAATATTGGATGAATAGGCACTAGACAGAGATCCATTGACTACTCTGGTGCTCTGAGTGACCCTACTGTATGAACAGTTTTGCCTCTGTGTTATTATCTATTTAAAATTATTTTTGTTTTAAACGGAAATGTATGTATATATAATACTCTAGATGTTAAACTATTTTAACTTTATATATATATAAATCTTGATTTTTTTTAAATTATATATATATTATCCAATATATATATAATATCCACCATCATTCGCATCAAATAATCATTGCCATGGAGATAGCCACACCACTGTAGTTACATATAATTTTGAAGGAATATTCAAATGGTAAACACATCTAAAAATATAATTTCTGATAATGCTATATATTGAGATTTCATGGTTAACAATGTGAATATGAAAATATTTAGCTAACCGATATTGGCTTCAACATCACGTGTCTAACCTTCCATTTCACTCTAGATTCATTTATGTTGAATTGTATTATATTGAATAAATTTAGAAGTATATTTTCTATCCATTTTAAAATTTCCTATTTGACAAAACTTATCTATCAACTATAAGGCTTAAATACATGATGAAGAATATCATCTAAATTGAATGCTTATTTTTAATTGTTAAATTAATAAATTAATTTGATAACTACTAGTAATAACATAGCAAATAGATTTTACAAGATACTTTGATAAGTAATTAAATTTCACATTAACTATCAATCAACTATGAGATTTCATTAATTGATTCCGTCTTCAAATATTAATTTCAGATATTTATCTCATTAAGAAATGATGTGAAACTGACATTTATCCCAAGAATAAAAGCAATTTTTCAGTATTAATCTTAAATAAATTTAAATTATTAAATTCTACATTTTAAGTAAGTCGTTCTTATGTTTAATAACTCGTCAAAATATTTTAGGAAAAAAAAATTATATTAATCAGATTACGGAAGTAGAATTTGAGAGCTGACGATTTATGTGTTTAATGATAAAAGTTATAATTATTTAAAGAAATATAAATGCAATATTAAATTCAAATGTTTTATTATTAATATAAAATCATTTATTATTGTTTAAACAAATCAACAATTTATTTTTTCTTTTAGAACCCTTGATAAGAAATTTTTGTGAGTGGATGGATTTAAACATTTCATCAGTACGTGCACATAAAATCTATTCATGTATATACATTTTTATTTGCTGGGTAATATGTTTTGCATTGAGTATGTTATACAATTTATTTAATATCCTGGAAATATCCACCAGCAATGTTCAATTTTATCTCAGTTAAATTAATCTTAATGTAAAAAAAAAAAATCTTTAACTTGACCGACTCAGCACATGCTTTTCCCTTATGTTAAATATTAACATCGTAACCTCTTTTAAATGTTGGGATTACTTTTTTATTTATTATTTTAAGTGATTGGATAGTTAAAAGTGATATACATGAAATGACAAAGGTATATGACCACTTCAATAAATATTTATATATAAAAAAAAGTAATACTTTTCAATAAAATCCTTACTAATTGCAAATATTTGCACATTATATTCTGGGTGAATTTTAATCTTTCTTTTAAAAAAGGACTTTGATTATATATATATTAATTTTTAATCAGCTTTAATCACATTATTTTAAAACAGTTCACCATTTGGGATAAGAACTAAATTATAGCTGTTAGATAAAGTTTGGCAATTATTAAAAGATGTAAGAATATAGTGTATATTAATTTTTAAAAAGCACATTGTCAAAGGCAAAAGGTTTTTTTGGAATTTTTTAAACAATATGGAAATTGTTTTTTAAAAAAACTATTTTAAATAAGACTATTGGTTCAGTATTGCTTCACTATTTAGAAAATAACCTTTGTACAAATCAAATTTCATATTTATCAATTTTTTTTAAAACCATTTTCTTTTTGATTAAAACAAAAATTAGTTAATATATATTTTATTTCTTTATTTACTAGTTTATAGTATTCTAATTATTTTATTTCTTTGCTTTCTTGGCTTCATTTTGCTGCTAGTCATACATCACATGTTGAAATTCCATTCTTAATTTTTCCTTCCTATAGATATTATTTGCTTGTTATCATATATAATTATTATTTTTATATTTTTTTTCATTTCTTTTGACATTTTCTTTGATAGTTTTTGCAAATCACTGGATATTTTAATGATTTTTTGTCCTGTTTTTTTTATTAAGTTGAAAGATTGGTTATTTTTAAGATATTTTTTAGTTTCTATTGTTTATATAATATACACTTTTTTTTCTAGTACATCTTCAAATAAGATTTTAATAAGTTCTTCATATAAAATGCCTAATATTTCTCTGATACTGTCATTTAAGCCTTTTTTTTTTTCTCTTCCAATGTATATCAACTATTGTTCTGGTTAGTTTGTGATCTCTTCATTTTGTATACTGAAAAGTATATAATCAATTTTGTTAAGTTTATCCAATTTATATTATTTCCCAATAATTTCTTTATTTTTGTATTAATCATATATTACAAATAAATGTGTTTTGTTAATATCTAATTTTTAAAGATCTTTATAGAATTTTCAATTTCTTTTTGAGTAACAAAAACAATTTTTCAACATTTTTAATTTATATATTTTTTTACTAATTTTAAGAAAACTACATTTTTCATTAATAAGTTAACAAAATATTAAGCAATCTATATATATTTATAAGCACTATATAATGCTTAAAAAGTTTATTGAAAAAATATATTGATAATTTTTCTAATACTGGAAAATAGCAGAGCAATCAATGTTTTTAACAAGCAATGAAATATGCTATGTTTGTTTTTTACTATAAATCTTATGTAATTCAATTAAATTGCTTCTTTATTAATTTGAATATAAAAATTAATAGTGAAAGTACACTATTCTGGAAAAATTATAAATTTATTAGAAAATTTTACAGCTTAACACTGCTTTCAATCAGGTTGATCATAGAACTAATACAAGTAATTTTGTCACAATGGTAGAAGTTTCTGAATCATAGGGATGAAAACAAATGTCATTCTAAAATGTTTTCAAAAAGATTTAGGACTATAGTGGAACCATGAACTACGCTATATTTTGTTTCAATCCTCTCTCACGTTCAACATATATAGTGTAAGTATAATAGCTCACCTTTTGTTGATAAGCATTGATGAGAATAAAATATATCATTTATTGAACTGCAAATGTAATAAAAAAAATTGGAGACATATTTTGTGTTCACACATGCATTCACTGAAGCAAGAAGAATAAGAAGAAAAAAACTACCATATTTTTATTTTCAAAATAAACTGGGTGATTTTTTTTTTCAATAACTTTTTTTTCTTAATAGAAACAATACACTAGTCTAACAAGAAATTATGATATCTATTTTTTTCAAGTCAGTATTATCTTTAAATAGGTTTTAAATTTTTGTAAAACTTCTGACATTACTTCTAAAAAATAATTTATTATGCAAAATACTGCACACAAAATTCAGAAAGGATAAAATTTATGTGCTTTCAACATAAACTGAAGAAATTTTACTAATATATATAATCCTTTATAACAGCCCAGAGGAAAAAAAGCTGCTAGAATATAAATTTTTGCCAATATTAATGGGTTTTTTTTTTTGTCTTATTTTTTTCTTTGGATAGCATCTAATTGAAATTGCATAGTTAGCTGTTCTACAGAATTTTAAAAACAGAAGTTTATAAACAAACCCCCTGTCATGTGCTTTTATGAGTTTACATGCATTCGCCCATGAGCATCAGTTTAAAAAGCATGTGTATGCTTATGCTTAATTATATATAAGTTAATCTTTCTCACCATGCTGAAATCAGGGCTTTAATCTATTGTGTGCCTGAATTACATAAATTGTTAATTATAAATTTATTAAACGCACATTGATTACATAAGTAATATTTACTGAGGCTATAACCTCGATAATATGCGTATAAAATGCGATAGTAGGGACCTCTACAGGTGTTTTAACCACAAGCTTATGCTATACTGAATTGTACAAATTTATTCTGTAGCAAGAGAGAAACAGAATCTCATTTTTAACCATCTATGATTAGAAATATTTTTGAATTTATTGTAATAAATAGTCTATTATTTATATAATGCAGATTACTAATGTAATATTGTAAAGGAACAAACCTCCAGTCATGCACTTTTACAAATTTACATACATAATCTGTGCTATATAAGTAATAGACTATTTATTACAGCAAATTCAAAAATTTACAAAGTATTTCTAATTGCAAAGGGTTAAAAATGAGATTCTATTTTTCTCTTGATACAGAATAATTAAGTTTGTACAATTCACTTAACAATTTATAATTCAAGCAGACAATGGACTAAAGCCCTGATTTCAACACAGTGAGCAAAGGTTGGCTTATATATAGATAAGTTCTATGCTTAAGTATACACTTATGCTTTTTAAACTGTTCACGGGCAAGTGCATGTAAATTAGTAAAAGCACATAACCAGAGATTTGTTCTATCTTTATATTACATACGTAATCTGCACTATATAAATAATCGACTATTTATTACAGTAAAAATAGAATTTTATAAAGATTTAAGCAGATGGTGTAATTAATTCCAATAGGATATTAAAATAAAAGTGATTATAAATATTAAATTTCTTTTATTTCAAAGCTCAAGATAAATAATTCCTTAATCACAGCACAGTAACATCATAATATAAAATTATTTTTCATCCAAAATACTGAAAACAATATAGAAAGAAGATGATAATTAATTAACTCCTTGTTCCAAGCATTTAATCTGTGATCAGATAAATCTTTTAAAAATAAGTAATCAAATAGGCTATTTTGGCTGAGAATTTATAAGAAGTTTGGGCAGTGGAAAGACAAAATTGGGCATGACCTGTGGATCTTGAGCTTCAGTCTGCCACTCTACTATTGCATTAAACAAAGCAGGATAAACAAATTCTTTGAAGTGTTTTATCTTATTTATACCATTAATTAATAGGCAAAATGTCCAGGTTATAAAGTGAAGCAACAGATTATAATAATACTTTTTGTGCTAAATTTATCTCATCTACAATCAAATTGTATTAATCTGGATTGCAATATTAGTGAGCAATATTTATTAGATAAAATTAGATGTGAAGGTTTGATGTTCATTTACATGACTGTCAGTGATGAGTATTTCTTGCTTCAGGATTGAATAACATCTAAGAAGATTTAAAGAATAATTATTTCTACTAGTAATTTCTAGTTTTAATATCATCTCTGTGTAGAAAGGAAATGTCACCAAATTTGTTAGATTTTCATATTTCTCATAATTTCACAATGTCTTCACATTCTCATTTATATTTTCTTGCTTCTTTGTTTAGCAAATTGATCCTTTCTTTGAATGTTCTAGTGATTACAATTCTAATTTTAAATTTCATAATGCTATGTGAGATAATTTTTTTTTTTTGTTGGGTATAGTTTATTCAGGAATGCATTCAGGTTTAAACTCTGATGAGAAAATGGGGCTTGAGAATGACGTTTTTTAAAAAAAATATTATTTTATTAAAAATATCACTTTTTCATTTAAAATTATTATTTTATTTTCTATAATTTGTACAACAAATTTTAAACATATTATTTACAAAAAGATAAATATATATTTATACTTTTATTATTACTATAAAATATTTAGTAATAATTAGTGTCTCTCATCCATCCATTAAATTGCAATTTTTTCTGTGACCTTCTTTTGTAGTATTTATTATTTTGTGTTGTCCGTTAATATCAACAAAAAAATATCTGAAATAAAAAAAGAGAAATATTAATTTTTACAATTTTTTTTATATAATAAATATCTCAATGCAATAATTAAAATGACTACAAGTTATTACAAAACAATGTGTAATGCAAGTATGTAATACAGATTATCTTAGGTCTTGTATTCATCAAAAAAAAAAAAAAGAAAGAAAGAAAAAACTTTACAAGTATAATTTACATTAGAAATCAAACTAACTAAAGAAAAATTAAATGATACAAAAAAGTTTAATTTACGAAAAACATACTGAATTTATATTAAATTTAGAAATAATATTGTATTTTAAAAACATTTAAATTTCAGATCATGTTTTACATCTATATTTAAGATTTAATACTAGCATCCAATTACAAACCAATGATAATGTTCTGATTATTTATTGAGTGCACAGGAAATATGTAATTACATAGAGAAAGGCTTTAACCATTATCATATGCACCTTCAACATTTATAGTAGTCAAACAATGTAATTTTTTGACTATAGAGGGACCTCTCAAATCTCAACACAAGATAGTGACTTTATAAAGATAAGAACGGCCGTCTTCCCACTTATATAGGTCAATCTGAAGTATCTTGATTTGAGAGCATGAAGCTCTTACTCTCTTCACTTTTTAAGTCCACTATTTCCTTCACAAATTAATCTTGCGATTTACAGTGAGTTTCTAATAAAAATATAGAAACCTAAATTCCCAATGGCATATATGATAAAGATTAAAGCCTTTCTCTATTTAATTAAACCAATGATAAAGAAATTATATTTCAATATTATAAAATTTAAAGAATTCAAAGTAGTTGCAATATTTTATATAAAACTGATTTGGGCATTGCAGTTTCATGCTGAAACAGAAAGCATGTAAAGAAATTGCAAAAGAATGTAAAATAGATAAAACATATAGAGAGGGATATAAAATTTTTGAGAAATTATAAGTTAATGGTGGAAAAAATAATGTAAAAATAATAAATGAAAGAATCACAGCATGGTAAACTTAAATTTCAGCAGATTCAAACCAGGTTTGGAGACTATATTAACAATGCCTTACATGAACTTAAAGCTGATATAGATTCAAACCACAACTGTACTGCTATAGAATTAAACCAGATCATTGAAAAAAAGTCGAAACAAATTAGAATATTGAAAAATTGAATGAAGATAGAAAAGAAAAAATATTTATTTCTTTATTAAGAGCATATAGTAATTACTTATAATATATATATTTTTCAATTTCTTTTATCATACATCAATTATGAACAATATAAAAGTTTTTGATTCCAAACTATGTTTCTTTTCTTTTTTTTTCAGTTGAGCACTATTGTGAAAATTAAATAATGAACACAATTCATTTTATAAAAATCTGAAATGAAATGAGATATTTACATTCATATCAGGAGACAATTAATATATTACCAAAAGATAGCAATAATTATCTGTATACAGTATTTAGATATATATTTAATTTTTTTTACTAATGATTAATAATAGTTGAATGACTTTATTGCTGGGGGGATCATAAATAATTTAAACGCTGAAAGTATCAGAGTTGGATACGATATGTGGATCTAAGTTTCAGTTTGCCATTCTCCCACTGCATCAAACAATGCATGGTATTACCTAGTGATTAATGCAATAGTAAATTAAGATAAAATTAATTTAAATGTTTATAAAATCATAAATATAGTGGATTGTGCCATTTTATTTTCTTGTATTTCATATTAATAATAAATGTAAGCTCTTTTGTGTGTGTGTGTGTGTAAAAAAAATTGAATAATTTTGATTTTATTTTTCTTTAAATTTTAATAAAATAATTATTTTAGAATTTAAACACAAAACAAAAAAAAATGGTGTTATTTACACAAAATAAATTCCAATTTTCAAATATCTAGTATCTGTATAAAACACAGATATATACATATTTTATGATAAAAATGGCACTGCTTCAAGCTTTATTATTAATGAATTTAATAACTGCAAAATGATTTAATATACTAACTTCTCATTCATGCAAATTTATCTTTTAAAATTTAACTCAGCACATTTTTAAAAAATCAATCTCGTACAAATGAGACCCCCCCCCCCCGAGTAAAAAATTATCAAAGCCAATTCCATTCGTTTGCAATATTTACTTTCATATTGCAATTTTTTCAGTATTAATATTTATACTTTAATGAATCCACTCATTTATTATTATACAATTATATTCAAATTATATAATTCTACAACAAAATCAAATTGGTTTACATTAATGCAAACTAATATATGATATTTTTGAAATGAGATTATATCTTATCCTTAATAATGAAGCAGTCAATCTTAGTTTAAGATTGAGCTTCATGGTTCCATCTACTAACCTGCATTTAAACCCTATATCCCATCCCGCTCCTTTAGTCGTGTGTATATATATATATATTTTGTATATATTTGAGATGCGCCTAAAAGTTATAAAATTTTAACTTATAAATATTTTTTAATTATTATTAATTCATTTTTTATTAAAGTACACAGGTGCAGCTCAAATATATAGGAGCAAACATAACAAAATATTGATTTTTTAAAAATATTTTATTATATGTCATTTTAAAACTTTTTCTTTTTAAATTGTTTTTCCTATTAAATTGTATATTTTGTCAAAATCCAAGATAGAAGAGGCAATCCTTAATTGTCCAAAAATAATTAAAGGGTTGGAAATATAATATTGTTTTAATCTTGGGAAGGAATTTTTAATTAAGTTTTTACTTAAAATAAAATGGGATTAACGATTGTATTTGTTATAAACATTTTTGTCAAATCTATTTCTAATCTGGAAATAGATTTTAATTTATTTTTGAACATTATCTTACGATTGTATCTTCAAAAACAATGGGGAAAGAAAAAGTAAGAATTTTTTTTTTTAGATCAGAGATTAGATTTAGAGCTAGAATTAAGAAATTAAAAGCATTCCAGAAATAGCTGAGCAGTATATAAAATGGCCTGATTTTTAAATCACCAAGAGATTAGCTACTATTGAGAGAACTGATTGCTACTATATACAACACTGTTTTGAAATCTAAAAATGATGATCTAGTAGAAAGCTTTTCCTGACCCTTGTGGGTCATCTTCCACTGCCATAATATCCTGCTGCCCTGAAATGAAGGAAAGCCTAAAGAACTCTGGAATGCTAAATGGAAGCTTGCTGTCACTTAAGAACTGCTATGCACGAGCTGGACTTTTTAATATGGACTCTTAAAATGGTGCAAGGTAAATTTTCAAACTGCCACCTAAAAGTAAATCTAGCCTAACTAATCTCATCAAGATTTCTTTCATAACTGATTTAACTTTATGTAAAATGTAATTTGCTCTTAAATAATTTTTATAAATCTAATTTTCTCTCATATGCTCTAACTTTCTTTAACTTTGGTGCGGTCATTTATTTATAAGTATTTACTACTTGATTTTTTATGTGTTTATTATTATTAATATGCCAATCTCAAGCAATCTGACGAATTGAATTTCTAAAATCTTTTCTTCCTTTTAAGTAAACCTCCATGAATTAAAGGTTATTAACATCACCTTAAAGCATAATGCATTATTAATTAATACGCTCGCCAGATTGTTTTTACAAGTCAATATTTTGTTTGTTTTAGTATAAACATGTTATTTGTAATTCTAGATTCTACCCGGGTGAATCCAGAACTCAAGCTAATTAACGCTCTGAAATCGTTTAAAATATTATTTATTCAATTCTGAAAGAGGACTTATTAATTGTTTTCTATATATAACTGCTAGTTATTTTCTTTTTCCATACTCTTAAAATATCATAAGCTTAAATATTCAGTTGTTGTAAAATCCATGATGGTGGGATTGAATTATTTTAAATAGAAAAGGAAGGGGTCAAATCTTAAGTATATTTTATTAAATGAAATCTTTCGTATATATATTATAGTGGCATAGCGTATTATTTATCTAAATTATGGCATTCAAACAGGGGTCATTTATTTTTAAAGCAGTAAATCTTAGTCAATGTCGTTAGTGACATTTATCCGTACTGCGTTATTGACATTCGGCCTTATCTTCGTGATTATATATATATGCTTCTTAATCTGGGGGTTGCGACAAGATCGAACCCATAGATTTCTTCTCATTTCCTGTCCTGAGGATAGTTGATCTTCCCAGGACTTATTTCATATAAAAAGGCCTCTGGTGGTGATTCCAGTATGCCTGGCACACGCTATGCTTATCCACTTTCTTCATATAAAAGGCCTGCACATGGTGATGTCCACAGCATGCCTATCCATTTTTCTCTAAGCACTGCCCAAGAAGGGGGTCTTAGACTTTGTCTTTCATCCAGAAGCACAACTTTTTCCTTTAGTTCTTTGCCGATGTCAGAACCACAAACTTCTTTGTATTATTATTTCTTTTGCTTCATGAACCAGTTTTAATGCTCTAATCGTAAAATTGCGCTCTGCTTAAATATATATATAAATGCCAAATATTATTAACTTTATTAATTTATAATGTTATTTCAATTTTATTATCCAATCCCATCGTCGTAATTTTTTATTTATGTATTTAAGAGTATTTGCCTTGGGGAAAATAAAGCGTTCTTCTTACCAGCGCTAATTAGCAAAATTTTTCATTAAATATTTTGTCATATAATCAAATATGTTTTCAAATGTATTTTATTTATTTTCATGACCATAATGGCATGAAGATAGTTTATATTATATATATAATGAATCAAACACTCCCCGAAATAATGTTAGTCACCATGTTTCAGAACTGTAATCCAAAGCATTTAATAGCAATTTTATGTAAATTCTTTCTAATAATTGATTGGCATCTTAATATTGGATCCACCAAAGATGTCTGTTAATGTATATATATATTATTTAATTAATAAAAGAGCATATGAGAAATAATAGCATGATATATAATTATCTACTGTTTGGTCGACCGCTTGCTCATTCATGCACGTACTAATGTATGCACTTAATTCACAAATGTATGTAAATAATTTATCATTGTAATAAACTAAATGTTTGTTGCTTAACTTGTTTGAGTAATTGGAATTCCTTTTTCTCCACTTCCACACATACAACTATGTATATGCATATTTTAACATAGTTAATAGATGTCTAATTGTCTTCTCTGCTCTGCTAGTGGGCCGGATTTAAAATAAATTCTCATGTGCCATCATTGTTATGTTATCCATCTCAGGCTTGACTGAGTTTGAAGTACATTTTGTGAGATCCAGCTCATGTTAGATGAATAAACATGTTTTGACTGCCACAATAATAAGAGCAAAATCTCATAAAAAATAAGCAAATATAATTGCAGTATAAAGTTTTATACTACCATAAATTTAAGGTACTTCACAAAAAAAAAAAAACATTTTAAATTGAGAAATAAGTGGTAATAAATAAATACTTAACAAAACAAAAACACCAACCTGTCCATAAATGCAGTTAATTCTCAATGTTTTCCAAGGAACCCAGAGAAAATAGGTATATACTAAAAAATAGTAATACCAGAAACCTATTAAAGATTATAGATAAGAATAATTTAATGGTTATTCAAAAAATACATATTAAGTTCAATTCACATATTCAATTTATTATTTTCAAAAAGTGACTTCATACATGCATAAAAGATTTGTGTGTGTGAGTGTGATTTTATTCTCACAATAATTACATGTTTAAAAATTCAATGTTAATATTAATTGTAGTGATTAGATACAAATAAAAAACTTTCTTTTTGAACAATCAAACTTCCCTCAGTGATTCAAATAATATGCAGCTGATTTGATTTGAGGAAAGTAGGCACGAATATTATTGGGGGAAAAATATTATGGATAAGGCAACTTTTTATTCTAAAAAAAATTTAATCAACTATTTCTTGACAATAATATCTTTTTTTTATGTTCTTAATTAGGATCCTAAATGTAAAAAAAAAATTGAAAAGAATTTATTAGCAACAAAATCATAAAACTGTTTTTGGAAAATTAGAAGATTCTTAATCTGTTATTAGTAATTAGAATTTATAAAAATTTAATTATCAAAACATGATTTAATAATAATAAAAAGCCAAATTATAATGTGTTTGGATACACAATGTCTACATATACATAGTAATAGTATTTATATATGAACATGGAAACAATAAAATATGTATAAACTAAAAGAAATGTAGAAATAAAATCTACTTGTTTATCCACAATGCTGTTTAATATATCAATCAGAAAACTGGTTTATCATTAGAAAATACAGCTTCTGATGAAATCCAGTCATCTGGTTGAAGTATTAAAATAGCTGCGATGACAAATAATTGTATTTTTATTATATATACGTACACTAATAGTATTTGTATTTCAAATTTTTGAAAAAAAACTAGCATAATGACCATAATTTGTCAATGACAGATGCAATAAAATAAATTCAAGAAACAAATCATGAAAAAATAGCATGCACTTAATATTACTTGCAAATATGCAGTACACAAGATTTAATTATTACATATCAAATAGAGCCACCAAAACCATACTGAAGATATTAATTGATAAATAAATAAAATTCAAACAAATAATTTTCATTATTTATTGCAATAAAAAAAAAAACCCTTTACTATTTATTGTAATTTTAATAACTTGTTTCAAAATAAAATTGTTTGTTATGAATTAAAATTGATAATTTCTATTCAGAAGTTCAACTAGTAATTGGATGAAGGGGGAAAAAAGAGCAACCATTGCATTTTTCACAAATTATTCAATCAAACAATTTTCGCTATTTATTATAATTTTTGAAATAATTCATTCAAAGCAAAGAATTTTCTATATAAATTAAAATTGACAATTTCTATTCAAAACAAACCATTTGAACTATTATTTGGATGACAGGAAACAATATTTTCACCAATTTCAGTCTCTACCACTGGCTGCAATTTGTTTTCCAAAACACCAATTTTGCAGCAATATGAACAGAAATTATTACTTTATATTCAAAATCATTATTGTAACTATTATTTGAATGTAACATGGAGGCATCAACAGTCTCCATGCTGCTCTGGATGTTATGTGTCAGTCATCAGTAAAATTTCTCATTTGGATTACATATTGGAAAATATCACAACAGAAAAAGCAATCAAGACCTGTTTGTAACATTCCCCAAAGACATTTATGCAACTTTCTGCTGCTAATGGAATATATATTTATAAAATTATGACATTTGCTTTCATTTGTAATGAGACCTTAAATTTTAAAATGATGATCTAGTTTCCATCAGTTTGCATGGCTTTTGTTTAAAATAACACATTCCATGAGTTTAGATTGCTTTTTTATAAAATTATTCACCAAACATTAAAGTTTTTAAATAAAATTATGTAATAAATTTTAAAATTACATTTGCATTAGTTTGTATAAAATTTCATCAGCAGTTGGTTTGTTTTGATATTAATTTTATCAATTAACATCTTCAATGACTTTAATGCCCATTATGTAACAAACTGAGCACCTGGGAACGTCCAGCTGGGGGGATCACTATTCTGAATCCCCAGATAATGCAGCCATGTTCAGTTAAAAGGTTCAGCCTACTGGACACATAGTCTGAATGCAACTTATCTGGTTTTTTATTTGACCAACCCTGTTGGATCCATTTTTGTTCAGTGGTATGCTTTAATCCAAGTCATATGTTGTTAGATTGTTTGCAGCCTCTGCAGGTAATCGGGTTAATGCGTCTACATGGGGAATGTTTTCCCTCAATGTACTATAGTGCAAAGTTATAGCCTAACAAAAAATTGACCGCAGCATTTGTGGTAAGGCATGCTGAGGGATTCCTTTGTCAGATGCAAATATTCTCTAAAGGGGTCTATGATCTCTTTTTCTTATAATTGCCTTTGCTGTTTTTTGGAATGGGTTTTTCCATTCTCATATCAGCTGTCTTTTTAATTTCAGATATGCAGCCTTTATATATCTGATTCACTTGCAAAATGTAAATGTTGTATAGTGGTGTGGGCATTCTATATGTGTGTGCATTAGTTCATCGCATCTATAGCAATGGTTTATATTAATTGATGCTGAGTTATCTGAGTGTCTGATCGACCCAATATTTAGCTCAATTTTTTGCACATCATAATTAACAGTTTTTGACTAGCTATTGATTCTGCTAGTACTGCTCGGGCCAAAGCTGAATCAAATCTAATCCGGCATCATTAGCAATTTAAGTCTTAAGTTGTGATTCGTTTTGCCGCAAATAAAATGATCATGAAGTGCTTCATTCAAGAAATCTTTGAATTCACACTTTAATGCCAGTGTTCGGATTCTTGTTGCGAACACTCTGGCTTTTCCCTCTCTTCTTGAATACAGAGATTGAAATAATATCTCCACATTATTGTGAAAGATTTTGGGGAAAAATAATCAGTGAGAGTTGCTAACGTTTTATCAAAATTTAGGTCAACCGGTGTTTCTGCACAGATTGAGATTTCAATATCTTGTAAATTTGAGAACCTATTATGGTCAATAATGTAGCTAAATTTTACCTCAGGCTTCTTGATATGGTTAGCCTATAGATAAAATATTAATCACTCTTTATAGCTTGACCAGCCTTCAGGTAGACTGGATCAAAGGCTTCCATGGAGCCAATGGAATTAGCCATTTTTTACTTTTCCTGTTTCTTCGTAAGAGAAACAAAGTACTGATTTTTATTTTTGTGAGTTACAACTCATGATTGGTTTATGATTTTAATTGACATGCCTATTATGTTTTCAGTTAATTTTTCTTATGAATCTGCCAAATCTGTTTTTCATTCGGGCAGATCTAAGTGATAGAATTTTATCACTGTTTTGTAAGTATGAAGAGTCTATTTTCTTTGCACTCGCATATTTTTCCTAACTGCTGAATCTGATTTTAATATGAGAAATATCTAACTGCATACTCGTGTATTTACTGTATTTTTCCAGTCATGGAGAAAAATATATTTATATCCCGTCTACTGTGCCAAATCTGTTGTGTTGACTGAATTGCAGGTTTCAGACCCAAAGCAACAGTAATATCAAAAAATATGAACACTCACAAAGTTAATATGTATAATTTATTAGAACAAAAATACAATTTTACATATAACTTAGTCAATAATGAACTGATCGTGCCCCAATGCCTGAACTTCATTAATGCCAGGTAGATAGTGCCTGAATGATTAAACTCACTTCCAGCTGTATATATTAGTTGCCTCGTGAGTTCTAGTCAAGACTCTTCTGGCTGTACTAGACAGCTTGCCTCAATTCTGCCATAGTCGTAGCAGCTTTCAGTCTTATCGTGGACTTGCCTCACTGCATAGATGTATTGGTAATGTTTATAGTAGAAACAATGGAGTTGAAAGTGGTTTCAATTGAGAACATATTCAGTAGTTCAGGTTAGACAGACGTTATCTCTCTCTGGCTTGCCTTCAAAAAGGCTGACTATTTATTGCCAGATCCTCTATCTTACTGGCAGTAATTGAATTCAGAGAGCATCGTGTACTGGCCCATACTAACCAATAGTAGGATTTTATATACGTTTACACATTGGCAACACTTATGTTTTACCCTTTGGTTATGTTTATACCCTGGTTACCCATGTTTACTAGTGGCAATGAGTGCTCTAGTCCACTTCTGAAGGCAAGGTCAGATATGACATTATGTAATACTCAAATCTGTTAGGTACTTCATCTATGCAAATAGTACCACATATTTAGTGTTTTTCTGAAGGTTTATGATGATGGTGTTCTAGTTGTATTTTTATATTGGACTATTTTCATCATCTAATATGTGTATTGAATGTCTTAAAAAAAATTTAACTTTATTTAAATATTCCAAATACATTCAACTGTTAGTAATAGCACATCGAACGGGTTAGTATGGGCACAACATTTCAAGAGGTATTATTCTCCCCTTCTTCTTCAAGTTAAATTTTTCTAAAGACATTCGATGTGGGAAAATGATATATGCATAAAAAATAGATTGATAGTTCATTGTACAATGTATAAATTGCTTACAAATAAACACAATGTGAATTACTGTAAGTTTTTACAATAAATTTTAACATTTTATTAAATTCTATTGCCATATTTCTTGAAATCATATGACACTCCATTATAATCACAAATTACATAAAGTTTAAAAACATTTTTGTAAATACTATGTTTTCTATTTTATTTTTAATCTATTTATGTGATATGTATATATATATATATTTGTAACTGCATAATAATAACCTTTTTTTTTTTTTGCTATAAATTCAGATTTCACACTACAATGTAAACATTGCTTCAGATTATTTCAGCAACCTGCTGTTAATAATAAAAACAAACACTCTATAGCTAACATAAGATTCATTTTCTAATTTATTTTTTGTGCATGTTATGCTCTTGCCATTTTATAAAGCATCCTTAACTGAAACTTTGCTAATGCTTTGTATTACGCTGATATATGTCCAAATCTCATTTCCAAACAATAAATTAATTAAATTATAGTTCTATAAACAAATCATTTAGTTGCAATAATTATTTTATTGTGATGAAATACTTTATCTTTTAACTTGTTAAAAATATCAGTTATATATTGGAGTCTAAGCACAGCTAAATCTGCCTTTCTACGTAGTAAAAGGTTTTATAGCGAAATTGATTTACATTAACAAATTAATAACCATCTAAGGTAAAAGTTGCTGACAATTTTTCTTCCATTGCTGGTTATAAAGAATTTGAATTAGTTGAATATAAATAACAAAACCAAAGTCTTTATGTGTTGCATTAGCAAAGTTTTTTTAAAAATGTAATGTTCAAACTTTATTATGTATGTATTTTGAAATGGCCCCTATTTTTTAATAATCACTATAGCAAATAGTAGTTTTTCAAAATAGTGATACAAATTTATAATCCTTGCTATTTGTATGTAAGTGTAAGAACACACTTTAAACACATAACTTATTCATTTCTGCTAACATATTTTAATAGGATTGACATATGAGAAAATTTGAACTAGCCATATTTGAGTTGCCAAACAAACTCTTTACTGATCCAATCATTGATTGGTAATGAGCACACTGAAGGGCATTATCAGACTGAAACCTAGTGATAGTTAGTAATGTTGGTTCACCACAATATTTCTTGCTCATCATACAGCTATGCCATTACCACATGCATACTATTTAGCAAATATATATTGAGAATACAATTTATAAAATCTGAGCTCATTAGAAAATTTCTTTGCATGGGCACTATCCAATATCCATAATCATGCCATCAATGATCTAGATTTAAATCCATATCCATTTAGTGGCCATCCTATCAACACTGAACAACGGCTTGGTACACACAAAACAAAACCATGATTTTGCACTATTAAGTTTATATCTAAATTGGTGAAATGCACAAATGAGAAGTGAATAAAGGATAACAATTAGAAGTCAACAATAACTCTACTCCATTTAATGTATCAACACATCCTTCAAATAATGGACTCTACCATAAATGGATAATCCAACCATAATACGGCATAGTAGATTATTTTTCTAGATAATGATCTTTTTTATAACTTACGTTAAGCTCCGTTATTATTTTAAACTAAAATATTGCATTATTGTGCATATCTGGTCGAAGTTTAAATCAGATAAATGAATAAATATAAAAATAATTTCCTAATGGGCTAAATTGGAAAATACATAAATAATAATAATAAAAAAATACTCTGAGTAAGCAAACATATTTCAGAAAAACTAGATTAATATTAATTCTAATGAATGAATAATTAAGGAAATGTTAGTTATTAATAAAAATTTGGTCACATGATATATAAAAATAAATCATTCACTGATAAGCAATTCAATCTGTTTATCTTAAATTCTTAATTTAAGCTGACAAAAGCATATATATATAATAAAAAAATACTCTTAATATTCTTGTGTTTGTCCTGATTTAGTTGTCCATGACAAAAATTTGATAATCCTTTAGATTCTTTGTTTTCTTTCTGTCCATGAAGTAATTTCAATTATAATCTATTAATCCATTCTGTACTTGGTTAAAAAATGCATAAGTTAACCTATTCATCCTAAAATTTGTTGTCAAATGATGTGGTTTAAGTTATTTCCTGAAACAATCTTAAATATTTCTTCCTTGGGTTGATTAATTGGCTGGTATTGATTTGTTTTTCCTTTCTTGTAGTGTCGATAGATAGATAGAATTATGGAGGAAAGTGGCAACAGTTTTAATTCACAGATCAAATGAAATAAACATGAGTTTTCAAAATGCGATGGTCTTCATTTTCTTTAATGCAAGAGCTGAAGTCTCGAATAGGGCTGAATTTTAATTTGTCCTTCATAGAGCTAGCATGTTAGGCGAGAGATGGAACATTGGAAATGTATCCAACTACATTGATTAAGCTTGAATTATAAATGTGGCAATTAAGTATTTTTTTTTACTGATAATAAATAATGATAACTTTTTTTAAATGTCTGTAATTGAAGTACTCTTCTATTTTCACAATTATAATTGTTAGACGGAATTCATAAAGATAAGCTGCAGTAAATGCTACACAGTCTAATGACTTCTACCTAGACTGCTTTAATTCTGATCTCTCCACTAGCAAAGTATGTTCTTTTCTGTCAAATTAATTATTACAGCTTCTTTTGTAGATATTCATTTGTGTTTAGTGAAAAATATTTGCCTTATTGAAGAATTCACTATTATTTATATACACACTTGTGGGTAATTAACTATAAAGTAATAATAAAAAAACCCCACACCTCCTTAAAATTCAGAACTTGTTTATTTTAATCAACTTATTGATTGCACAATATATTTGCTTTCTTTTTTTTTTTGTCATCATTTTTATTATACCTTTTGAAAGCTTACAAAATGTATATTTAAAGTACAGATATACTCATAAGAAAAACATTGTACTGCCTAGTACAATGCTATAAATCTGGCTATTCAAAATCTGGAGGGCATCCAGGGAGCATTACTACTTTAGGATTAATTAAAATTTACTCAGTAACATTTTTTAATCTTGCATACAAATATTAAAAAAGAGTAGTAGGGTGTCACAGTTTATTAAATAAATTGTATGGTTTCTTCAATTTTTCTAGCAAAAGAAAAAAAAAATTGGAAGGATGAGAAAACTAAAATTATAAAATGTACTCAATGCAGAAATAAACTAATAACTGAATAACTCTAATCAATAACCTTTTTATTATTTTGATTACTGTAAGTAATCAAGCCGATTTACATATTGATTTAAACATCAAATGGCAGTTCAATTATTAGAGAATATACACAGGGATTGATAAAAAAATTAGATGTTTTCATATAATAAATATGATGTAGCTAGAAGTGTATGGAAGAGAGTGGCAGTAGCAGCATTAACTTATGGTAATGATGTGTTAGTAAAGGGGTGTTACATTACTTAGAAAAAGTACAAAGAGAAGTGGGAATGCATGCATTAGATGCAAATGTGTGGACGGTAAAGGAGACAATTCAAGGAGAAATAGGATGATCAAGTTTTTATATGAGAGATGTAAAAAGCAAAATGAAAATGTTCGGTAGATTGCAATTTATGGATAATAAGAGAATAACCACAAATAGTTTTTAATTGGGTTATGAGTAATGAACAGGCAACAAGATGGTGAGAAAGATAGTACAGTATGAAGATTTGGATAAAGACTTTATGTCAGTATATTTATACAAAAGGTGGGATGATTGTGTTAGGAGAATTGTTAAGTGTTATAGTGGCAAGGAATGGGATAAAAGAATAGATGCATTAATAAAAAATAGGGAATTGGAGAGATGGAGAAATAGCATGGAGAGTAAAAAGAGTTTAAATATATATATAAAAGTAAACAGAATATTGGGTGTGAGTTAATTTATGATAACAAGTCAAGTAGTTTACAGTTTAAGGTTCGAACAGGATCTTTAGCAACAAAAGAATATGCATATAAATGGAAAAATATGGGTGATTTTGTCTGCAAGTTATGTAATGAAGTCATAGAAAATATTAGGTATCTGTTGAAACAGTCAGATATGTCTGTCCTACTGTTTCACCTACTATATGCTATAGTAGTACTTTTATTTACATACCTATATATCCAAATCCTCATATATCAGACTAAATTTAAAATTAATAATCATAGTTATGTATGTGTGCATATATTATATGCGTACATATATATTACTGTCTGCTAAATAAAGATAAATCTTGATATGTGTGTAACCAAGATAGATATATGCAGAGAAGAAATAGTATGATAAGTTTAAGCATTTTAAGTTTTCTTTGTTTAAATAATTTTATAAATGTAATATTTGAAATTGCAATATTTCTGCATATGTAGTTATATTCTATTTAAACGCATTACACATATATAATAAAGCTTTGCTAGATTTCATAAAGAATTGCTGAATTTCAGATTAGTTTTTCATAAAGAAATAATAAAATTGATTCATCTCGCTATATTTTGACCTACTTATAAAGTTAAAAATAAAAACAGATTTTAAAATAAAGTGGAAGAAATTAACTTGACCAAAGCTTGTAAAAAAATCAATAACAGCAGGAGTCACTGGGTTGTCAAAATGTAGTAAACTAATTAGAAAGGCAGATCTGAAATTAAGAACTATAAAAAACGTGGTTTTAACTTTCACATTATTACAGGTAGTTAATAAAGAAAAACACATGTGGCTAAAGTAAAAAGAGAGGGGGGAGGAAAGAGTATAAAGGCATATTGCAGCCATTTTTTTTTTAGAGTTAAAAAGTATTATTAAGTTTAAATAACCAGATTGCTAAAGTTGTTATACCAAAGATGATGGGCTAAGTAAGGCAAAAGACTGGCTTTCCCGAGCCCGAGGGTAGTCTACAGGATGTGGATGGCCAATGCCCGATACAAGTAACAGCACACTCAAGATCAACAGTGAATAACCATGCCTAAGAGAAGATGCCTGAGAAAAGAACTTAATGCGGTAACACTTCTGCAATTTTAAAATGAACATTTAAACTAAATCTCATAACCTATCAAAGCTAGCTATAAATTATTATAAATGGCCAATATAATTTAAACTAATGTATTTCAAACTTTCAAATATTAATTCTTAAACTAAAATGTAAATTTTATATTATTATTTGGTATTGTAAATCTTGCCTGATTTAAACTGATTTAATCTGATTTAAATTGGTTTAATATGATTTAACCTGATTTAATATGATTTAAACTGATTTCATATGATTTAAATTGATTTCATATGATTTAAACTGATTTAATATGATTTAACCTGATTTAAGCCAGGTTAAACTAATTTATCCTGATTGGATTTGATATTCAATCTATCTTAATTTAGTTCCTAATAAATAAGTAAAGTAAACCAAATCTTAGATTTCACTTACATGAAATCTTAATTATAATTTTATGTTTTTTAGTTAAGTCTATGCCGATATTATTTTCAATTATTTGTTTATATGTTTATGCTATGTTGATTCAGAACAGAGTTTACTCACATTTAAGTTAACTAGTGAGAAATGATTAGGGGTTCTCACACGTAAATAATTTTGTATTTATTAGCACACAAACAAAACTCCCTTCTGAAATGAGTAAAATAAAGCTTGGTTTAGGTGTATAATTAAATGATTATAAATGATTAAAAATAGGTTTGTGTTAAATAAAAAATATGGTTGATATTTAGCTGAAGTGACTAAATGCAGCATAGAGCTAGAATTTAATCTTATAATTATCCCAAAATATGCTGTAGTCCTCCTTATATATATATAAATGCCTATATAGATAACTTAATAAATTAGATTCATTATATTTTTTTAATAGCATAATTATAAATGCTAATTTATGAACTGATTTATGGTGGTTCTATAGAAGGAAACTAATGTTTTGCGTCTCAATATTATTATATAATGATGTCGTCAGTGGGGCGAATGTGTTCTTAGTAAGAGCATACACGCATTTACTTATTGCTGTATATTATTTCTTGAATGGGCTTCTGATTTTAATGGCCATCCCATCTATTTAGTTCGGACAGCTCTCGTTTCACAATGGGTTTGATTTTAAGGGTCATCCCATTACCCTCCGCTTAAGACTGGATCAGAAGCATCCAGATATCCTGATAAGCTGTTTGATCATCCGGACTAAAAAGGTCTCTTTCACAACAATGGGCTCGGTGGAAAAGGAACCGGTTACATGGTAACAAACCCTGTAAGCAAGAGCACATTCGAGACGCACAGACTCAGATTGTATGTTTTATATATGCCTTAGTATCTGGAGTCTTACTACCCACCATCAGTTCATCCCTCTATAATAATTTATATTTCAGCTTTAATCTGAAACTGAATCTAGTTTTGTAAGCTTATAATCTATATAGAGAATTGTGTGCCGATCAAATAATTATTAATTATAATTAATGATGATCACTTCTGCGGATTAACTAAAGCAAATCTAAGCCACAAAACATAGCATAAATAAGGCATAGATAGTCATGAGCTAAACTTGAAACAAATCTGTATTGCTGTAATAATAAAGCTCATAAACATGTAACTTGGTACATTATAAATCATCATCACCTGAGAGTGAGAGAAAATAATTTTATAAATTAAACAAAATGTAACTGGATAAATCATCATCACCTACGAGTGAGATAAAATCGTAAATCTGTAAATTTAAACAATATGTAACTTTATAAATCATCATCACCTGGGAGTGAGAGAAAATAAGTTTGTAAATCTAAACAAAATGTAACTTTATAAATCATCATCACCTGCGAGTGAGATAAAATCTTAAATCTGTAAATTTAAATAAAATGTAACTCGATAAATCATCATCACCTGCGAGTGATATCCAATACTAACTATGTAAACTAAAACAGCCTGTAACTTATTCAATCATCATCACCTGCGAGTGAAACAAATTTATGTCATTCAATTGTTTTATTTTATTTTACTTTATTACTTAAATTTTGGCTTTTATTAAATTTGTTTAAAATATAACTCTGCTTAGTGTTTAAATTTTGCTCATAATTCATTAGTTAATTATTAACTAGTAATTAGTTATTGTTTGAATATTTAGGAATCACAATCTAAATTTAACAATGCCTGTTAGTTGAGCCACACCTATATAGCTATACTCTAGTTATGCCAATTTATATCATAGTCTCATGTTTCACCAATGTGCTACTGCGGGCACGCGAATTAAAGAAATACTGGTGTAGCCTCATTTATGTCATCTGTAGGGTAGTGTTGGTAAAATAACTGAGGTGAGATTGGATTCGGGGTCTCAACCTCATTTCGATCAGCCTTGGGATGGTTTGCTAAAAAAACTCTGGATTTTGTTGCACAAATATAACCATTATACTGTTAATTGAATGTAAATGCCTACAAAAGTGCAAATAATGAAGTTGTGGGAGAATAAATATAAGCAAAGTGATTATACAGAAAGTGGGTTCTTAGTTTTTATGCTGGGTTTGGGAAAAGATAAGGGGGATTGAAATATAAAGGTCATAGAGTTGTTAAAGATTATATTGTGGAAGTGGGATGGAGTAGTATAGAGAAAAATATGAGAAAAACAGGGTGGGAAATTCTCTGGACAGTAGCTAAGAGATTCCTGATTCCAACAAAGGAGAAGCCACAGTGCATCACACATAAATGGAGAAATATGGGTGATTTAGTCTGTAAGTTATGTAAGAAAGGCATAGAAAATATTAGGTATCTGTTATTTGAATGAAATGCTTATAAGCAGATAGGGTACAAATAATGAAGTTGTGGGAGAATAAATATAAACTAAGAGATTATACAGAAAGTGGATTCTTGGTTTTTATGTTGAGTTTGGAAAAGATGAGGATAATGTTGCAGAGAGAGAAGAACATGGGAAAAACTTAGGGTGGGAAATGGAAAGGTAAGGTGGCTATCAGATTTCTCTGGGCATAGAGTCTGAGAGATTCCAGACTCCAAGAAAGGAGAACTCGTAGTGCATTGCATTTGTTTAAACAGATTGCATTGGTATAGGAAATGATGTAATTTCAGATTACTTAATTCTTATACATGATTTTTAATTTTTTAGTGTACAATAGTATTCATGGCATTATGTTTCAAGTTCCTTGAAATCCATTAAAAAACAAATTTTATATATTTAGATTTATATAAATACTCATGATACAATTATATATATTAAAGCATCAGTAATAAAAAAAACCCATAAAAATAGAAAGTTATGAAAATAACAGTAGAGTAAAAAATTGAAAAGACGTTATGAATATGAACATATTCAAAAAAATCATAAAATATAAAACCATTCTTCATTCCATTGCTTTTTATTGGAAAAATGAATTATGATTGCAATGTCAATTAAACATTTATTAGCCATTTTCAGAATTAATTACAGATAAAGCAAATAGGAAGATATTACATAATTGTATAAAAATGAACACCAAAACATGATTACTTTTAAACATTAACATATTTAAATTTCTCCATTAATCAATAATGTATAACATATTAAAACTTCAAAAAATAAATAATCCATATCTATATTTACATGTTTGAATTATATATCAGTAAATTAACCTTTCAAATAATTTTTACATATAACTAAAGAATAGTAATTTAAGTAATAAATTGAAATTCAATAATGTATCGTTTAAAAAGATCAGGTCATTATAGAACAAAATTCTCTCGATTTTATAAATCTAATGGCCTTTTTTTAATCAAACTTGAATAAGTAAATTTTAAATTAAATATTGATTATTTCATTGTATATAGAAATTATAATTTGAAAAATTATATTATCTGAAAGAATAATTTATTGTTGTCTGCGTGCCCCAAAAGAGATATAATGTTTCGAAGCTTTGATAGATAAATTAATGCAAAAATTTAATTTATTAAAGTTAAAAGGAATAATATTCTCGATTTAGTTTTATAAAATTATTATGCATTATCTTAAAAGTTTTCACTGTGGTTAATTCTGAAGATAAACAATTGTGGTTTGGTCAAAATATCATTTACAATTTTTTGTAGTTAAATGCCTATAATTTATTACTATTTATATAGAGAAAAATATAATAGAATGTTGTGGAAATTTTTTTAATAAATAAATGATAATTTAATTTATGTATTCAAATGTATAATTGTGAATGTGCTTTTTTGTCTGATTAAGCTAAAAAAAAGAAATGTTTCATGTGTAATACTGAAATAAAATTACACATTATCTTTATTTATGATTTTTCTTTGTAGCTAATTCTAAAGATGAGATTTGGCTAAAGCATCAATTACAAATTTTTTTATCAAAAAAAAAATAGGAGGAAAGGCTGACAAAGTACGTTTTATGTGGCCTTTATAATTTGATGGTTTACAAATAAAAGTACACATTAAAATGTTATGAAAGCTTTTTTTATGTATGAAGAATTTAGTTTATATGTTCTCTAACGTACATATGTGAATGTTCACTTATCTGATTTAGAAATAAAAAATACTTACCAAGTTATATCACAAAATTTAATAAAATGCAGAAGATACAATGCTCACATGCTGAAATGAATTCAGACAGTGTTAGGCTACTGATCTTCTGATGATACATCAGAAGGATCATTCGCTTCAAATAATTCTGGAACACTGAATAATGCAGTTGAATTAAGTGTCTCTTCCTCTGAAGAACTTGGACTGTTTGAAGCAGACAAAGATGATGAAGTTTTTTCTTTGTCTTGTTCTGATAATTGTTTGTAAAACACTGTAATAGGAAGGTGTTTTCTCTTCCTTTTTAATTTGTTAAAATGTTCTTGCAGAGGTCGTAATCCTTCAGTAATTATATGTGCGGCTTGAATGCTGCGATCCATCCAAGGATCATATTCCATAATTTTATCCTTTAGATTCTGTGCAATCTTGAATACTTCATTAAATTTAGGTAATGTCCACATTGCTGGCTCCTCTTCTTCATCTGTTGATGAGTTAGTAAGTTCTTCTGATTCTTCATTTGTCAAAATTTCTTTATGACTATCAATAAGTTCTTCGATTTCTTCATCAATCATATCAATAAATCCTTCTCCCCCAAGTTCTCTTGCTATCTGAATAATTTTTTTAACTTCCTCATCAATCTTTGAATAGTCTTTAAAGTCATTCACAACTTCATTCAATATAGCCTTCCAACAAGCAATTATAATTTCTGGTTTTAATTCATTCATTGCTGTTTTTATGAATGTTATTGCATCTGCAATAGTCAATGATGCCCAGCATTCCATTAATTGAGTATTAGGATCAGCACAAAAGGCTTCTTGAAGCTTATCAAATACTAGACGGGTATATTTGGCCTTAATACACCGAATGATACCTTGGTCCAGGGGCTGCAGCAATGAGGTAATATCTGGGGGTAAAAATATTACCTCAACATTTTCATCCTGATAGCAAACAGATTCAGGATGACAAGATGCATTATCAATAATTAATAAAAGTTTAAAATCCAACCCTTTCTCCATCAAATATTTTTTAACTTCAGGAATTAAACAATTGTGAAACCAATCCATAAATAGAATGGCTGTGAGCCAGGCTTTTTTATTGTGTTGCCAAAACACAGGTAAATGAATTTTATTTTTGTTCTTAAGAGGATGTGGATTTTTATATCTGTAAATAACTCCTGGCTTGATCATATGGCCTGCGGCATTGCCACATAGTATCATAGTTAATCTATCCTGACATGACTTAAAGTCTTTTGTCTTCTTTGCTTTTTTGTGAATGTATGTTCGATTTGGCATCCTCTTCCAGAACAATCCAGTTTCGTCACAATTGAATACTTGTTCCGGAAGATATCCTTTTTCTTCAATCAATTTCTTCAATTCTGCTACAAATATAGCCGTAGGGTCTTCTTTGATTTGTGCAGCGTCTGTTGTGCTTTGGGAGTCTTGGGCAGACTCTCCTGGAGTTTTGATAGTCTTAAGTCCATACCGAATCCTGAACCTATGCAACCAACCTCTACTTGCAGTAAATGGTTTGGTGCCAGTCTTTTCAGTGCTTGTTTTGCTGAAATCTTCGTATAGTGTCAACGCTTTTTGACGAATTTCGTTATTGCTTACCAGAATACTGTTTCTGTTCATGTCTTCCAACCATAAATGTAATACTTTTTCTGTCTTTACTATACATTTATCTCGCCCTACTGTCGTAACTTTAGCGGTAGGAGGAGAACAAGTAATACTAGCACGAATTGCTTTTTCTCTTCTTAATATTTCACGAATTGACGATTCATTTTTATTGAACATTCGGCTAACTTCGGCATACGATTTTCTTTCTTTCACAACTAAATCAATCACTTTCATTTTAACACCTAATGGAAGCACTTCACGGCTTCTCTTAGGTTTTGCAGAATTGCCATTGGTATTAATTTTGCACTTTATGTCCATTTTAAAAAAAATGTATCTAATACGGTACTGTATGTAAATACAACAGTAATACCGCTTAACGTTTTTTACCTGAGACAGCAACCCATGTGACTCGGTTCGCGAGTGTGCGAGATGAGCAAATATGCTATTAGTCTTAATTCATAACGCATTCATACAAACATTCGCGGGCAAAATACATTAATTTCAACTTACGGATAGCAAAATTTATTTTCATTCAGATTTTTTTTTAAAACTCCTCTGGGGTTGACGCATATAGCGCCAATGATAAAAATAATAGCGACTTATGATTCTCTAAATGAGTGATTGCTGTAAATTCCAGCACTTTTATTATATATAAGCTCTTGACAATATAATAAAAGCTTAAAATAGGTAGTCAAAGGGATTTTAAATTACTACATTATTCGAAAATTAAATTTACGTCTATGGTATCGAAAATTAATGTTTATTTTTAACTCGCCAACTTTTTGTTTTTGATACAGTAGACGTAAATTTGTATGATTAAATTGTATTTAATCAATACATGGTAAATTATTATTTTTAATCAGAAATATATACATAAACCAAGCAATAATCTCTATGTACGTAAACAATTGAAAGCATTACAACTCTTGGTAACACTATACTGCGTTCATTACATTTGACCTAATTGTAAGTGATTTTTGAAAATACTTTTGAAAACAGCGTTATGAAGAGTTACTTGACTTCAATGTTTTAAATGTATGTTTTGTTTGTTCAACCTGAGTGATGTTTTAGTGTTAGTTTGGCGTTGCTTGCTAAATTCCTTAAAATATTTAAGCATCTCAAATTTAAAGCAACGTAATAAAATAATGATCATTACTTCAATATACATAGATAAAAATATATATATACACCTGATCGCTTTATTAGATCTCCCAAATAGGATTTCAGTACAAACTATATATATTTAAAAAGTTAAAGATTGTACAAAAATAAAAAGTTTTGCTGTTCTTCTCTATAAAATTTTCAATCAAACTTTTAACATTACATTACCAAAAATATCAAGTTTATAACTCTACAAATCTCAAAATTGTAAAGAACCATCATGAAGTTTGTCTAATCTAAGTGATACTATACAAAATAGAAATTTTATTAAAGAACAATCCAACACACTTGGTATTATTAAGTTTTTAATAAATATTTAAACCATTCAAAATTTGTTATTATTTCACTAATTAAAAACAAAAAAAAAAAAAAATTTATCTAAATTTCATAAATTATTTATTGCATTGTTGTTTAAAATATGTATTTGTGTGCAAATGGTACCTTACGTTTATTATTGCCTCTAACTAAATCATCTTTTCTGGCTTATTATTCGTGTAGAGGTTTGTGATAATATTTTAGTAGTAATTATATGTTGGATTACTTTCATCATCTAATATAAACATCTTTAGGAAAAATTCAAACTTTTTTCAATCTTTCTAACATATCAACTAGTTGTAAGACTACACAGATAACTATATAACATGTTTCAAGTAGTATTATTATTCTTTCTTTTTTAGGTGTTACTGGTTTGATCAGTGAGAGTGCTAGTATGAGAATTGAACCTGGACCTTCAGATGAATATCAAATGTAAAGTTATACTCTAAACAACTGAACTGTTTTGTCAAAGCCACAGTCAATAGAAATTTCATATACTTATTTATGAGGGTTCTTAACTTCCAGACAGTTTACTAGGTTATGATGTTATAGAATGACCTAGGCTGCAGAAAGGAGTTTGCTGTTAACTGAAAGGAGCAACAAATTTCTAAGGTCCACTCCATACATTCTTGTTGTTGCAGCTGTTATTACTATGTAATTATTTATATAGTGTATGAACATGGATGGGTTGCTCACCAACACACATCAGCCAGTGTGGTGAGTTTATTGGCTTTTTACCTCTGAATTTAAGATCAAGAAACACCACAGACTTTCTTCTCAATAGCCTGATAGCTTTTAACTGAAATATCAGTTAAGTTTTCTTGAAGGCAGAATGAATCTGTGTGTGAATGGCATATATATATATTTCTAATAGATATTTACAATCATGACAGACAAAAATAAATCATGGCCCTTATTCCCAAGAAGCTTTAAAGTTATTAGCCAAGGCAACGATTAGTGGCTGAATGTGGAGGGTGCTAAAAATCCCAATTGTGGACTCAGGCTGCCAATTTGATGAAGACTTTTTATTTAGGTACTTACAACTGCAGGTCATTTTCAAGTGAAGGAAAATTGCAAGAATTGGAAGAACTTTTAATGGACTTCCATGAAGTTAGAAGAAAAGATGAAGAAACAATTGATTTAAAAAGTAGACATCTACTTTACTACAAAGGCACATATATTGGAAGTACAAGTGGAGTAGGATTCATTACAAATAAAAAGTGAAAGAACCATATTGTGGAGATTGATGGCAAGATTAGTTGTTTAGCTTAATAGCAGATATCAAATGCAGATAATTCAGGTTTATGCCCCAACAAGTTCTCATTGTGATGAAGAAGTAAAGGATTTTTATATGGATGTACTAAAAGCTTTTGTTCGAACCAAACAATATTTTAAAATTGTCATGGGAAACTTTAATGCTAGAATTGGTGAACAATTAAAAGATGAAAGTACTGAAGGCAAATTTGGTTATGGTGATAGAAATGAGAGAGGACACAGACTTGTGGAATTTACAGAAACCACTAAACATCACATGATCACTATCTCATACTAGCACATAATTGTTATTAAACAATTCAAAACAAAGCAAAACTCTCCATATATTAGTGCCATCTTGTGCTAACAAGAGCAATCAATGGATGCCAGAAGGCTTGTGCATAAAATCCCTATCTAGATAGGGATTTTATGCACAAGCCCTCTGGCACTACTATATGGAGAGTTTTGCTTTGTTTTGAATTGTTTAATTTACAGAAAAAGAAAAACTTTATATTATAAATTCTTTTTTTGAGAAAAATGTTAAAAGGAAATGGACAGTAAAATATTGATTATATTTTGACTAACAGAAATTACATATTTCAAGATTGTGATGTTCTTAATAAATTCAACACAGGAGGTGATCATCAATTAGTAAGATAAATGTTAATGCAAAACTAGAGACAAAAATTATAAGAAAAAACAATATTCACAGTTGATATTTGTGATCTTCAGAAACATTCTAATGAATTAAAATTAGAACTTGCAAATCGTTTTCAAATATTAGCAGATTTTGAACATAATTCAGATTGGAATGGAATCAATACAAATATAACTGATACACTTAAAAATAGCTGGTAAAAAAAGCAATTGACCAATACAATTTTTGAGACTAGATAATTTATGAAGAAAAGAAGGAACATAAAAAAATATAAAAATGATGCATTAAGGATTGAATATCTCGAATTTTGAAACATGTTATGAAAGAGTTGATAATGACAAAGTATAATTGTGAACTAGAAAGGAAAGCTATAGAAGCGAATAAAAGTCTCAAAAGTATAAAACAACATTTTGGTATTGGTAGGAAACATATCTGCAATAAGAAAAAAAGATGGAACTATTATTAGAAAGAGAGATGACATCATGAAATGTGTAGAAGAATTCTATCAAGAATTATATAATTATAAAGAACAAGTACTTTCTACAGCTATTATGTGTTCTGAATTGCCCAATATTTTAAATGAAGAAGTGATGCATGCAATTAAATTTATGAAGAAAGGAAAAGTTTCAAGTAATGATGGAATTATAATTGATATCTTAAAAGAAACAGGTGAAGAATTAGACATTTTTTTGTCTAAGTTATATACCAAATGTCTAAATGATAAAGTTGAACCAGATGATTGTAAAAATGCAATATTAACATTAATATTTTAAAAAGGTGATAAAGAATATATTAGAAATTACAGACCTATCAATCTTCTATCAGTTTTGTATAAAATTTTACCAAGATAATTACAACTCGTCTACATAGAACTTTGGATTTTAAACAATCAAAAAAAACAAAGTGGATTTAAGTGTTTTTAGTACAATGGATTATATCCAAGTATTGAGAGAAGTTATAGAAATGACTAATGAATGTGAGTTGCCATTATGCTTTGAATTTGTAAATTATGAAAATACATTTTATTCTTTAACATTTCTTCGGTGATTAAAACATTGGATCATCAACATGTAGACACAGGATAGTCATATTCTAAAGAATATTTACAAAAATGCAATAGTAACCATTATATTACATAATATTAGGAAAGTCAACATTGAAAAAGGTGTAAGACAGGGTGACTCCATATCTCCAAGACTTTTTACAGCAGTGCTGTAAGAAGTATTTTGTGGTTTAAAATGGGAAGTTAAGTGAACAAAAATAAATGGGAATTATTTAAGTCATTTACATTTTACAAATGATATGGTTGTTTTTCAAATAATGTTTCAGAGCTCCAGCAAATGTTGCAAGAGTTATCAGATGAAAGTAAGATTAAAAGTAAATGTTAAAAAGATTAAAATAATGTTCAATGGATTTTCTCAAAAGATGAAAATAAAGATTGATAATGATGAGTTAGAAGAAGTTAACAACTACAAATACTTTGGTCATATTATTATCACAGATGGAAACATAATGGATAAAATTAATCATAGAATTAAACTTGATTGGAATGCTTTTGGTAGAAATAACTTAATATTAAAAAGAAATGTGCCTATGTGTTTGAAAAGGAAAGTTTTTGGTAAATGTGTTTTACTAGGTCTTGTTTATGCATCTGAGACATGGACACAGCAAAAGAGCAATACAGAAACTTTCAAAAATGAAATACATGGGTAAGAGAACAAACAGGTGTTACTGACATTGCTGAAAGAATTAAGAGATTGAAGTGGAGTTTGACTGGACATATTGATAGAAGACATGATAATAGATAATTGAAATCTTAATCTGGATTCCAAGAGATTGTAAAAGACCCAGAAAAGACTACATGTGAGATGGATGGATGGAAATAAATGTGCAGGGATGATGCGGAAAAGAGAGACTAGAGATCAGAGAAGGTGAATTATTCTTAGAGAGACCTTCATCCTGTAGTAGATTGATAATGATTCACAATGATGATGATACTAATCTATGCACTATTACTAATAGTTGATTTATTTGGAAAGTTGAAAGTTTCAATTTTTTTAAAGATATTCAAAATTTAATATTAGATAATAAAAATAGTCCATCTTATAATTATTACTTTTCTATCTATTTTTTTAAATCTTCAATTACTTAAGCTATTTTGGGCCTCATTATCATGAAATGCTCATATAATTTCCACACTAATGATGTTTCATTCTTTATGGCAGTTTTGCTTATCTAAGAATCTTCAGATCTCACAACAAAAGCTTTCAAAGAAACCTTATGAGAGTGAAGAAGACTGATGCACATGAAATTCTTTATAGTATAACAATAATTTTCATTTTTTAACTGTCTACATAGCAATTTTGATTCAAATCTTTTTTTTTTTTTTGGCGTATGTTATTGATGCTAAAAAGACAATAATGAGAACAGATTTAGTAGATGGGAATCAGTTGTGATTTTTGCATAAATTCACAATGACTCACTTCGAAATATGGACATCTGACAAGTTTAAATTTGTCAAATCTTCTATGTTTAAGCAGCTTGTTTAGGTTTAATCTATATATGTTGGAAATAGAAAATACTTAAAGTTTACAAATGATCTGTTTCCACAAATATCAAATAATAATAAAAGTAAATATTTTACTTTTTACATGAAATATGATTTGTTTAATATGGTGAGCTTTATAAAACATAAATAGAGGATAGACTTCTAAAAGGAATTGTTAAGATTTAAGACTGATATATCTGCTTACAGTAAAACTCTTCTAGAGGAAGGGAATTTTTGGCGGAATCTTTTTAATCGAATAAAGGGTATTGCATGGCAATATATTTGCTATGAAGTCTACTTTTATTTTTGAAATAATATTAAAGCTTTGTTTACACAATGTCACCTGTATTCATTTTAACAGATCTTATAAATTCAAAGAAATTTGTATTATTTGTTAGATCAATACAGACTAATCTTTTCTTGGGCCAACATGAAAAACATTTGTAAAGAGTCATTATTACTTGTCAAATAATTTGATTACATTAATACCATTAAAAGGTTTTTTTTTTTTTCATAAGCGATTTTGATGTTTTTATGAACAGTAAATTTTAGCTCAAAGTTATTGAAAATAAAAATCATGTTTAACAATGTTATAAATTTGAATAGGTCTACTGTAATCCAATTTTAGTGCAAGAAATAGATTGACTATAAGAACACTGTTCAGGTAGAAAATCACTTAAAGGAAATTAAATGCAATCCATGCTCAAAACAGTAGCATTTAATAGATTCTATTAGTTAAAAAATCAGACTGCAAATGAGTCATATTAAATGAACATTTATAAGTATAAATTGTAGGATAAATCATGGATTAGTATACTCTAAGATTAAAATGATGGTTGCATTGAAAAATAGATGTTCTTGCGATTATATTTGCACTTTTTTTTTATATTAATTTCTTAAAAGCACTTATTATTTATGCTCAGTTTCAACTGTTATTATTCAAATGATTTGACATCATAACTTAGAGAAAAAATCTAATCTATCAATATTTAATAAGCTGAAGTTAAAGTCATTCATAAGTTTCTATAAGAGATTAAATTGTATTTTAATTCCTCCATATTTCTAACAATGCATTCTTTAATTTTATGATAAAAATATCCGAATGACTGGCTAATGGCACTTTCTTTTTGAATTATTTTCCTCTCAACCATATAACTTTATAGTCAGTTTGATGAAAGAATATCCAGCTAAACCTCCTAAGTAATTACTATTACTTATTAAATCATGAATTCAGAAAGTAGTTGATTTGTCTGAAATATATTGCTTGCAACAAATTATTGAATACTGAAGAAGTAAAAAAAAAGGATCCATGATAAGGAAACAAACCTAAATAAATATTTAACATATAAAACCATTAAGATCGACATTAAAAATGCTTGCAAAATTTGACTTTTATCAAAATACTATGAACAGTGATACTTTAATTTTTTAAAACTTAAAATATACATTTTAAAAAGCCATACTTAAATTTATTAATTCTGAAAATTTGTATTTCCTTGTAACTTTAGTATTTATTTTGGTTTTACACTTTATTATCAGTTTTCTTTATAACTGTCTATATGAAACAGACATTAATTTTATATATGAATAAAAATATGGCATACATTACCATTACTAATTAATGAAATAAATAAATAGTTTTAGCTACTCTTTTTTAATATATATCATTTGTGGGAAAAGTGATTTACAAAAATTTTTGTTTATCTGTGAAGTTAATTCTTTTTGTGCAAATGTCTATGTAAATTACACTGATTTAATATCTGAAATCAAAGAATATCACACAAATACCTTGCCATTGCTATATAATAATGTAATAGATTCAGCTATTCTTCATTTTATAGTAATTTATGGAGCACAAATATTTTATTTGCTAATTGTGATGGATATATAATTTGTTTCTTATTAACCAGTACATGTGTATTGAATGCATACTTATTTTATGCTTTTAAATTCCTATGTAATGTATAACTTTTATTGTCTAAAAATGTATAATATATATATATAATTGTCTGGTCATTGCAATTTGAGTCATTCTGTAAAAGCTGTGTTAACTTAACAGAGTATGTATGTGATGCATTGGTGTTGGAAGGATTTAAAAATATGGAGACAGTCCATCTAAAAAATAATGCTTGAACCTTTATAGTACAAGTAAAGATATGTTGGATAAAAAGCAAAAACTGGCATATTAAAATCTTTCATATACATATGTATAAATTTGGTATTCCCAATATGGGATATTTCAATTGTGACCCATAAAAAATGTGAAGACGTTTATTTTTTTCTAACATTGAAATATAACTAATAGCATATCAACTGTATAGTGATTAACTGTGGTCTGAAACAAACTATAAATAATGTCTGAGATACAAATAAAACACACTAATACATAATTGACAGGTAGTTGTATGGGTGCATAATTGACAGCTAATATTAGGTTGATATATCAATAACTCTAATATCATAAATACTTGAGCTGTGAATAAAATCATTTTTGAAAAATTGCACTGATAACTATATCGTAAAACTAATTAATGAAAATAAATGAAAGAATAAGAAAAAGTGGGCAATAGTAGTAAAACTATAGTTTAAATTAAGATAGGAATGACAATCTATAAGGCAAGTTAAAATATTAGACTGAAAAGAAATTCAAAAAAAGGTGCTGGATTTTCTTTGTAGGAGAGAAGATAGCAATCTATATATAATGATAAAAAAGAAAACCAATGCTTAAATAAAAAAAATTCAATAAGTGAAAAGTATAAATGTCCATCAGACAAAAAAAAAAACAAGATGGAAAATTAGGATTAACAAGAATAACAGGAAATGAAAATTACAGCCATTTTTTGATGGCAAAATAAATACTACAGAATTATTACAAGAAAATAATTTAATATAAGAAAGAAATGCTGAAAGAAAATGATAAAAAGATAATGAAAAAATAAATATGAACATGGACAAGAGCAAGGCATTTATGATAATAAAAAAAAAAGATCAAAGTAGAGCAAGTGAAAAACCAATGATACAAGAAATAAATTGAAAATCAAAAAATTATATATAAAATGAATGAAATGTTTAAGAAATAAGGTAAAAAAGTGGATTTGAGGATTATTGTAAAATAGATTAAATAGCCAACAAAAGAAAAATGTATTCTTTCTGACCAAATAGTATGAGAAATTCTGAAAGTCATTGAGGAAAAACAGCAGGCATTTATTGTACTGGTCGAAAAACCACCCATGAACAACCTAAACTCAAAGTTGGATTCAAACCCAGTCCAACCAAAGATTTTACTCCAGACCAAACTGAATTCAAACCCAACTCACGAGCTCAGATCAAATCAATGGATGACATAAGTCGACGGTACATGACTATGCGTCAAGAAACTAGCTCAATGGATGATGATGATTTGAGACCCCTGATCTGACTTTGCTAACATTGAATAAAATAACTAAAGACATTGATAAGTTAATTCATATATGTATGTTCGGGTTGCCAATACAGACAGTGAGCATTAATATTAAAATAATTATTGAATAATAAAGAAAGTTAAAAACCAAATGTGTTAATAAAAATGTTTAATAAGAATAAATACTTTGATTAGCTTATATGATGAAGATTATATATATATTTTACCTCTAGTCTTTAAACGGAATTTATAATAACAATAAGAATGGCAGTCGTGATTATATGCCAATAATGATTATGCAATATTCTAGGAGGATTGTATATGTCTATGCCCCGACAAGAAAATAAAGATAGATAAAGGTATTTGGCTTTGACTGAAATTATTATTCTAATTCTGAAGGAAAGAATGTGAGATTTATTTTCACATTCGTATATCAATTTACGAAGAGCAAGATACACATTTAGGGCATAACTTCAATATTTAATAGAAAACTTAATTATAAATGAATATGAATTTGTTCGACTTTAATGAAATCAATTCATTACGATTTACAAGCATGATAGCGGGCTTTACTGGAACTGAGAAGTAAATGGTACTGGCGACTTATGAGCTATAAAAATAAGTATGAAAAATAATGGCTTGTCGGTGATTTGAGAAAATAGCAGGGCGGATTGTATTTGATAAGTCTTTGATGCCTTATGAAGGATCCATAGAACACAGGAAAAACCAGGCCGGGTCGTAGCCATGAACTGTTGGTGTTCCAATATAAATGAGCGAGGGAGGAAGTGCTTTTTTCCTATATAATTAAAATAACATGAAGATCACCGATGATAAGCCTATGGAGCAGCAGATGGCTCGCGCCAGTAACGTTTGAAAATGATGGCTCGATAATCATCAAGTGTAATTAATAAAACCCATTTTATATAAAGAATGCTCTATGTGATGACCTGATCAAGTTAAATTAAAGTCAAGCATGCTTTAATCAAAAAGTACTTAATGCAATTAGAAATTATATTAATTATACCCCAAACATCATGCCCTCCCTGAAAATTAATAGAAAGTATAAAATTTGAATTAGAATATGTTCATTTTCTTTTCTTTATCGACCTTTAATTTAACAAAATATTTTAACTTTATAACTGTGAATAAATAAATATTATGTACTCAATAAAGTGGCTGGGAGCATAGGTTAGAAAATGGCCAACAGTCATTATCAGTCATTAGTAAAAATAGCAACATTTAATCAATTCTTTCGACTCGATGATTAATAGAACATTATTAATCTAGTTCTAATGGGCAAGAATTACTATAAAACTTAATATTATTACTTGCATAAGGCAAATGAAACAAAGGAGATCATCAAGTCAAAGGATTATTGGCATATAATAGAAATAAATGGCATTAATAATTATTCAATAAATATATAATAGAGTTAGTAAACAAACCGCCATCGTAAGAAAGGAAAGTTAACAGATATTAAATTTAAAGACTAGAGATAGAAAAAAAATTATTTACACAGATTAAGTCATTATGAAATGAGAAGAGCTTTTAACAGTAATATTTTTAAAAGGTAGTGTAAATTAAAGTTCAGAAACTGGCCAGAAAGTTACGGTTCATTTGAGAAATATGTTACCATTTCTTCCGTGGTTGGTTCCTTAGTTTACATATCCAAGTTGGTTGAAACGTTGGCGCGCATTTTGTGAATTAGTTGAATATCATTTTAATTGATTCTTTCAGGATTTTGGCAGCAGGATTGGTGTGGAAAGGTTTAGTTTGCAGCTACATTAAAGATCTTCTGGGGATTTCAGGCACAGTAGTCAGACTCCCAAAGTTTAGCCCCTCACCATGATAGAGACACTATTGAAGTTTATAATTTAAGACGCACGTAGATTTTAGTAGCGCTTCTTTTAAAACAAATATGGCATCCCCCTCTCCAAACTTTTCCGGGCTATTTATACTGTCCTCTGCTTTCCCACCTATTTCCGATTCTCCATGCCTTAAGGCTAATAATGCTTCTTGCATTATCAATGTTACAATTTTTTATCAATTGATTTTAGATACATTCCCTCGATAAGACTTTCAAACTCATTAACTTTTAATTCATTTTCTAATTAGAAAATGAATATGTAAATCTAAAAAACGATTTTAATTAAGAACCATCCTTACATTTTAAATTATTATCTTTTTGCTAATTAATAAAACTTTCCCCATTGTCTTTGGAAATGGACAATCTGAAAGCTTATCGAAAGAATGTAGCTTTTAATCACTAAAATTTGAACAAACTGTTTAAAAGTAAAATAAAACATCCCGACACAATGAAACTTTATAACGAATATATATATTTAAATATTTATAAATATATACGCACAATCAGTTGTAATATATATAAATTCATGAATAATTTTATCATGAATTTATTAAGGATATTGATTAGTTTAAAGATTAAAATAATTTTTTAATACTGTTTTTTAAGGAAACTAGCGTGTATTGAACGTATAAAGCCCCTTTGCATTCGGAAATTCATGGTTAGTACTAGGGTTTGAAGTGGGCTACATGTGAGATATTATGAAGCTAGGATTAAACTTAGATCCGACTGCTTCATTATGAAGCCTTTTAAATGGACAAATCATTAGTTGAAAGATGAAATTAGATATAGTCATTAAAATATAAAAGTTCTTAAGTACTCATTAATTTCAAGTTATGATGAAAAGGCACAATAAACATAAACTGAGCCAACTTTCAGCAAAATATTGGCAGTGTTTCACCAAAAGCTGGCTCAGTTTATGTTTATTGCACCTTTGCATCATAACTTAAAATTAATGTGTATTTTAGAATTACATAGTTTCATGAAAAGAGATTAATACTTTTAAGAATGAAATAAAAAAAATTAAGATTCAGGCGAAAGAAGGAATTTATTCAACATTTGATTTGAAAGATGGCAGAAGCATATTTGATTATGACATTCAAAATAATATATTATCTGACATATGTTACATGAAATCTTAATGCATGTAAAGAATGAACTTGGTTACTTAGCATTATTGCTCTTAATTATGACTTCCTCCTCAATATATCTGACAAATACTTTTATTCTCAACAGACCCTTTAAAAAACTAAAATACACCTTGTCAATGTTTTGCTTTATCATCAATAACTTACAGTGTTGGTTTATTTTTAAATAACTTCCTTTGTGTCTCTTTATTTAAAAATATATGTATTGACATAATAAAAATATATATACTTAAGATTGTTTTTTTTTTCTCATATGTCATGGCATCAGCCGGGACGCGAACCCACAACCGTCTGCAACCGACTATTAGCTTGCAAGGCGAATGCGATGACCTCTTGGCTAACAACACTTTGGACAAGATTTTTGCTATAAACAAAAATTTTGCTTGCTGCTGTTTTCACAGACCAAGTATAATAAATTTATAAATGAATATAAGATCACTGAGGAAATGTTTATTTTAAATGCTTACAATTATTCAGCTTTGTAAACCAAGAAATATTTTCATAGTTTAAATTCAGGATACTTTATCATTTCCTAGGAATAAGAAATAATGATAATTTAATTTGAACTTAACCATGATTATATAGTGACCAAGCAACAAAATAATTATCTCTTGCACACGTGTGTGGCACACAGATATTCATCAACACTTTAAATGGAAAAACTATTATTCTGAAAATAGAACCAGATATAGCTACAAATATAAAAAATTAAAATTCAGGAAAAACTATTTCTTTTCTCCAATAATGTTTGATTTGGAAGATGACAAAAGCTTATCTGATTATGACATTCAAAATAAATGCTTTTCACTTAATATTGTATCTTAAAGGAGGAATACTATTTAGTTTTAAATGAAAGATTTCATAAACAAAAAGGAATGTGGGAAAATCTAAAGAGTATCAAATTGATATAATGCAGAGCAAAAGTGTAGACAGAGAAAAAAGAATTTTAGAAGTTTATAGAGTGTTGTCTAGATTACAATTGTATATGATAGTTGTTTTGCTAGGTGACTGTACCAAATCAAGACTAAGTTCAAATTCATTGACCATTAAGTATTTTTGGAAAATAGTATTTGAACAATAAAGATATTTTTAATCATTTTTATTAGTCACTCATTAGACTAAAGATTATCCAGTAATAAATAATATTTTGGTATAATGAAAATTGGACTACAGAAATATTCAATAAAGGTATTTATTTATTGGATATATTTCTGGTGCATTTGACCATTATTGAAAGAAATGATGGTGAGTATCCAAGTTAGTTCTCTATATTCATGGAAACTATCAGAATCTATGATTCCTTATTGAAAATTTCTTTATCAGATAATTAAATTTCTAGTCATCTTTACACTTTACCAGTATTACTCTTTTATGCAATTTTACCAGTTATATATTTCCAGGTTAAATTTATTGGTTATCTTCATGAAACCCACTTATAACTATTGAATGTTGCCAATTTCTCTGAAGAACATATATAAACAATATCTGGCTAAAAACTTGTATTGTTCTTTCAGAGTAAATACAGTCAGATTATTTCAATATATTTGTGGACTACTTTATCAATGACGGAAATGAAGCAAAATAGAATGCTATCTAAAACAATATTTTAATAACTTATAAACTATACTATGATTCAAATATTTTATTTGAACTTGGTATATAACCATTAATTTCAACAGAGTGAAATGGTGTGTGAATTTAGCGCACAGTATTTATAAGCTGCAGAAATGAAAAAAGTAATAAAAAATTAAAGGCTCTAATACAATAATACTAGTTGTAAACCTCATATTAAGATCCATTACTTTAATCTGTAAATAAATACATGGACAATATAAATAAAAATAGAAAAAATAAAACTTTATGTATGCAGATCAAGTAAATACATATGCTAGATAATACTATGAAAAACATTTGAAGAGTCAGCCAAGAACATTTTTAATGGGGGTGAGGGGGGAGGTGACGGAAAATGATTATTGGAAATTGCAAGAAATGATGGATGAGGTATTTATTGAATTGTGTTAGAGAATAAGTGTTTCTGAGATTTTGGTAATTATTTTAACCATATCCATTTTATTTACATTTTCCTACATTCATAAATTGTATATTTTCATAGATATGGAATCAATTGTTTCTTCATTTGATAGTTTCTACATATATATTTTTACTAACAGTTAATTTTTGGTATTTCTAGTCATTATATTATCCAAATGGATAATTGTTGGTTTTTATAAGTATGGCTGCCAGACAAACTACTCCTGGTTTATTACATTGTGTGTGGGGGCATTAGCTTTATGATACCAACTTACGATTGCCAGATATATCAGAGAGCACAAGTAAGTATTGCTCAAATCTCTGACTTGACTTATTTTATAGAAAGGGTTTTCTGTTATGGTAGAAGACTTCAAATGATATTGAATTGTGTGTATCAATGAATAATATATTTACTTAGCTGGAGAAATAAAATAAAAACCTGTAATTAATAAAAAAAACATTTAATATTGCCCAGAAAATATGCACTGCAAGTAATGCTTATATATATATATATATATATATATATAAGCATTACTTGCAATATTGAATTGTGTGTATCAATAAATAATATATTTACTTAGCTGGAGAAATAAAATAAAAACCTGTAATTAATAAAAAAAAACATTTAATATTGCCCAGAAAATATGCACTGCAAGTAGTGCTTATATATATATATATATATATATATATATATATATATATATATATATATATATATATAGTAGAAGACTTCAAATGATATTGAATTGTGTGTATCATTAAATAATATATTTACTTAGCTGGAGAAATAAAATAAAAACCTGTAATTAATAAAAAAACCATTTAATATTGCCCAGAAAATATGCACTGCAAGTAGTGCTTATATATATATATATATATATTAAATCATGAAAATGATTAAAGACAAAATGCAATGGAGGTACAATGTCAAGCATTTGATTAAAAAGAGAAGCATTGGAATTAAAAGTTGATGAATACTTTAATTCATTCTAAAATACAAGAAAAAGTGCAAAGAAACCAATTAAGAGGAGAAAGAGAAGAAAATTAAAATCCCATTATGAATGGAGATGAATAAAAAATTGATTATGAAAGATGAGACTAGTCTTGTAAATACTGATTATTTTTAATTCCATTATATATGGTGGGAGTGAACCAAAATATCTCTACAATAACAGATAATAATATAAGTCTACAAGGTTTAGTATAATTGTATAGCAAAATACTGAGTAAAAGAGGATTATAATTATTATAGTTTAAAATTTCTCTATGTCATCAAAATTTAAGTATCATTAAAATTATAAATCAAAATATGTGTAAAATTGATTACTTAGGGACAGTTATAATAATTATGTAGAACTAAAGAATCAAATAATATAATCTTATTTGGGAAGATGTTTAATTAAGGTCAGAATGTCAGGAACGTATAAAGTAATGTGAACATACTGGCATAAATATTTGTTCCAGTGAGATGAAAATTAAAATTCTTTTTAAAGGGAACTTGTAAATTATTTAAATTTATGAGATTTGTATTAGGAATTTAAGTACAAAAATTAATTAAGAAATATAATTGATGCGTTTACCAAAATTACAAAATTCAGGCAATTATTAGATTATAATCAATGTTTATCAAATAACACTGACAACTTGTGGGCTGAGTTTATTATTCATTCACTTATTAAGATTATTTAAGTGATTCATTTATCATCATATTAAAATCAGAGTGGAAAATTATATACAAAACTCTGAAGTGCAAAAAGGCTAAAGACTAATCTATTAGTATTTGATAAGTTAATGTTGAATTTATCCATAAGATAGACCCTTATTATGGCAGATTGAATTTTAACATTATAATTCATCCATTTTTTTAACTATGATATTCCTGAAATTTATGACTAAAATTATTTGAATGATTGGCTAAGTTTTTTTTTTTAATTCTTAGTTTCTCTCCGGCCATGAAACTTTATAGTCAATGTGAACATCTAGCTAAATGTTTGAATGCATAAGAAAGTAATCATCATTGCTTATTAAATCATGAGTTTGGAAAATAATTTACCTGTTTGAAATATATTGCCCCAAACAAAATGTTGACTATTAGAGATGTAAAACAATAGTATCAATGCTAAGGAATTTAGCAATAAAACAATATTTGATATATAAAATTATCAAGAGTACTGACATTAAAAAAATATACTGTATTAAATGTGAAAATTGTATCAATATTCTTATAAACTATAGATGAGGGTTTAAATTACATAAAACTTTAAATAAAGTTTTATTACTTTCAAACTATCTTTGTGAAATAATATTAGCCTAACATATTATAGCATATACTTACTCATCATTGCTATTTGATAAAATAAAAACATTTAACTTTTCTTCTTTTTTGAATAATTTGTGGGTACACAGCCGCCTTACAAGTAGTTGTCCCGGGTTAGCGGGTTCGCTTCCTAGCCGCTGCTATGACACATGAAAAAAAAAATTGAATATATACTTTTGGTGTCATTACTAACTCATTTCATTTGTAAAGTTAATTATTATTATTATTATTATTATTATTATTATTATTATTATTATTATTATTATTATTATTATTATTATTATTATTATTATTATTATTATTATTATTATTATTATTATTATTATTATTATTATTATTATTATTATTATTATTATTATTATTATTATTATTATTATTATTATTATTATTATTATTATTATTATTATTATTATTATTATTATATATACACATAAAATCTATGTAAACTCCACATCAATTTAGTCTATGAAATCAAAGTGTGGTATATATATATATTTCAACTTTGCCATGTGATAAAAACAAACAACAGATTTAGCTATTCTTTCTTTTAACAATTTGTGGCAGAATGACATGAATGAAGATATTTTATTTATTTCTATCAACATAAATATTTGTTTTATATTAATCAACATGTCCAGTCATTATTATGTGAGAATTATGTTTGCAAAATTGCATTAGACAACCAAAAAATGTAAGTGATGAGGTGGTGTTGGAAAGGCTTCAAGATATCGTTGAGTCTGTTGATCTAGGAAATTATGCTGGCATTTTCATAAAAACAAAGTTATGCTAGAAAAAAAAAAAGCAGCATAAGTTAAAAAAAATTTTTCTTTATTCCTTTTAGTTCTGTTATTTTTAATTTTTACAACAAATTTTTTTCTTTTTTTTTTGCAGATATGAAAATTTGATTAGTATTATTGACAGATGATGAGTCTTAGTATTGTTCAATAATGCTATTTCAATATTATTTTTGTTTCTTATCATTTTCATCTGTAAATAATAAATAAATCAGATTACATGTAATTGAATAGGAAGTAAGTAATGCTTCCAAGGAGTTATAAACTAAAATAAGCTCTCAAAAGAGCTTAGACATATAAAAAAAGAGCTTTCATTTCATGTTTAGAGGTTGTTTAAACTAAAGCTCTGTTTTGATCCTCTGAATATTTAAATAGTGATTATTAACATTTTGTATATCAAATATTTTATCTATGTAAGTACAAATAGGTCAAATATTACTGACCACCATTTTTGATTTTATATGTATACCATATATATATATTGGAATATATCTTTTTTTGTTCTACATGAATATATGTTATTTTATAAGCAAAAATGTTTTGATGTGTTGGAATTTCAGTTACACATTTATCTGTAATTAGTTGGTCAAATATTTTACCGATCTAAGTACAAATATAATTACATTTTATTGGTCTCAAGTATATATACATGTACTGAAATATGTTTTTTGATCTATATAAAAAAGTGTTAGAATTTCAATTATATAAATAAACTAGTGTAGAAATATTTTGCTATTCACAATTTTGTATATATTAAAATATTTCAAAACGTTTAAATTTTAATAGTCTATGTATATAAACATATATATTATTGATCTTGTTCTATATCTTAGGAATAATGGAATTACACCAAGTACCAGCTCCCAATACTATGAGTCATCAGACTAGAAATGGGTAGTGTTGGGAGCTCTGATGAAATGAGCTTCCAAAGCACAGATGAGGAGCAAAGTTCTAGCACTGATGAGCGATTTTGAGTATGATGATGATAGCACTGTTCTATGGAAGAAAAATGATATGAGTAATCTCCCTTAATTCCCCCCAAGGTTTCCTTTCAATGAGAAAATAGGCATAACTGTAGACATAAGTCCAGGTGCCGATGCTTTACAATTCTTTGAAATTTTTTTCGATGAGGCATTGCTCCAAAAAATTGTTGAGCAAACAAATCTTTATGCTGATCAGTGCCATGGTAAGGGCATAGGCATAATGAAATCTTGACCTTACATTTGGAAAACTACCTACAAAAAGGAGTTGGTGTTGTTTTTTGAAGTGTTGATGCAATAAATGCTCCTATCTTTGATGCCATAAATGCTATGTTGTTTCCATAGGTGCTATTACCTTTGACGCTGTAAATGCTACTCTTTGATGCTATTAATGCTATTATTTTTGATGCCATGAATGCTATTATTGTTGTTGCCATATGTGCTATTACCTTTGCTGTAAATACCATTCCCCAACAAAAAAACATGATGGTATAATAAAACCACTATCCAAAAGGAACTTTCAAGGCATTGACTGGTCCTGAACATCCTTGATTACATCCCACAGAGATTTATAATTCATGTGATTTTATTTATGATACACCATGTTTGATTTTATATATTTCACAAAAATCTGTATTTCTCTTTATTTTCATATATTTTTATACTAATTTTTGGATATTTCCATTTTATGGTTAGGTGTTACCAATAAAACTGGAACACTTTCATAGTCTTCAGCCATGTAATAATTCATTGGATGATTTCAAACTTGATTTGCTTCAAGTTTGTTTTGAATTTATAAATTAAAATGCTTTTGTTTAGTATTAGAATCTATATGTATTGCACTTTATATGACTTCAATTTTTTTTTTGACACAGATGAATCATTTCACTACAGGTATATAACAGATTTTAAATTTGCCAATGTGTTTTTTTTTTAATTATAAAACAGTAAATGTAATGAAAATTATAATTTAAAAACGCAAAAAAATAATTTTTATATGTTGTCAAATATATACTTAATGAAAATATGTTTTTTAAAAATCCCATTTATGAGTCAAAAAATCCTAAAATGCATGTATGGTGAAAAGGTTAAAAAACATAATGATAACTTTAGCAATAAAACATTTATTAAAGTCTTCTTTCTTTTTATTAATAATTTTCATTAATATAGCCTTATGTGTCATTCAATAATTTTTAAACAATATGAGAAATATAATTTTTTTTTTTTTAAAAAAAAGTAACAATATTAACATTTTTTTTACTTTTTTTTTTTTTTTACCTCTTTTATGATTGTATAAGGAGAAGGGGTAAATTATACAAATATATAGTAGGATAGTAGATTGCAGTGGGTAAATTAAAATTATAATCTTTAGTTTTGTCATCTCAATGAGTTAATGCTTTGATTTGCCTATTGCATAAATTATTATAAAACTATTTTATTATCCAATTTATTTTATAATTAAGATAATTCATTGACATCTTACACTATACTTTCTCATCAAAGTGAGTCATCATTTACTAAATTTATGTTCTTTGCCAAGCAGGATGATTCTCTGAACCATTGGTGCCTTACAAATTCACGAATTCACTGTAAGTTTAAATTTAAATTGTCAAAGAGCATTTGTGGATTAACATATTTATGTTTATTTATGAGTTATATATTTTGGTTGCTTAAGTACAACATTTATGTAGTATATTCATGATAGCCCAAATTGGCAAGCTATTCAGTGAATGACACTTCTTTTAGCTTTACATTTTGGCAGTCTTTATTATTTTTCCTTTATGTCTTGGCTTGTCAAACAAGGAAATATTGCTATTCATAAGACAATATTGCCTCCTTACTCTTGTTATGTTTTAGAATATTTTCCTTCACAATATTATTGTAACAAATAAGCTGATGATTATAAATGTTTCTCTTCTACCCATTAGACTATAATTTATTACACAACATTTGTCTTTTAGTACCTTTATTTGCTTCTGCTACATATTAATATATATTTAAAAAACCTGAAATAAGAAAAAAAGTATTAATTTTTATAATTTCTTTAGATAATAAATATCTAATAATTAAAATGAAACATATATGTACATACACTATATTCACAAAAATTATTACAAAACAATATAAGTATTACAGATTATATCATACCATCTTCAACCATAGCTATAATATATATATACAAGTTTTTCTTAAATTATTAATTAAATTAATTTTAAAAAATTTAAATTTTAACAATACAAAAAGGTTCAATTTATTTAAGCATACTGAATTTACATTAAATTTATTAAAAATACTTTTAAAAAAACTTCCATTTCCTTATTTTATTTCTATATTGAAATTTAATATTAGCACCCAATTGCAAAGTAATAATAAAAATAATAGATATTAAAAAATATTTTTTAATAAACTTTTTTATTTTACTTTGGACTAAAAAATATAAAATAATTGTTTCTTCAACCAAAATTGGGGTTTTTATATTTAACTTGAAATAAAAACTGGGAAGGGGTTCAGAAATTAGGGATTAATTTAATCAATTTCTGGATTCCCCCATACTCTTATTTCAAGTTAAATATAAAATCTCAACTGTGGTTGAAGAAACAATTATTTTGAATGTTTTTAGTACAAAGTAAATAAATAAAAGCATTTATTATAAAATATTTTTTTATATCTATTATTTCTCAATTTTAGCATTTTTATATTTTTTCAATTATTACTAAGTTAGCTTAATATTTGAAAGTAACATCAGGTGTATTAAATAAAGATGGTTTACAATATACATTTATAGATTTTAAAAACAATTTTTAAAAAATCAACTTTTAGAATCAAAAAAAAAAAATGTCACTTTTTAAAAAAATAAACTTTTACAATTAAAGATTTGGGTACTCATCTTATAGCTAAAGACGCCGTTCTATGGCATAGTTTTCGCACCAAAACACATTAAAATGCTGTTTCTGTGGCCGACATGTTCGAACCTGCGTTTTCTACAATACAACTTTTTTGTTATGCTACAGAATGCAGGCCGCTGTCGCATCACAGTACAGCATGTATGTCGCTAAGCAGCAATTACATTTTACGAATTCGCACAATTTATAAAATAGTTACGGCTTGATGAGAGTTTGTATTTGAATTGCATTGAAATGTTGTTTTCATTGGATTTTTTTAATTTTAAACTATTAAAATGTTCAGATCTTTTAAAACAATAATTATAAGACTTTTTACAATGTACTGTATTGAACTTTTATTTGGGTAAATGTTAAATATCTATATTTTTATTGAGTTGCAATTAGGTAACGTGTCAAGTAACGTACAGTTAGTAACATTCACGAGACAAAGAAGATTCTACCGTCTGTATATTTTTGAAGTAAAAAAGAGTGGTACGAGAAAAATATCCAGTAAGAAAAGTCCAAATGTACAGGTTTTTTTGTAAATTTAATAAAAAGCAAATATTATAAACATGTTTAATAAATAAAGAAGACATTTGTTTGTTGTTTAAAAAAGTTTGAGTTTCTTTCTTCTGTCTGAGTACAGTTACAATTTTGAATTTTTTTATTTTAGCATTACAAACAAACAGAACACTAACCTTAAAACTAACCCTAAACCTAAAACTAACCCTAAACTAACCCTAAATCTAACCGTAACAACTTTTACTTTTATTACAATTATAATTTTTTAGTTAAACAACAACAAAAAAATTCGTAACACAAGTAAAAAAATAACCGATAGAAAATTGATAAAAAAAAAAGCTGTAACACAAGTAAAAAAATAACCGATAGAAAATTGATAAAAAAAAAAGACGTAACACAAGTAAAAAAATATCCGATAGAAAATTAATAAAAAAAAGCCGTAACACAATTTAAAAAGTATACGATATAAAAAACACGAATCAAATTGTAATTTGTTGATTTTATTTTACATTTATTTTATTATCATTTAAATTGTATACGTTAATAAAAAATAATATTTAAAAAAGATGATTTTGTTTTGTTTTTATTTTTGCATTATAAAAAAGCACAGAAAAATTATTAAAATCAACGGTCCATGAATGTTCATATTTTATAGTTTTAGCATGAAAATGACGCCATCCTATACTTTTATAAGCAATATTTGTTTTTATTTCAGTTTTAAAAGATGACTAAACACTATAATGTAAACTTTTTTAAATATATATATACCACCCTCTTGCATGCATTATTGAAAACTTATTGAAGTGATATGAACATATTTGAAATTTGATATCAAAATATTTGAAATTTCATTTGCCAACTTCTTTAAATTTAAATACTTAAAATATTTTAGTGTCATATTGCATTGTCAATGATTTATAACAAATTTAAAAAAATTGAAATTATATTTAATATAAATATATTAAATCATGATTTCAAAATATTTACCAAATAAACAAACCAACAGAGATTGTAACTTACATAAAAATGTTTAATAATACTAAAAAATTAATTTCAATATTATAAAATTTAAAATACACAAAATAGTTTTAATATTTTATATAAAGCAAATAAATGTTACTGATACAAATATTTAATTATTTTCTTCTCAAACAAAAAAATACTGGTAACTATTAAAACATGAAATAATACAATAAATTTATTTGCAATATTTATATAAATTTTCTAACAATATAGAATGATACAAAATAAATATAATGGTCACAATGGTTGCAATATAAATTTTAACAAAATATGGAAATTTTTCTGGTGAGTAAATAATTAAATATAATGTTGGGAATGAACTAAACATAAAAAATTCCATAAGTGATCCTAAAATTACATTATAAGTCATTTTTATAACAATGTAGAAAAAAACAAACAATGTAAATGAAGAGGCAGGGAAATGAACAAAAATAGATGTAATAATTTCACAAAGAAAATTCAGAAATGTCAAATATCTATTTATTATATATATTATGGACATGGATTAGTCTAAAACCACTAAAACATCACATGATCACCATTTCCTATGCTTATATATACTATTAAAATAGCACCAAATGTATAGATACTGAAGTGGGTTCAGATCTGTATGACTATACAAGTGAATTAGCTTAGCGTAAAAGGATTATTGTGTTTTTGCTATAGTTTTGTGGTTAACTAAATAGATAAAAAGTACCTGCTGGAGGATTGCATTATATTTTAAAATCTGCATGCAGTGCTCTCAGATCCAAAGCTTCTCACTGATGAAATCCACAAGCTAGAAACTAGCCTGGAGATATTGGATGAGTAAGGATTAGATAGAAATTTTATGTACAAACCTTCTAGCATCTACTGATTACTATGGTTTGCACTGGAAGGCATTACTGTCTGGAGAGTTTGTATTGTACTTTATGAAAAATGAAATAATAATTTGCAACTTAACAGTTCATAATCAATATTTAACTATAATTTTAAAACTTTTGATAAGTAATTATTAAAAAACATAGTGTTAAAACGAAAATGGATGTTGCAGAATTATTAACTTGTAAATTATAGGAATGAATGATACAATATAGCAATAATCAGGGTAAATGATAAGCTTACTGTCAATAGAATATAGAAGATATAAAATAAGTAAAAAAATGATCATAAATTTCCAACTGAGTTTTTTTCCATTTCCTTTTACGTTCAAATATAGGAAAACTTCGATAGTAGTAAAAATTTAAAGATAGACAACTTTTGAAATTTTAGTTGATCATTCTAGAATATTTAAACAGGAAACTTTTAATAATATATATATATATTTCACGACAACTTAGCTTAATAATGGTGATCATAATTTTGAATACTAATAATGATAATAATTGTAGAAATAATCACCCATGAATAATTGTCCATAATTAATCATATTGATCAGGATCTTTGAGCATTTATATATTTTTCAATGAAATCATATGACTGGACACACCCACACACACAAAATAGCATATGAAAAAGAATCCAGTCTAAAACTCATAAGAATAATTTCAAAACATTGATAAAAATTTCATCTGTTAACTTTTTAGTTAAAAGCTAAAAGTTCAAAAAGTCTTATAATAATAATTTTCTGTCCCTTTACTAATTTACATTCACATGTATGTGTATGTATGAACATGTTATGAGAGAGATGGATGAAAGAAAGATTTAATATGCTTATACAGACATAATTTATATGGTAAGTTTTTTTTTTTTGTAATTGAAATATTTATTTCTGTTTTAACTTTTCATTATTGAGTTAACATTAAAGAGAAAAAATCTAAATTTATAAGTCCATATTTTATTGCAAAATCCTTTTTCCTCTTTTTTATTCCAATACATACTCCTCAATTTTCACCATACATAAAAATGTGCGTGCGTAAAATAAAGTAATATTAAATCTTCAAACAACTTACTATATATTATTTGCACAAATTAGGTAAAAAAATTGATTTCTAAAATAATCTGTAGATGGCGCTTTAAAAATTTGTTTCACTTCAGTTTATTTCATTTATTTGTAGTGTCGTTAGTTGTTTATTTAAATACGACCTTCTTCAATGCTATTAGAGTTTCTTTTATAAATGTTAAAATATTTTTAATAAGTATATGTTTAAATGTATATACATCTTTATTCTCCAAAACTCAATCAGTTATTCAAATCTTCTAATGTTTGAACTTTATATAGATTTAAATGATTTATATCTATTGCAATCGATTGAATCTCTTCACTAGTAATTACAGTTTCTATATCAGTTTAATGCTAATGTAATAGTAATCATGAATAGTGTGAATGAAGATGCAAAATGTTACATAGAAAGTTTAGGATGAATATAAATAAATCTAAACATTAAAACAATATCATTAACGAAGTATAGAAGAGATTAATGTGCTTTTAAATATTGGTAAAGTTGTTTAATTGATAATAAAAGTAATAGTAGTCAGCGTTGGTGGTCGAGTGGTCAGCACAACTGCCTTACAAGCAGTTGTCCCGGGTTAGCGGGTTCGCTTCCCGGCCGATGCTATGACGCATGAAAAAAAAGTAATGGTATTAAAAAAAAAATCGGAAAGGTTTAAATTGGCTTTTAATAAGGAGTAATTGATTAGATTTAAGAAGTAGGCTTGGTGAATACTTGTTTGGACAATTAGAAAGATAAGGGAAAAGATTGAAGTTTTAGAAGTATAGATTTGGAGAAAAAAAGAAATAAACTGGAAACACATAATTAACAATGTAAAATTGTTAAGAAAATTATGAGAAGTGGACAGCACTGCCCTTTGGATTTTGAGACCCCAGGAATAAATATGGAGTAGGGAGCCCAGTAAATAAAAAAATGAATGAATAAATAAAATCTTTAATTTTTAATACAAGAAAAGAACACATTCAACATTTATTCTTATCTAAATAATAATACTTAACTTATAATACATTAATATAAAAGAAAAACAAAATTAATATAACTTAATTAGTTCAGTGACAAGGGACTATTTTGTTACAAACTATCAGCTATTTGCCCGTTTTATAAAAATATCCAAATGGTAAGACGTTTGGAAATTTGATGCACTTCATTTATTTATAAGAACTTGCATCACATGTTGGTCTCTCGGCCTATTTTATTTATGCATAAGATAAAATGTATTGTTAAATAAAATAAGATAGCTTAGTGTAAGGCCCTACTAGCCTCTTGGTCCCTGGGTTGACTGACCTTAGGAACACTATTGGAAGTGAAGTTGGATTTCAAAGCAAAAGACTTTAAAAATATTTGAATAAATGAGTAAGTAATATCTATTTAGCTATGAACATACATATATGGGACAAAGATCATATTAACTCAAATGTAAAATAGTTTGCAAAAACTAACAAATGAAGTTGCAGTTTGAATATATATTTTTCCTCATTTAAAAGGTAGACATTTTGATATAATTTAGTATAATTTGAAAGGTATATGATTATTGTACTAGTGATTTTTCTACAATAATATTGCCTTAACTACCAATGAAATTTTAAAAATATTTTATTTTTTAAAAAAAAAATCAGTTGATTTATTGTTGATAACCTCACATAATTAGATTGAATTATTATTAAATTTGAGATTGGATTTAAAAGAACCATCTCTGTAATTAAGTTGGGTTATTTTATTATTAAATCAGGATTCAGATATAAAGTGAACATTTTCTAGAATTACTGTTGTATGGAAAGTGTACTGATTAACATAATTTCATATTAGATATATGTGCGTAACTATGCTACGAAGCTAATGATATGAATAATTGTGTTGTGTTTGTAAAGGTTGGGCATACATAGGATTATATCCAAGGTGTATTAAAAGCCAGGGATTTACACTACCACAAGTGTGTTCACTCATATAATCATGTTAGTGTTATAAAATGTAATTGAAAGATTAATGTTTTAAAATTAATTAAAATAAACCTTGGATTATTTATCAATAACTATTATTATTTGTTACAATATATATGAACTAAAAGTTGAATGGTAGCGGAGAAATGGTTTATTAAAGCAATTATTACCATTAAATTATAATAAATTATAAAGAAAATTATAATGTAAGCATGTGTTAGGAAAAAACATATCTTGTTTAATAATTATTATACTTTATAAATAAACTATTGCTTTTTATTTGTTTAAATAAAATGTTAACTTGTTTATATGTAATATGGTCTGGTTTCTACATATATTTCACTGAGAGTAGTTTATGTTCTATGTATTTTGACCAGATATTGTAATTAGGGGTTGTGTAGCAGTCATTATCATCATACATTTAAAAAAATCTTTTAAATGTTATTAAAATATACTGTAATGGTAATTAAATCCAGGGAAGTGGATGAAGCAGAATGAGATGGAAGTGAATAGTTGATTAACTAAAGCTCACTCTATACACAAACACTCATTTGCTTCTACTACCACACATTCCAAATGTCACACATTGGAGAATATGTTCTCTGAGTGATGGGGGGGGGCGGTTATTTTTTACAAGTCATGTGTGTAGCATTAATTATGTACTTTTAGTAGCAAGTGTTAAATATATCATGAAAAGTATTATAGAAATACATTAGTTAAGCATAACCAATTTGTTTATTTTATGAAATAGCAAGATGTTTTATTTTAAGCATGCTTCATGATAGGCATAAAATAACAATAAACAACTAAGTAAATAATGAAATAATTTATTAATGAAAAAAATCAAATAAATAATTAAACAAATTAATAGCATCTTCTTAGATTTCACTCTTGAATACTTTTCAAGATGGAGATTAAGTCAAATAATTTTTTACTTTTGGGAAATATATGTATTCAAGCACGAGTGCATGTGCGGCACACAAGTTTAAGTTTTTTTCTTTCTGAAACTTTACATAATAACTTCTCAGACATAAAAAAAAATTATCATTAATGTAGATGTAACTTCTCTAGAAATAGTTTCATTCATTTTATTCTGGGTGGATCACCATATAATTTGTTCAGCAAACCATTTCAATTCTAAATGTTTTATTCTTCTAGTTAATTCCTGAATAAAATAAAATGTTATTTTTAACCACTTCAAATTTCAGTTTTTTACTCTTTTATTTTTTGAGAGTTCAATATTTCTTTTCTCTTTTTCCCGTTTATTTGAATATTCAAAAGAAAACAATATAAAAACATTAAGGGCTCTTGCTTTAGATTATCTTATTGACTATTTGGAATATCTTTCTTCTTCCTTTAATTATCATTAAACAGAGCATTAAATGCAACTACACATAGTGTTAGTATTTTATTTCTTCTTAAACAAATTTTTTTGGCAGTTCTTTTACAAAGTTCCATTTAACTCTAGCAGTTTTTGATAGGGAAGCTATTTGCTTTCATCCAGCACTCCATATTACATAAAAATCCAATAATAAAAAGTATTTTTATTACCTTTAATAAATTAAAGTAGTTCTTCTTGTATAGTTTTAACTTGATAGATAATTCATTTATTTCCTCTTTGACTTCTAGTAAAAGTAAGAAAAAAAAAACCCACCTATCTCATTTTCATCTTTTCAACCTCATTTATATAAAATATTTTTTCTTTATTTATAGATTTTTGGGGATTGCCTCCACAACAAATTTATAAAGACTATTTGCATTGAAACAATGGGAAAAATAACTAAATGAAATATATCAACTTGTATATTTCATTCCTCCCTTCTTTTATTTCAATCCTTCATGTATGACATGTGTATATATGTGCATATATGAACATGCGTCACCAAAACTATCACTATGTAACTTTGGCATTGCCAATGTAATAGTTACATATCCCCTCCCATCAAGAAGTGATAAAGGGACTGTAAAACATTCCATTTCTCTTCTTAAATCACAATTCCATTAGTTTTTTATATAATTTTTCTTGACATTTTTTGTTAAATAAAGTTAGTGAAAAACCATTCAGCTGGTACTTCTCTATTTTACATGGTTTGCTGGATTCAAATCTTTGTGAGATGAGTCCTATTCAGGTTTTGCATTTCTTTATTTAAAAAAACTATGTTTTTATCATTGTCCAAAATCATTAATTTTTTTTCAATTAAACAAAAGTTGACAGAAAACAGGTCCCCATCCTTTGCATTTCTTTAATGTCAGCTTTCACATCTTCCAAAATATGTCCAAAGTGGAGTTGGTAACTTCTTGTATTTCACTTCTGTTTTTCCTTCATCTTGAACATTGTTAATTGCCTTCTGCTGATGTGTATTTCCTCTCTTTCTGTTGGATAGACCTCTTTCTGTTTTCTTTCCTTTTTTGTAGGTGTTTCACTTGTACTTGGGATAGGAGATGGTGGTGAATTCTTCAAGGGAACTTCTATCCATGACCTAGATTGATTCCTTGAGCATTGTATCAATCTGGATCATCTGTCATTCTCATAATTTCTTGGCTTCCATCTATAAAATTGGTATCTTGAATTATAGTCACCATTAATACTGACAATAGATGCATCACTTGGACTACCATAGAAAACTTACTTTCTTTACTCTGCTTATGGCATTTAAGAAATCTAGAATCTCTTTAATAGTCTTCCTGTCAGTACTAATAATCATCTGTTCAATCCTGTAAGGTAAGTTTGGCCATATAATCCTTATTATTTGATTTTCAGTGATTTCACATGCAGACAATATTTATAATTTGGTGACCTGGCTTCTGAATAATTGTTTATATGTTTTATGTCTTTTTATATGAAATTTCTGTTGCATAATCTGGTACTTTATGTTCTTGTCTTTCTTCCAACCAAAAGTTGCTATATTCCAGACAAGTATTTGACTTGCTTATCAATGAATTCCACCACTCCTTAGCCAGTCCATTTAAATTGTTATACATGATGGTTACTTGCTTTTTTTTTAATCAATAGATTTAGTTCAAAATAGCTTTCTAGACTGTCTAAATGCTCAATTGGTGTCTCTCCTGCATTATCTCTAAATATTTCTATTTTCAAAAATTGATTGATACATTTAATATTTTCACAAGGTTCATGTTGGTCTTTAACTAATGTATCTTCTTGCTTTTCTTGAACCATCATATCCATTATGTTATCTTTACTTTTCTCCTTGTATTGTTGTACAGTCTCCTTCCATTTATCATAATCGACTTTCATGTCATTAATAATGACAACCATTTCTTTTAATGAAGAAACCTACATTTAAAAATTCTTTATCATTTATTCATTCTTCACTTCCAGCCTCTGTAACCTTTCTCACAAGCTTAAAATTGTTTCTTGTACATGACCTTGGTAGGTTTTAATGGTTTTGTGAATCATGTTCTGGACATCCACATACATTATTTTCTCTATGGACTCTATCTTTTATTGAACTTGTTCATTTATTTGGTTTTTTATCTCTTCCTTCAGAGTGATTATATTTTTTCTATACCCTAAAATTATTCTTTCATTTTTTCTTTAATCTGAATGTACATTTCTTTTTGATTTTGCTTCATTTCTATTGTATTTTAAATATACATTTCCTTTATTACTTCCTGATTTTGTTCCATTTTATTATGCATTACTTTGATTTCTATCTGCATTTTTTCTTGATTTTCATTCATTTTTGCTTCCATTTTTTCAAGCATTTCTTCTTTCATTGCGTTATCTCTTCTATCATTTTCTTCTTTCATTGCTTTTAGTATTTCCTTGTTCTGATCCATTTTTGCTTCCATTCTTATTAATAACATTTCCAATGTGAGTGTGACTGTCTTTCCCTTTTTCAATTTCAGTTTTTAATTGTTTCCAAATAATAATAATAAAATCTCTTCTATATTTTATATACATATATGTACCACACAAATTCATCTTCTTTTCTTCTTTATTTAAATAGGATCTTTGAGCCTACATATTGTTGGTACTAACTTATGTAACAGTAATTAAATCCAGATAAGTGGATGAAGCAGAATGAGACAAAACAGAATGAGATGAAATGAATACTTGATTAACTAAAGCTCACTCTATACACAAACACTCATTTGCTTCTACTACCACACATTTTGAGCATCACACGTTGGAGAGTATGTTCTCAAAGCTATGGAGAGCAAGTGTTAAATATCTCATAAAAAGTATTATAACAATATGTTAGTTAATTATAACTAATTCATGTATTTTATGAAATAACAAAGTATTTTATTTTATAGATGCTTCATGGTAGGCATAACATAATAATAAACAGCTTAATAAATAATGGAATAATTTATTAATGAAAAAAAAACAAATGAAACAAATTAGTAGTATCTTCTTTAGAGTTTTCTTCTTGAATATTTTTCAAGACAGAGATTATAACACAAGTTAAATGTTTTTCTTTCTGTGACTTTACATAATAACTTCTCAGATATAAAAAATATATCAAAGATTTGAAATACCAGGCACTCTTAAACCTGGAACCTAATTGTAAATATAGGGGAATTGAACTCAGACTTTCAAACCCATTCACTATCCACACTATCTCATACCACCAATGCACATGACCACACACATGCAAAAAAGATAAATAATCACCAATATACGTATTTCATGCAAAACCAGCACTCATCAGTTGGTCCAGATTATCATATCCCATACATTTAAATGGATGCTGTCCTATACATGAGGGGTCAGAGTGACTTCAGGTCAGCATGGACATGACAACAATATTGGCATCAGCATGGGATTTGGGAATTCTATCATCAGATTTTCAATGGTATAGGTGGCTGAAGAGTTGGAGGTTGGAGTAGATTGAAGCCTGTCCATTAAAGTGTAAGGACTTTCTGTCTTAATATAAACTGAATACTTATTATATATATGTATGGGTGATGATAATCTGGATCAACTGATGAGTGCTGGTTTAGCACAAAAGGTGTATATTGGTGATTATTTATCTTTTCTGCATGTGAGTAGACATGTGTATCGGTAGTATGAGACAGTGTGGATGGTGAAAGGGCTTAAAAGTCTGAGTTCAAATCCCCTATATTTAAAAAATATATTAATTTATATGTAACTCCTCTACAAATAGTTTCATCCACTTTATTCTGGGTGAATCACTATATAATTTGTTTAATGAATCATTTAAATTCTAAATGTTTTATTCTTCTAATTCATTCCTGAATAAAAGATAATGTCATTTATAACTGTTTCAAATTTCAATTTTTCACTCTCTTGTTTTTTGAGATTTCAATATTCAAAAGAAAACAATATAAAAAATTATGGGTTTTTGCTTTACATTATCTTATTATCTATCTGGAATGTCTTTTGTCTTCCTTCAAATATCAGTAAATAGAACATTAAATGCAATTATATATAGTATTAGTATTTTATTTCTTTTTAAACAAATTTACTTGGCAATTTATTTACAGAATTCCGTTTATCTCTAGCAGGTTTTACTAGTTGATAGAAAAGTTACTGGGCATTGCATTAAGGATAAGAACTAATCTATTTTCTTTCACACAGCACTCTATATTACCTAAAAATCCAAATATAAAAAGTATTTTTATCACTTTTAATAAATTAAAGTAGTTATAAATTTACACTTCTTGTATAGTTTTAACTTGATAGATAATTCATTTTATTTCCTCCTTGATTTATAGCAGCAGTGAGAGATAGAGCAAGAGAGAGAAAAAAAATCTGTCTCATTTCTGTCTTGAATATGTTGGTGGTCTAGCGGTTAGCATAGCTGCCTTCCAAGCAGCTGGCTTAGGTTCGCTTCCCGGTCAACGCATTTGACATATGAAAAAAAAAACTTCCCTTTTTTATTTCAATCCTACATATATGTACATGTATATATATGCATATATGGCACCCATACATTGGTTATCACTACGTAACTTTGATATTGCCAATATAATAGTTACAATATAAATAACAAACATATTTCCACATATTTCCTGATGTTTAAAGTCAGGTGGCACCTGAATCAATTAAAATAAATTAAACTAAATTTAAATATCTATAAGCTGACCATTACAATATATATTTATATTTGTGTGTATGTACGCATACATACATGAACTATAAATATCTAACTTTTAGCTTGCCTTCTATTAGGATAATATATTTTTTAGTAACTGCTATCAATATAAAATTAATTGTAATTAAAGTTGGTGCATGTTTGTATGTAAGGGTAAAATAGCATGCATCAACTATAGAGAATGCATAAAGTTTTATTTGCACATCTTAAAAAGTTAAGGTCATTATTATTTTTATTATAAGAACTAATAATTACAATTAAGAAAAGGCTATATTTTGAAAAAGTTGTAATTTTTATGATGCAAATTAAAATCCACTTGTATATATACTACATAAGAGAACTGAAAACTGAATCTCAACAAAAACATAACAAGAAACAATTGATTTTGTTCTCTCTTTTGAAATGTAATAGCTCAAAGAAGAGAAATGAATGTTTTCAGTTGAATTAACATTGAAATTACTTGTAGGAGATACTGTGTTCCATGAAGTATTGTTGAGAAAATAGTTGTTAAAATTAAGTATCATTCAATTATAAGTTCAAAATTTTTTGTGTGGTTTCAAAATAAAAAACTTTGCAAAGTACTGATTATGGGAAAGGTTATAGAAAATTGTACTTCAAATAGAAATATGTGATCACTGCTTTGTTATAAATAGTCTCCAAAATCTTGGTAAATAAATAAATTCAAAAATAAGTTGGAATCAAATTGCAAGAATTTATTGATAAATCAGAATAGATTTAGCCTTAATACTATTACATAGCCAGCATTTCCCTTTTATTAATACTATGAAGATCCTATCTTGAAATTCTAAAACATTTTACTGATTTACTAATCTAGTTATACAGATTTGACATTATGCCAGTATTTACATTTTAGTGGTGTCAGTTTTATATTAAATGCTGACAAATTTTTATCTTTTGGTTTAATTCATGCTTACAATATCTGACTGTGAAATAAAAAGAATGCATTAATCTTTGTAAAAGCATATGTTGAATATAATCAGAAAAAGCCAAGATACATGTTAGTATATACTGTAATGGTAATAAAAATTAGGCATCATATGGGGAATGGGAAAATCATCATCATCCTCTGCACTTATCACAAATATAAAATACCTAATCATTAATGAGAAAATAAAATGATAAAATATATATAAGCAGAGAGAGTCATGAGATCAGCATTGACTAACCATAAGTAGTTATAACAAATATACTTATAAGTTGCAGCACCAGTAACACACAAAATAATAACTCATCAACAATCAATCAATCAATACTCAATAGTCAACATTGTAACTGGATTTAAAAGAGATACATTACAAAACAGGCTACTTATCTAGCCATGGCCATGCTCAGGGCAGAATATAACACAATACTCTGGATGCATCTACCTAAGTGTTAATCCATAACTCAAAATAAAAAATAGTTCTGAGATACTGTGATATGCTAATCATCTCTGCCCACACAGTAATATTAGTATACTAGCCAAATATAAACTTTAATTTGTAATAAAAAATAAAATATAAAATGTAGTGAATGTACTTTAAAGGTGATGCTGTTATGTCATCCAGAGTTATCATCTGAATATCTGAACACCAACAGAAATCTCTACATACAAAGAACAAATCATTATGCTTGACACTAGCTCAAGAAACAAACTCTAGAGACTGTGAACAAGAGATAAATAAGTATAACAGCTAACCACAAGTAATTTAAAATAATTTATAGGCTTACTCTACTATAATTAAATAGATTTATTGATATAATTTAAAAACAATCCCTCAAATTATGCTGTATTGAAATCAAGTCACACACTGTCAATTCCTGAAACAGATAAATGGAGGAATAAAGGTGTTAATACTAGAATATTTTTAAAACAATTATTTATTAAACTAACTGATTAACAATAAAAATATTGTGAAATGACATGATAATATGATAATTCAAATTTATACATTTTTATCAAAAAATATAATTTCATATAGCAAAATGATTGACCATTTGATTTTTATTCATTAAATTAATTAAGTTATCTTCTTTTCAATAAGGAAAATTGAAAAACAATTTTTTAATCAGAGATAAGAGCATTTTATTTATTTTAACCTTTTTTCACAGAGATAAATTAGTTTAACATTTATATAATTTTGGAGAGAAATCAATACAAAAACATATTTAAAAAAAATGTTATCTTAAAAAATTATTCCTTATGATTGTTATTTATTAAAAAAAGTACGTAACCAAAATAAATTTTTAAATTGGTTAAAAACCTTCTTATAATTTTGGGGAAAAAAATAATATAAAACAAAAAAAACATAGAGACTGTAAATAGTCAAAATAAGAATCATAGATCACATGACCCAATTCTCTTAAGCTTGTAATATATAAACAATGAGCATTTGCCAATTGCTCATTGTTAAAAAACATGTTTCAATTTTAAAAAAATACTAATAAAATTATTAATTATTACCAATTGCTACTTAATTAAAAAACTTATAAATTTAAATGTAATGTATATATTAAAAAAATACCTTTATCTATAATTTTTTTGACTACTCCTTTAACACTTCTAATTTCTAGCTTCCATGTGGATTTTCTTCTTGAAGGTTTCTTAAATCCAGGCTAATGTACACAGCTATTTTTTTTTTCATTTTGGCAGTAAAATATTTACCAGGCTAACACACAGAAAGAATTTATCCATTTTTTTTCTTTCTAATAAATTTTCCAAATCAGGCTAATACATAATAAAAGACATTCATGCTCTTGGGTGAAGACAGAGTTAGTTACTGATTACTTCATAGATATTTTTCTTCTTTACATATTTCTAGTAAGCTGTTTACATGAAGAGATGATGTTTAGTTGTTAGACAAAATTAGCACATAGCTGTTAGATAAATATCACTTATTTGTCTTCAACTTGAAAGATTTTTTTACAGCTAAACTTCTGCTTTTCTTTTTTAGCAGCTGAATCAGAAATGACTGCTCTCTTCAACAGCTTAAGACCTTCTGCTGTTCTCTTCAACAGCTTGGTTGAGACTGACCTTTTCTACCAGACACTGAGATCTTCTGATTTACTCACTCCCCTATTTTTGGAAGAGTCCTGTCTCCTACAAATCACAATTATATCTCCTACATGCCAAACTTTATTACTAACAAATTGGGTTTATTTTTACAAATACATTGTTTAGATATTTCCATCCTTCAAACTAAATCTGGAAAACAAATCAAAAAAATTCCCTTACAATCAGTTAATTACACTGACCCGATAAACACTGCCTATTGTTTTGTAAAGATATAAAGAGAAAAGAAAGAAAAAAACCTCTATAATTAAAGTAAAATTTTAAAAAAAATGTTAAAATCTTATATATATATATTCTCTTTTAAAAATATTACTAAACATAATTTATTCACTTCACCTCTGTTAATAAATTAAAGTTACAATTGCTTAACAATTTACTGAAGAGAACATTATTTTCTCAGTACATTTTTTAAAATTAAATTTAATATTGGTAAATAGTTAAAATTAGTGAAGAGAAAGAGAGAATAAAAGAAATTATTTATTTTATTATATACTTTTTTCTCTCTTTTATAACTCTTTAAAATATCATATTAAAATATTCATATTATTATTAAAAATTTAATGTTTCAGAATTCTCGTATTATCACGTGGTACATAAAATATTTATATTAAACATCCATTATTATAATATAAACATATAGAAAATTAAATATTACTTCCCTATTAATTAAATACATTCTATGTTGGCCAATGCCCAAAATATTACAATACCATCCTATCTAAATAATTATTGATGCATGTAGTTAACATACAACTGAATTTACTAAAATAGACAGTTAGAATAGTGTTATATCTATCTATCTATCTATCTATCTATCTATCTATCTATCTATCTATCTATCTATCTATCTATCTATCTATCTATCTATCTATCTATCTATCTATCTATCTATCTATCTATCTATCTATCTATCTATCTACCTACCTACCTACATACCTACCTACCTACCTACCTATCTATCTATCTATCTATCTATCGATCTATCTATCTATCTGTCTGTCTGTCTATCTGTCTGTCTGTCTATCTGTATGTCTGTCTGTTGTCTGTCTGTCTGTCTATCTATCTATCTGTCTGTCTGTCTGTCTGTTGATCGATCAGTCTGTTGATTGATCAGTCTGTCTGTCTATCTATCTATCTATCTGTCTGCCTGTCTGTCTGTCTGTCTGTCTGTCTATCTATCTGTCTGTCTATCTATCTATCTATCTATCTATCTATCTATCTATCTGTCTATCTATCTATCTGTCTATCTCTATCTATCTATCTATCTATCTATCTATCTATCTATCTATCTATCTATCTATCTATCTATCTATCTATCTATCTATCTATCTATCTATCTATCTATCTATCTATCTATCTATCTATCTATCTATCTATCTATCTATCTATCTATCTATCTATCTATCTATCTATCTATCTATCTATCTATCTATCTATCTATCTATCTATCTATCTATCTATCTATCTATCTATCTATCTATCTATCTATCTATCTATCTATCTATCTATCTATCTATCTATCTATCTATCTATCTATCTATCTATCTATCTATCTATCTATCTATCTATCTATCTATCTATCTATCTATCTATCTATCTATCTATCTATCTATCTATCTATCTATCTATCTATCTATCTATCTATCTATCTATCTATCTATCTATCTATCTATCTATCTATCTATCTATCTATCTATCTATCTATCTATCTATCTATCTATCTATCTATCTATCTATCTATAACACACACAAACAAGTTCAAACTTTTGATATTTTTGCAATTTCAGGCTTTTATTTTAATATTATAAGAGTTAAATGTGATTGCTCATTAGTCAGGAATATTAAATCCCAAGTCCTTCACTAATAGCAATAAACTAATATGAGTATGTATCACTATTATTTAATATCCATTGATTATTGAAGATTATAATAGAAACAGCAAATTGGTGTTTTAGAAGGATTCAAATTTTGTGTCTTGAAAAATATGAAGAATTCTGAGAAGCCTCATTAATCCTGTGTTCTTCAGGTTAAGAAATCGAGAAATATTTAACTTTTAATTCTTTTTATACAAAATTTAACAGATAGCCATTTATAGATTTTATGAATGGGTAGTGAAATAAAAGTTTTAAATATACTCTCCAAAATCATAACTATAATAAAAGAGTACATTTAAATGAAATCAGCAGAACTCTAAACTTGAACGTGAGTAAAGTGATTGATATGGAATAATATTTAGGAATTCAAAATTCTCCCAATTTTGATTAAATTTATTTTGCTAGTTTGAGAATTATTAGTACAAGTTATAAAAAATGGTCTTGAACAAAAACTATGTACCTCATGTATTTATGGGGGAAAAAATTGTGCAATTCATAGTCTAAGTATTGTAATATACAAAAAATATCTTATTGAATTTATGAGTGTCTCAGATACTTCTACAGTATAGTGCAGAGACTTTAAAAATAAAATATGACCATAAACCTGTTGCTAAAGTCTGAAACCTAAAATATATATATTGTGACGTGATCTTTATATCATTAAAAGTATTATAATCTTAATTAATTCTTACTATAAGGCAGAGTGAAGGACTATATGCTTATAAAGATTTCAAAAGCATTTGAATGCTTCGATAGTAGTAGAAATCTCCTTTATCTCATTATCAGATTAAGATATAATAGATTAAAAATTAAAGATATTATCACAAAAGGCATCAGACTTGGCAACAATCGGTTTTCTTCATTGATGATATCATCTCCAAAAGGATTATTTGGACAACTTTCATTTAATATGATTTTTTTTATATCTTATTAAAAAGTAGATGAAAATAGTCATGTCGGAAAATCAGTGATATACAGAACTTTATCAATAGAATTGCTTGAATGATAAACTTTACCAAAGCTCTCTACATAATGATAAACCATTTTGATCAGATCTGTGTGAAATGATTTTATTTTTATGTATCTTCAGGTCAATGAAAACACAAAATAATTGTTATTTGCATGGCTTTATTTTTTTTTTTGTCATGGTTTAATGGTACATATTTTTACTTTTCTCTAGGTCTCTTTGAAAATCTAATTTATTATTTATTCTAATATTGATTTCATCACTTTTATATTAATATTCTCTATTTAAATTTTCTTATAGATTTTTAAAGTCAATTCATAATAATTCTTTAATCCACTAAACATCACATGATCACCATTCTTTATGCTTACACTAGCTGTTTACATAGAGGCAAAACTCTCCATACAATAGTGCCACTCAGTGCAAACCAGAGTAACAATGGAAGGAGGGGGGTTTGTGCACAAAATTGCTATCTAGTGCCTACTTATCCAATATCCCCAGATTAGTTTCTAGCTTGTGGCTTTCATTAGTGAGGAGTCTTAGATCTTGCATTGCACCTAGATCTTAAGATTTAATGTGATCCTCCAGCAGCATTAACTAACTATAAAGCATCGAGTCCAAAATGAAAACACAATAAAAAGGTGGTTTCTGGAGGGTGCATTAGACCCTAAGATCTAGGTGAAGTGCTCTCAGATCCTAGGCTTCTATGCTACAAGCTAGACTCTGGCTTGCACTGAGTAACCCTACTGTATAGAGAGAACTGCCTCTGTGAATAATTCTTTAAAATGGTAATTTTTTCACTACACTTCTTTAATTATGTACATCTCAGTCAAACTATATTGAAAAATAAATCATCTTAATTTTTTTAACTTACATTTAACATCTGCAATAACAGCAGTAATCCACTCTACATCACTTATATTTATTTCCCTCATCTAATATTAAATGTTACATGTCTTTAGAAAAAAATTAAACTTTATTTAAATTTGTCAATTATGTTCAATTGTTGGTAATAGCACACAGGTCAGTACATTTTGAGTGGTATTATTCTGTATTTGTCAGTTGTTGCTGGCCTGATCAATGATAATACTTGCATGGGAATCAAACCTGGATCTTTAGATTCTTGAATATTGAATTTTAAGGTAATACTGTAATCAATTGAACCATTCTGTCAAAGACAACAATCAGTAGAAATTTTATATACTTTCTGATTTTTCCTTTTCCTAAGAGCAAAGTTAATTAGTGTTTTTCAGACATTATGTAGATTCACACTAAGTTGACTTATGGGATTATTTGCTATTGTCATTCTTAGATGTTCTTGTGATAAAACCCCTCCATGGCAAAATCAAAACTGTAGTTTACAGTAAACCCACATATATAAGAATATATTTAGCATATACATGCAATCACCAGAAACACAAACATGGAATTACATTATTACTATGGAAAAGAACAAAAGAAGTTAAAACCAGTAATTGGAAAAAGATCTATGTAGAACAAATTCTTATGAAGTATAGTTATCCATCAGATGTCATTAAGAAAACCTTAAATAGACAACAAAAAAAACCATAAAAATAAACAAAACAATTGTTGGTGCTGTAGTGGATAGATAGGAAAAGATATAAAGAAGAAAATTCAAAGAAGTTACTCACACGACAGTGGCAAATATTTGTATAAGTCAGGCTAGTGTGATGATATAATGTCTGGAAACTACTAATTAACTTTGTTCTTAAGAAAAAGTGGAGAAATCAGGAGTAATTTCATGGATAAGTATATGAAATTTCCATTAATTGTTGCCTTTATTGGAATGGTTCAGTTGGTTAGAGCAACTTCATTCTGACCTGCCATGCCAGGCATCACTAGGCCATTTGAATATGTACAGGTGAAGTTTATATTTTATCTAACTGAAAGCCTCAGCCACTAGATCTTGGAAGCTGAATTTTATAATATAACATTGCAAATTTAAGATTTCTCATCTTTGAGTTTTAAAATATTATTAAAAATAAAAAATATATATAAAGTAAGCCATTACCATAACTAATTAAACAACAAAAACATTTTTATTATGTACACATACATTTACAAAAAGAATTCTGAGGACTGAATCAATTCTTAAATATATTTAATTTAGATTATATGCACAGATGTATGAATTCAACCAATTTAACACTTTTATTATTTTACTAATATTAATATGCTACATAGAATACACATTTAAACAACTCAAATCTTTTAATTCCAGGTTAAAAGTTTGCCCAAACCAACACTAGTTTATTGATATATCAATGTGATCAATGCAAAATGAGAATGTTAGACAACAATCATGCTGACAGGAATTTATATCTGTAGCATGATATCATTAAAGAAACAATGATCCTCATCTGGTACAGGAATGTACAGCTGTCTGGCAAGGTTATCATCTGAAATATATTTGAAAAGAAATGTTCTATAATGGGGGATAGCAGTCTTTGTCAGCTTACTGTTCCAACCAGAGTGTAAGGACTCAATGGCATAGGAAATATATCTACAACCATTGACAACCCAATAGCTACCATTTTCAGGCTATGCATTAGTTGGGTGATATATCCTTTATGCTAATAAGGCACAAGAGAATGAGAATCCAATGTGCCTCCCCAGATTATATTGACATAAACACCGACTCAATATGAAACAAGTAGCCCAAAATTAACTAACTTAAACAAACAATCTTAAATGAATTTATGCAACCATCTACACCTATATTGAAATTGATTAATTTAATTTAACAAGAATGGAAATAAATGTAGCAAACTTATTATACCTAAAAATATTAATGAGTAATTTAGAAGTTACTTAGTCAGACAAGAGATTTCTTTTAGGAGTTAAGTGACGTTTAGAATTAATACTTGAAAAGTTCGCATTTTAACTTAATAGTTCAAATCTCACTTTTTAAAAAAATGTTCATACTTTCCATGCTGTCAGTTTATTGGAGTTCATCTTTGTGGTCCTTGATGCATCACATGACTTAGTTCAAAGTTCATTCCATCATATATTAATATTGTTATCAGTGGAGAAGAATCCAATGCTTGCTATTTTCTGGGAACCATTATCCTGGAGGCTGCCTTAGTTGGTGCAAATATGGGAAATGAAATTTATTACATGACCCCTACATTGTGGAGATCTGCAATACATGAATTAAATATTTTTAATTAACACAAGTAATCAGCAAGAGCAAAAACTAGCAAAATTTTTCTTTCTTTTTATATCATTTTGAATTGCTTATCATTGAATTCCAGGACCGATCTTGCCTGGCTTGGCACTGTTCTTATTGGTGATGATGGTTTTCTCTGTGGACCATGTGTTCATTCACATCATTATTGGCCAGTTTGCTTCATAGTAGAAAACACCAAATTTTATTACTAGTAGTTTAATTTATCTCTTAAATGACTTACAATTAGTGAAATGCTCTAAAGGCCTGTTATTATATCATTACATTTTAATAGAAAATCATTTCTATTCTACTAAGATTAAAAATAACTTTTAATGGAAAATAAATTAACAGCTTTTGGTTTTTTTTTTACATTCCTTCATATAATCTTTTATCTTTAGATTTTTAACTTTAACTTACTTTAAGTAATTATTTAATTAATTTACCATCTGTGCACTTTATATATATTGATTTAAATAAAATTATTTATTGATTTTTTATATTTTTATTTGAGGGTGATTTTATTCATTGATCTTTTCCCTTTTATTTGAAAGTGATGTAACGGCATATATGTATACCATTACAATATATATATATATAGTTCCTGATGTAGTTCATGATGCAAATAGCTTGACATGAGTTAAAAATCTTAGGATTATTGGAATTCATTAGTTTGAATGTTATAATAAATGCCAAATTATTTAAATATATATGACTGATGAGGACCAATATCCAGAAAATTATCTTGTTGACAGTTTAATATGTGGCCATTAATTATTTCAATATATACAAATGGTGTACATCTAGCGTTGGAAGAATTATTGATGTTAATTGAAACATTAATTAATTATATGGCCTCTATTTCTATAATCATGATCTATTGAGTTTATTATTACATAATATTTATGTTATTCTCCATGTTGATTTTATTTTCAGTGCAAACATTTTGAATTAGTAAATTTATATTAAGTATACAATCTTAATAGAAAAACTATATGAAATAGATTTTCAGTTATTTTCTCCAATTCAAAAAGAAATAGCTCTCTAGCATTTTCCACTGAGAAATAATAAAAAAAACAACTAATATTCACTTGGTGATACTAATTTTAGGTAATGATACTTTTTTTTGTTTGTTCTAATATCTAATTAAAAATAGCAAGATTGTCTGTTTAGTCAGACACAAAAAAGCTTTATTGAATTTAAATCCCACATGACAGCCAACAATCATAAAACGTAAAACGTTATATATATATATATATAGTTGGTTTATTAAGTAAATTATATACTCTCTAGCCAAAGCATAAGATAATATATATTTTTTAAGTTGCAAAAAAATGATCAGCCCATCTTCTTTCTTTACCTTATTTTCTTATATAGCAATCTTTCTCAACATGTGTGTCATGACCTATTTTGTATGTCATGAGAGTTTCTCGTGCGTGTGTTGGCAAAATACCAAAATTTATACTAAAAATTAATTCAAGCTTACTAAAATTAAAAATACATAAAATCTAGAAAAACGTTGACAACTTACATTAATTCCAAAAAATGTGTACTCAACTACTTCCATCACCTCAGTACGAATTTAGTGTGCTATTCTTATTAATTTGTAGGTTAGGTTAGCCAGTGCGAATATGTTGATTTTGCACCCAATTCATATTGCACATTTTAAAAATACAGTTATTGCAACAAACTAGTCAGTAGTAAGCAATTTGTCATTGGCAGTCACAAAGTTATAAAGTATATTTTACTGATTAACTACTCCTTCTCTGATCCTATAGTAATAGTTCTATCATTATTACATGTTATTTATTATAGATGTAATAAGTTCTCAAAGACATGTAATGTGTCTCTTATTTATAAAATTATGAAATTCAGTAGCTTTATAAGATAAATAATTATTATTTACAATTTTTTTTTTTAAATTAATATACTTATGTCAAAATTTAAATAAGCATTAAAATGGATAATTTTTTAATTAGAAAAGGATGGATAATTAAAGATAAAGGAACTGATAATGATGATGGAATCAAACTGGCAACTGCTTCCAAAAAATCTCAAATAGTATTGTTGAAGATATGATGAAAAATATATAGCTTTGGGGTTTTCATAGGTTGGTGATAAAGATGGTCCTACACCAATTTATGTTGTTGTAATGAAAAACCTTCCTATGCTTCTGGTTCATAATAAATTACAATGTTATTTAGCTACAAGATATCCAAACCTATTAACAAGTCTTCTGATCATTTCAAAAGACTGTTAAATTCAAAAGATAAACAAGCACAACTATTTAAAATATCTCAAAACCTCTGGAAAAGCACAAGAATGTAGTTTCTTAGTTGCTGAACTAATAGCACAGAGAAAAAGCTCATATATTATTGCTGAAAATGTAATCTTACCAGCTTGTTCTTTCATGGTGAAAACTTTATTAGAGGATGATGCAAAAAAGAAAATTCTAAAATTTCCTCTTTCTAATAACACTATTAGCATGCAGGATTCAAAATATGTCAGAAGATATAAAAATTCAAGTAAGAGAAAACCTAAAGTCTGATAATATATTTGCATTTCAAATTGATGAATCGATAGATATAAGTGGAAAAGTGCAGTTAATGCCATTCATAAGAATTATTATTAATGGGATATGATTAATCAGCTTTTCTTTTGTAAAGAATTATCTGAAAGAATGATGGGAAAATATATTTATAAAATAATAAACAATTACATAAAATGTTCTAATTTAAGTTGCAAATCTTGCATAGAATTTGTATTGATAGAGCAAAGTCTATGAGAGGTTCAATAAAAAAAATCTGTTGTTAAAGCTAAAGAATATAATCCAAATATTATTTCAACTAACTGTTTTTTATATCAAGATAGTTAATTTCTAAATGTATTGTCAATGACTTGCAAATTGTTCTGCAGTAAGTCATTAAAATGGTCAATTTTTTCAAAAGTAAACCTCAAATTTCCATATTTTCTAAATTATGCCGAAACTATGGAAGCAGATTACTTAATGTTGTTATTGCATACTGTTGTGCAATGATTATCAAAAGCCAAAATGTTAGCATGATTTTAAAAATTGCATACAGAATTTCTTGTTTATTTTAAAACTGAGCAAAATGAGTACAAAAATTATTTGAGTAATGAAGTATGGTGTTCAAAGTTGGCATTTCTGGCAGATTTGTTTGATCATCTGAATGAACTAAATTTAAGCTTGCAAGGAAAGCAAGAAAATATTTTAGTATCAACTGACAAAATTAAATCTTTCAATGATAATTAGGTATGTGAACAAGGAGAATAACAGACAGAAATCTAGCAATGTTTCTACTAATGCCAAAAACTGAAAGTTAATAACTGAAAAACATTAGAAAAAAAAAATTCAGCATTATTCTCCATCTTTGAAACTTCACAAATATTATTGGATTAGAAATCCTTTCTTAATTAACAAAAATCCTGACCAATCATTAATAATATCAGAAAAAGATTGCATAGAAATAAGAACTGATAGAAATTTAAGAATAGAATTTGATGAAATGAGTGTACCAGCATTTTGGATTTAAAATTTCATCTGGATTTGCAAATATATCAACAAAGGCTTTAAAATTTTTATTGCCTTTCTCTACTTCATATTTATGTGAACTGGCATATTAATCCATGACTGAAATTAAAAGCAAAAAACCTGAGAGAACTACTTTCCATGGAGCAAGAGCTCAGAGTTTCCTTATCTACAATTCATCCAAAAATAAAGAAATTACACAAAGAACAACAAGCACAAGTATCAAGAACTCAGAGTTTCCTTATCTACAATTTGTCTTATATATGAAGAACAATAAAGTATTATATTAGGATTAAAACTTTTTGGTGTTTCCTTACCTACAATTCATTAAAACAGGCAAAACTCAGTCAAGCATTGGTGGTCGAGAGGTCAGCAACAGCTGCTTTACAAGCAGTTGTCCCAGGTTAGTGGGTTCATTTCCTGGCTGATGCTATGACACATGGGAAAAAACAGGCAAAAATCTCTATATGTATTGTCACTCAGTGCAAGCCAGAGTAATCCATGGATGCCAGAAGGCTTGTGCCTACTCATTCAATATCTTCTAAGTGAGGAGCCTTGGATCTGAGAGCATTGCACCTAGATCTTAGGATATAATGCAACCCTCCAGCAGCCACCTTTTATTTCTATAAAACAATTGAGTCTTAAATTGAATAACACTATAATATTTTCAATCCAAGCTCATTAGCATATATAGTCATATAAGTCGGAACTCAGTTCGGTACCTATACATTTTGGTGTCTTTGGTTCTTTAATAACCATAGCCACCACTACCCTATTAGGCAGGATTGGTTTTAAGCCAATAAACATCACATGATCACCATTTCTTATGCTTGCTTATAACTTATTAAAACAGGCAAAACTCTCTATACATATTGCCACTCAGTGCAAGCCAGAGTAATTAATCGATGCCAAAAGTCTTCTGATTACTCTGGCTTGCACGGAGTGGCAATATGTAGAGAGAGTTTTGCCTGTTTTAATAACAGTTATAAGCAAGCATAAAAAATTGGGATCATGTGATGTTTATTGCTACAATTCGTCCAAGAATAAAAAAATAGTGCAAAGAACAGCAAGCACAAGTATCAAGAACTCAGAGTTTCCTTATCTACAATTTGTCTTAGAATAAAAAGTTATATGAAGAACAATAAGCACAAGTTTCACATTAGGATTAAAACTTTTTGGTGTGTTTTTTTTTTAAATATAAATATTACATGTGATAACATTTATTTCTTTAAAGTAAATATAAAATATATGTATTTTTTTTTTTTAAGTTTTTGTCCTAAAATTTATGGTGTGTTGCAAAAATCTAATTAATTTTGAAGTGAATCACAGATAAAAAAAAAATTAGGAATCACTGTTGTACAGTATAGAGATTTTCCTGAAATTCTTTGACCAGAAAGTGTGAATTAAATCAGTCATATTACTTATTTTAAAGCTATTTTTAATTGTGTTATTTTAATAATTAACATGTATGAGATTACTCTCAATTCAAATATTATCACTACTGATTCAATGAAAGAAATATATAATATAAAATACATTTAGGGTTTTGATAATATGTAACACTTCAAAATTATTTCTCATATAATTGGTTCATTAAATAAATGAAATACTCTCAAGCCAAAACATAAGATAATATTGTTTTTTTTTTATTTATAGAGACAAGATCGGACTGACTTTTCTCTTTATCTCATTTTCTTATATAGAGGTTTTGTCAGAAACATTTTGGCCAGAAAGCATGATTTTAAATCAGTCATACTATTTATTTTAAAACTATTTTTAATTGTTTTATATTAATAATTGACATGCATGAGATTACTCTTAATTTAATTCTGGTCAATATTGATTCAAAGAATGAAATATGTAATATAAGATACATCCAATGCTTTAATAATATATTACACTTCAAGATCATTTCTCATATGACTGGTTTATTAAGTAAATGAAATATTTTCAAGCCAAAGGATAAACAATACTTTTTATTTATTTGTAGAGAAAAGTGTTTCAGACAAATCTCTATATAAAAAAATGAGGTGAAGAGAAAAGATAATCTGATCTTTTCTCTATAAAAATTATTATCTTATATTTTGACTTGAGAGTATTTTATTTATTTAATAAACCAATGATATGAGAAATAGTCTCTAAGTGTTATATATTACTAAAACATTGCATATATATTACATATTTCATTTTTTAAATCAATATTGACATATTTTAAATTAAGAATAATCTCACAAATGTCAGTTATTAATATAAAAGCAATTAAAAATAGTTTTAAACTAATAATATGACTGATTTAAATTCATGTTTTCTAGCCAAAATGTTTCAGATAAATCTCTATATAAAAAATGAGATAAAGAGAAAAAATGGGCTATTTTTTCTATTAAAAAAATATCATCTTATGATTTGGTTTGAGAGTATTTTATTTACTTAATAAACTAGTCATGTGAAAATTAATATTGAAGTGTTATATATAATTAAAACACTGCTTGTATCTTGTATTACAGATTTCATTCTTTGAATCAGTAATGATAAAGTTTAAATTGAGTGTAATCTTATGTATGTCAATTATTAATGTAAAATAATTAAAATAGCTTTAAAATAAATAGCATGTCTGTTTTAAATTAATGCTTTCTGACCAAAATATTTCTGACAAACTTCTATATAAAAAAATGAGATAAAGAAATAAGACAATCTAATCTTTTTTCTATAAGTAAAAAAATATATATTTTGGCTTGAAATGATTGATCAAGGATTAATGCAATCATTTCTTGTAAAGTCTTGTAATTGAATGGGTATCAAGACTATTTTTGAAAAGAAAAATATCAATAATTATGTACTATAAATGCTCATTAAAGAAGTTATAGTGCATAATTATTGATATTATATAATTTATAAGAAGTTAATAAACAGATTTTCATTACAAAAAGAAAAATAGTATGGACAGGAGAAGGCAGTAGATTCTGGTGACTAGATAATATTAGTTAAGCTGTAGTTAGGTATACAGTGAGGTTAAGCCTGATAGTCTGAATGTAAATTGATCTCACTAAAAGTTTTAAAAAATTATATTTGAATATCTGTGTAATAGTATGAAGATTATAAAAACCATGTGCTTAGTTTAACTAAAATCTGAGCATCATGAACCCAACTATGTAATCAATTTTAAGTCTTATTATTAATCCATCCAAAATCACGACTGTCTCAACTTATGTTGACTAGACATGAAAAATATTATGCTGGAAACTTGGAGCTCCTAGAAGAAAAAGATAAATAAAAGCATTGAAATAAAAATAATTATTAAATTGAAATTTATAACTATAAAAGAAGAAAAGCTAATTTTAGTGAAAATAATTATTAGACTGAAACTTGTGTTAATCTAAATTAAAATGCTTTCTAAACTGAAATCTAGAGCTACAAAAAGAAAAATCAATAAAAGAACTTTTAATGAAAAGGATTATTAAACTGGAAACCTGTCTTAATCTGGAGTAAAATAATTACTAAACTGTCAATTGCAAAAGTTATAAAAAGAAACCCTCAATAAGGTAACTACAAAAGAAAAACTAGAAAGAAAATATCTAAGGTAATAAGGTATTGTAATGTGCACATCTAATACTTTTAGAGAAAGGCTTTAAATTTTATCATATGCACCTTGAACATTTATAATAGTTAAACAATATGTTTTTTTTGCTATAGAGGAACCTCTCAAACCTTGGCACAAGATAGCAACTTTATAAAGATAAAAATGGTCATCTTATCTTTAACCCAAATTTTCACTTATATAGGCCAATTTGAAGCATCATGATTTGGAAGCATGAAGTTGTTAGTCTCTTCACTTTTTAAGATCACTCTTTCTTTACAAATTTATTAATAACTGATGGTAGTGAATAACTTTTTTAGTTGCTTTGTTGAAAACATGTTTTTTTATAATATTAAATGTGGTTTAAAAAGGGGTGGGGGAAGTTTAATTTAATGTTATTTTTTAACAGATTTTTTTCCATGTTTGATTATTGTAAAGGAGAATAACTCATTTAGACCAAATGTTAGTTAATTAATAAGAATCAGCAAATAATAATATTATATTTGCTATATGAAATCATAAGTATTGTATGGAATTATGTGATAACTTTGGGTTTGTCATATTATTTTTTTCTGAATTTTTTTATTTATTAGTTAACTTTATTAAATAATAGTTTCTAAAATTATTTTTTTGTTGATGTCTTTATTTTTCTAGCTATCTGTTCTGTGAATTAGCAATGTGACTGGTTTCATCATAGATTTGTGCATTAGGAGATTTGTATATTTTTCCAGTAAAATTATTTAATATAAAATAGATTAAGTTTTAAACATTTGTATTTTTTCTTATTTACTGTCACAATCTCTAGAGTTCTTGTAATCCCAAGCTAGTTTTAAGCATAATGGTGTTTACAATTTATAGCTGTTGGTGTATATGTGTGTGGGCATCCAGAAAATTGTCTGGATGATACTAAGATAAAATCACCTTTAAAGTCTACTCATTTCATTTTATAAATTTGAAATTAGTTTATAGATTGTCAGTACATTCATGGTACCAGAAGGTTAAGAGCATTGATAATAATTAGCATAATATATAGAGCCTAATATTTCTTATATTAATTATATTTTTATCATTTAAATTATGTGCATGCAGATAAAATATTAATGACTTCTTGTTTGGCAATGCTAGGTGATTAGCTTAGAAGTTATAATATACCTTTTTAGATCCAATTATAAAGAATAACTTTTGACTATTAATATTAATGCTGGTAATGTTAGATATATTACTCATAATTATTTATATGGTTTATTATTTACTTCCAATGCTGAATTTTGCTCATGCACATTAATTGTGATGTTTTTAAGGTGAAGATTTTTATTACCTCATGCCCATTCCATTCCAACATATAAACCAGTACTGGATGAAAATTTGATAAAATTAGTTACAACAAGCTGTTTTAAAATAAATAAATAAATAAATAAATATTTAAAAACAAACGTATTATTTATTAGAATAAAAATTATCTCAGTTATTTTTATTTTCTGAGAACAAAATATATCATAATTTTGATATGTTAACCTAAAAAAATACATTCTTCTTATAGCCTTAATGCAAATGGTGCAATTCTATCTTAGAACTCATGCATGCTATGAATTTATAAACCTTATATATATATATTATAACCTGCCATTTGTATATTCACCTCCGGGCAATATCTAATATTATATAAAATGGGTTAGCTCAGTTAACGATTATGTTTGGTTAAATGCAAATAATTGATAAACAAAATATCCTGCATTATATTAAAACATTCTACTCACAAAATAATGAAAAGATTCAGTTTATAAGATAAAATAAATAAATATTTATTATATCATGAGACTTGGAAGTGAAATACAGATGACAAGAAAGATTGCATTGAGCCAATATCCCACAGGATACTACCTCAATGGCATAAGAACACTATCCCCCCTATTACTATCTCAAATAAATAAACTTATAGTATTCTTACAACTTTAATAAATCCTACTCATTAAGATTAAACTAATAATTAAATCTTAATCTTTTATTTATAATAATTTAGCTCAATAAAATCTCAGGTTCATAAAACTATTCTAAGTTAATTAAAATCACTGTAGTAAAACATGATAAGGGATTTTTATGTCATACTCTACTATGCTTAACTAATAATAATAATAATAAATAATAATAATAACAATAATATTCTTCATTGGATGGACTAATTTTATACATCTTTTCTTTTCACTATAATTTTTATTACCATAATAAAATAATAAAATACTAGAATATAATCTTTTATCTTCATATAATAATGTAATAAGTATGTGGTAACATTTTATAATCTGAAAAATATATGTGTGGCAATAGATAGCATATAATTCGATGTACTGTTATAATAATCAATTTATGACCATAAGATAATGTTAAAATGTGATTTCTTAAATAAATAAATTCCAAGAAAATATTCAAATTCTTAAAATAATACTTTATTTATTTCTGTGCAAAAATATTATGTTTGATTCAATTATTCTGTGTGTATCATGCATTTTAATGGAAAAGAAAATAGTCTGAACACACAAATTTTGAAAAACAAATTTAACAAAGTTTTATTATAACAATAAAATAAAATAATTTATTTACAATATTTACACTTGACATCCTAAATTTACTCTGTTATACATTTCTTATTAATTATAGTTATTAAAAACAATAGAGAATCTATTTAAGTCTTCACTCTGACTTAAAATAATAATAATAATAAAACAATACAATTTTATTTATCTCTTTATGATCAATTTTATGATGAAATTACATTTCTTTATACTTATTTTAACATATCATATCCTTAAATATTATTTCACTATGCTTCCTTTTAAAACATCCATTGAAACATAGTACGGAAAACACAAAATATAACAATGTCGAGTATGAATCTTTTACTAAAACAATTTTCGTTTTACAATGTTGAAAAATACTATATAAAATATCTACTGTTAATTTATTACTAGACTATGTGGACATCGTTGTTCACTATACTATGATTATTAAATACAATATATCCTATTTAACATTACTCTAATACTGAATAGCTGTAATCATTGATGTATTCCTTATTATTTAAATAAATACAAAATTGTACCTATGCTTATTTTATATCGCTTTGTTTTATAATATTATAGCTTAAAAATATGCAATACTCATAAAAAATGAAATAAAATATTTAAAAGTTATTTAACATTTCAAAGAGCAACTTTGCTTTATTTATTCCTAAAATTTATTTTATTTCCAAAACAAATTTAGAACATATTTTATGATTCTTTTTCCTTTTGGGTCCATTGGATTTTCAATTCCAACTTGCACAAACTCTACTCCTTCTTACAAGTAAATGAACTTATCTTATTCAGACAATAGCATATCTTAAACTCTAAATTATTTATTATTTCTTTACAAAATATTCAATACTGTGCGATGTAGTTACTTTGGAAATTTGAGACAGCGAATAGATGTGTAGGCCTAGGGAAGAAAAACTAGAGTCTAACTCATAGTACATATTGGATAAAAATACCATGGCACAGTGTATCTATAAAAAATAGAGGCATGACCTATTCTGTCTAATGACCTCCACTACTATCAATGATGTCAAAGCTATTCCTTCAGCTTTATTGAAACATCAATACTTAAAGAAAATAGACACTGTCCATAAATAAATATATTAGTTACATGGGCATTGTTAACTGTACTGTATACTTAATAAGATTACAAAAATGCTACTCCTATTCCCCTAATACATCCTACCTTGATATCATCTCTTTGGTTTCATGTTCTCCAGCTTACTCCCAAAGTCAATATCTTATCAACATTTCCTAATAGATTTATCAAATCTTACACCGACAAATAACTAACTCACATATTCAAAATAATAAACAAAATTCAATTGTAATTAGAATGATCTCACTAATCTACAAGAAAAGTCTGCTTTACTTTCCTATCTCATATTCTTAAACACATACAAACTAGTCATATAAATACTTTGAATATCCAATAATATTAAAGTTTTTAAAAGAATCATATAACTATTCATCATCATGTTGTGTTATATTACTAATATGAAATTAAAGTATGCATATTCCCAGAAATAAATCCTAATCTCATAATTTAAATATGTTGTACAAATGCGTTTACATACAATTTAACATTCATACTTCCATACATTATAATTCATTGCCAATCTGCAAAAAAGAAAACAAAAAAATACATCATAAAATATATCAATATTCACAACTATTACCTAAGTGATATCGACTTGTCATCACTTATAATGTCTTCATGTCCATCAATTAAATAAAACATTGCACATGTGAAATACATCCATACTTTTACACTCAAAATGTTAACTTATTTAACATATCAAATTATTTTACTATAAGATTATAGTATCATTAATATTAAATTAATGTTCATGTTCCTACTCTTCTAATTAAAATAATATTACACTTTAAAAAATAATAAATAAGTCAAAACCATAATTATGTATATCTTCAGCTGATGAATGTTTCTTTATAAAGTTCAAATGTTTTTTTTTTATTTTCTCGAGAGTTTTTTTTTAAATGTTCTCCTAAGAGCAATTTTAAAAACCCAACCGTTGCTAAGTTCTCCTGCTTGACAATGAACAACAGCCCCCATCTTGGCACATGCATTGCAAATCCTTCTGGTGCAATGAGCGAAGTTTTAAAAATGAATAACAAAAAAATAAATTACGACATCTGTATAATCTAGGAAAATTAAATAAAATAATCATTGATCCGTTCTGGAAAAGTTCATAGAATAATAGTTTATGGTTTCTATTGTCCAAAACAATGATTATTAAAATAATAATAAAATCATAATGTTGAAAAATAATATCTTGAAGCTTCCATTCTAGAGAATTCTGTATCGGCTTGGTGATGCATCATGTCCTGGTAACTTAACTACGGGCAATCCGGATAAACTTTTTGCGCAACCTTAAAATATTTCTGTAAATTCCATATTTCTGTTTACTCACATATTCCATTTCTTTATAGGTTTACTCTTCAGGATAATTTTACTATTTATTATCCATTTATAGCTGTTTCATTATTGTTTAAAATTATCAGTTTTTAAATAATTTTTAGCAAAAATGCATATAACCCTATATAACTTAGGTTTTATAACATATGCTTTCCCAAAAAAATACTTTCCATTAATTTTTACTTATGATAGTTTTTCTTGAAAATATTTATAATGTTTTCCTTCAAAAAGGATAAAACATTTATCTTCATAGCATTATATTTCCATAAAATTATTATATAACTTATCATATTACTTGTCGGTCTTAAACACGACTATCTTGCTATTATATAAAAAATGCATGGTTCATTTTTTAATCTGCAAGTACCTTTTCTGTTAAGCTTTCTGTACAATGTCCGAAATAATTTTGTGCTTATTGGAATAATTCTCTTGGTCAATACCATTGATATTGCATTAACAATTATTATACTTATTTTTAAAATTTTCATTAAACACATTTTACTTATTGGCATATCCATATTTTTTACTGTGAAGTTATATTAAGTTTTGTTGAATAATCCTGGTAACAGGAACTTTAAATTAGCAATGCATATTTTTAATAAACTTATTAAAATATATTTATATGATGCTCTCTTTGCAAATACTTAAAAATTTAATATCCTATTAGTTTGCAAATAAATTATATGAAAGCACTAAAAATTGACTAAAATAAAAAAATTTAAAATTACTATTACATCGATCACCACTGACACCAATCAGAATTAATCATGCAGCGTATTTATACCCTACAAAATACCTCATCCTATTGGTGGATTCTTACTTTTCATTTGATACCGAAGTTGCATATTGCTACAGTCTTACACAATTAAATTTAAAAAATAAAATATGACTCATTATAACTTTAAAATATTATTTAAAATATTAATCTTAAATCAATTATTATACTTTACTAAAATTAATTAAACATTTTAAAATAACCTTTAAAAACAATATTTAATAAATTTATCCCACCTTTAATATTTAATTTATCTATTTTATTTTAAAACAAAATATTTAACTTTTATTAACTATATTCATCTTATAATACTATTTTAAAACATTTTATATGGCTGCTTTAATATTTTACCTTATGACAGGCAACTAAATATTATTCAGTTCTATAATGCAATTTTTAAAATATTTTGAACTTTGTTAATACAAATACTAGCAAGCATGTGCATTACTGTATTATGCAGGTCACATGATTTTACAACCTAGACAGATTGTATCCAATTTACTGTCTGAAAATAAATGATAAATTGCAACACTCATATTAAATAAATAATACAATAATATAAAATTTGGAGGAATAATTTGGAAAATATAGAACTAAATATAACTTTTTACTACCATAAAACTTACTTTTAGAATATATGATATTAATTATAATTATTAAATATAATTTATAATTTTAAATATAGCATTTATTTAACTATAAGTTTAAACTATTAAAATTTAACTTTTAAACATACTTTAAACATTTATAGCTGCATTATTTATTATGGCCAGCTTTTCCAACCATATGTAATTAATATTGTTAGCTTTATTTAACTGTTTTTAAGTTACTTATTATAATTTTAAACATTACATATTTTTATTTAGCTTTAAATTGTACTTTTAAGATATTATCAATACAATATAACTATTACCCAAAGAGAACACATTCTAAATTTAATTTTTTTTTAGTAATTTACTGTGATGAGCTGATTCTGACCTATAGAAAGGGCACAATATATATATATATATATAATAAATAAAATGTCCATTAATTAAAAACAAAATTGTAATTATAATTGAAATAATAAATTTAACGGTTTACAAACCATTAAATATTGAGAAGTGATTGAGGGAGCATGAATTGTTATAGAAGCATGTAAAAAGTAAAAATAATGGAGATTTAATGTCTCCTTCAGTTTTCTTTGATCATGAAAAATCATGTAAATATAAATTTAAATTTGATTTTGAAAATGTGAAAATTCTTCATGAAGAGAGAAACCATAGTAAAAGAAAAATTAAAGAGGCAATTTTTATAAACAGGAATAAAATGCATTTAATAAATTGACAAGCTGCTAACATTAAAATACGAGATTCGTGGGATTTGAATTGATGACATTTGTTTCCGCTTTTTTTTTTTAATTTAATGGCAGTTGAGGCAGGTTTAAGAAAATAACCAAAAGTACTTCTGCAGGTTTAAGGATTGTTTGTAATAGTTTGTAAACCGTTAAATTTATTATTTCAATTATAATTACAATATATATATAATAGTTGACAAAAAACTGTTTGGATGTTAATAGTTTCTAAATTACTGGATTTGGATAAAATTTTATTTGCTTTGCCTGGGATTGAGATTCAAATCTGCACCAAATAAATTTGTCTTTCACAAGATTAAATTTTTTTTTTTTATATTATCTGGCCAATATATCATCTACTTAAACATTCAACAATGAATGATAAATAGGCATTTAGTTATTCTTAACTAGTTAATAAAACAAGAATAACAAAAAATACTTATTATTTGTATCACCTGACATATGATAAGTCTGATGAATATTATCTTATCCCTCACTATTCCTGATAAAGAATTGTCAGAGACGCCTTATGCTACAGATTTAAAGGGATACTTCACTTATTAAAATTATTAAACCACTAAACATTCCATGATCACCATTTTTTATGCTTGCTCATAACTGTTATTAAAACAGGTGAAACTCTCCATACAATAGTGCCACTCAGTGCAAGCCAAAGTAACCAATGGAAGTCAGAAGGCTTGTGCATAAAATGTCTATCTATATGACTATATAAGTTAATGATCTTGGATTGAAAATATTATTGTGTTTTCAAATTCAGACTCATAGTTTTGTAGTTAAGTAGAGATAAAAGGTGGCTGATGAAGGATTGCATTAGATCCTAAGATCTAGGTGCAATGCTCTCAGATCCAAGGCTCCTCACTGATAAAAGCCACAAGCTAAAAATTAGTCTGAGGATATTGGATGAGTAGGCAGTAGATAAGGATTTTATAACAAGCCTTCTGGCATCCATTGATTACTCTGGCTTGCACTGAGTGGCACTACTGTATGAAAAGTTTTTCCTGTTTTGATAAAATTATTAAAGATAAAAAATAAAATTATATAGATACATTAAATTTTCATAATGAAAAAAATACATCCATATCCATTTACCAACCAGAGTGGAATGGTTAACTAGATTAGCTATGAGACAGCTACCTGAGAGAAAAATCCTAAGCCTTTTGAAAATAATTTTATTTGGTCCGAATTTGAACAGCAGATTAATAATCATGGCAAGTAAATTTTACACTAAACTGAATAATTTAGAAACATTTAATATATGTACATTTGCAAATCTTAATGTGAGTGAATAAAATACAAGAATAGCAAAAATAATTTAAAAAGTAGCTGGAGATCAATCTATATATTAATTTTAAAAATTTATAATTTTATTCTGAAAATATTAAAAAACTAGAAGTGGGTGACAGAAGTATTAACATTTTTTTATTAAAAAAAAAGTTTTTTTTTTTTAAAAAAAATCACTAATTTGGAAATCAAATCAATTTTGATTACGTAAATTTTTAGTTATTAACATGTAATTTTAAAAAACAAATGAATTGTATTTTTTTAGTTTATTAAAGCGTTTGCCATTAGCACTCTTTTGGGAATTAGTTTTAATACAAATTAGAATAATTGGGAAAAACAATAAAAAGTCTAACAAAAACACTACAAATAGAAAAAAAGAGAGAGTGCATTTGGGTGGAATTACCAAAATAGACGAGAGTGATCCAAAATTTCGTTTCTGCAGTATGATAGTGGAGTTTGTATACTGATTAAAAATTAAAACTATAACATATTCTTGTGTATATAAGTTGTTAAATGAATGATTGAACATTACTGGGTTCTTTGGTATTAGTCCTGCAATGTAGGGGAGATAGAAGGCCTTTTCACATGAATGTGTAATCTTGCACTGACATCAAATTGAAAGGAAATAATCCCTGAGATGTTATTCGATCTTGTGTGAAAAACATGTTTATGTTTATCAATGGATCTTTTTTTGTAATATTTTGACATTTTCAATTATTGTCCAGATTTCTTTCTGATAACAGGATAAATATTTAGTAAAAGTCTTATAATAATTTATATTTCTTTTTTTTGTGTATTTTTTTTTGTTTTCTTTGGGGATCTCTATGCAATCATGTATTCAATAAAACTCCATTTTGGGGGGAAATTTTTCAGTTCAAATCTCCATTTTATGTGTGTTAGAAGTAAACATCAGATTTGTAGCTTCAACATGATAATTCCTGTTATATATTATGCAGTAAGTAGCATGTGTGTATATTTTATGTTCTTTGTAAATAATATTTAAAAAAATTATAATTTAGTGATTGTTTTGTGTGTATTAAGAGTAACATTTTTTTTGTATAATAGTGTCATTTACTTAATATCACAAATCAATTTTTTTTGGTTTAAAATATTGTTTTTAATATCGATTTATATATCATTATACATTTTAAAGTTGTTAATGTGAAAGTCATATGTATTTGTGTATGGCAAATCAATATTTTAAAAACAAAATACTCTTTTTTAATCTCCATTTCTTCCTCAAAATTGTTTTAAAATTGTCTTTTTAATATCAATTTGTTTTTCAAAATTTGTTTTAAAATGCTGTTTTTAATATTTTTTATACTTTTAGTTATTTTTATTAGTCCTGTAACATGGAGCATGTATTAGACTTGCTGTACCTTTTCACATTCATATCAACCTGCCAATAACTTTGTAAATCTTGTGAAAATATCATGTAAAAGATCCATGGACATGTTACTTTTTTTTTGAAAATTTTGCGAAAAATATCATGTTCAAGATCCGTGTAAACATTATTTTGGTCAGATCACAAAATTACAAAGTTATTAGTGGATTGATACAAATGTGAAAAAATACAGCAAATCTAATACATGCTCCATGTTGCAGGTCTAATACCAAAATACCTTACTGTTGTATATAATTGAGTTATTGCTGTTTAATTCTTTGGGCAATTATAAAAATTTCATGATTAAAAAAAATCTTGCTTCACAAATTATTAAAAGGACTTTTTTTTAATTGGTAAGATTTATCTATAATAATAATAATAAAATGTATCTTAGAATTAAAATTATTCTATATAAATTGAGAACTAATTAATGATGTGTGGTATTTGATTATAATTGTGTTTTAATATTATGTAAATTGGTTAATTGATATAATAAATTTAAAAATAAGTATGATCAATTATAAAAAAACCAAAGAGTTATAATATTTACATTTTTCAAATTAAAAATTAATTTTAAAGAAATTTGAAATTTACTATATTTTGTTAATTAATATTGTGATTTTTTTTTTGTTGTTGTTGTTGTTATTTACATCTTGGCCAAAGGCTCAAATTTACAGATGTATTATCTCCCAATAACAAACTCTCTCTACCGCTACTTTCTTGATAGGAAGATCATTCCTACACAACCATGGTTGAACATTTCTATAAAAAATGGCTTTTTTTATTATTGCTTTTGGTTTCTAGTTGAGTGCTAAGTCAGATATTTTTAACATGAATCACACATGTATAACTATCATTAACTAATTACATATATACCAAAGAAATAAAGTACACATACATAAAAAAAAATGGAAGGAACAATAACAATTTTATTAATATGAAAACAATATAAATATGATAATGCCACAGTATTAAATACATGTTGCAATAAAAAAATAAAATAAAATAATGTTTGAATAGATATATTTGCCAAAAATACTCATTCTTCTTTTATTAATTAAAGTGGAATTAAACATATTGTGGAATATTCATTAACTTACTATAAAACACTTATTTTCATGAATATGTTTTATTCTTCAAAAAAGATTTTACAAAAAAAAATTACAAATCTTTGTTTAATATATGACAATAAATAAAAAAATAATTAGCTTGTAAATTATAGTAATAATCCTAAATTTAGGCATTTCAGAAATTGAATAAAATAAAGGCTCTTATTACTCAATTGATTTAGTGTTTGTGCATATACAGAATCAATGGCATATCTATAACTTTAATCTATTCATGGAAAATCTTGAGAATTTAGTTTTTTTTGGGTATTGATGTCCAAAATAAAATTCCTAGGTTTTGGGAGATCTTCAAAATCACAACATAAGAAATCAAGGTGTATATAATTTTCATGAGATCATATATCAAGCATTACAATATACATCACATTATATTTCTATTTTTATCAGTGAATTTTTTTGTAATAACTTCAAAATGAATAAAAGCTCCAAAACAAGAATTAATAAATTCTATTACCAAAACAAGAATTAATATATTCAATAGAATCAAATTTGAAGAATCTTTTTTGATTTTGCTGTCTACAACTCTGAGACAAATATGATAATGAAATAGTCTCAGATGTTTATTGAATAAGCACTGTATTAGCATATTTAAATATTTACAATGTAGCCAATCCAAAATAAAAAACCCTAACATGATAGATTATGGATAAGTTTAGCAAATTTGGGAATGGATGAAGTTTTAATAGATATTATTAAGAAATTATATAAAAATAATTATTATATATATCAATTAGGAAATCTAGAATCAGTTAAAGTTAAAAATGGGGTGGGACTAAGGCAAGAATGCACTATGTAACCTATTTTGTTTGTGTTGTATTTGAGTAAAATGGAAAGAGCAATAGAAAGGTTAGGAAGAAAGATAGAGATACCATTAATAGGTAGTAAGGAAGTATATATTTTGTCAGGTCTTTTTTTGTGGATGATATATTTTTGTGTGCAGAAAGAAGAGAAGATATGGAAGTTATGCTGAGGACATGTGCAAGAGTGGGTAAAGAGATGGGGATTAAATTTAGTGAAGAAAAATCAAATATAATGATGGTTAATACTGGGGAAAGAGAAGATGTAGAATTTTTATTGGGAGATATTAAGTTAAGTGTGGTGAATAGATATAGTTATTTGGAAATTATTTTAAGTAATCAGAAAAATTATTTGGATGAATGGGAGAAAAAATTGATAAATGAAGCAAAGAAAAGAAAGGAATTGATAAATAATTAACAGTGTTTTCATAAAATAAATATGATGTAGCTAGAATAATATGGGAGGTGCAGTAGCAGGGTTAACACATGGTAATGATGCATTATGTGTTAGTAAAGGGGCATTAAATTACTTAGAAAAAGTTCAGAAGGAAGTAGGAAGATGTATGGACAGCAAGGAAGGCAATTCAAGGAGAAATGGGATGGTCAAGTTTTCATATCAGAGATACAAAAAGTAAAAAGAAAATGTTTGGTAGATTGCAGTTTATGGATAATAAAAGAATAGCCAAAATAGTATTTCATTGGGTTAGGAGTAAAGGGCAAGCAACAAAATGGGTGAGAAAGGTAATGCGGTATGCAAAAGATATATCAGTATATTTGTACAAAAGATGGGATGATTGTGTTAGGAGGATTGTTGAGTGTTATAGTGGTAAGGAATGAGATACAAGAATAGATTTATTAATAAAGAATAGGGAGAGATGGAGAACTATTATGGAGAGCAAAAAGAGTTTAAATATATATAAAAATAAGCAAAATATTAGATGCGAGTTAATATATGACAATAGTAAGGAAAGTAGTTTATTGTTTAAGGCTCAAATGGCATCTTTAGCAACAAGAGAATATACATGTAAATGGAAAAATATGGGTGATTTAGTCTGTAAATTGTGTAAGAAAGGAATAGAAAATATTAGGTATCTGTTAATTGAATGTAAATGCTTGAAAACAAAAAGGGCACATATAATGAAGTTATGGAAGAATAAATATGAAAAAAAGTGATTATACAGAAAGTGGATTATTGGTTTTTATGTTGGATTTGGGAAAAGATAAGAGGGATTTAGATATAAAGGCCATAGAATTGACAAAGATTATGTTGTGGAAATGGGATGGAGCAGAATATGGGAAAACTTAGAATGGGGAATGTAAAATAAAGTAGCTAACAGATTTCTCTGGGCATAATTGCTGAGAGATTTTTGACTTTGTTTAAGAGAAGCTACAGTACATCACATCCAACATTGCTTCTGATTTGAGTGGACTTTTATTACTTGTTGATAAAAAAGAGGTGCAATTTTCCTATATTGGACTATTTAAAGGTGTGTTTTATTCACTTACTTATTATTCCAGTCAAAATTTTAAATTTTAGCTTCCTTTACTCTTTTTCAAAAAAATTTATCAAAATACTATCAAATCCAAAATGGCGTCTGCTCCTAGCAGTTCTTCATTAAGAAAAAATAGCAAAGCTTTATCAAAAACTCCTAAAACTAATCACAGTTAAAAAAAAAATTAACCAGAAAGTTGATACCAATCTTAATTCTAGAATTAAGAACAGTTCTCAAGAACGGTTCTCAATCTCAAATGGCATTAAACAAATAGCAATGATTCTAAAAGTTTTCCACTAGACAATAAACTGGAAAACATCAAAATCAAACTGCAAAACCTTAAAAATAATGTTAATGATCATGTTGGACTCTCAGTCAAATTTTCTAAGAATCAAAAAAACCAAAACAATAATTTGGGAAGTGTTCTTACAAATAATACACAACAAAATAAAGCTTTAGTAATTGATAATGACTCAAAAAGACCATAATATTATCAGAAAATTTGATAAAAACATCTTATGCAAAAGTACTAGCATGTCAGCCTCGGACTCTAATAATGTAAATAAAATCAATCTAAAGGAAGTCCAGGAGTTGACACAAGTGTGGGGACTTGGGGAGAAAGACAAAAATTATGAAATTACAATCTTGGGCAATACAAACTCACGACAGAAAATCATCAAATTGCAATGGAACAATTTAACAACTCAGTTCCACCATTATTACTAAAATCTCTTAAACTTTATCACAATGACTGTTCAATAATCCTTGCTATAACAAATCTAAACTTCAGCTTCTTCAGATTTCCGGTTGAAGAGCTCTACAAACTCTTAAAAGGCAATGACTTAATTAAAGATGTCTTCAAAATTCTCACATTGCCCAATGATTGATATATAGCAATACAGTTTAATAACTGCTTACAGAAGCAAGCTTTTAAAACCCAACACAGATTCTTAGAAAATAAATTTCTTGTGGCAATTGATCCATCTAGATCATCATTACAACATGGTATACCATCAGAAACTGCCACATTGGTTTTGAAAAACAAAACCTGCAAAAGCATCTGAACAACTATGGGAAAGTTGTAAAGTTTGAATATCTCAATGATAAAACACTGGTGGTTTCACAGTAACCACACTGGAATTTTCATATTTAGCCTGAAACAAGATCTCTTCCTGAAGGAAATTACTACCATAATTGCAGCTGATGAGTCCCATCTAGTCATTTCCATTAGGGGAGTCAGGATGCAATATTTCACTTGTAAGAGCTGAGAACATTTGATAAGGGAATACCCTCATAGGTAGTGACTCACTTGTAAGGAAAAAAGATTAGTGGACATAGATGCAGGATGGTCCCTTCAGTAAATTCTTATAATTAGGTTCCAGTTATTTCCATTGACAATCAATCAGTCAACTCATTCACCTCAACATTGTTGGAGGACCATCAGAATGACATGGATTCTTTGCCTAGTCCAAAGACCAATGACATTGCTCATTTCAGTGGGGAGTCCTCATTCAATGAGAGTGTATCAAACATGGTCTCAAATTTGTATGGTGAGGATCTTGGTCCTACATCTCAGGCTATAGATTCTGTCACTGAAATGGATGTCTTGCATGCAAATAAACACATTCGGCCAGTTCAATCAGAAAGTGAAGAAAGCTCTGAGGGAACAGGTGACATAGATAATAACATCAAGCAACCACATAATGGCAGCAGTTTGTCTAGAATACAGGAGAAGATGCTGAATACCCAATACAAAACTCTGGCATGTCTTCTTTTGAACAAGAGGTTGATTTAAATTCCACACAATTAAACAATCATATTTTGGAGGGCAGCATGTCAGACAACAGTGAAGATGACCCATTCGTTAAGGCCTATTGAAAGAAGAAAAACCAAAAGACTAAAAAAACCAAGAAAAATCACCAGATCATCATCACAATAACCTTTTATCATCAAATTTAACCATTGATTCTCCTTCTCTATCAATTAGTTTCCTGTTATTCTATACTATTCTTTTTTGTGTACATGCCTCATTAATCATATTGCCCTCTCAATGTAATTAAACACCAAAATAAATATTTGCTGCTCCCATTCTTTGTTATCATTTCATGCACATTTCAGTAGTTGAAATTAATGTTAGGGGACTAAACTCCTATTTGCCATCAAATGCTGGTTGCATCAGAATGCTCCTAACATTTTAATCATGTCTGAAACTAAACTAAGCATAAATTCTTGTCACAAAATTGATGCTGCATTTTCTTCTTTTGGCTATTTCAGGTATTCTGCCTCCATTGTTTTAGAAAAAGGGGTTGCAATAGTCATAAAGTGCTCTGGTCCTTCTGGTTTCACAATTTTAGATTTAAATGAGAATTCCATGTTAGTTGATGGCCAGTTCAGAAATTTCAGATGCTACATTGCATACCTTTATTTACAACCAGATGACTCACTCATTAAGCACATAATATTTCCAAATTTAACATACTAGCTAGAAAGTTCAATGCCCTTGCTTGTTCTTGGAGACTATAACATGGGATATGAGAGGTTCAATAAGAAATACATACATTTGTTTTCCAAGGATCTATTTCCCAAAGATGCCTTTTTGTTCTATACCAAGAAATGGAAAACTCTTATTGACCTCACATACTATTCCCCAGAACTACATTTTTTTAATGGATGCTTAACTTAAACTGTGGCTTTCACAGACTATAAAGCCTTGCACATTGTTATTGATGCTAGTTCAGGTTCACTCATCAATCTGACTAAGAAAAACAATTAGATTTCTTAATTGGCAGATTACCCCTATGGCTCTTGTCGTGGAGGTTTACATTTACCTATTCAAAATAAACATTCTGAGTTTGGACCCACTTTTTGTTTTGACAGCTTTTGTTGAGATTTTACAGTCACTTATCAACAGCTTTCTTGGAACTCTCATGGATCATTATCAGAAATATATCAAATTGCAAATCAGCTAGACTTCAGCTCTGATGAACTCTGTGACCTTAATCAAATTACTTTACTCAACCAACAATACTGTGATGCACAGAAGGCCCTAGCAGAACACATTGCAGCAAAGCAACCCTGGAGATTCTTGGATAGCCAGCATTGCTGGACCAAAAGCTATTTAGCGTGGGTACTGGGTTCAGAGAGAAAGCAGATCACTCCCTTTTCCACACATATTATTGGCAAATCTCATATAAGGGAAGACATTGATTATCATAAGAAATCATTTAAAGATAAAGCTTCAAAAACCCAGAAATCCAGAACAATAGAAGCACTCTTATCATTGACAATGCTCCTCGTCATGTAATCATGCCTGAAAACATTCTAAATAAACTAAAATCAATTCCTGACAGAACCCACCTGGACTGCATGCAATACCTAAGCTCCTTCTACTGCATATCAGCCACTACATCATCCCCATCATTTTTCACATGCTGGATGAACTGGCTGAAGGATCCAAGTCATTGAGAGACTATATCTGGTCTCATTGGTCACTTTCCTGAAAAAGGATTGAGCAATGGTGCCTCTTCTCATAAAAATAATAGTCGATGTCTAATTATTTCCATTTTATATCTTTCACAAGTTGCATGTAGGGGCCTCTATTTTCAAAATGACGGTCAAGCATATGAGGCATCAGAGAAATTCTAGGCCTATAGTTGTACAATTGGACATTTAGGCTGCATTTGACTTGGTGAGGGTCGATTTTACTCATTGGCATATTAAAAATCTTTTCCATTCCCAAAACTCTCGTATCCATCATGGAGAACCTTCTTTTCAACAGGGAGATTCTTGTTATGATGGATGGCAGAAATGCTCCAGGGTTTTACCCCAACATCTTTATATCCCGGAACAAGATGGGGAGAGAGGTAAAGTGCCGGGCATATGTTGATGATCTAGTCATTCTTCTCCCATCTACAGATTGTATGTCAATGCTGGAAAACATATTGCACAGGTATTCAGAACAATATCAGTTGTTTTTCAATTGGGTAAAGTCTGCAGTCTGTCATCTGGAAAGAAAATTCCATCACCTTTTTTAGCCAAACTGAAGAAGTTCCTTGGGTTCCCATTCATGCTTTCTCCTCAGGACATGAGAATCCAAATACAGAACATGCTTTCCAAAGGCATAGCAGATACTATTAAATCACTTTCTGGCATATACCTGTCTCTCTATGGCAAGGGCACATTACTCTATTCCCTAACTGATCATCCTCCCTACAAGACCTTCATAGCAAAATTTAACTCCTTATGTTCTGGATTCCTGTGAAAAAAAACTGTTTCAACCAACATTAGGAAGGCATGCCTACCTAAAAAACTCAATTCATACCATTTCTTCATACTATTACGGAGAGAACATAATATGCTTGTCACAATTAGAAAAACAATATCAGAGGACTCTTATCAAACTCTGGTTGCTCCCACTGACACCCTGTCACCTCAAGGTCAATCCCCACCCTGGACTGATATGGTTGTCAATTTGGTTGCGAGTGCTGGAATTATTGTGGGAGCAATTGGAAATAAGCTTGAATAATGTGACATTAATACATCATCAAACTCTTCAAACTAATTGGAAATAAGCTTGAATAATGTGACATTAATACATCATCAAACTCTTCAAACTATGGAAGCTTGAGGCTAAATACTTAGACTTTATTTTAAAAATAAATGTACATTCTTTACCAACTAATGAATTCTTAGTGAATAAAAGAGAGTTACATACTGAATGTCTAATGTGCAGTGCTGAAAGTAAAACACTGCAGCACTTTTTATATGAGTGCAAAACTTTATAGCAGTACAGATAGTCAATCAGCTGCTGGATGATATCATATAAGGACAGAATTTTCAATATACAAGACTGTATTCAGGTTGGTATTTTCTCAGTAATAAGACTACCATGCTGAATTATTCACTGTGGATCCTTAGGTGCAACATCACATGAAATTCAAGGAATCTACTTAGTGATTTGTTGGGCATTATTAAAGCAAGGGATTGCAAACTTTCCTGTGCTAAACTCCATGAGAAGACATGGAAGCTACTAAATATTCCTATATCTCAGCCATTCACAGGAAATTTGTAAAATCATTATTTTTAATAATTATATGTTTTTTACATCACATGATCATTATTTCTTATGTTTGATGGGGATTTTATGCACAAGTCTTCTGGCATCCATTGATTATTCTGGCTTGCACTGAGTGGCAATACCAATAGAGTTTTGCCTGTTTTTATATGTTTCTTATTGTTTTTATTTTATTTCAGATGTCTCTAATACCAATTGTAATAGTTTTTATTTTGCCACCTAAGTTGCAAATTACAATGTACCTAATTTTTTTTTTGGATGAATAAAGTTCATCATTGAATTAAAAAAAAAACTATTTGAGACTTAGGCAATTTATATGTGTGCATTGCATTTATATGATTATCATTATTTTTTACCTTTTTCTCTTATTATTAACATATAAAATTCATAAACTTAGCATACAGATGTGATATATAGTAATAATAATAATAATTATTTTTTTAAAAAATAATTTTAACAAGTAAAGATAAGTTATTACAAATTCATTTCTTTCCTTTTTAAAACTAACTGTTCCTTTCAAAATAGTTCCCAGATAATAAGCATTACTTACAAATCCAAATTATTTAAAATAGTCACCCAAACAAAATAATTGTTATTTACTTCTTGCTGACAAATATTTGAAGTTCATTTAGGATAATAAGCTGCTTTTTAAATAAGTGCTAACTCTTTATTTCAGCCAGAGTTATTCAAAATATTTAAAAGTGTTCCAGATTTGATCTAGATAACTGATAGTAATATTCTTTCTTTTATTCACAAAGCATAAGTAATGTTCTGTGGGATTTGAATGAAGTAATAACCAGTCTAATTAAAAGAAAAAAACTAATTTTATATCCAAACTTAATTTTCTCTTGAACCTCATTTTATTTTATTTTTTTAAAAAACAACAACCAAATTTGCATATCATTTTGCTTAGAAGAAAAAAAAATTCTTATAAATTTTTTATTTTATTAAAATGAATAATGAATTGTTCATTTCAATATACACCTGGGTCTTGTTTTATGCGGATTTATTTAATGCAATTTTGAAGTTATGCGGTTCATGTTTCTTCTTAATATCTTTGTATGTGGTTTTCTTTTATGCGATAAAAATTATTAGATCAGAAGTCGAGCTCCTATAATGCACTATTACTTTAAATATTATAAATTTCATGCACTCACACATCATATTTAAAGTAATAGGGCATTATCAGAGTTCGACTTCTCTAATAATTTCAATATTTTTTTTAACTATTATTCATCTTATAAAATCTTGTAGGATGAATTGAATGCATTAGCAGAAATACTTTCAAAATAAATGCTTTAAAGTAAATTAATAAAAATTCTCCAATATATTAAAACAACATTTTTAAATTAATAAAAGAAGGATGAATATTTTTGGCAAATAAATCTATTCAAACTTTGTTTTTTTTATTGCTGTAGTATGTATTTAATCCTACGACATGATACGATTAAAGCAGTTATAAATATGTAATTCATGACATAGCAACTGAAAGCAATAGCAGAGAGAAAATGAAATGTTTTTTATAGGAGCACTCATAGATCTGTAAGAATATCCTTTTTGCCAAGTAAATGGCCCTCATAGTAGATAAATCTTATTCTATTTATATTCAAAGAAAGTTGTCTTTAGCAGATGATCCTTTAGCCAGCCAAGAGAGAGTTGGTTTATAGATAGATGATGTATCTGGAAATGTGACCATTATCAATAGAGAATATTTCATTTAAAATATGCATTGCTTTTATTATTAGTATTTTTATGGTTATATACAAATAAAATCTGAATATTATTCAATTAAGTTTAGCTTATCAACACATGTAACTTCTCATTTATAATTTTGTTATGTCTGATGTCCAATTTGGAGATCAACATATAAAAGTATTAGTTGTTTATTTATATTATTCCAGCAATATTAAAAATTAGTCATATATATAAAATTCATGTGAATGTTTGTCCAAATGCTATCACATGTCCGTATGAATGTACGATTTTCCATAAGACTGTCATGTGTCAAATTCACAACCAATTAAAAAAAACTATTATGTTTGTATTATGAAGCATATTAACTCTTCCATTAACAAACTATATTTACAAAGCAATTGTCCATAATGCTGTCAAATTCACATATCAAATATAACATGTAAATTTAAAATTTTTAATTTAGCTTTATTAATATCTTCCTGGGTAGATTTCTGAAGTGTACCAAACAGGTTGGATTATTCCAAACATTTTTTTCTCAATTTTTCAATTGTCAATTTCTTACATTTATTTATATAATATTAAAATCTTTTGTTTAATTTACATTAAATTAAAAAAAAAAAGTAAGCAACCAATTAAAAAAAATGATTAGAAAAATTATAGCTTTTCAGGGCAGATACATTTATAGTATTTATTTCTATAATATTAAATCTTTTGTTTAATTTACATTTTGTCTTAAGCAACCAATGAAAAAAAACCTTTATAGGCCAGGTATATCAGGTTCTTTATAATATTTTACCAACATTAGGCTGCATATATTTTTATTCTTATTTTTAGTATTATGCTCTCTCTCAACATTTACTTTAAGATTAAAATAATTATAATTATGCTCTCTTTCACATATATTAGTGAAGCTGTAGTTATTTAATATTTAAGATTTTATAAGCTTAGCGCTTTCGGGATGTAACTTTGGATCCCATATTCATAGTTTTAAAAAATGATAACTCCGTTATAAGTTGTTATTCATTTATGCAAATGTATTTGAATATTTAACTGATCCATTGTTTGGAGAAAGCAAAGCAAGCTTCTCTTCTGTTGATGGTGCTGAGGTCATTTGCAATACAATAGACCTTTTTAATCCCAAAAGCGCTAAGCTTATAAAATCTTAAATATTAAATAACTACAAAACAACACTCTCCATATAGTAGTGATCATGTGATGTTTAGTGGTTTATTAAATAACTACAACTTCACTAACATATGCAAAAGAGTGCATAATTATAATTATAATTTTAATAGTGAAGAAAAAAGATTACCTATTTAAGATTAAAGTGTAGTATGATCAACAGCAGATGAATTTAATATTTCAAATTTTCAGAAAATAATTTTCATGCAGTTTTCTCTTATTATTGCATTTGATGTGACCACATATGGTAAATGTACAAATAAAATACTCATGTATTTCCCTCCCATTACAATGTATTGTGAGATAATTGATCACTTAATATTGGTTTTCATCTTTCATTGATATTATTTATGAATGAATGGCTTTATTGTCAAGCATAATTTTTTTACATTAATATTTTTGAATACCTTAATCTGATTTGTTGCAAATTACTTTTTTTTAATCAACTCATTTTTTTGATTATTTTTAATGTATATATTTAATCAAAATATAATTTTACTCTTCTTCATTAGTTCTTGGTTAATTTTAACCAATATAGTAGTGTCTCTCTCACCTACAAACAAAAGCTATTGACCAAGTATTTTTTCTTTTAAGATTTAAATATTATTACTAAGAGTTAAGATATCAGTTAGTAATTATGGAAAATTCTTATAAGTGGGTAAGTGAAATAAAGATGTAATTATAAGAAATTCAGGAGCTTTAAACTGGGTTGGTTAAAATCAGAACATATATGATAAGAAGTAACATTATAAATTGTGAACTCAAAAAACATTTTCTGATATTAATTGTTTCAGCTTGCTCAGATAAGATTTTTCAATTTGACATGATTCATGCATAGTATGACAGCACTTGGATACTTGCCAATATAATGCTTCTTCTAAAGCCAAATTCAATGAAATTATATATTGGATAATATGACTAGAATATTCCTTTTAAAAGATGACAAATATATAAGGATTAAAAGAATATTTTAGCCAAATTTAGTAAGGTCATTTTTCTATATAGAAGATTTGTTTTAATAATGTATGTGTATATTCACATTGCACTTATATAATAAGGAGCTACCAAAGTTATGCATATATACCATAATATATCAATGTACTTTGTATTTAGTTAATACTGAAACTGTGATCTTATTTTTAGATGTGACTTACTGTATGTGCTAATTTTTGAAAAACAATGTAATATCAGAACTCAAGACTAAATATTTACTTTTAGAGAAACTCCATTTAATACAAAAACTAAAGCCTAATTGTTTTAGTTTTGCTTCTATCATCATCATCAACCATTATCAATCCACTGCAGAGTGAAGGTCTCTCCAAGTTCAATACATCTTTGATCTTTAGCTTCTCTTCTCCACATCACCCCTGCACACTTTCTTATTTCATCCATCCATTTCACAAGTGGTCTCTTTCTGGGTCTTTTACAATCTTTTAGAATCCAGTTTAAGATTTCAATTGTCCATCTATTATCATCTCTTCTAGCAATATGTCCAGCCCAACTCCACATCAGTCTTTTAATTTTTTCAATGAAGTCAGTAACACCTGTTTCTCTTACCTATATATTGTGTTTTTGATCTCTTCTTGTTACTCCAAACATGTATCTCTCCATACTTCTTTGAGTGGTCTGAAGTCTCTGTATTGCTCTTCTATTAAGTGCACAAGTCTCAGATCCATAAGTAAGAACTGGTAAAACACATTTTTTAAAAATCTTTCTTTTCAAACACATAGACATATTTTCTTTTAGTATCAAGTTATTTCTACCAAAAGCACTCCAACCAAGTTTAAGTCTATAATTAACTTTATCCATTATGTTTCCATCTGTATTAATAATCTGACCAAGGTATTTGTAACTGTTAACTTCTAACTCCTCACAATCAATCTTTATTTCCATATTTTGAGAAAATCCATTAAACATTACTTTAGTCATTTTAACATTTATCTTTAGTCCTACTTTCCTCTGATAACTCCTGCAACATTTCTTGCAGCTCTAAAGCATTATTTGCAAAAACAACAACATCATCTGCAAAATCTAAATGACTTAAATAATCTATATTTACTTTCACTCCTTTGGCTTCCCATTTTGCAGCACTGCTGTAAAAAGTTTTGGAGATATGGAGTCCCCCTGTCTTACACACTTCTCAATGTTGACTTTCCCAGTATCATTATGTAATCTAATTGTTGCTGTTGCATTTTTATAAATATTCTTTAAAATATGACAATATCCTGGATCTATACCTTGATGATCTAATGCTTTAATCACTGAAGAAATGTTTATAGAATCAAATGCCTTTTCATAATCTACAAATTCAAAGCATAATGGCAACTCATATTCATTTATCCTTTCTATAACTTCTCTATACCTGAATATGATCTACTGTACTAAAACCACTTTTAAATCCATCTTATTCTCTTGGTTGGTGGAAATCCAAAGTTCTCTGAAGACGAGCTGTAATTATCTTGGTAAAATTTTTATATAAAACTGATAAAAGGTTGATAGGTCTGTAATTTCTAATATCTTTATTATTACCTTTCTTAAATATTAATATTACATTATTCCAATCATTGGTACATCTTTTATCATTTAGGCATTTGGTATATAACTTTGCTAAAAAAATTCTATTTCATCACCTGCTTCTTTTAATATATCAATTATAATTCCATCATTACCTGGAATCTTTCCTTTCTTCATACATTTAGTTGCATGTCTCACTTTTTCATTTAAAATTCTGGGCAATTCGGAAGATGTAATAGATATAGGAGGTACATGTTCTTTATTTCTATATAATTCCTGATAGAAGTCGTCTACCCATTTCATGATGTCATTTCTCTTTTTAGTAATAATTCCATCTTTTTTTTCTTATTGCAGATATAAATTTTCTATCAATACCAAAATGTTGTTTTACATTCTTAAGACTTTTATTCTCTTCTACAGTTTTCCTTGCTAGTTCACAGTTATACTTTCTTATATCATTTTCAACTCTTTCCCATACGATTTTACAAAATTTGAGATATTCAATCCTTTTTAATGCACCATTTTTGTATATCTTCATATTCCTTTTTTTCTTCATAAATTCTCTAGTTTCAGTAGAAATTTTATTGGTCAATTGCTCTACCAGCTATCTTTATTGCAGTTTTTAAAAATGTATCAGTTATTTTCATATTAATTTTATTCAAATCTGAATCATGTTCAAAATCTACTAATACTTGAAACCAATTTGTAGGTTCTAATTTAAATTCATTAGAATGTTTCTGAAGATTAGAAATATTAACTATAAATATTGTTTTTTTATAATAATTTTTGTCTCTCTAGTTTTGCATTAACACTATCTTAATCTTACTAATTGAAGAACATTACAATCTTGAAATATGTATTTTCTGTTAGTCAAAATGTAATCCAATTCTGCTGTACCTTCATTTGGATGCTTCCATGACCATTTCCTTCTAACATTTTTCTCCAAAAAAGAATTCATAATATAAAGTTTTTCTTTTTCTGCAAACTCCACAAGTCTATGTCCTCTCTCATTTCTATTACCATAACCAAAATTATCTACAACACTTTCATTTTTCATTTGTTTACCAATTCTAGCATTAAAGTCTCCCATAACTCTTTTAAAATGTTGTTTACTCTGATCAAAAGCCTTTTGTACATCCATATAAAAATCTTATATTGCTTCATTACTATAAGAACTTGTTGGGGCATAAACCTGAATTATCTGTATTTGGTATCTACTATTAAGTTGTATAACTAATCTTGCCACTCTGTCCGATACATCATCAATCTCCACAATGTTGTTCTTCCACTTTTTATTTATAATGAATCCTACTCCACTTGTATTTCCAATATTTGTGCCTTTATAATCAAGTCACTGTCCACTTTTTAAATCAATTGTCTCTTCATCTTTTCTTCTAATTTCACAAAGTCCAATAATGTCCCATTTAATATACGACAGTTATTCTTCTAATTCTTGCAATCTTCCTTCACTTGAAAGTGATCTGCAATTGTAAGTACCTAAAGAATAAGTCATCATCAAATGGCAGCCTGGGTTTGCAATCAGGGAATTCTTAGCACCCTCCACCTTCGGCCACCAACTGCTACCTTGGTTGGTGACTTTACAGCCACCTGGGAATAAGGGCCATGATTTATTTTTGTCTGTCATGATTGTAAATATATATTGAAAAAATATTTATCATTTACACAAACATTCATTCTTTTTGCTTCTATATATATACATTTATATTGATAGAGAGGTCAAAAGTCTGAATTCATAAATATTTTTCTTTATATAATATATATTGTCAAAAGGAGGGTTGCCTTGAAAACAGTTTGAGATTGTTGATTGTTATTGATATTGGGATTATCTAAGTGTTGATTGTTTTCTAATGGTTACGTATATAATATAAGCACATACAAGATCCTGGGAATGATTTCCTTTTTTAAGTGCTTTCAACTTTAGTGGACCATTCTTAATTGTTAATGGTAGCCAGTACAAATGATTGTTTACATTTTATATCTGAGAACTTATAGAGATGGGCTATGTAGCAAATGACATTAGTAAGAATCAACTTAAACTTCATTTAATACAACCAATAAATAACACGTAGTCATTTATGAAATTTTAATAAATGCAGCAATTTTGAATTAGAGGAATGAAAATGTCATTTCCATGTTCCATCAATGCTAACAAACAGAAAATAATTGTTTACATTTGTTATCGCTGGATCATCTAATAATAAAGGCAAAATTTTAATCTACACCATATATATAAACAAGGCCTCATTTAATACAGCCAATACCTAAACAGTGTAAAGTCATTTCTATTCAGTTCTGAGATAGCAAATATAAATTATTATTTTACACTTACTGGCATTCTAAAAATCAACAACATTACAATGATAATGACAGCCATTTTCATTTTCTTACGTATAGTTTGAAAGTACTGCATTTATTAATACTACCTATTTGATTTATTGATATTTACTCATAAGAATATTGGATATACTAAATAAAGCTTTGGTTTACTTTATGCCATTACGTATTAGCTATAATAATTGAAGGTTTGTTTACATCTGATATATATATAGATGTGTCTTAATAATATCACTTGTTAGATATTTGAAGTATAGGCATTCTTCATATACCTGGAGCTTAATTGTAAATATAGGGGATTTGAACTCAGACTTTCAAGCACCATTCTACTACCCACACTATCTCATAACACTAAAACACATGACCACACACATGTAGAAAAGATAAACAATCACCAATACAAGTATTTCGTGCTGAATCAGCACTCATCAGTTGGTCCAGTCTGAGTTCAAATCCCCTATATTTATCACTTGTTAGATAACCCATCTCTATAAGTTCTGAAATGGCAAACGCAAACGATTATTTATATTTGCTGACATTTTAACAAATAAAAACGCAATGATATTGGCAGCACAGGGAATGTGTTTTTTTTACAAACTATTTAAAAAGTACTATATTTTTTAATAATAAAGAAACTAAGAAAATGGATAAGCTAATATAATATATATAAGTGGGGGACAGGCTACAATGTCGAGGCATCAATATAACCTCAAAATTGCTTAAGCATCATAAAAATTTTAATAATTCATTCAGCTAACATCATCAATCAATAATTATCATCCATGATAATTGATTTACATCGTTGGAATACTTCAAGTGAGATAGCCTCTTTTGTTTAGTGTAGATATGTTTAGCTAAGCCATGAATTGGTAGTATTGTCGTCATCTTCGGACAAACTTTTAAAATTATAAAAATAAACAGTCAAATTTTAATTACTAGCAGTTTTAAATTAAAAATTTTAATCCAACTTATGTTGCATTGTGTTAATTATTTTCAATAATTTTTTTTTTGTAGGCAAACGCAGCAATATGTACAGTATAAAATTTAAAATTAATCTGGAAAATGAACTATATTTTATCTATTAATTGCCACAATGTTAAATTATTGAATTTATCGCATTTCTTTTAATGATAGTTTTCATCATGTTATTTAGAAAATATTTTGCTTTACAAATTAAATTAATTTTAATACTTTTTTTTTTTTTCTGAGTATATCTGCAAGAGAGTGAAAGGTTATTATTACTCTTTTTTAATTTCTTTAGTCTTATTGCTTACATTTTAATCTCTTTAACTTCTTTTTTTTTTTTTTTTTTAAATTGAATAGTCTAACTTTAAATAATGTAATCAGATTTTAACAAAAAAAAAAAAAGAGTGAGAAATGGCAGAAATACAACTAAACAAAGTTTTCTTTTCTTTCCTTTAAAAAATGTTTTTGGTGCACTTTAGAATATAAATTCGAATTCAGCTAAAATCAAACATTTATTTATTTTTAAAAATCATATTTTAATTCAGATTTATTTCTTTATATGTAAATTAAATTGTCTATCCGATGACAGGAAAATAACTATTAACTAATCAATGAACAGTATTCGATCATCATCGGTTGTTCATTAACACAATTTATCTATATATATATATTTTAAAAAATATTTATTACTTAAAAACGTACATTGTTATAATATTGTACATTTTTTAAACATATATATATGTACACACAGATGTACGCGGTATGTATGTGATAAAATATGATTTTTTTTTTTACTCTATTATTATTGTGTAAATTTGTGAAACAATAAAATGAATTGATAAATTTGAATGTTCCACTCTATGCTGTTTAATTTCCAAGAATGAACTTATCCTATGCCGTCAATCATTCACAAAGTCATTCACAAAATCCATCCCATCCAATCACAAAGCAATACTCGTAAAACAAAACCCTGCTTTACTGTACGCGGTAAAAAAAAAAGTTCTCAATTTGTGGATGGGAATCTCTGAAGCATATCCATTTTATTAAGTTGAAATAGCAAAAGCAAAAGGTTACAACCCTTACAAGAACAATAATTCACCACCCTGGATACAAGGCTAACAAAGATTAGATACTTTTCCTTTAAGCAAAACTTGAAACATATTTGTTGAGTTTTCTATGAGTCAGATCATCTTATACACGCACAAACGCCAAAGCAGGCTTCGGCCAGGATTTCATCCCTGTTTTCGGCAAATTCTGAAGGATTGTAATATAAAGTTTGAATTTTGTAATTTTTAAATTAACAAACTTTACATTATGGATTCTAATATTTTTCTGTCTTTATGGATGCTTTCTTGTAAGTGATAAATTTTATTTCTATTATTATTTTTTAATAATGTTTTTTTTTTTTAACTTTATTTCTAAAATTCGTTTTACAAATTAGAATATACATATCATCAAATAGATATTTGCATGCAAATGTTTATATACGTAACTGTGTTAAGAAAACGACCAAAATTTAACAAAAAATAATATTTAACATATTTATATATGCATTTTAACTGTAGCAAAATTATCTTTTGATTTGAAGTGCCGTAATGTATATATGTAATCATCATATACATAAAAAAAACTTTAAACAATTTTTTTAAAACATTATTTATATTCGTATTTTCTAATAACAGCAAAACAACAACAAAAACGTGTTCTCTTATGATTTATATAGACATAAATAATTTTATTATAAATCAATCTTGTTGCTTGAAATTGTTTACACTTTAAATTAATTAAAAATATAATTATTTTTCAGATGTTTTTTACAACTGTACTTCTACTACTTATAATCATTTGAAATTTGATTCTTTTTACAATGAGTTACCAGAAAGTCGAAGCAAAACCTTGCATTCCTGCGATCGCATTCAGACCCGCACCGTTGTTATTGAATCTCCTGCATATATTTCTGGTAGATGGGTGTCCCAAAGGTATTTTCGTATTTTTAAGAATTAGTTTTAAATATATATTTATTAATAATTTGGTAATAAATATTAAAATATTAATTTCAAAATTATTGCTTATTAAACTGTAGTAATTTAAAACTTATCTGTGGTGGTCGAATTATTTAACAGATTTAAAAATCGTAGTCAAAGTCAAATAGGGAAATCTAACTCCAGAATTTAATTCGTGATTTCAATACTAACATTTAGGGGTTTTTTTTTTTTTTACCACATATATTTTTTTAATATTAACAGTAGCTAACTTAAAATACTTTATTAAAAATAAACATTTTCCTGTTGTTGTTTTTAGCGAAAAACTAAATTAGTGTAGAGAAGCGAAATAAGTTTTTTTTTTTTTTATGTTAAAAAAAAAAAAAAGCAAAAAGAATTCTTTTGTAGTTGTTTAGAGTCTCTACAACTGTTTGTCTGAGTAACAATATTGTACAGCTTTAGTTAAAGCAGAATTAGTAATCGTACTCTACTAATATACGGCTGTGAGCACCTGCTAAAAATGAATCTTAATAACTAAAGGCGTGCTTTTTTGTATGTCAAGCCGCACATAAACATGAGTATATTATATATATAACTTTAAAAATAAAATAGATTTTTTAAAATATATTTTACTTATTTTTTGAAATTACAATTTTTTTGTAGCAAAGCATATTTATACGCGCTATTGCCGAAAAGATAACCGGAGAGCTGAAAAGAAATATAGCATTGCAAAAGAGATGCAGTTAAATAACAAAAAAGTTTAATTGTAAATTAATGGAAATTTAGATGATTGGTAGAGTTTATGATATGTTCATTATCAACCTGATTTATTATTCATTGTATGATGAATATATTAACTGATCAGTAAGTAATTCAAGCAGGTGTTTATAAGTATAAATTTCTTGTGCTTAACAGCAATATTGGATCGAATATTCTCTAGAATTTTTTATTTACTGATTGAAAATAAATTTTATAATCATTAAATACTACGTGTTTAAATATTTGCAGTAACATTCGGACTAAAGTTTTCAGTCAAAAAGACCATTTGAGAATATTATTTCAGTATTTGCATTGATATTTGCTACAGACTGGAAACACTGGAAGGTATAATTTCAATTCTCCTACTAATATACATGGAAGTTACTAAAGAATGAAATAACATTAACATTCATTTATTTTTTACTTAATTCTACAGAATAAATTTTACAAATAAAAAATAAATTTAAATTTTTATATCTATATTTTCTTATGAATAACAATAGAAGATTTAATCATTCAAAAAGGTCTCTTAGTAAAAACATTGTAATTAAATAATAAAAAATAGCTATTGCTGTAATGTTTTGTGTTACACTTCCCCTATTTCATGTTCAATACTTTTGTTTTCTATATCGTATGTTCTCAGTTTCTATTTCTTCGATAATTGCTATGCTAAAACGTAAAAATCTCATGAATCATATGAGGTTTATAAACACAAGCAAAATTATTGACATTTTAGATTTTATTGCAGAAAATGTTTAGTTTTTTTTTTTTACTTATTTGGTTAAACAAAATATCTCTCATTCAAATCAGTTTTCTTAGAATGATTTCAAGGAATTAATTAATAAAAAACAAATTAATCTTAAATTAGACTTATTACTTGTAAAAGTAAATCTAAAAATAACTATAGTCTGTTTTCCCTAGGAGTATAACATCTCACAATAAAAAAGGCAATATAAAATTACGAACAGCATGCAACTAACCAACCCAGATTAATAAAGGACTTTTATTCTCCAGCTAATAGGTAAATACCCATTTGCTGACAACTATTGGATAGCTAATTGGATTAGCTACAAGCTATCTATGGAGAAATTTTTTAAGTATGTTTGTGACGTGGAAAAATTTCAAGATCCACTTACTTCAGTTTCGAATTAATCAACCATGAGTTATGTACAATTATCTATTTTCTCAAGTATTTCTCTTTTCTATTTTTCAAGTTTGTTTATAATCATTTATGCAGTAATATTATTTAACTTATTTCATATTTTAATATCTTGAACTAAAGTTTCTCCCTACATATATATATAATATTTTTTATACCTGGCTAATTCAATTTTACACAAGATTTGGATAGGAACTACTTGATCTTAAAACCAATATTTTATTTCCAATTGTTAATTTTGGTTACTGAACTCTCACTACTTAAAAAGCAATTAATATTTTGCTAATCTCTGTTTAAAGTTATTTTAGTGACTCAAATTTTGGCAACATAATGTGCTATGTTTTATTGATCATTATCACATTTACAATGCAGATTTAGATACTTTGGCTCTTATGAAACTCTTTATGGTATATATTTGATAGTACAATTGTCCTACAATGTTCTTGACATGGATTTAAGTTTAGGCTTGATAAAACCTGAATATTTTTTTTCCAGATTCCAATCAGGCAGAAAAATTTTCTTTGTAATATTCACCATATGGCAACCTATCTCGCCTCTTGTTGGTGGTAGATAAACATGATAATAAAAACGTAGAAAATTAATTAAATTTTTACTATTTGCTAGTTGGCATTTTCCAGAGTAAAATCTTTTACTTCATTGGTCCTCTTTGGAGGAGGTTATGTTTACCTTGTCTTGCAATAGGCTATAGGCAGTAAAATCTATTATAGTATAGTCCTATGATTAGATTATTTTTTATATATATAATTATAGTTCTATTTTGTGCATAATGTAAACAAATGATAAAAAAAAAATCCGCTACATATTTTAAGTATATATTTAATTTAATCTTTACGAAACAATTAAATGTGTTATATATATATTTAATTGATCAAATGTTGACATGTGCGGTTTAGTCAATGCTAGAATGGCCACTCAAAAATTAAAGATAAGTGATCGATTTTCAATTGTAGAAAGTCAAAAAAAAAAACCACCTTAACGTTATTCAACTCTGCTTTTAGAATGCTCAAATGTCATATGACTCGTAATTTGTCTACTATTTATTAATCGCACCATTATTATTTTTATAGATGTTTAGGGATTTTTTGCTTAATAAAAAAATAAGTAAAAAATATTGAAATAGAAAAATCAAAATCGTAACCAATGTGAACTTATTTAAAATATTTTTATACCAAGCATAGAGGATTTAGGGAATAGTAGAGCGGTAAACTCTGGAACATAAATTCCGCCCAGTTGTATCAGTTTCGGCCACTCAAATTTCTTATGAACTCTCGAGTTAAATAAAATCATTCGATTACTAATTTATTTATCATTAACAATTAAAGTACTTACCTCCATGTTCATGACCTGAGTCAAAGTGGAGTTTAGAAAAGTATCGATTTCTCAAGCATATTTAAGATTTTTTTAAGGTAGTTAGTCAGCTTATAGGCAACCCAGTTATTCTTCTAGTATTTATCAATATACAAATATTTAACGATTTTTAGATAAAGATCTCAGAAAAATCTACTAGTCAAATGGCGTGGCCATAAAATAAAAACATGATTTTTATTTTGTGCTTTCATTACATGTGAAGATGGATGTTTCATGCTTATGGATATTGAGTTCATATTTTACCTTCATTATATATAATAAATTAATTTATTTAATAGATTTAAAGAGTCCATCGGTGTGTACACGCGCCCGCATATATATGTGCATTTATGTAATGTATAATTGCGTTTATATTAAGAGTTTTTCTGGCTTTTATTATTTAGAAACATTTGGTTAATATTGTTTCATATCCAAAATATGTTAGACAGTTGAAAAGATATTTGGAACATTATAGATTTTAACATATTTTTAACTAAAAAAATATTGTCTAGAATCTAAAAATATATACTGAACTTTGTATTCAAAAATATTGCAATTATTCAGTAAATTATCAAATTTAAGACAATTTTTTTGTAAAAAATATTATATTGAATAATTAATTATATTAAAATATTATTACCTAAATAGACCCTAAGAAATTACAGTTTCTAGAGGTTATTTGTTTGGTGAAACATACTTAAACTTCCATCCGATTTGATAGATTTTTAGAAGCTCTGAATTTGATATTCTAAAAAAATATATATTAAATGAACCATCATGGATAAAAAACAAAAAAACAAAACAAGTGTTACTTATAATTGTAGTTTATTTCTATAGTTATTCAATCTGTTTTTAGGTTATTTAATTAACATACATAAAGTTTCTTATTTTTTGTTTACTTTGTTAATTTTAACAATCAGACATGATTATGAACTTAGAGGAGAACGTTTATTTTAGTCTGCATATTATATTGATTTGTCTCTAGACATTATTATAATTAGAAAGAAATAAAAAATTCTTTTATTTTTTTAAAAATATTTTATTTGGAATTCATTTAACATTGCCTTTCTGATCTAAAAGATGTAAATATATAGAGAAACATTATACATAAGATATTTTGCTGAAGATTTTTCACAGGTTTTATAGATTTTAAATGATAGAAATTTAATTAATTCTCTGTTGAATAATTTTCCACTTACGATATAAAGTAGCAAATAAAAAAATTGATGTAATTAAAAAGTAATCTAAGTTTGAATAATAAGTTAAAAACGAACCATTTTTGACATAAATACTTCAGACAAAAATATTTTTACTAAATGACATAATTTCTGTTTGCAATGATAGTTTTTAATTAATGCTTTACTTCATTACATCGTAATTAGAAAATTATTTAAAATACATAGATTTCTAGTTAAATTTTGATCATTTAAATTATATATATATATATCATTATTTCCAACCATTATTGATTCTGTTACTGAAAAAAATATCTCTGAATTTAATCTTCAATCTATACCTCTCTTTTCCACAATGCAAAGGCAAACTTACGTATTTCATTCATCTACCTCACAAATGGCTTCTTTCTAGATCTTTTTTAATTTCTTGGGATCCACTTTCTCTATTTATTATCATCTCTTCTAACAATGTGTCCAGCCCCGTTTTATTTCAATCTCTTAATTTTTTTTTTTAGAAATATCAGTGATATTAGTTTTTTATCTCATAAATGTATTTCACTTTAGATCCTTTTTTGCAAATCCCAACATGTATCTCTCCATACTTTGTTAGTCGTCTAAAGTCTTTATATTGCTCTTTTATTATGTGTCCTAATTTCAGATTCATATGTGAAAACTTGTAAAACACATCTATTGAAAAACCTTTTCAAAAAGCCTTTTATTATTATTTCTATCAAAATTCTCCATCCAAATTTAATTCTATGATTAATTTCATCCAATATATTTCCATCTGCCCATGATATTGATAGTTATTAACTTCTTTTAATTCTTGATTATCAACTTAATTTTTTTTTGTTCTGCAAAAATTCATGGAACATTATTTTAATTTTTAGCATTTATCACTTAATTCTTTCTTACTTTTAATTTGATAAATTTTGCAACATTTCATTGATAAAAGACTAATAGATCTATAATATTTGGAAGTAGGGATTTCTTTAAATTTAATTCAGTTTCTTCTATTCATCGCTTCTTTTCTGCACATTATTTCCAGACATTTTTTTAAAAAATTATCAGACTATCTTATATATATTTCTCCCCCCCCCCAATCTTTATAATCCTTTGGGAACAATTTAGTTTTTATCTACTGTTACCTTTTGTAAAACATATTCACACCACATTTATTCATTCCGGCTTTTTAATTATTTTATGATGACAGGGATACATATTTGTTTTTGTTTTTTTCCATTCATGTATTTTGCTTTCAATCTCTCTGGGTTTAACCCCAACATGATTCACAATACTTTATTGTGTAATCTGAAATCTTCCCATGCTTTTCTATTAAATGTCTAAATCTCAGAATAAATAAACTCCAGTAAAACACATTTAAAATGTTTCCAGCAAGTTGACATATTTCTTTTCATATTATTATTTCTTCCGTTCATCCAGGTTTAATTTTATAGTTAATTTCTTAGCTTTTTTTTTTGAAAAAGGATAACACTATTTTAGTGTTTTTGTCTTTTTTTAGTCTACTTTCTTTCTTTTGTCTGATAGCTTAGCTTTTATAACATTTTCTCAAATTTTAAAGTACTATTTTCAAAACAGTTATATCAGCTGCTAAATTTTTAGATGACTTAAGTAATCTCCATTATTTTGATTCTCTTAGTTTTTAAATTTACTCCACAAAATATTTTTTCTATTTTTTTTTTACAAAAGTTTTACTTTTTATCAATGCTAATCTTGTTACTGTAACTATGTAATCCAATTATTATTATCATCATCATTATTATATTTTTGATATTCTTTAGAATTTGACTATTTTGGCTTAATATCTTGCTACCCCATGGTTTTAATCAGGCACAAATGTTCATAAAATTAAATTTTAAATATCAATATCATTACTGCATTCATCATATATATTTTTTAATATTTAATATATATATATATATTGGTCAACAATTTCTTTATTTTTTCGCTTAGTTTTTAAAAAATATCTTTTCAGTTCTTTATAAATTTAATTGTATGTTTAAAGACAACTATAACATCTTTTGAAAAATGTGAGATAGTATAACTTATTTTGTTGTTTTAGTTACTATAAAGCGTTTTAATATATGAATTTTTTTTTTTAATGGCCGGCTGAAGAGTTCTGGGGAGGAGTGGATTGAAGCCTGTCCATTAAAGTATGAAGATTGGCTATCTTAATATAAGCTGAGCATTGATTTATATATGTGTGGAGATTATAATCTGGACCAACTGACGAGTGCTGGTTTAGCACGTAATACGAATATTGGTGATTATTTATCTTTTCGACATGGGTGTGATCAAGGGTGTCCGCAGTATAAGATAGCGTGGATAGTTGAGAATCGTATGGAAAGTCTGAGTTCAAACCTCCTATATATAAAGTGTTTTATCTCATTTGAATAATAATGGCATCCTTTCTTTTTACTGACACACACACACACACACAATTCTAGGATATTGATTTATATTTCTGAGACTTATTTTCTTCTAAAGTGTTTTTTTTTTCTTTCGACAATTCACTATTATATTTTTTCATGTTATCATTAACTCTCTTTTTTGTTTTATTTTACAGAATTTCATTCTTCTTTTTTTTAGTACATTATCTTTTAATACTATCTATGTATATTGAACAGTTTTTATTAGATTATCAATTATATATAGCATTATCTCATTTCAGTCTGAGTTGATTTCAAAGTATGTTACAATTTAAAGAAATTTTCAAGTTTTAATTTAAATCCATTAGAATATCTCTCTACCTTTGTATTATAATGTATGATTACATCTCACCAAATGATGACTACTTCCTGTATAAAATCTATCAATATATCACAGTTTTGAAATATTTACTTTTTATTAATTAAAATGTAATGAATAACTTTTTACAGTGATTGAAAAATTTAAGGAGTAAAGGCTAACAATTTTTTATCAAGAACGTAACGATAGACGACTTCATTTGACATGCCGGATCCTAGACACTCCAGCTAGAAATATTTGAACTGATTTCTACAGTGATTAACTTAGGACTACAATAATGAAAAAATAGGATATCAACGTATGTAAAATTCAATCTTAGCATAAATAAAGTTTCTTTTAATAATAATAAAAATGTATTTCTATCCAGCTGCTTATATTTCCACTTTACGGGGGGGGGGGGGTAAAAAGAAGAATTCATGGTAATTTTCTGGGAAATCATGTGATATTTTAGCACTGGAAGATAAGGATTGAGTTACAATTCAGGGATCTTTAATTCTTAAATCTACTACTCTTATTACTGCACTAAATCATCCAAGAAAATAAGAAAATTATTCAATTTCATCTCCTGGAATGAGTATCCTTTGTCAGAAATAAAATGTATTATTATTATTAATGATAATAATAATAATTCAGTTCATTATTCATTTCATTGCAGAATGAAATCATTTCAACAATACTAGAAGACGTTCACAACTTTTTTCTTGTAAACCATTTTAAAACATTAATATAAATATGCTTTACGTCTATTAAGTATACATATAATATATTCATACTATTGAATATCTCTTTTTATCTGTCTTCTTATATTGATGAACAAGTATAATTCAAGTTGGAAATTGAATTACCTGTACTTTTATTCATCTGGAGTTCCTTCTTTTCTTAATAGTATATTGAAATTTCCTTATTTATTTGAAGATATGAAAAATGGGTTCTAATAGATTAATTGTAATTAAAAAAATTGTGATTGGTTTTTAAAAAAATCATCAAAGTATTTAAAGATGTTTATTTAAAACTATATTTCAATTATTAATAAGCTGGAATTAAAAATACTAATTTTCTATAATCTATACAAAAATAAAACTATTTTTTTTAATTCTAACAAAACTTCAAAAAAAATTTCCAGCATAAAAAACACGTTTGCAATATTGAGAACATTTGAATAAATAACATATTCAATTATTTTAAATAAAATAGCAGATAGTTTAATCATGTTATAAATTATAATCTGTAATTTTAAAAAAATATAATTTACTTATGTCTATAAAAAAAAAATTATGATTTAATAATAAATTGCTCAATAAAATTTCAACTTTGTTTTTGATTTTTTTAAAGCTGTGTAATCAGTTTTTCTAATTGTATATCGTCATTATTGTCAATCATTATCAATCGACTGCAGGATGGTCTCTCCAAGTCTAATCCATCTTCTCCGATCTCTAGCCTCTCTTTTCCACATAACCCCTACACTCTTTCTTATTTCATTTATTCATCTCACATGTGGTCTCTTTCTGGGTGTTTATATTTTCTTAGACTCCGGTTAAAAATTTCAATTGTCCATCTATTATCATCTCTTCTACCAATATATTCAGTCCAATTCCACTTGTTTTTTAATTCTTTCAACAATGTTAGTAACACCTGTTTGTTTTCTTACCCATGTAATGCATTTTCGATCTCTTCTTATTACTCCTAACATGCATCTCTCCATACTTTTTTGAGTGGTCTGGAGTCTCTGTATTGCTCTTCTATTAAGTGTCCAAGTCTTATATCCATAAGTAAGAACTGATAAAATACTTTATTAAAAACCTTCCTTTTCAAACACATAGGCATATTTCCTTTTAATATAAAGTTATTTCTACCAAAAGCACTCCAACCAAGTTGAATGCTATGATTAATTTCATCCATTATGTTTCCATTTTGACCAAAATATTTGTAATTGTTAACTTTTTCTACCTCATTATAATCAATCTTTATTTTCATTTTTTGAAAAAATCCATTGAATATTACTTTAGTCTTTTTAACATTTACCCTTAGTCCTACTTTATTTTCATCTGGTAACTCTTGGAACATTTCCTAAAGCTCTAAGGCATTATTTGCAAAAACAACTACATCATCTGCAAAATCGGAAGACTTAAATAATCTTCAATTACTTTTATTCCTTTAGCTCTCCATTTTAAACCACAAAATACTTCTTGCAGCATTGCTGTAAAAAGTTTTCAAAATATGGCATCACTCTGCCTTACACCCTTCTCAATGTTAACCTTCCTAGTATCATTATATAATTTAATTGTTGCTTGCATTTTTATAAATATTCTTTAGAATATGAAGGAATGCTTTAATCACTGAAGAAATGCTTATAAAATCAAATGCCTTTTCATAATCTACAAATCCAAAGCATAATGGCAACTCTATATTCATTGGTCCTTTCTATAACTTTTCTCAATACTTGGATATAATCTACTGTAGTAAAACATCTTTTAAATCCAGCTTGTTCTTTTGATTGATTGAGATCCAATATTCTCTGTAGACAAGTTGTAATTATCTTGATAAAAATTTTGTATAAAACTGATAAAAGGCTGATAGGTCTGTAATTTCTAATATCTTCTTTATCACCATTTTAAAACATTTATACTGCATTCTCCCAATCATCTGGTACATCTTTATCATTTAGACATTTGGTATATAACTTTGCCAAAAAAAATTCTATTTCTTTACCTGCTTCTTTTAATATGTCATCTCACTTCTTCATTTAAAATCCTGGGCAATTCAGAAGATATAATAGATGTAGGAGGTATTTGTTTTTTATTACTATATAATTCTTGATAGAACTCTTCTACCAATTTCATGATGTCATATCTCTTTTTAGTAATAGTTTCATATTTTTTTCTTTATTGCAGATGTAAGTTTACTAAACCAATACTAAAATGTTCTTTTACACTCTTGAGATTTTTATTATCTTTTACAGCTTTCCTTGTTAGTTCACAGTTATACTTTCTTATATCATTTTCAACTCTTTTCCTGCATCATTTTACAAAATTCGAGATATTCAATCCATTTTAGTGCATCATTTTTGTATATCTTCATATTTCTTCTTTTCTTCATAAATTCTCTAGTCTCAGTAGAAATTTTATTGGTCAATTGCTGCTTTTTTCTACCAGATATATTTGTTGCAGTTTTTAAAAGTGTATCAGTTATTTTCCTATTAATTTCATTCAAATCTGAATCATATTCAAAATCTACTAATATTTGAAACCGATTTATAGGTTCTAATTTAAATTCATTAGAATGTTTCTGAAGATTAGAAATATCAACTATAAATGTTGTTTCTCTTAATAATTTTTGTCTCTCTAGTTTTGCATTAATATGTATCTTATATCTTACTAATCGATGATCACTTCTTGGGTTGAATTTATTAAAAACATTACAATCTTGAAATATGTATTTTCTGTTAATCAAAAGATAATCCAATTCTGCTGTACCTTCATTTGGATGCTTCCATATCCATTTCCTTTTAACATTTTTCTCAAAAATAGAATTCATAATATAAAGTTTTGTTTTTCTACAAACTCCACAAGGTTTTGTCCTATCTTATCTCTATTACCATAACCAAATTTACCTACAGCACTTTCATCTTTCATTTGTTTTACCAATTCTAGCATCAAAGTCTCCCATAACAATTTTAAAATGTTGTTTAGTCTAATCAAAAGCCTTTTATACAATCCATATAAAAATCTTCTACTACTTCATCATTATGAGAACTTGTTGGGGCATAAACCCAAATTATCTGTATTTGGTATCTGCTATTATGTTGAATAACTAATCTTGCCATTCTGTCTGATAAATACACATTTATCTTCACAATGTTGTTCTTTCATTTTTTATTTATAATGAATGCTATTCAACTCGTACTTCCAATATTTGTGCCTTTGTTGTAGAGTACATGCCCACTTTTTAAATTAATTCTCTTCACTTTTTCTTCTAACTTCACTAAGTCCAATAATGTCTCACTTAATATAAGACAGTTCTTCCAATTCTTGCAATCTTCCTTCACTTGAAATTTATTTGCAGTTGTAAGTACCTAAATAAAAAGTCATCATAAAATGGCAGTCTGGGTCCACAATAGGGGATTCTTAGCACCCTTTGCCTTCACCACCAACCACTACCTTGGCTGGTGACTGTACAACCTCCTAGGAATAAGAGCCATGATTTATTTTTGTCTATCATGATTACTGTATATATCTATTAGAAATTTTTTTTCATTCACACACATATTCATTCTGCCTTATCAGACAACTGAGAAGAAAGACCAAGGGTTTATTGATCTTAAACTCAGAAGTAAAAAGTCAATAAGTTTACCAATGCTGGCCAATGTGTGTTGGTGAGCAGCCCATTTATGTTCGTATAAGATATGAATAGTCACATAGTAATAACAGTTTAACTACAAGAATGTATGGAGTGGTCATTAGGAATTTGTCCTGCTGGGTCCTTTTAGACCTCTAAGAGGAATCAAACATCTCCTTTCAGATAACAGCAAATTTGTTCTGCAGTCCTAATTTTATATATTGATAGTTAAATTAACATTATTTCAAGATGTTTTATTTATTCTTAAATTTTTTGATTGCATTCTAAGCTATAATTGGAGGGTAAGAAAACAGCGTATTTTCAAAATGATAATTTTTTTTTTTTAAATAAAATAAAACTGTTATAACATTGCCTAATTACACTTTGTAGTATAAAGTTTGTATCCTAATAGTATTTGATTATCTGAGCATTCTTATTATTTGAATTACAGTTGTTTTAAATTAATTTGGGTAATCAGATGCTCTGTTGTTTTATATTAAAAAAAATAATCCGAGCTTGAGTAATAGTTTATATTATGAAGGAGGATAATAAGGAACAATACAAATATAAATTTATTGGGTTTTGATTATTTTAAAAAATGGCAGTTGAATAACAATATAGTAGATTTATTTTTTGCTGTAGTTATAATTATTTATTTTATTGTTGCTAATTAAAATAAATAAATAAAAGGATCTTTACAAATATGGCTTAAAATTTGAAATAAGTTTTCTTTTTTCCTATATATAAAATTCTATTGGTAATAATAAAAAAATATTTTCTATTTAACTTGTCAAAAATGAACTGAAGCTTCAGTAATAAAATTATCTTTTCTTGATTACCTTCAATTTTGAATTTATAAATATTTCTGCCTCTATTACACCTTGTGTAAGTATATATACAATTGTTGACTACTGTGCTGCAGAATCAAGTGTAACCAACCAAATTATATGGAAGAGTGCAATGATAAATATGGGATTTTACTGAATATGTATATAATCCATCTTTCTAGAAATCTGCTAAAGGGAAATTTTTGGCTACTTTATAAACAGCATTAAGTGAGATCTCATTTTGAATTATTATTATAATAGACATTTTAAGAGTTAAATGGAAGCAACGACAACTATGATTATTAAATACTTTTACGTAAGTGACTTCACCAAATGTATTTTCAATTATAAATAATTTTAAGAGTGATAATGTTGCCTTGTGTGATCTTCACAGATTATCCGCTTCAAGTGCTTGAACTTCTTATGAAATCCGGAGCAATAAAGTCTTTCCATTATTTATTTATATATTTAGTAATAATATTTTAAACCATTGTTGAGGATAACAAATTTATTTTATAATAGTTTTTAAAGCTAAATGCGAAATTTAATGACATATTTTCCCCTTTTTTATATGTTACGATCCTTCCCCTAGATAGTGTATTTCTCTAAGTAGTCTAGCGATATTTTTGATCGATTACGGAATTTTTTTTTTTTTTTTAAAAAAAGAACTTGTTAAATGTTTTTTTTTTGTTTGTTTGTTTAAAGTATATCTTTATGAGGAGTAAATAGAAAAAGAGTTAAAAAGATTAGGGACTTTGACGATGTGGAATGAAAAAAAATAGGAAAGTTTTGGCGACAGTTTAATATTTAAAAATATGTAAAAAAAAAAAAAAAAGAAAGAAAATAAGCATATATTAGACATATTAAAATGAAGTAGAAGAATTATGAGGATTGTAGGAATTTGGGTTAAAATGAAGTAGAAGAAAATCAAATTTAATAAACGATCTTAAGATAAAAGATAGATCTTATCGCTTTAGAATATAGCAAAAGTAGAGATGATACGGTGAGAATTGTTATTTATGAGGACTCTGATATATATATTATAAACTCTATTTTTCAACTGTCAAATTATCAGAAAGAAAAATATTAACTTTCGTCATAGCAGTAGTGTATTAATTATTTTTTGAATTTGAACTTAGCAGAATTATTATTATTATTATTATTATTATTATTATTATTATTATTATTATTATTATTATTATTATTATTATTATTATTATTATTATTATTATTATTATTATTATTATTATTATTATTATTATTATTATTATTATTGGAGTCCCAATCAGATGATAAAAGTCTTACTATTTTTTAAAGTTTTAGTCAGATTTAGAATTTTTATTTCAAATATCTCCTACATAATCAACTTAACCATTTTATACTGATTGCTAACTAGGTACTGAAAGTAAAACATAGGTGAAAAAGTGTTCAAACTCTCGTCACCTGGTAATCGGTCAGTCTAAATAAAAATAGAAGAAAGCTTTGCAAAGATCTGAAGAACTGTTAGAAAAGCCTTTGATTTGCAATGGGCTATTTAAGTGCTATTTTTAATTTTACCTATGAATTTAAGTTTTTAAATTTGTTGTCTCCATTTGCACTTAACTTGGTCTTTTATAAATCCGGCTTTCTATTCTTCTGTACAAAATTTCATAAATTATCATAATATAAACTAGATAATATATACAAAAAAAAAAATAGTAAAATAAATTAGTATACGGCATTAACAAAGATTTTATTTTTTTAGTATTGTAAATTGAGAACATAGAAGGAAAAGAAATTTCGAAAAAAATTTAGAATCAACATTAAACAAAAAAGAAATTATCTCTTACCATTCTAGTAATTTTAAAGGCAATAAAAGACCTTTTTTAATTATCTAAATATAAAGTAAGCAGACTAATGTAAATTCTGTAAGTGATTTTAGAAACTTTCTTTAATCCACGTGACTTGTTAGAAAATGTTGACTTAGATGTACTGTATTTAACAAATGTAAGTGAAAGCAAATTTTAAAGTTAAATATAGGAAAGGTAAACAGTAATTATATATATAATTGATGCTATAAAAATCTTTTCATAATCAAAATGGTAAATAAATTATGATCGTTTATTTATTTATTTTTCGCTTACCAATTGAGTTCTATCCAATTTGTTGCGGTTGTTGTTTAATGTTTTATTTAATTTCTATTATAGAACTTTTTAAGGACAAATTATCTGAACTAATCTAAAATTTTAAATATTCTTCTGGCGTGTTTTCATTAATTAAATTTAAATGCTGTTGGTTTCGTTATCATTATTAGTTACCTAATAAACACTCGATTTAGCCTATCAACTCTGAATCTTTTTTTCTTTTTAATTCTTCTCCCCAAATATTTATGGCTATTCTCTATTTTTTAAGTTATTTCTCGTCCTGTCTTCCAAGATATTTTTTATAATTCCCTGTTTCAAAATATATGCTCAATAGGATTCGTCTTTTTACTTTTCATCCTGTCATTTGTAGATGTTTGAACTTTTTATGAACTTCTAAACTATAAACTCTTTGATTAATAATAGTTTTCTTTTATCTCTTAACTTTTGATACTTTCACAGTGCTAATCTTTCCAATTTATCTTTTCCATTTTCTTCCAATCTAAATCTTAAAATCCTTCAAATTTTACTTCTTTTTCCTAATTGCTCAATTATTTGTTTATATAAAACTATATTACAAACAAATCTTATTGTTGAATCTAATTTTAATTAATATAAAAATAATCCTTTACATTTATTAAAATATATATTTCTCCATCACAATTCTCATTCTGATTTTTCAATTTCTATTTTCATCAGTTTAAATAATTTTTAAAATATTTTATCTCAAATATAAAAAATAATTACAGACCCAATAGTCATAAAACTATACTATCTTTGCCATCAATAATGAAAGATGTCCAATATTATAGAAGGATATTTTTTATACATTCAGCATATAAATATTTAACTAGCCAACCCAGATTAATCCTCTTTGAGTGTCATCTGTAAGTGGTAATAAGGTCATGTATTGAAAGGTATGGTAACTTTTAATGATAGTGATACTGAAATAAAAATAGCTATATATCTTTAAATGTAATGATTCACGATTCAATTTTTATATGTTACCATGCACTGAAAAACACTATTTTACTTTTTTTTTAAGATAACTATTGCAACTGCCTTGCAAGCAAGTAGTTAGTTGCAGACAGTTGTGGGTTTGCATCCCGGCCGATGCTATGATATATAAAAATGTTTTATTTTTGACAGAAATCAAAAATCAATATTAGAGTGAAAGTAATTAGTTTTTTAAATAAGTAAAATCTTTGGCATGAATGAACAATGCATATAAACAGCTGGTCAAAATGATGGAATAGTCATTACAAGAAACATAGTTAGGAAGATATAAGAAATGCAATCTATTATGTATAGAAGCAGGAATTACTATAAGACTTGCACATATATTAAACATTGCCTTATGTCATCCAGTTAAATCATATATCTGTAGACTTTCATGATGCAGGGAAGAGCTTATTTGCAATAGCTAATATTTTTATTAAGCAGAGATTTGAAAAATAAAACTAGAGCATTGTGCTCAGGTATTTTATATATTTGTAAATACAAAATCTTCATTAAAATATCAAGAGTGAGAGGAAAATATGCAATTTTATTTTATTTTAAAATATATTTTCAATAACATAAGTGTATTTTTTAATTTTGGGTTTGATACAAAAATGATATAAAAAGTAATTATATTTAGTCCATAGGTTTAACATGTGATATAAGTGCGTGCAGGATAATCTAGTTGTTTATAAAAGTTTAATTAGATTAAACTTATTAAAATATTTACATTCATTAAACTTTAAGGCATTTTACTAGTAATATAAATGCTTAATTTTTATCACTGTAAAAGATAAGAAAAAAATTTGTTGGAAAAATATTTATTTTTGAAAAAGGGATTAGAATAAATAGAATATTTTACTTTTCAAAAAAATAAAAAAAACAAGAAGAGATTAAGATCTTTATCTCTGAAGAAATTAGAAGTTATTTTTCAATTAGTATATAAAATAGAATAATTATTTTAAGGAAAAAAAGATAGTCATTCTTGTAAAAAGAAGTCAATTGGTTATGGTTTAATGCAGCAATTTCTGGAGTAATCATGTGATTGGATGAAAAATGAACATCAAAATTTGTTTTTTAAAAACCAAATGAGGGTGTGGTCAGTATAATTCAATAGAAGTTCAGTAGTAATGAATTTAGAAGTCAGAAACTCAGCTTGAAAGTTTTATGCTAAATTGATCTCTCTTAATTAAAAAAAGTGTGAAGTTTACAAAAATCATATGCTAAGCTCTTGCTAAAAACTGATCTTTGCTGACCTGAACATGTATCCAATTTCTTCAAAAAAAATGTAAAAGAAAAAAATACTCCTGAGATAAACTTTTAACAAGACTTATGTATTGATTCATCCAAAATTATAACTGTTTTAGATTATGTTAACCTGCAATGGAAATAAATGTTAAATTTGAAATTTGGAGCTACAAAGAAAATAAGAAAAAAAAAGATGGATGGAAATAACTATTGAAAAAATTATAGAAAATCTGGAGCCAAGACATTGGTTAAACTACTACTTGAAATATTTTTTAGAAGAGACATTAAATTAGGCAATTACAAAAAAGGGACTAAATAAATTCATGGTAAAATAAGATATTGTAATGCATACACATTTATATATGTAAATATTATTTTATAGAGACATGGAATTGAAAATATTGAATAATTTTTTTTAGAAGTTTTATTGAAAAAAACTTTTTTTTATTTGATTAAAATAATATGGAAACATTATCATTTTCAAAAGAAAAAGGTGGTGGAAAATTAAAACTAAAATTATTTTCTCTCTTTATTGGGAAATATTTTTTAGGTCTTAATTATAATAAGGAAATAACTCATTTAAATACAATATTAAGAAATTAAAAAGAATCAAACGGGAATGCTATTTATATATTTTATATGAAGATATATGTATATTGGGTTGATCAACACGTATTTATGTTGGATTTGGTACATCATTTTTAATTTTTTTTATTTAGTAGTTAATTGTATTAAATAATTGTTAAAAAATAAATATTTCTGATTTTTTTGTCTTTATTCTTATAGCTATCTCTTTAAATTACCAATATATGTGATTGATTTCATCATAAAGTTTACCTTTACATGTTTAAAGAAAGACATTGACTTTCTCATAAATTTTAGTCATCTGGGGTATTACAATGACAGTGCTATTGCTTTAAGCTTTTCTTTACTATTTTGTGGTTATCTATAATGTTAATTTACCATATGCAGTTTTTCCTTTTGTAGAAATTATTAATTAAAATTATTAGTTTTAAAAAATCTGAAGATGTTAGTATCATATAGACCCTTTAAATTTGAATATAAAACAAGCTGACAATACCATATTTAGATTTCAAAATAAGCTGAACCTGAGTGGTAAATTATTTGATCTGAAGGCAATTCTGAGTGTGTTTTGTATTAGAATTTCAAAAAGAAAAATTGTAATTTTCAGTAATTTCTTTATATATTTAAACTTATTTATGCAATATACTTATAAAATATTTATTTTAAATCAAACAATCATGTGATTACAATTAAATATTATTTTAAAATATTTGTTTAAAAAGACAAATCATAAAAATATAGTTATGGTAAACTGGGAATAGTTTTTACTGGTTAACAAGAATAGCTTTTATAAACAGATGGTAAAGACATTTCTTATAAAATTTTAACAATAATTTTAACTTTGAAATTTAAGACATTTATATTTTCTTATAATGGCTCAACTTAAATTTGTTTTTATTTTTAAAATGAAATTCAAAGACGAAATATTTTATTCTATAACTTTTTTGAGTAGACAATAATATAGTCCAATAATGAAAAGAGCCATTGCTATAGTTAAAATGTCTGTTCAGTACTTTGTTTTTCTATTTTATAAAATTAAAATATTAGCTTTTAAAATTCCCATCATTTGAAAGTTTATGTTTGTAATAAATGATGTAAAGATTATCAATATATGATCTATGCAAAAAAATTTGATTGTAAAAATAACATATTGCAAATATGAAGAAAGTGTTATAAAAGTGTGAGGAGTTGGAATCTGAACAAGTTAAAAATTTTTACGTTGCCCAATGAAAATATTTAATAATAGAATGAACTAAGTAGATTTTTTTATTTACGACTTCTAGAATCCCGTGATCCCAAATCTGGTTCAGACACAATAATATTTGTAATATATATATATATATATGAAAAACAAAAAAACACAAGTTAAAAAACTTGCTAACGCTTGTATTTATGATAACAGATGGCGTTCTACCAAAAACACCATCAACCGTAGTTTTCTGTTTACATAAACGTCAGAGCGAGCATTCACTATCTCTAACTTTAATTCCATTTTCAGATCATGATTTCAAGCTATTTGCTATCGTCAGTGAAAGACAGGAATAAGAAACTAGATCTAAACACAAACTCTGAGCATTTATGAAACAGTTTCTATTCAGCTTGCAAGCGTGAATCTTTTAGACATGTTAATGTCTTCAAACTCAGCATAGCAAGCCAGATAGCTACATGGGTCTGATCTCAGTTCAGCATCACCACATAGTAGAAGCCTCTGCAATATACATCATTGCAAGAAAGACCTCAAAGGTACATTTATGAAAAACAAAAAAACACAAGTTAAAAAACTTGCTAACGCTTGTATTTATGATAACAGATGGCGTTCTACCAAAAACACCATCAAGCGTAGTTTTCTGTTTACATAAACATCAGAGCAAGCATTCACTATCTCTAACTTTAATTCCACTTTCAGATCATGATTTCAAGCTATTTGCTATCGTCAGTGAAAGACAGGAATAAGAAACTAGATCTAAACACAAACTCTGAGCATTTATGAAACAGTTTCTATTCAGCTTGCAAGCGTGAATCTTTTAGACACGTTAATGTCTTCAAACTCAGCATAGCAAGCCAGATAGCTACATGGGTCTGATCTCAGTTCAGCATCACCACATAGTAGAAGCCTCTGCAATATACATCATTGCAAGAAAGACCTGAACTGAGATCAGACCCATGTAGCTATCTGGCTTGCTACGCTGAGTTTGAAGACATTAACGTGTCTAAAAGATTCACACTTGCAAGCTGAATAGAAACTGTTTCATAAATGCTCAGAGTTTGTGTTTAGATCTAGTTTCTTATTCCTGTCTTTCACTGACGATAGCAAATAGCTTGAAATCATGATCTGAAAGTGGAATTAAAGTTAGAGATAGTGAATGCTCACTCTGACGTTTATGTAAACAGAAAACTACGCTTGACGGTGTTTTTGGTAGAACGCCATCTGTTATCATATATATATATTTGAAAACCAGGCACTTAAAATATAAAGATTTGCTATCTTAATATAAACTGAGCACGATTATATATATGTGTGGGAGATGATAATCTGGACCAACTGGTGAGTGCTGGTTTAGCATGAAATACATATATTGATGATTATTTATCTTTTCTACCTGTGTGTGGTCATGGGTATTAGTTGTATGAGATAGTGTGGATAGTTGAAGAGTACTTGAAAATCTGAGTTTAAATCCCCTATACTTACAATTAATCTCCCAGGTTTGTGAAGAGTGCCTGATTTTCAAATATTTACATATCAAGCTTGTATCCTGTCTATCCCTCTTATATGTATTTAAATGGATACGGTCCTATACATGAGGGGTCAGAGTGACTTCATGTCAACATGGGCAGGTCAATAATATTAGCATCAGCATGGGATTTGAATTTTCATCATCAGATTTTCAATGATATGGATGGCTGAAAAGCTGGAGGTTGGAGTGTATTGAAGCCTGTCCATTAAAGTATAAAGATTTGCTATCTTAATATAAACTGAGAACTGATTATATATATGTGTGTGAGATGATAATCTGGACCAACTGATGAGTGCTGGTTTAGCATGAAATGCGGATATTGGTGATTATTTATCTTTTCTACATGTGCGTGGTCATGTGTATCAGTTGTATGAGATAGTGTGGATAGTTGAAGAGTACTTGAAAATCTGAGTTCAAATCCCTATACTTATATATGTGTATGGATATACAGATGGTTCTCCATAGAATTACTAGATAGTATAAAGGTAAATATCATATTTAAAGTCCACATATTTTATTTATTTTAGGATGATAATTAGTTTATTGATGGCCAGTACACTCATTGTATCTATGATCTGGAGCATTGACAATTTGACCCAACTGAGGGAGTGTTGGTTCAGCACGAAATACGTATATTGGAGATCATTTATCTTTTTCACATGTATGTCATAATGTTTATGGGTTGTATAAGATAGAATAGATAACTGAAGGGAGTTTGAAAGTCTGGATTCAAATCCCCTCTAATTACATCTAGCTTACATATATATATATATATATATATATATATATATATACTATACTTATATTTAAATATACTTAATAATAATAAAAATAATGATAAGTTGAATTACCAGAACTCACTTATTTGATTAATATTTCAATACAAATTACTTAATAAAGAAATCCAATTTATTTGATCTTATATTTTCATTTGAGGATTTTTTTTTATAGAAATAATGAATTTGTATTGTAGCAGTCGAAAAACCCACCAAAAAAACTGCAAGTCGGATCCAAACTCAGCTGAACCAAAACTGAATTCAAACCCAACTCAACAGCTCAGATTAGTAGAAATCTAAATCGATGGCACAGTGCTATGTGCCAAGAAACTAGCTCAATGGTTGGTGAGGATCAGAGACCCCTGAACTGACACTAATGGATAATCAATTAACTAAGATAATTTTTAAATCGAATCATATGTATATGTTCAGGTTGCCAACACAGACAGTGAGTATTAACATTAAAATAATTATGAAAAAACTAAGAACTAAGAAACCAAGTGGGTTTAGAAAATATTTAATAATAATAATTTGTTTGGTTTGAATTTTAAATAAAGATTAAATTAATTAATTCTAGTCCTTAAGCAAAGTTTATAATTATAATACAAGTGGCGGTCCTTATTATATGTCAATGAATATTATGCAATATTTGAAATTCTATGTCTATACCCCCAACAAGAAATAAAAGGCAGATAAAGGTATTCATTAGTAAAGGAAATTATTACTCTAATTTTATATGAAAGAATGTGACATTTATTTTCACATTCGCAAATCCATTCATGAAGAGCAAGATACGTATTTTAGGGCATAACTTTAATCTTTATTAGAAAACTTATTTTGAGATATAATGGAGAATTTGTTGGACTTTAATTTAAATCACTTCATCATGAATTACGAGCATCAGAGCGGGCTTTACTGGAACAGAGAGGTAACGGTGCTGATGAATTATGAGCTAGAAAATGAAAGATAATCGCTGGTCAGTAGTTTAAGTCTCATAGTGGCTTGTCTTTCACAAGTCTTACTGCTCTTTTGAGATGTGGAACATGAGGGAAACCAGGCTGAGTCATAACTATGAGCCCTTGGTGTTCCAATTATAACATGAACAGGGGAGGAGGTGCTTTCTTCCTCAATTATTTGAAATAACAGAGATATTACTACCGACAAGCATGTGAAATGAATGATAGCCTTACGCCAGCAACGTTGAAGATGATGACTGGACAGTCATCGTTTGAAAAATAAAACCCATATAGAATGCTCTACATGATGACTTGATCAAATGAATTAAAGTCAAACGAGCTTTCAAGTAAAACTATTTTAAAATATTTGTAAATCATATTAATTATGCCCCAATCATCGTGCCCTTCCTGAATCTTAATAGAAAATAACAAAGTTGAATTAAAATATAATTATTTGATTCCTTTACCGGCCCTTTGCAAAAAACATTTTAAGATCATATTTGAATAATAAATAAATATTAGTGAAACGAGAAAATAGCGGTGGTATAGATTAAAAACGGAGCTAATAATTTATTATTAGCCAATGATAAAAATAACACACATTTAATAATTTCTTTCGACTCGATGATTGATAGAACTTATAAATTTAGTTTGAGAACTACTATTAGAATTAATATTATATTTTCTATGTAAGGCAAATAGAACAAAGGCGTTTATCATGTCGAAAGATTATTGGCATATAATTAAAGTAACAACATTAATAAATTACACAAATATATATATATAATATAATAAATGAACTGCCAAGTAAGAAAAGAGAAAGTTAAAGACTAGAAGTTGAGAGAATTATGATATAATAGCATAAATAAAAGTAAGTTTACAAATAGATTATTACACAGAGATTATGACATTTATAGAAAGAAATGAGCTCTTAAAGGGAGTGTAAAGTAAAGTTCGGAACTGGCCAGAAAGTTTAAGGTTCATTATAGAAATATATTACCCATTTCTTCCGGGCTGGAGCTCCTTAGGTTACAAGTCCGGGTGAGGAAAATGTAGGCACCATTTGATTGATTACTTGAACAGCATTTTATTGATTTTCATTATTTTAGCAGCATGATTGGTCCGGAAAAGATTCAGCAGCTCCATTGAAGATTTTCAGGGGACTTCAGGAACCGATAGACAGATTCCTGACATTTAGCCCCTTACCATGATCGAAACACTATTTAAAATGCACAGAGTTTACTGCACTTCTCTACAACAATGTTGGCTTTTTCCCTTCTCCAAACTTTTCCGAGCTATATATACTGTCCTCTGATGCCTTCAGGCTAGCGCTTCTTTCATTATCAATGATTTTAGATTTGCTGGTTGTTTTTAGATACATTCCTTCGATAAGGCTTTCAAACTCATTAACTTGAATTCATTTTCTAATTAATAAAACTTTAACTGTTGTTTTTGAAAAGGGAAAATCTGAAAGCTTATCGAAAGAATGTAGCTTTTAATCAATAAAACTTTAACAAATTATTTAAAAGTAAAAACAAATATTCTCAACGCAATGAAACTTTCAAACAATCATATATATTTAAATATTTACAAATATATATGCACAATCCACACAGTTGTAATATATATAAATTCATGAATAATTTTATCATGAATTTATTAATAGAATTGATCAATTTAAATCTGAAGGAATTAATTTTAATACGCATTTATAAAATGTTATTCTTTATGGAAATTAGCGTGGATTGAACGTATAAAGTACCATTGCATCGGAAATTTAAGGTTAGTACTAGGGTTTGAAGTGGAGCTTATGGCTAGATGTCATGAAGCTAGGATCGAACTCAGATCCGACTGCTTTATTATATATATAGACTTGTTAATACACCTATGCAGTTATATTTATATTTTAAGTAAATTAAGCTTCATATTAATTTAAATTTGAGGTATTATTAAAATAAAATTTGTGTGTATATATCGTATCCATTTTGTTCAGTATAAATGATAGTTACAGGTGTGGTAAATAGCAACTGGAATGCAAGTTGTACTGTCTTTCTGTTTCAGAAAACTAGAAATAGCAGTCCAGGTAAATATATTAAATATATATAGATATTATTTGAGGAGGGGAGAATAGAAATATGATTTTTAGAACTTTTTATTTTGTTTTGAATAATAAGCCATTACGAACAAATTGCAAATCTAAATTAGCATCCTGAAAATGAAGTTTAGTTTGTTAGTCTTCTTAACCTATCTTAAGCTAAAATAATGTGAGCAATGGGTGCATTGTTGAAATTATTACTTTATAATGAATTTTGAACTTAAAATGCCACAATTTTTTTGTTAAAAATGGGAGGGGGGGGAGCATTGATCAATTATTTATTGCTTGATTGCAGTCCTCTTAGACAAGATACTTTTTAAAGCCATTAAACTTGTTTTTAGCAGACTAATTTATATTCGTATTAGGTGTTATAGAGTAACATCGTTATACTTTTTTTTTTAACGACAACGCGTACGCATTTAAATATGTTAATAATAAGTAAATCTTAGTTTATAAAATCTGAGATTTTCACAATGCATAAAAAATATCTCATTATATAATGCTTAATATTTTGAAGATTGTCTCGCTTTCTTGCTATACACTAAAATATAGGCTATTCATTTTAGACTTTTGTTACTATGATAAAGAACATCTGCTTTACTGATGCCAATTTAAACACACCTACTAAAGACTTTTTTAAAAAATAAAAAGTTTAATAGCGTTAATAAAATAACTTTCGAATTAGAATAATTTAAGCGGATTTAAGTGATGATAAAATGCAATTTTCTTTTCATGTGATCCCGGTGACTCTACAGACGATAATACGCTATTATATAAAGTATTTGACATCTCGACCAGATCTAATTGATCTCAAAAACTCAGCTTCAGTATATACCTATGATATATATTGTTATATAGAAATTTTTGACATCGGAAACTTCTAAGCTATGGAAAAAGTTTGTCATATTCTTTTTTCATTCCAAAGACTAGTCCGGTTACTTGTCTTCTTTTCTTTTTTTTTTATTCTTCACTGAACATTTACTATCAGGAAGACTGCTATTGCTTTTTCTTTTTTACCATTAATCGGCAGTTTGTTCAAGGACTGATAATAGGCATAGCAAAAAGTCCATATTGAAAACTGAACAATAGCATGTGAATATGTTCAGAAGTGTTTTTGACAAGACATGGGTGTGGTTATGAAAAATATTTTTAGCCATTATCTATATGTATGAGGGTGTGTGCATATAAATAAATATGTTTATGTATGACATGCAATGATAACTACAATCGATGATGATCGAGTATTACCACATGATCTCAAAAAATTATTGATTGACTATGATTGATATTTGACTTTATACACGTATAAATTAAAAATTTAAGTTTGGAACTGAAGATTAAAATATTTCAAGCTCTTCAAGTTTTTATACGTTGATTTTAAAATCATTGACGTATCAATCTTGTTCAGTATATTGTATGATATTTTTTTACTACTGTATTTATTTTTTTGTTTGGGCTAATATTAATCTATTTAGAAATGAATTTTAACGATTTTTAATAATAAAAAATCTTAAAGCAAGTTTGGAGCAATTACATTTATTACTGCATGTCACATCCAAAACTCAAGAATATACAATAATTAGAATCAGAGGCTGTGGAAGAGTTGTGTTTTGATTACAGATACCATCTAGAATCGAAATCAGAGACTTTTCAGAGTTAATTTTTTTTTTTTAGATTTTCTCTTAATAAATGCACATATTTATACTCATATTCTTAGACTTTGAAAATGTATGTGTACATATAACACTGGGGAACAAAATTTTTGTTGCATCCACAAAAACACTTCTTCTTACTTAATTCAAGTGTGCTGATCTCAAATCTGACATTAGTTTTTATCTGTAAGCTATAGTTTTTGTGCAATTCAAGATTTTAGGTTTTCATCTTATTGTAAAATTTTCAACATTTAGTTTAATAAACTAAAAATCAGCTTTTCAAGCTAATTCACATGCGCTTTATGAATCTTAATAATAAATGAATACTTTCACTTCCAACACAAGATAAAGTCTTTGCGAAAGAATAGAATGAATCCACCTATTCTTTCAACCCAAATGCTTAAGTACGGGCAAATCTTAAGCACTGGAAATGAAAGCATGAAGATAAATCAATCACTTTAAATTACTTTTTACTATGTCTGAATGAATGACGCCAGTGAAATTTTCTATTCTTTCGCAAAGACTTTATCTTGTGTTGGAAGTGAAAGTATTCATTTATTATTAAGATTCATAAAGTGCATGTGAATTAGCTTGAAAAGCTGATCTTTAGTTTATTACAATTCATAAACATCGTGCTATATAAAATAAATGTCTCATTTACATATGTTTAGTTTCATTTAAGAATGACGTATTGTAAATTCTAGAAAATTTTGCTGGCGTCATTCATTCAGACATAGCAAAAAGTAATTTAAAGTGATTGGTTTATCTTCACAGTTTCATTTCCAGTGCTTAAGATTTGCCCATACTTAAGCATTTGGGTTGAAAGAATAGGTGGATTCATTCTATTCTTTTGCAAAGACTTTATCTTGTGTTGGAAGTCAAAGTATTCATTTATTATTAAGATTCATAAAGTGCATGTGAATTTGCTTGAAAAGCTGATCTTTAGTTTATTACAATTCATAAACATCGTGCTATATAAAATAAATGTAACATTTAGTTTAACATAATGAAGTAGAATGTCTTCTTGGGCATCATCTTTGTGAAAATATAATAATTTATATAATGCAGTAGATACGCTAATACATTAAAAGATATGATTGCATCAGAATTTGTCTACAATTTCAAAATAGAATACATTAAAACACTTATTTTAATCATATAATTTGAGCAAAATTTATTTAAATTATATTCAGGCAAAAATTTGCAGTTTATAGCTATTGCATTTGTGTAGTTGTTGAGGACAATCTTATTTGATGCTCCAGCAGTAGTCTGCCATCATATTTCTGTCCCATCACCCCTAATAATGCTCTTCCATTGTCTTCAGATCTTGATGAAATGTTCTCCCTGCTCATCACTAACAGCTCCAAAAATTTGTTCATGCTTCCTCAAATGGGATACTTTAGCTGATCAGTGAAGTACATTCTTTTCTTTTAAGCCTGGAGGCTAATAACTCAGCTGCTTTCAATGATAGGCCCAAATCTCTTGCTAAGTCATTCAATTTGAGTTGGCTAAACTGGTGAGGGGTTAATGACTGCTTGGCATCAGAAGAAGATCCTTCAGATTCTACAACCAGTTTTTCATGCATCTTATCAAAATACACTTCATCACCATGTTCACTTTCTTTGTCCTTAGAAGAAATAAAACCATTGAAAACTGGAACCGGGAGTGTCTCAGAGTGTGGGATGTCGTATTGCTGAAGGAATATTAGGATATGTGATCATATGCCATTTTTTCTTACCGATGCCCTTTATATGGACCAGACAGAAATAACAGTCACTGCTGTGGTCCTTAGGTTCTACCAAACCATGGAAATACCAAAAGGCATTTCCTTTGCATTTTCCTTTTATCTAGTCATGAAGCATTTCCTCACAATTATGATATACAATATGAGGAGGACAATTCTTGTCTTGATCGCCAAGGGAAACTTGAAAATAAGCAATATATGCATGAGTCACAAATGATAAAATATTGTGCCTTTGATGTTGAAGTGTGTAACAGCCACATATATAACAGAAGGTGTCAGGAGTATTCTTACAATTATGCCTACTCGAAGAAGCCATGATTCAATCTAAAAACAAAATAAGAGGGTATTTTTATCAGATAATAATTTTTTACATTTAAAAACAACTACAATTATGTAAAAGTGATGTTTGTAAAACATTAATTGTCTTGTGGTATTGTTTAATTCAAGAGTAATTGTCCATTAACTTCAATTTGAAAACCAATGCATGTCATTAACTGTAACAAAAAGATATTAAAATTGCATAAAAACTAGAGCATGCACTAAAAAACGGATTTCAGATTTGGAATCAGTGATGCAGAAATATATAGAAAAAGTTCCAAAACCTCATGCAACAGAAAATCAAAAAAAAATTGTTGCCCACTGTAATAATTTTACCTTCATAAATAAATCAGAAGGGTGGCAGAACATATTATATACATGTATGATAAAATATTTTGAAAACTGTAAAAAAATTGCTGACACCCTGAAATGAAAAAAATTGAGTGAGTAACTTAAGATTCGTCATCCTGTGTAAACATTAATTTTTTTTTCATACATATTTTTTTATTGCTGAATCCAACAATCAATAATAAGTTCTATATGGCTATTTTAGAATTACAGTATATGTTAACAAATATGATAGTATAATGTAAAGACTTATAAAAGTAAGGTAAAACAATATTTAAATAAGTCAGAGCAATGCAAAGGACTCTACAGTAGATTCTCATGGAAAAATAGTGAAGAAATGTCATTCCTTACCAGACTTGCTGGCTGATGACAGATATAGTATTTTTCCATTATTGCTTTATCTCTAAGAATAGCTAGATACTTATTTATCAACTAAAATTGAATGCTGAACTGAATTGTTCATTGGTCTGTAGAAATGCTGAACCTTTTGAATTTTTAAAAATTTTTTGACAAGTTCACTGCCCAGATCATATATAGTAAGAAGATATATATATATATATATATGAAAAACAATAAAGCAAGATGGCGTTTTGACAGTGTTTTTGGTAAAATGCCATCTATTGAATATATATATATATATAATTATCATTTGTTTGCTTAGAATAAATTGTTTGCAATGCAATCTAATTTACTCATTACCAGTAATCAGGACTAATAGAGCAATATTTATATTCATCCATATATTCATCTTGTTTTAGAATTAACTTTTAATATGTGCAAGATTTCATATGAAATATTGCAACTGTTGTATATTTGAAATATAATTTTTAACTAGGAATTCTTTATATATGTCTGAAAGTAACCTTTATTCAAATCCATCAAAAAGATACTCATTTACTGCATTTCTTGACTATGACTTTGAAGCAAACACAGTTTTTTTTTAAAGTTACTGATTAATGATAATAAATATATTGTTAGTTATTTAAGAAGTCAAGCAGTGTTCAGGCATCTAAATGATAGGATAAACTTAATATTTCTATTCAATTGACCAAACTATTTTTTTTTTTAAAAAAAATTATTTAGTTGGAAATCAATACAGAAACCTATTACTTTTTGAATTTGCTTTTTTACCATTGGATTAAATCACAATTATTCCTTCAGAAATATGCAATTTATTTAATTTACAATTTTTATTTTTCCTAGTTCATAGCCACTTTCAGTAACCTCTGATTATATTGCTTAATTTGATCTAAATTAGTATATTGTTTCAATTTAACATCTAAAGAAGTAACTGACTTATTTCATCCCTTTTAAAGAGTTCATTTATTTTGCTGACATTGATTTGCCAATTATTGCCACTGATATATATTGATTATAATTCCAAGCGTTGGAGTTTATAAATGCTATACAATTTCAATGCTTTCTTTATATTTAATTAATTTGTTTATAAGAGCAGAAGTATAAATTATGTGTGTTTTATGATAATGTTTTAGTTGTATTTATATATTGGACTATTTCCATCATGTAATATGAGTATTGAATGTCTTTTATAAAAATTTAACTTTATTAAATATTCCAAATACATTCAACTGTTAGTAATAGCACACAGGTTAGTATATGTCCCAACATTTTGAGAAGTATTTTATCCCCTCTTCTTCAGGTATTGCTGGACTGACCAATGGCAGTACTAGCATGGGAATCGAACCTGGACCCTTAGATTCTTGAGTATTGAATTTTAAGATAACATTCTAACCAACTAAGCCATTCTGCCAAAGGCAACAGTCAGTAGAAATTTCATATACTTATCTATGAGATCCTCCTGATTTCTGCACTTTTTCCTAAGAGCAAAGTGGGATTAGAGTGTTACCTTAAAATTCAATACTCAAAAATCTAAGGGTCCAGGTTCGACTCCCATGCTAGTATTGTCACTGGTCAGGCCAGCAACACCTAAAGAAGAGGGAATAATAATATTTCTTGAAACATTGCAAATATACTAACTTGTGTACTATTACTAACAGTTAAATGTATTTGGAATATTTAAATAAAGTTAAATTTTTTAAAAAGACATTTAATATTCATATTAGATGATGGAAATAGTTCAATATATAAATACAACTGTAAATTATGTACATATTATTTTTGTTAAAAATATTAGTAATATTATTAGTGACTCCTTTTTTGCTAAATTTTTTTAATTAAATCACTCTGCATAGATAATAACTCGGTTAATATTTTTATTTTAATATAAGCATTCATAAAACTTTAAAAAATAGAAAAAGCACTCTAAATGTACTTAATAAAAACTCTAATGAAAGGTGCATAATAAACATGTCTGCTATCGGCTATTTTCAGCTATGTTCATGAGAATTATTTTTAAGTGATTAAATAGTAGCAACTCCAAACAATTTTATAAATCTACTGTGCATTGTTTCAATAGATGAATATATTTTTAAAAAGATTTAATATTAGCATAGGATTGTGAAGATGAAGTTACATAAAAACTTTACATCATAACTAAAAAAAAATATTAAAATTGTAATTCGAGAATTGTGTTTAAACTCATTCATTTCCATCCATTGTTCTTACATATATTTTTGAAAACTTATACATATTTATATCTATAAATAAATTGTGAAAATAAGATAGGTAGTCCATGATATATGTGAAAACTGTCTTTGATAGCTGATGAAATTTTGAAGTTATGATTAGATAGGCAGTCACATGTTATATATATATAATAAAATGATTTACTGTTTAGGAGCTCATAAAAAGTTTGAGAATCTGAAGGGACAAAGCTGAAGTCATATCCATGGATTCTCAGCTCCAGTATCCATCATTCTACTATTCTAGTAAACCATATAGAGCTATTAATGTATAATTTTTTAATTATTTACACAGAAACATTTGAGATAAGTTTGACATATATTACGATATAATTTTCACTATGGTAAATCAATAATCACTAATTATCAATTTTTTTAGTAATATTTGAATTTATAAAATTGTTTTAAATTATTATTGTTTATAAAAGATTAGTTTATTCATTTTTTAATTAGATAGAATTCTTTAATTGTTTATGTTAATGTATATATCATTGTTACATTTATGTAATATTTAGAAAAGTTTTGTAAATTATACTTATTTATTTTTAACATCAGTGAATGAATACCCAATATTAAATATAAAATAAAGAGTAAAATAAATATTAACATTCATTATTTAATTCTTATTATGAATATTTATATATTTTGTAATTCTTTATATCATTCTTATTTAATTTTGCTTTTGTTTTAAAAACAAAAGAGAGAAAAATGTACATTTAAATTAAAAGAGTTCTTTAGTTTTTTTAAAATTTATATATGAAATAAAAAAGTTAATTATAATGACATGTGAAGAGGAGATATCATTTGTTAACTTATTTCTCTAACTTTAATAGTTAATTAATGAATTAATATTTAACATTTTAATCAAATTTATTATCATCATTAAATTAGTGGAAACAAATTAGATTTAAGATAAATTATTTTTATTTGAGTCATAGCAGTGTTTGTAATATTTGAGAATTAAATTGATTTTATCTCTAAATCATAAATCAGGAGGAACATCAGGGGAAAGTGGAGAAATCAGGAGGAACCTCATAGATAAGTATATAAAATTTCTATTGACTGTTGCCTTTGGCAGGATGGCTGTTGATTAGAATGATATGTTAAAATTCATCATTCAAGAATATAAGGATCCAAGTTCGATTTTCATGCTAGTACTGTTACTGGTCAGCCCAGCAACACCTGAAGAAGAGAGACTAATCTCTCTCAAAACATTAGGCTTATACTAACCAGTGTACTATTACTAACAGTTGAATGTATTTGGATTATTTAAATAAAGTTAAATTTTTCTACAGACATTCAATACTTAATATTAAATAGTGGAAATAGTCCAACATATAAATTCAACAAACATAAATGTATTCATTCAAAATTTTTAAAAATAACATATGCAATTTTTTAAAATATATATTTAAAATAAATTTCTTGAATTATTTTGTAATTTAGTAAATAAATGTTTATTTCAAACTAGATTTTATGACTCAATCCATATCACATTTTTTATAAATTTCTACCTCTGATTTCATCTTGAAAATCTTATATCTATCATCTTGTTTAAGATCATCTATCATTTTTTTTAAAACTACCACCCTATTATCCTTCATAGGCTCTTATAATATTTTATTCATAATTCTTTTACTATAATTAACTCTTTTTCGGATTCTTCATTTTTTTCTATAAACAATCTCCTTTCATCTTCTATTCATATATTTCTTTTTCTAATAAACTCAACTTTTTTTTAATTACTATTTCTGTCACATATCAGGCTAAATTCTAAACAAAACATTTTTCAACTCTTTTTTTAGAGACAGCAGCAGTGAACCATAGAATAGTTACCAAATTAACAAATGTAATGAACTCTTGAATTATCATTTTTTAATGTATTGGAAAAAATAAATGATATATACATAAAAATGTCAGAATATAAGCGTTATTACAAATTAAAAATAGAAAGCAATTTAATAATAATTCCTTGAAATATATTCCATATAAAGCTTTAAATATATTTAGGATATTATAATTTCATATTATAATTTTTACCTGGTCGAAAGCAATCCTTAGAAATAAAATTTTATTAAATTTACAATCTTTCCACAATAGGGTGAGTTTACGATTATTTTTTATATTCAAATTAAAGAAAAGAAGTATTTTATTGAATTATATAATTTCATGATTATTATTTGTGTTATGGGTGTATATATTGTAACAGTATAAACGGGAGATCGAATTAGCTCTTATCTATTACATTACTTTTTATCTTTTATATGCATGAACTGGATAAACCAACATTTCAATGACAAAAAATGGGTTGAATTCCAGCTTAATACTTCTAAGTTGTCAGTTTCTAACTTCAAAGTTAAATACTAAATATATATTATTGAAACTCAAATTACTTGATAAACATAATTTAGAAACAAAGAGGCATTTTATTGAATCTGGATTATATTTTGAATAACAAAATAAATATAAATATTTTACTCTAATGTCTGAATATTTAATATTCAATAATATAGTCATTCATTAAAATTCAAATATAGTGTGTTAATATTGTCAGAGCAAAGCAAACAAATTGATAAAGACTAAGCACTATAATATGACTCATGAATGTAAATAAATGATGTAGTCTTAAAATATAAAACAAATTCAATCTTTAAAAAAAGTAATTTGTTTATATTTTATATATATATTGTAACACTACAGGGAAATATAGGGCCATACTTGCAATGATGGTTCCCAGTATGTGAACATCAACTGCCTTAAATTGTTTTAGCCATTCATAAATCTAAAGAAAATTGGGGTTTAAACCATGAGGTATCTGAGGAAAAAAAATCTCAAAAAGGATGAGTATAATGGATTACTCTGAGAGATCAGCACAGCTAACTATAAGTTCACCAACACTACCCAAAAGTATAAGAAATACGCAAAAGAAATAATCATTCATCATCTATCAAAATAAATCAACAGTCCATCTTGTGACTGGATTTGAAGTGGGTCTCCTGTAGACCAGGCCAACAATAGCCTTTACCAGCTTAGAGATTGGATGCACAAATTAAGTGCTCATCCATTTGGATATATAATAATTAAAACAATAATGCTGGGAACATGCTGATCATCATCAATGCTTTGGCCACTTAGTACCATTAATGTACTGGCCAACTATTAATTTATATTTTCTAAGAGACCAAATTAAATAAAATGTAGTGCATGGACTCTGAAGAACATCTACTTTACATAAACCCAGAAATCACCACCATCATCATCTGGATGACTATACACTAAATATAAACTTCTATCCCATATAGCTGTTATGCACAAATCTAGCTCAGGAAGCAAGAACTCTATAATCTATTGCTGTGATCAAGAGGGATATAAATAAATAAATTAGCTTATTATAAATAATCTTAAGCAATTCATGGGCTTCCCCTACTTATAAATAACTAGTTTTATTGGGATTATCAAGAAAAAAACTAAATCCTAGAATATAAGCTATCATGATATAAGGTCACACACACACTGCACTTCATGAAACAGGAATTGCATAGAATAAAGTAACTAAGCTAGAAAGAATATTTTTTTGAAACAATTATTTAATATCTAAAACAATTATTTAATATCTAAAAAAATGACATGATAGTAGATAATTTCAAACATCCATTTTATCAAAATAAATAAATAAATATAGTTTGATAAAATTATTTTAATCTATCAATTTTTATTCATGGATTAACTTTCAATTCATTAAATTATTTCTTTAAAAATAACTTAGAGTTTGTTAAACATTTTCAAAAATCAAAGATAGCAATCTTTGATTCTACCCAGAGGGCAAATTGAGAGAAAAGAAAAAAACATATTACATTTATAAAACAAAAAAATTTTTTTTTATTAATAAACAAAGAGTGTGCACATATAAAAAAATAATACTTATAGCCATGGGTCTCTTGTCTATAAAGGCCTTTCCAGTTGCAATATGTATTGAAAAATTAAATTTTATTTTCCTCATTAATTAATTTTGTTTTTAATTCTCAAACATTAGAAACATGCTAACAACTATCTAATTATTTATTTATTTATTGTAGGGCAGTTATGTAATCAACTGGTTGCATTACCCTGGTCCTATATGGGAAATGAAATTAAGTTGAACCTCTTTCTTGATATTTTAGTTTGATTTAGATAATTTCATTTCATTACAACAAAAACTTACATTAGTCATGAGTTGCTGTGCATTATCATTTACACAGATTTACAAGCAGGGATATAATTTATTAAGCCTTGTTGAGCTATTTGGTCAAAAGCAATTGCTTCATTTCTTGGGTCTATTGTTAGTCACACTTTGCTGTACTTTAACATCTACAGTTTTACAAGGTGGGATATAATTTTCTTTAATTAAGCCCTATTAGGCTATATGTTCACTGGTAACTATCTCATTTATTTGATCTATTTTTAATTTCCAGAGATGGGGTGACTATTCTCTAATATATGCATGCCTGCCTTCAGCACCATGCTGGACAGAAAATCTTATTACAGACCACGAGTTTGCAAGTTTAAGCACAAACACAACTTACTACCCAGAGAGCACATTGTGAGAAAAAAAATGACCAAAGGAATGTTTGGCCATTTGCTCATTTACTTTACAAGTCTTATAGACTCTATACCCATGACCCAATTCTATGCCTGGTAGACAATTTAGTATTCTATTGATAAAAAGCCAGCTCCTCTGAGGGGTTTATTCAGAAAAAGTTTAAACCTTAGATAAGTACAGTGCAGAGATAAAACATTGGACCATCATGAACATATTGCATTCCTGTGCCTATAAGAATATCCCCACCCACTATCAGCATGGAAGGAAAAGCTATAATGCTAATATTTAGCCTCAATTTTTTCAAAGTATCTTTTACCCTCAGTTTCAATTTCATCACCTTGATTTTTTTTTGTTTTCTTGGTCAGAAGTATACCTGCATCCTGCTTTGGAAGACTGAGGATCATGATCAGTTCTCTAAATTGTGTTATGAGGTGATATACTTCTGGTTTGTCCAATTATTTGTGTTCTGTCATAGGATGAAGAACAATATTCCTGATGAGTATTTCCTTCATGAATGTTTGATGCACTTCTGGATCTCCTATTTGGTTTCTGGTAGGACTATTATGTCACCAGTTGAACTTCTTCTCTTCCTCTTCCACTGTGGCACTTCATTTCTTCTGTTATAATACCATGGTGGGGTCTTGATATGTTGCTTCCCATATTGTACAGCATTCATATGTGGATTATTATCTTTTCTGTATGTTGGTTTAGTTGGAGGTTTAAATCTCTTTTTCTTTTCAGCATATGCAGGTTTGTTGCTGTCAAATGTATTTAACAGTTTGGCCACCTTCTCAATTGTATGCCTGTCAGTGATAATCATTATCATTTCAATATGGCTTGGGAAACTGTCTTAGTATTCTTATTATTTGTAATTCTGAGATTGGATCTGTAGTGAGTGCTCTCAATTTTGCTACTTGCTTTCTGAAAAATGGTGTGTATGGCTCACCAGAAGAACACTTCTCTTGAGATACTTTATGTTTAATCCCTTCCTGGGAATCCTCATTCCAGTAGCACTTCATGATTGCCTGCTTGAACTTGATAAAATGATGAAGACAGGGGAATAGCAAATCCCAACACACCTGGGATGCACTTTGAAGATGGCTATGAGTTATTGCTATCTTTGTCTCTTCAGTCATGGCATTAATGCTAAAATGCATTTTCTGAAAAAGTCCTTATTTTAAGAAACTGGTTTACAATTCCAGGCATTTGGTTTATATATTAACTCTCTACCTTTACTTCCTCTATCCTTGTATTTTCAATTTCTTCTTTTTTTAATGTATACACAGCAGTTTTGCTTTTGGTTGGACTATCATGTCTATGACCATCCTCCAATTGTTTTACTATTACTCACATTCTACCATCATCTCTGACCTTTGGGGATTTAATTTGATTAGCCAGATCCCCTATATGCTCTTCTACCAATTCTAGGCTTCGCTGACTTGCCTCTTGCAGTTGGTTAGTTTTATTATCCATTACTTATTGTATCTCCTTTATTTTCATATCCAGTTCTTTTTTGTTTTGTCTCACTTCATTCAGAACTTCTTCTTTAATCTATTTGACTCAGTCTTCTATTTCCTTAGCCATATTTTTACTGTTTTCATAAATTTTCTGTAGCATAACTACTTTTATTTCTTTCAACATTTCTTCTGTTATTTTTCTATTTTCTGCTTTTCATTGTTGATTCTTTATATTATTCTCTTATTTGTTGGTCTATCTTTTTATTCTCTTCTTTTTATTTATTATCATCTTCTCTTTGTTGGCACTTTTTTATTCTCTTCTTTTCTTTGTTTATTATGATCTTCTCTTTTTTGGTTTCTTTTTTATTCAATTCTTCTCTTTATTTATTATCATCTCTTTGTTGGTCTCTCTTTTTATGCTCTTCTTTAAACATTTCTAATAATAGGGATAACTTGGAAGCCTCCTTGATTCTCTGAATTCCTTTCATTGAGTTCAGATCATCTTTTTTGGATTATTTTCTTCCACCTTTTCCTCTTGTCAGCATGTGTTTTTATTATAGATTTTTATTCTTTAAAAAAACTGTATTGAATTATTTTTACACAAGAACTACAAATCTGAGCTTCAAAAAATATCTCATAATATAAGTTTGACATTACCTCCTCTTCCATGCAACCATATTTCACCTTATCTAACATGACAACTATATTATCATTACCCCCAATCTGACTTTTCTTCAACCTTATTGTCTCAATAACTGGTTTTATTCCATTAATTCATTTCCCCTGCTTTATTTTCCAATTCTATCCCATTCATGTGTGGGTGACCAATTTCTATTTCTATTGTATTTTTATTAAAAATACATATGCATATCCAAACACAAGTTCATATCAAGAACTATTTATCAAAATTTTTTTAGAGATCTGTTGAAAATCTAACAGCAAAATAATGCACAGTGAATTGCAATTTTGGGAAAGATACAGAATCCAGTCACTGGACTATAAATATACAAGGCAGCATGTACTCCCAAAGGTCTATTTAAATTTAGACACTATAGCTATTACAACTCTTGATATGAAATGAAAATGTAAAATCTTTGCAAAACCCTGCTCCTTTGAGTCTTAGAGGTTGGAAAATATAAGCCATGCCTTTTCCCCTTTCTTGGAGGCTTAGAGGCTGGATATCATGGCAGGACTATGTTAACTGAACCATGATAAAGAAAAATGAAAATTGGAAAGAGGATTGGAGTAATGCCTGAGAAAGGATACTCCATGGAGTTGCATGAAATACACTACAACTTCAAGCCAACAGCAAAACACTCTATCCACCACCAAAACTGAAAGTACATTCAAGCAAATTCCAACAGACAAAAACTTAATCCAATTTACAAAATTATACCTTGATTATCTACATTAAATATGCACTTCTTAAATAAACATTAATATTTCTATTTCGTAATTTATAATTGAATTATTAACATCATTATCTATACTTGTCACCTCTCACAGCAATAAATTTAAATTAATTTTGCATCAAAATATAAAATTTTGCTTATTCAGGTGTATTTTCTGAGATTCAAGTCATGTTGTCATTGATCATCAGGCCCCATGTCAGATGCATCAGGCCCCATGTCAGATGCCAAAAAAAATTTTGTTTGTTCAGGTGTATTTCTGATTCAAGTTACGTTGTCACTGACCATCAGCATCTGATCATCGGGCCCTATGTCAGATGCCAATTGGAATGCTACAAGGAAATATAGGGTTCTATCTTCAATGATGGTCATCAGAACATGAACATAAGTGCCTTTAATTGGTTAGCCATTTATAAATCTATAAAAAATTGGGGTTTAAACCATGAGGGATCTGAGAAATTTTATTTTTATCATCAAGTTGAAAAAAAATCTGCAAAAGGGATTAGCATAGTAGACCACTCTGAGAAATCAGCACAGCAGCACTATCCAAAAGTATAAGGAACCCTCAAAAGAAATAATCATTCATAATCATGCATAATCTATCAAAATAGATCAACAGTCCATTTTGTGACTGGATTGGAAATGGACTCCTGTAGACCAGACCAACAATAGCCTTTTACAACTTGGGGAAATTATTTAAACATAACACCAATTAAGTGTTCATCCATCTGGATATATAATAATTAAAACAATAATGCTGGGATATTAAAACATGCTGATCATCATCAATTCTTGGGCCACTTAGTAGGTACCATTAATGTACTGTCCAACTATAAATGTAAATTATAGGAGACTAAACTAGATAAAATATAGTGCATGGACTTTGAAAAACATCATCTTCATGCCAATCCAGGAATCATCACCTTCATCATTTGGATGCCCATATACTAAATATAACCTCCCTAGCCCATATAGCTGTTATACACAAATCTAGGTCAGGGAGCAAGAACTCTATAATTTATTACTGTGAGCAAGAGGGAAATAAATAAATAAATTAGCTTATTATAAATAATCTTAAGCAATTCATGGGCTCCCCCTACTTACAAATAACTAGTTTTACTGAGATCACCACACAAAAAAATTAAATCCTATAAGATAAGTTGGCATGATGTAAGGTCACACCCACACTGCACTTCATGAAACAGGAATTGGATAGAATAAAGTAATTAAGCTAGAAAGAATATTTTTGAAAACAATTATTTAATATCTAATTAACAAAAAACATGACATGATAGTAGATAATTTCAAATATCCATGTCATCAAAAAATAAATGAATATAGTTTGATAAAATTGTATTAATTTATCAATTATTTTTTATTCATCGATTAACTTTCAATTCATTAACTTTTTTCTTTAAAAATAACTAAGAGTTTGTTAAACATTTTCAAAAATCAAAGATAGCAATCTTTGATTCTACCCAGAGGGCAAATTGAGAAAAAAGAAAAAAAAACATTACATTTATGAAACAAAAAAAATTTCTATTAATAAAAATATATAGTGTGTACACATTAAAAAATAATACCTATAGCCATGACTCTCTTGCCTATAAAGGCCTTTCCACTTGCAATTTCAATTTTTCTTAATGGAGTTTCTGCTTGAAGGTTTCTAAACTTGTGCTTGCTTAAATTTGTTCTTTTCTCGATCTGTAGTAATTTCAGATAGATGGAAATAGCAATTTTATTCATTTGGTTTTTCTCTTAAAGTTTCAGATGAGACAAATCTAGACAGAGTCTCGTGTTCTTGGTTGAGAGCAATATTGCAGACTGCTTAATAATGGTAAACCTTTCCTACATTTTCTTCCAGTGAAGGTAGATTACATGGAGGAAGATGATGCCTAGCTTTTAGCTGAACTTAGCACATGGTTTTTATTGTACAAACCATTTTAGTGCTAAACTCATAGTATGATAAAAACTTGATAGAAAAAGAACTGCAACTTTATTCAATAGCTAGCTATCAGCTGGATTAAGCTTGGACTTCTCTCTTCAACAGTTAAGTTAGGAATACTTTTATTGTTTTTTTAGCAGCAGGATTAAGATTTGACTGCTTTCTTCAACTGTTAAGTTAGCAGTAATTTCTACTACTAACTTTTTCTGCAGTAGAATTAAGATTTGACTGTTCTCCTCAGCAGTTAAGTTAGCAATAATTTGTTCTATATTTTTCCTTGGACAACCCTGCCCACAAGCCATTTACAGTCTGTTTCTTACATGATCATTTTCATGACAACCAATTAAATAAGATTTTATAAAAACAATTGTTCAGACAATTCTCTCCTTAATCATAGATTAAAAACAAGTTAAGAACAAGAATTTAACAATATAAAATTCTTGACATTCCTTTATAATTAAAAATCAAATCTTGCAAAAAACAACAAGATAATCTGTTAATTGCACAGATTTGACTTTTCTTTTTTATTAAATAGATAAAAAAAAGTAAAACAATTCTGATAAATTAACATTTACAAAATTGTTAAAATCCTATTTTTGCTCTTCCCTTTTTTATTTTTTTTAAAAAATACTGTTAAATATATTTAATGTTTGAAAAAATTTATACTATCATATGTGAATTTTACAATTGTTGAGTTAAATAAAAACCCATAATAAAATATGAATTGGAAAATTAAATTTTATTTTCCCCATTATAATTTTTTTTTAATTCTCAAACCTGAGGAACATGCCAACAACTATCTATTTTTTTGTAGGGCAGCTATAAAACAACTGGTTGCAATATATATATATATATATATATCAGGGACAAATGGAATGATTGCTTCCGTAGAAAAAATCACTAAAACTTTCAAAAGCTCTCATTAAAATTCAATTTAAAAAATTCACTCTCAATTTTTTTTTACCAACAGTTGAATTGTTTTTATATATACTAACAATGAATTTGACTAACACATTCTCATTGATTATAAGAAGATCAAACAATGCTAAGATCTAATTTACAATTAAAACTTTTAAGAATGTTAAAATAATTTGGAAGGTACAAAAGATTGTTAATGTATTATCTATATTTAATCACAGTCTGATTAGAATAAGCAATTCAGATTCATTATTTTTTTGTATAACTGTTGACTTTCAATTTTTTTTACCAACAGTTGAATTGTTTTTATGTACACAAAGAATGAATTTGACTAATGCATTCTCATTGATTTTAAGAAGTTCAAACAATGCTAAGATCTAATTTACAGTTAAAACTTTTAAGAATTTTAAAAGGATTTGGAAGATAAAAATATATTGATAATATATTCTTTGATTTACAGAAAAGAGTTTCAGATTTTTCTAGATGTGTGTAATATATATATATATTAAAAATTGTTGTGTCAAGTGAAATAAAAATATTATAAAAAAAAGTGTGCTTCCATTCCTAAAAAATTCTTGCTTCATCACTAATATATATATATGTGAGAGTGGCAATAAAATCCATAACAGTAACAATAATAGCCATTTCATCACAGAGGCTTTCTAATTAATTTATGGGCATTATATTTGATTTAATATATATGCCATCATATGTTTATATATAATTATGTAAATATTTCTTTATATATGTAAAGACCATTTCAGTTATATAACTAGATAATGCATAATATTTTAATGATTAAATAATTCAAATTGATCAAAAATCTGTTCTTTGGTGAATAATTGCTATACTCAACAAAATTCTCTTTAATCTTTACTTCGCAAACATTGCAACAAAGCCTTCTCAAAAGCCCAATATTATCATATATATCCATCTGGATCTATGCCCCCAAGAATCTTCTCTAACATTTAAGTTACATATACCTAATGCACTATTAAAATTGATGGTAGATTTTGGCAGAGCGCATTACATCAATACCGCAAAAATGATAAATCAATGGCTCCTCAAAAGAATAGGTTTTGGCACACATTCTATTAAATCATCTTTTGAATTCATTAATAAAATTAAACAGGCCAAAATCAAACCTGAATTTAGTATTGCATCACTGGATGTAACAGAGCTATATGGGTCAATTAACCATAAAAACTTGATTGACATTATTGTAGCTGAATTTACAAATAATAATTGCCCACATGCACAGCTGAGCTTCATAGTGGAATTTTTGAAATGGCTGGATCAAAATATTGTGACCACATTTAATAGTAAATGGTTTAGAATGAATGACGGATGGCCAATGGGCCTCCCAATAAGTGGGATAATATCTAGTATTTTCCTCAATCATTTTGAAAAGAAAATACTGACTAAGTACTATGCAATTGAACCAAACATAATATATACATGCTATGTTGATGATGTATTCATAGCAGTACCAGAACAAATAATAATGGATATTCAAAAAGAGCTGTAAACACAAACCTCCTTAACCATTAACTGCATACCAGAAAACCTCCGCACAATGTTAAATATCTGGATATTCAAGTTCATAGAGACCCCCACCAGCTTACCTACACCATGATAATCAAGCCATTGGAAATTTGAAGATTTATACATCCAAACTCAAACTCACCCACTCACATAAATTGGCTGGACTCACATCCTTCCTGCACAGAAATCACAGACTATGTAAATTTGAAGCCAACTGCAAAAAGAACCTCACAAATTATATTAAAGATCTGGAAAATGTTGGATATTTACACAACATTACAAAAAAGACAATTTCAAACTAAGCTATGAACTAACATGGTTAGAAACAATAAACCAAAAATGCTGCTACCTTACATACCATCAATTGCTAGAAAATATAAAATATTTGCTGAGTCCTTTGAACTAGGATTCGATACCCCACCTTCAACAAACAGAATGATAAACAATACCAAAGACAAAATACCTTCTGATCAAATAGCCCAAGCAGTTTATAAAATTTCATGCCCAACCAATGGATGTAAAGCAGCATATTATGGAGAGACCCATGCCAAAATTACCACCAGAACATCTCAACATTATTATTTATACAGGAGAGCTCTAAATAATAATACAAATCCATATTCTTTGAGCACCAAAAAACAACAGGCCATGTGTTCAAACCCACTATGGCAAGAGCACTGTGCACTGAACATAATGATATAAAACAAAAGATTAAGGAGGCATGCTTTATTGCAAATGACAACTATGCAATAAATCGAAAAGAATCATGCTTTGCATTCTCCAGAAAATGGTCTTTATAAAAGAAAACTTTGCATAAATTTTGCATAAATTACCACTAAACTTCACTTAAAGTAGGCTATGAATATGGAGATTTAAGTTCTCTGAAGGTGCTCAGCCATATAATTCTTTTTTAATAATAATAAGCTTCATTTTTTTGCATAAAGCACAATTTAAAACTTACAACTCAAAGGTGAAGTAAAAAACAAGGATTTTATTTTAATCTAAGCTATACATATTCTCCTCCTTAAATAATATTTTTCATCTTATAAATAACTATGTGCAAACTACACATCAAGAAAATCCCTTTTACTTAGTGGCTAAATATTTCAAATACAACAGGCATTATATGTTTATACAATGCTCAAACTTCATTAATATTTAATAGAGATCCAATAAATAATATTGCAAGGATTCTAAGAATTACTACTTTATAATATAAATTTAGAAATGATTTTCTCTAAGTCTCTAGGATCCTACATATGTCATTCTCACTCCAAAGAGGAACAGCAATTAAAAAAAATATTACAGAGCTAATTCGCCTTTGACGTGTTCTGATGATTAAATAAATTATTATTATAAGTTATACATAACTGAAAAATACATATATTATTAATAATGAAATGAATTTAACAACTTAAATAGTTTTTACCTATATATAAATTCCAATGGATATTTAAATTAACTTACCTATGCTATACAAGTATGTGTGTATTATGAATCATGTATATAATTTAATTATAAAATTCAATACCCGTTTCTTTCATTCATAGTTTTTCAATGGAGAAACACTAAAGAAAATTTTAAAAAATACAACAGCAACAAAAAAATTATATATATATATATGTTTGTCTAAATATTAATTATAATCAGTTTGACCTTTCCCTTATTTTTTTCTTTTATTAACAAAAAAAAAAAAATAATGATAGTTTTAAAAATCTATGTTTTATCTTCAAATTGGATTTGTTAAAATGGCTAAATGGAGTCTTGCTTGAAAAACATATAAATCTGAAGTGAATCAGCTAGCAGTTAAATATTTAATTTCTGCAAAATAATAATCAGGATAAAAAGATGGAGCTAATCAGGGGTTTTGGGAAATTCATTTCAAGTTGTGGTGTTGATCTTTTTCTCCAGGGATATGGTCAGATAGTTGTTTATCAAAATTCTTCTTTTACACATACATCTTTGTGTTAAGAACTGATGTAATCTGGAAGAAAACAACAAAAAGCATAGCAAAACTCTGGACAGCTGAATTTGTTTAGTAGCATATCTTGATAATCATGTAGACTTTAAAAACAATTTTTTTTTTTTTTTCAAGTAATGAAAAGAGAGCAAAATTAACAATAAAATATTTCTAGACTATATAGAAGCATAAACAGAATAACAGTAGTAATAATAATAATATCCATGACTCCTCTTTGCAATTCTCCTCTTACATCAGCAATTTCCATAGTATTTAAATGATCCAATTCTTTACATCACATACTGTCTGACTTTCATTATTAGTTATCAGATCCATACACACACCAGATGATAATTTCTTTTCAATGTCTTTTCAAACATTTACAATCCATTTAAAAATATCAAATATTTAAAAAAAATAATACAGGTACTTTTAAAAAAAAAAAATTAAAATGTGTATAAAAAATAAAAGATTACAAATCCTTTCTTCAACTTTACAAATAGACCTACACACACACCTTTAACCAGGTTTTTTTATCCACATGGTCAAGTTTTGTTTGAGATTTCTCACAATTAAATTTGCATTTTTTTCTCTGGTGAAAATTTTGCAAAACTTTTTTTTATGACTTAAAAATTCACTTATATTTATTTTCTAATATTTTTATTACAAAAAAAAAGTCAAAATATGGCAGGGAAAATTGAATAATCAGGAACTGAAACCATGGTTTGATGAGTAGACATTGTTTATTCAGTGATCATAAACTTTGCTGACTGTATTTTGTGGAAATATTATGATCATCGAGAAAATATTACAATCATCTAAAAATTTTATTTTTTGGAAAGTTTCTGATTATATTGGTATCATAATTGTGTGATAATTACTAAAAATCAAAAATAAATATTATTACATATTTATTTTTTACAGAAATGTTTTATTTTTAAATATATAAAAAAAATTTCTTCTGAATATTGTTACTATAGAGATAAAACAGGTAAAACTCTCCATACAATAGCTTGGTGCAAGATAGAGTAATCAATAGATGCCAGAAGGCTCATGCATAAAATCCCTATCTAGTGCCTACTTATCCAATATCCCCAGACTAGTTTCTAGCTTGTGGCTTTCATCAGCAAGGAGCCTTGAATCTGAGGAACCAGATAGGGATTTTATGCACAAGTCTTCTGACATCCATTGATTACTCTGGCTTGCACTGGGTGGCACTATTGTATGGAAAATTTTACCTGTTTTAATAAGTTATGAGCAAGCATAAGAAATGCTGATCATGTGATATTTGGTGGTTTAATACTATAGAGATTATGGTTACAGGAAAGCAGCTTTATAGAAATGAGGTCACTCACCAGATTGTTATAAGATTCAGCAATGTAAAAATTATGAAAAATTCTAAACTTTTAAAGCATAAATTGATAGATTTAATAGTTATTAAAAAATCATTCCCATTTTAAAATCAAACATGGAACAGAAAATTTTGTTCATTTTGCAAATTGAATTCGCTCCACTTGAAATTTGATGATATGATAGTATTTTGTTTTCATTAAAACATAATTTTTAAAATAATTTAGGAAATCAAATATGATTTTTTTAAATTTATTTAATTTCTAAACAAAAATTTCTATTTAATGAAGTCAAATTTATTATATTCTGATAAATAATAATAATAATTTAATATTAAAGTGAAAGAAAGTTTTAATCTAGTGAGAACAAAGAAATCTACCAGAATACAGGACGGTTAATTATCTTTACCATTAACATTATTTGCAATAGCCATTTAATACAATTCAGTTATCTCTACCCACCCACCTCTTTTTTTTAAAAAAAATTATATTGCATTCTCAATTCAACTTTATATAAAGTATCAACTTTAAATGTAAAATAAAATACTAATGAAAATTGAAACATTTTATATATTTAAAAAATGTGAATTGCAGCATGTATTAAATATTCATACATTTAAGTAGATAGGATTATAAGACATTTATTCTTTAAAATAAAATAAAAAATCGAAGTAATTAATAAACTTTCCTCTTTTCTTTTATACTCCTTGAGTTGGCTAATCTTTACAATATATACAAAGTAAAAGATATATATATAATTTTAATAAAATATTTATATATTTAAGAATTCAGACTTAATATTAATTATGTACAAACATTAGATTTTTTCAAAGAAATAATCATATCTAATCATTAAATTATTATAAAAATAAATAAAATGGTATTTATTTACTTATGACAAATTTTACTGCTTCAGCTATCATTGGAAATGTTAAGACTTAAAATAGACTGCTACAATCAAAATAAAGCCTTTTAAATTTGTAGGAAAATGAGAAAAAATTAAGAAGAGGGAAAAGTTAAATCCATTTTAAAGTTAAAAAAAGAAACATTATTTAAAAAAAAACAACTATCACTGGAGATAAATACTATATCCTGATTTGGATTTATCCGTAATAAATGTCGAAAAACAGTCTGAAAATATGATGGCTGCTTATTTCTATAACATGTATTCACTATAGCCCTAGAATCAGAATCAAAGAAAAGATATGATACTCACTAAAAAATGTTACATGCATATTTGAAGAATCAAGAGCTTACTGTAGAGTATATTTTCCCTAAATAATTCTTATAAAATTTGATGCAGTATATTTAAATTAATATAAAAATAATTCATTGTCAAGAGTTGGTGGTCGAGTGGTCAGCACAGCAAGCAGTTGTTCTGGGTTAGCGGGTTCGCTTCCCGGCTGATGTTTTGACTCATGGAAAATAATAATAATAATTCCTTTTTAAAATAAAAACAAGTATTTGTTATTACCGGTATATATATGTTATATGCAAATATAATATCTATATATTTATGTATATATAATTTATATGTCTATACTTATTTTTTAGAATAAGTAAATAGACCAAACATTGTTCTTTTTTTTTTTAATGATTAATTTATACCGATTCAGATATCAAATTCCAATTTTTAATATTTTTTTAATAATTTAACAACTATTAGCTGTTTTCAATAGCTATTAAGATATTACAAATTTTATTCCATTTTCTTTGCTATTTCTTCCATCATCATTTAACCAATTCCTCACACGTTTGGAACGACTAATTTGCTCTATATTTTTCTGGTCAATTTTTAATATTCTATTCTCTCAATGAATCTTCATTGCTTTAGCTGAAGTTGCATTTATTTTCATTCCAAACTTTTTCAATCTTACTCAAGGTTATATTAAGTTTATTTTTTCTGTTTATCATATTATCAGTAAATTTATTCCAGTTCCACTCCCATCCCCTTTTAGCTATTTCTTTCTTATCCAAAAAATATTAACTTAGCAATTCATTTAAACCAAATTAAATTTGAAACGAAACTTTTATTGAATCTCAAATAGAATCAACATTTTTTATAATATTAATATAACAAAATAATTTAGTTTTAATCGATTGGTCCCCCTTCCCCTTTAGTTAAACTTTATAAAAAATATTTTTAGTATTTGATAACTTTTCTATCATTATTAAAAATATTTTTTTACTGAAAGAGAATGAAATTAACAAAAGTAAAAACTTTTATTTTTAAACAATAAATCTACTATTAAACATTTTCCCGATGTTTCCTCACGTTTAGATTTGTAAGAGAACAATAGAATATTAACAAAATATTCATTTTTCACCGTAAATATCAAAATAACATTATTTTTACACGTACTGTATTTGAAAGTTTAACTTAATAAATCAAAACACTTCCGCTTTCTACGATCCAATATAGTACAAATGAAATGGCTCATGTGATGAGAAAGTTCTCCCGTAACTAATTAAACTCATCGGAAACATTTACATTCATGGGTAAAATATTTCTGAATGCTCAGTCTTTGGAAAGAGCGAGATATCATTGTTTAAGTTATAATCTTTTAAATTAAATCTACAAAATAAATGGCTTGAAAAATTAGTTGTTTTACTTGAATGGTTTAGTTTTAGACTACTCCGGCACTTTCATTAATTAAGATCGGATTAAAGCGACTGTTCATTTTATGGGAAAATATATTTAATTAACATGAATACGTTTTTTAAAAAAAATATCTAAATTAATTTTATCTAGACTTTTATTTGTACAGTATTTGCTTTAATCACACGTTTTACACTTAATGTTTACGTTTTCTTGATTCGTATGCTTAAATCTATTTATACTTTATATATATACGTATAATTAATAATTATTATAGTATTTTTCAGCCTTTTCATAGTGATGCTTTCACGATTTTAATTAATGACTAATGCTCATACTGTGTTAGAATTTAAACAAAAAACAAGAAAATACTATACAATATTCTTTGCCAGAATAACGATGGCCCTACAATATTGGGAAACGTTTTTCTTCTTTGAAGTCACAAAAGATGTTACCTATAAATTAGTGCCATTGTAACTAAAAAAAAAAAAAAATAGACAAAATAATAATAATCCTCTAGAAATGAAACAAACCAATTCATGAACAACAAGTATGTCCACTCGTAGTTAATTCCGCTTATTTGATGTTTTGCGATGCTGTTTGTAATTTCTTCTGCATAAAACATTTCTCCAACATTTTGTCTAATTGTATCTTTCCATTGTATTCTATCCTTAGAGCATCTATATAAAAGATTAATATGATTTATAGTTAGCACATACATTTTTAATGCTCACAAATTGGGATTCGAATCTGGCTAAAGCTTGATAGATTTCTCAAATAACTGATGATGAACAAAGAAAGGCTATTTTATTTACTAGTAGATCGTAGTAATTCAACTAACTATTTAATTATTGTTCAATAAATATATTTTTAGTTATTGTTTGATAGAATAAAACAAGAATGAAAAGAAAAAAAATCCTCAAACTCGATGTCATTTAGTCTGATGAATGCTGTAAAAATATTTGTCTACAGTACACTATTTAAAACTAAATAATAAAAAAATAAATGAATAAAAATTCTCTCCCTTAATTATTATTTATTTTTTATATATCCTAAATAAAAACTTATTAAACTTTTTCCAGCGTTCCCCCCCCCCTAATTATATACTTTACATTACGATCAAATTTCAATGTTAAAATTTGTCCATAATATTGCCTTCTATCTATCTATCTATCTATCTATCTATCTATCTATCTATCTATCTATCTATCTATCTATCTATCTATCTATCTATCTATCTATCTATCTATCTATCTATCTATCTATCTATCTATCTATCTATCTATCTATCTATCCGTCTATCTACCTACCTATCTATCTACCTACCTACCTACTTATCTATCTATCTATCTATCTATCTATCTATCTATCTATCTATCTATCTATCTATCTATCTATCTATCTATCTATCTATCTATCTATCTATCTATCTATCTATCTATCTATCTATCTATCTATCTATCTATCTATCTATCTATCTATCTATAACATTATATATATATCAATTTCCTTAGCTGCTCTCCATTACTACATTAGAATAATAAATTTTCTATATTCTCTATCCCATATTCTTACATATTAAATGTTATAATAAATCTTTTATTCATTTCTAGAAGTATTTCTTGACCTAAAATCTTTTTTATCTTGTTTTAAGCAATACCACCTTTTTTATTATTATTATAAATATCTTCTGCATTAATATTTTTTTATAGTTGAAATTTATTTTATTTATTAAGATACATATTTTAATCCTATTCTTTAACACACTATGCTCATCTCACTATTTATATAAAACACACACAAGATCCATAATCTAATTCTTTTGCACATCTTAATCTCTTTTCATATTTTTCGATTTATCTAATTAAAAATTATTTTAGAAATCATATTTTAATTGAGTTGTAATGTTAGCATTTTTTATATGAAACAATAATTATCTCATTTCCTCTTATATAGATTTGTCCTCTATCCAAATATTTCTTCCAAATGGATACCTTTTTATTTCTATCTATTCAAATTTGTCAACTGACATTTGACACAATTATTTCTTTCTACAAGATTCTGCTTTATCATATTTATTATAAGTGATGAAAAATTATTTGTTATTCCAATTCTGGCTAATTTTTTGCTTTGCTTTTTATTATCAGGTCATTATCTATTTTCACATGTATTTTCTTTTCTTTTATAAGCATATGTATTCATTTCCAGTTCTTCTAAGTAATATTTCAAATTCACTTTTTTATATATTTTCAGTCTGTTCTTTTTCTCCACATATCTTTATTTATCATATTAAATTAATCTATTATTCAATAAATAAGTAATTTCAAAAACAGTTCTAATAACACATAAGTATTAATGTTTCTGTAATTTTATTATTGAATTAAAGAATAAATCTTAAAATTATAAATAATATATTTATAATGATATTATCTCAAAGCTTTTTTTAAATATATATTGGATACTGGTGTGTATATATATTGTAATGGATAACTCTTCCATTGTAATGTATCTCAGATCTTTGCTTATTTTATCAAAGTCCCGAGTTGGAAAACAAATTGTAATGGATAGGTATAGGTATAAAGAGAAATAAACCTATAATGGATAGCTTATATATGTATAAAGAGGAGTACAGTTGCCCCAATAATTGGAAGGTAATTGTATTGGAACATATACAACCACTAATAAATTAATCAATCTATGTCATACTTGGCAATACTTATGACAGAAAATAAACTAGAACCAATCATTGAATGTCAGTTGCAATGGGCTGGATTGTGATGCTAAATCCTTATTTAATGATCCTATGGATTTGGGCAGCAATTATAATAAACTTAAACTTACGATAATAAAAAGACACTGACTCACACCACTATTGGACAAAATTTAATTAAAACGAACAATTAAAAATTAAATTCTTATTTTTGTCTTTAATTTTTTAATTTTTAATTCCATTTAAAAATCAAATTTCATTGTTTCGCATCACATTAATTTCAGATCATGTTATGTAATTTTTAAATTGTTAATTATAATTAAAAATCAGATTTTAATTGTCAAATTTAATTATGCCCACCACTGTTACTCATCTTTTAAAAATAAACTTGCAGACACTAAATGATTAATTGATTATGTACTCTTTTTAAAAAGAAAAAATAATTCATGTAATTTCAAATAGATGTTGTAATGAAATAGGACATGGCAGAGTTTGAACCCTAAATTGTAAAATTATTATTTCAGCATGCCATTCTAATGATGTTTCAAATCCAATAAATGTTGTATTTATGCAAAGAAGAATGTAGAGAGAAGACAATGGCAAAGTTTATGCTTTTTTTTTTAATGGCGATTATCAATCCTTGTTGCCATGGTATTTTTTTTTCTATTGTTTATCTTTCACCCTGCTTATTCAATAATTTTATTATAACAATTGTTGATCTTTAAATATCAAAATAAAATTACATATAAAAATATGTTTTACAGTTTAAATAAATAAAAATACACCAACAAATAAGTAATAAAAAGATCACATCACAAATAATTTTAAAAACAAAACAAAAAAATGTGATGTAAACACATCTAGTAATTTTATATGCTACTATTTTAATTATTAATATTAATAAAGGCAAATACTTTAATATAAACCAATATCGTCATAAAACGTACATCACACATATATATCATATATAAGCGATTTAACCCGCTGAAGAAGAAGCTGTCAGTAGTAACAAAAACAATTAAATTAAATTAATCTAGGCCTAGTACTTTCGAGGTTTTCCCTCATATTCATGGCCAAAATAGGTTATATATATATAAAAATCATCATAATATTACCACTGCCATTTTCAAATCTCACAATCATAAACAAATGTATATTCCAATAATAATAATAATGAACTAAATAACAATAACAACTAACAACAACCTATATACAAACTCCCATATCAAAGCTAAATCAAAGATTTCCCCCCTTCTTTTTTTTAAAATAACAATGATACTAAAGATAAAAAGGGTGGATCTTTCTATCCTTTACAATATATACATATTTGTTAACAATGTTAATATCTCTCTTTAAAAACTCTTGCCCTGTTATAAATCAATATTATGTCAATTCTAAGAAATTGAAGAATTAACTGATCTATTATTAATAATACAATTAACTTTATTTCTAAGATAAATATTTATTTAAAAGTTTTTCAACCTTAATAATGAAAAGCATCACTATTGTCCGTTTCAATTATTTTTTTTTGCTGGTTTTTTTATGCATAATAAGATCACGTATTGTCTAGACATTTCAATTTTGGCCTATCTCTTCTAAATATTTCTTTCATTTTATTTTTAAGGAATATCTTTATCCATTTTGACTATCTGATCAAATACAATATCAGACTACTTCTGTCTTTTTTCATTATAAATAGTACATTAAAACTTTTTTTAAAAAAAAATTCTTCATTCAACCTTTTCTTGCAGTCCATCCAGTCTTCAACATGTATTCTGGATTAAATTAACCCAAGGGCTTGCAATTTCTTTATAATTTCTTCTTTTAATGGCAAGGGTTTGAGCCTTATAGCATTATTCAGAATATATAACTTTTTATAATACTGTTATTATTTTTTGTTGTAATTAGAAAAGATTTAAACTCAGACTTTCAAGATACCTATATCTATCCACTCCATCTTAGTCAACCAATACCATGATCACATACATGTGAAAAAATAAATTATCTCCAATGGACATATTTTATGCTGAATCAGCACTCGTCAGTTTGTCCAGATCATTATCTCCCACAAACATTTATAATCAGTACTCAGTTTATATTAAGATAGCAAATCTTCAAGCTTTAATGAATAGGATTCAAACTTCTTCATCCTTGACCTTTTTAGCCATACATATCATTGAAAATCTGATAATAAAATGCTCAAAGCCCTTGTTCATGCAAATATTATTGTCATATTCATGTTGACTTTGTCACTCTGATCCCTCATGTACATATTTTTTTTTACATATAAAAACAACTCTAAACATCATATTCTATTGCTTTATCTTTCTGACATTAATCTTCCAAGCTAGCAAAAGCTTTTAATTTTATTGATTTCCTAGCTTTATACCTGCTGCTATAAAAGAATATAATGACAGATTAGCTTAGTTAGTTAGAGCATTGCCTTTAAAAATTCGATATTCAATGGCACAATATGTAGCATGAAACCAATGTCAAATATTTCACTTTGTTCTAATATATATCACTCTAAAGTCTCCTATCCAAAATTGTTGCCTTTTACTTCACCAATCTTATGTTCACCATTTCTTTGACTCTTACTTGTCCTTTGCATTCCTCTAGTTGTAGGCAGTAAATTCCAACTAATTTTTCTTAGTATGATATGGCACTGCTCTCTCTCTAAAGGAGGATGGGGACATTTCTATCCATTTTATATTGTTTCTTGGAATAAGAGATATGGTGCAATAAGTAATATATGATTTGATAGATTTATGTTTAGCAAAACATACTCTATAGAATATCTCAAACTATCAACATGGCTGTGAAACACAAATGTTTTAAATATCTAGCTTATCTAATGAAGTGGGAAAGAGTGGTCTGAAGTTTTATAAAACTTGATAGTTACAGTACAAATTTGTTTAGTTATATATGTTTTTACAGTATAATATTTTTATTAATTATTAAATATATATTTACAGATTATTTCATTCCCTATCTCTTTTTAAAGCATTCATCAATGATTCTTAATACATTTTCTCAATATAAAAATGAAATTTTAAGAATTCAGACCATTGGTTTTTGTCAATCATGATAGTTTTCCCTCAAAGATTTATTATATATTGGGTTTTTGGTGATTATAGGTATTTCATGTGTACCTACAGTTCTCTAGTCTTAAAGGTAATGCATATCATCATCTTTTAATACAACTGCTCATTATATTGGTTTTGAAGTGAAGTCTTAGATTATTTAACCTTCTCAGAGAAATCAATACTAGTGTTAAGTTGATTGAATTCTCCCTTTGAGATTTTTATAATAAAAGAATAAAAATAAGTTGAATAATTACTAAAAATTTGTCAATATAAAAAGGCCAATAGTAATTTAATTTGTTGTTAAGTTTTCTGCCCAAAGACTGTTTATGTAACTAGGTAAGAGTGTGCTAGGTTTAGTGAAACTCAGTCATTTGAATAATTAATTTAATTCCTTGAAAATAACTACGGATTATATTTTAAAAGTAATACTATAAATGTTAAGAATGTATCATTTGAAAAATGAAACACCTCATTTGAATTTAATCATTAGTTAAATTTATTAGAAAACAGTTTTTTTTCTTAATGCAGTTTTGCTTAGATATTTTTAAAAATGGAATCAATAGAAGCAAACTTAAAATAAACAATACAACTTTACAAATCCATATATGTTTCTAAAAAATTCCTCTATTTTTAAACATTTTCACCATCAAATTTAAAAACAACTTTCAACTATCAACTAAAAATGAGAAATAATCCACAGTGGAAGACATTGTCTAATTTAAAATAAATTTACTAGAACTTTTAAAACTAGAGGCTCTTTTTCAGTATTTTTAATTGTTGTAAGCTTATAAATAGACAAGCTTCTATACTCAGTTTAAAAAATTGTTTAAGAGAGGAAAAAATGTATCAGTAGATAAATAAAATTAATATCTACATTCCAGTCTGTTAAACAATGTTAATATCTATATTCCAGTTTACATAATAATTATTTAAGTAATTAAGTAAAGTTTTGAATCAACTTATATTTTCATGGTCTATATCATGCAAATGAACAAGTGGTAACACCTCATAAAAGTCAACCTACTATTTACTGAATTTCTTCATTATAAATCTTCATATTTATTTTAGAGCTCATACCTAAAGTTGATATTTCACTGCACATGTGTAAAAGTTCATAGAGATACTATTGTAAAATATAGATATATGACCCAGACATCTTAAAATTTACAATCTTTATTTATGCTTAAAATATACTTTATTTACTTTTTTGTAAAATTAAAAATAAATGATTTAAATCAGTGCGTGGACCAATAAAAAGTCATATATTTTTTTTGGCCAATATAAAAGTGGATATAAATAAAAAGAAGTTTACATAAATGTAATGCATAGTATTTGCCTATTTTTTTTTTTTTTACGCAGACTTTCATACACTTTAACTTTATTAAATATATAATAACACTAATGAGGTCTTTTTCATTTTTCCCATTCAACAATAGAATATTAAAATTAAACTTTTTTTTTTTTTTAAATATAGAATCGAATGGTGGTAGCTGCAAGATGCCGTAGTTGAGAAATATCTTGTAATAAAATCACTTTATGACATTCACTGAATTTTTCAGGTGTAAAATACACATTGATTGAAATTATTATTTTAAAAAAATAAATACATTTAGAGAAAGAAATTAATTACATGGTGATTTTTAAAATGCACTAATTATTTCTATTGCAGTAAAAAGTGAGATTTTTCAAATCTGCCATTAATTTAATAAAAATCAATATTCAGAAAATATTCTAAATTTTTAAATAACAGTGTTAGCATTGGTTTTTTGAAATAAAGTTCTTGTTAAATAAAAACAAAAATAACATCATTATGTTGTTATTATTTTGTCCAAGTTAAACCAATTAATTGAGTGATGCTATTAACTGCAGATAATGGAATTTATTTCCCTAGATATAACACTAATTGACCTATTTATATTTACAGCCTTAGATGACAGAACTATACACCTATAATGATTGAGGTTAGCTTCAATATACCATCCTATCAGCATGAGAACTTTTTAACCTGATAACTTTTGGCCAACCATAATTGTCTTAATATTCAAATATAGCATTCATTAGTAGCAAAATTAAACATTGTGCCCTAGAATATATATTAACTGATTCTGTATTTGATAATAAGTTAAATATTTTATTAAAAGATTTATAACATGAAGATGTAACAAATAGTACACTTTTAGATAGAAATATTTGAAATTAGCATATTGTAAAAATATATTATTCACTGTGTGATTTTATTCACGAATAAAACAAATATATTCAAATATAATTATTAAATTTTTATCATTTAATTGTTTTATTTTGTAACTGTTAATTCAGTTTTTTTTATATTATGATTTAGGTTTAGTAATTAAATGATTATAATCTCTCTTATAAATCTCAAGATTAGATTTATTCAAACTAATATCAGTAATGAATGTTAGCCTTTACTGGCAGCCCTCAGCAAATAGGAAGCATTAACTTGTGAAACTTATCTTGATGAATTTTTGGTTAAAACCCGACACACATGAAAATACTCATCTTCTCTGACTCTACACGATTGGAGTGCATTCAAATTCTTTGTCATTATTCAAGCAATTATAATTTGAGTTTTAAATAATATTTCATTGTAACTCAGTAGAAAAGATGTCAAAGCTCTGAAAGTGCTTAGTCTGCAGAAATTATGATATTGAAAGCCTACAGAAAATATTATATAAAAAAGTTTCACCGCAACTCATCAGCGTGCTATTAAATACATTTATTAGTAAATATTGTCTTTGAGTTTTTTATTTCTTTTTGTTTATTTGTATATATAATTTAATATAAACAAAATTATTTATTAAACTTTTTAACTTTATTTTATTAATATTCAAATAAATTTAGCTATTAAAGTTAAATGCTTCAAATTTTTAATTAAAGTAATACCTACATCATTAGAATAAACTTAAAATGAGCAAATTAATTGCTTTATTTTCTACTTTAAGAGTTATTTATTTAATGTATAGAAAAAAAAATGGATTCAATAAAATTTTGACTTCACACATGAAAGATTTAAATATTTTTATTTTAGTTTTAAAAATATTTTATCTATATATGAGTATATATATTTCAAGAATAATATAAACATTTGAATAACACCATTATTGACGTAATAGAGATCGTTTAAGAATGTTGCAAGGATGTTTTAGGTATCCCTGCAGCATCTTCAAATGATCTCTATTATCCAAATGATGGCTGGTGTGATATGATATAAATACAGAAATTTTCAACACTATGTATTTTCCAGTTTTGACAAATTAACACAATATTATTAAATCATTTTTCAACATCACTATTCTTGTTAGATTGATAAGCAAATGCAAAATGACTATTTGCACTCACAGATCCCATATGTATGTGTGTATATATATTTTGCATGCTTTACAAGGTATACATTATTTCTTCTTTGGTATTCCATTCAGCTCAAAGCATTTTTGGTCCTGTGCTTAACTTAATGTATTTCTGTGTTATGCACTTTAATCATCTATGATTATGATGCACAGTACAGAATATGGATTAAGCTGAATGAAACACAGCACTTTGAAAATACATTAAGCTGAATGGAAAAAAAAAAACATCAAAGAAAGTATAATTATTCACTTTATAAAGCATATCAACATACATATGCAAATTTTATTACATATAATTAATGAAGTTAAAAACAAAATTGCATATATATATAGTTAATTTAGTAAGTATTCTAAACAAAGAACCAGGATGAAATCCAGTACATATCAAATATAAATAGAGCCTCTTTTCCGTGTAGCTTATTTCGTACTCATGTGGAAGAGTTTATTTCTTCTTATTTAAAAACCCGTATAAATCTAGAATTATAAATCAAATATATGTAATATTAATTAAATACAACTTTTCCCAAGATAACTTTCAGGTTTTCAAATTAATTAAACACGACTTAATTAATTTGTATTGATAAATTTTTTTTATTCCTTTATCTTCCAATAAATAATAGCTTTCTTTTTTTCGCTAAACGGTACTGAATAAATAGTTTATTTAACAATAACTCAGCTATATGAAAAAATTCTGAGCTTATTTGCTAGTTTTTTAATTGCATAAACGTTAAATATTTGAAATCAAGATATGAATAACGTGATTATATGTATAATTAATGCAATATATATACGTAAGTAAGTAAGTTAAAGTTATAGAAAATTATATACCCATATTGTTTCTTTTTCGACAAACTGACAATAATGCGGAATAAAATTCAAAATTTGTGGTCGAGAGGTCAGCGCGACTGCCTTATAAGCAGTTGCCCGGGTTGCGGGTTCGCGTCCCGGCTGATGCTATGACACTTGAAAATTCTGAAAAAATTCAAAATATTTGAATGTTTGCCTTTTTGTAAAAGATTCGAGTTTTATTACCAACAAATGAAAAAAAAAGTTTTTTTTTTTTTAAAAAAATATTATTCCCTATTAGTTGGCTTAGATAATAGTTTTTATTTAAAGATTATTCCTAATAAGTCAATCCCCGATAATAATTATTTAAATTAATTATAATTTTTACAATATTTTTTTTATATAGAAATTTTAGTAATAGTTTTTACATCAGAGAAAATATGGTTAAAATTCAAAAGTTACCTGGGTTCAATCCGAAATGCATTTATTTAATAGATTTTCTCCAACTGAATTTTTTTTTAAAAATAAAATATAAATATTTTATATGGATTTAATATAATATTTTAAAAATAAAGAAGTCTTTTTTTTTTTTTTTAGCTATCGTGAGATTATTCCTCTTTATTAAATAGTACTATGATATGTATAATTTGCTTCGTTCTTAGTTAAAAAAATTCATTTATTTCAACATTTAATTTTATTTTAATTTGAAGATAAGTCAGATTTGATCATTTGCCAGTAATGATAAAATTTAGCATCTATTTTTATGCAATCATATTAAAATTTAAATTAGTTTTGACACTTAAAGTAATTTTTTATTTTAAATTACTTTTCCTCATTCCAACAAACATATTATTTTATAAATATATTTCTGCGTTCTTGCATATATAATTCAGTATTCTAATAATTTTAACAAGCCTTAAATAAACCATGACTTGTCAAATATATAAAAGTTGATAATATAAACTTATTCTCAGAATCAAAAAAAAAAAGGCGACTTATTTGCAAATTTATTTAAGAAGTTCTTTAGGAATCTAGCTTCTGAATTATCATAGTAATGTTTTCAAATTCAATTGTTCTGTGAGTAGGCTTACAACTTAAATATATATATATATTATATTTAAAATTTATCAAAATAATATCAAAATTAGCACCAACATTGACAAAGAGTTTTTTTTTTAGCACAAAATTTTTTTTTTTGCATTAAATTCTTCCTAGTTAAATTTTTTATATATACAATTACATTTAACTGCTTTTATATTATTTAGAAGCATATTATGCAGAAGAATACAAAATATAAATTTAATTATAAATTTATTTAAACGCACATTCATTACGTAAATAATATTCTATAAGGGTGTAGCCTCAATCACATGTGTATAAAATGCGATAGTAGCGACCTCTACAGGTTCCCCTCTTTTCTTCCAAGAGTAAGCTTGTGGTTTTAAGACCTGTAGAGGTCCCTACTATCTCATTTTATACGCATGTGATTGAGGCTACAGCCTTAATGAATATAAATTTAAGTAGATGGAATTAAACTCAAGATTTTTCAGTCTATTCACACACACCCGTCTATCTCAATCAAGCGATACACATGACCACATACATGCTAAAAAGATACCTGATTCCCACTATCCATATTTCATGCAGAAACAAAAATTTCAACAAATTTTTTTTCTATGAAAAAAATACTAAAATGATCTAAGATATTTTGGTAAGAATTTTATTTAATGAAAGTATCTTTTAATATGTATATACACATGCTTAATAAACAAAACATAACTGGAATTTAAGTTATAAAAAATATTACCAAAAAACTGTTTTTTCTTTATTTAGAAAAAAAAAAACCCTTTCCAAATCTATGATTATTTAAAAACAAAATTAAGTTTCTGGTTTAAAATCTAATCAGCAAAATATTTGAGTAACACAAAATATACAATACAATGTGAAGTAAACAGATTAAAAAATTTTAACAACTATAGTTAAAAAATAATTAATTATATTGTAAAGAATAAATATTCTAAAATATAAGAACAATGCTAATGAATCAACATTATTTCATAAATAGCAATATTTTCTTGTTGGACAGCCAAAATGTAAAGGAATATTAATAAATACTATCAAAAGGTAAAGGTAAAATAAGTGCTGTTTACTGAATTGCTTTCAGATTAGGGTAATCATGAATATAACAAAAAATATTATAAGGGAAAGGGCTAACTGGCCTGCAAGTGCTCATAGATTTGGGCAACCACATATATAATAAATAAAGTCATTAGCCAAGTGGTTTTCTCCACTTATACACTTAATATTCGATCAATCTAAAGTATACTACATAAATGTTTTTACTTAGGCAACTAAAATATATACCTAATAAATAAACAAATAAATATATTGATTCACAAATGGCTGTATGACAGTTTAGATTTCTATTCACAATGAACTCATAAATTTGTAAGGTGCCAATGGTCCAGAGAAGTATCTTGCTTGGCAAAAGAAAGTACAATTCAATGAATAATGATTTGCTTGATGATAAAGTATAGAATGGGATGTACAATAAATTATTTTAATTGTAAAATAAATTGTGAAATAAAGTAGTTTTATAATGATTAATGCAATAGGCAAATCAAAATGTTTAGGTTTATAATAATAATATAAATTTATTGAAATAAGCATTAACTCACTGAGGTGGCAAAAATAAAAATCATAACTTTAACTTACCAACTGCAATCCAATATCCTATAATATACATTTTTTATAATTTACATTCCTTTTTAATTGCAATTAGTAGATATGTTATACATTTTAATTATTAAAGCATACAGTCATAAAAGGGTTAATGACAAACTCTTGCAAAAAAAAGAAGAATGTATTAACAATTGATTTTAGTCTTAATTACATGAGTCTATTATTTAAGCCTATATCAAATAATAAGATAAAATTGCCTTATAATAAAAATTATTAATAAAAAAAGGCTTTGATAAATATTTTAATGTTAAGCTACTGTTATACTCTTATCCTTTATTAATAAATAAAACTTATTTTACTTTAGAGAATTTAAAAGAAATTTTAGCCTCTGTTACCATGTTTAGTGTATATATGTAATTTCAGGTTATATTTGATTATCTCCTGATGTATTCCTTAGCACATTGATGATAACAAAGCACAAATATAGATTTCCATGAACATTTTATCATTAAATGATATTCAACCATTCCTTCTGTCTATATTACAACCCATGGTAAGTTTGATAGTTTTATAGCTTCATGGCATTTAAGCATAGCATTTGTTGCTATAATCATTCTGTTTTAATCATAAGGATATCAAATGAGGGAAAGTTTTATGTTCCCTCCCCCTTAATTTTTCTTCTCACAGTATATATTTCCTTATCATAAGTCCAGAATCTATTTGTGAAAGTAAGGTAAGATAAAACGTAAAATTTTAAGTAAAAGAAAGTATGTGTCTTCTCCTTGCTAAACTAGTTTCTGTAGTTATGGTAACACAAAATACAGTCTTTTCCTTTTTTTAAACACTCGTTTGTGAAAATGTGATTCTCTTTTTTCTAATCCTAATAAGGCATAACTCAAACAAAATATTTCATTTTTAAATTTAATAAATAAAATGATTCACTTATTTCAGATTCATTCAAAACAATAAAATATATTTTATTAAATATATCATCTTTTTAATTGTTTTTTTATTTATTTAGTTATTTATGCAATACAAGGAAACTATAGATGACAATATGTGTACATCACTATATATTAAGTAGGACTTCATAATGATATCTGGGGACCATTACCATAAAGCAAAATTTGTTGTTAAATAGATTATTTTCCCACTCACAAATGTATATAGTGACAAACTAGGAGGGGGGGGGGTCTTATTAATGCTACAAATAAATAATTTATATAAAAAAATTACACATTTATTAGTTTGAAATAGTTTTTTTTTAAACATATACAAAAGTTTGCTAAATAAAATATATGTTATAATATTAACATTAATCAAATCACTAATTACTTAAAGTATTATCGACTTTTAAGGAAGTGAGCGCTGTGCAAAAAACACAAGAGTTGTTTAATAATGTAAAGTCATGTTAATACGAGCACAATATATTTCTTCTATTTTCCACAGTCTTTAGAACATGCACGCAAATGAATATATTATGTATATGCACAATATATGTAATAACTAATAAACAACTATAATGTATTTCTATATTCTACATGAGCTAAAGGCATAAAATGTTAAAATTATATCTGTGTAAAAACTATATTAAATTTTATTATAAATATTAATATCACAAGTCAAACTTTTGCAAAATTGCTTTCAATATTTATATTATATTTTCAACATAGCTGCATTTATTCACATGAATATAAGTCAATAAACATCACATGATCAATTTTGTATGAATAAAAGTCTTTAGAATTATCTTTAGTTTTTTCAAATATTTGTATTTTATTATGACAAAGTTTTAAACTCAAATGTTTGATCCAAATAATTATCTTCATGTATATGTATTTATAGATAATTAAAATAAATAACCCACTGCAAGATAAAAGCCTTTCCAGAAGTCCTTCATAGAGGAACAATAAAAGAGAAAATATGTTTTTCATTAGGCTTACAATTTTCTCAGTGGACAAAGTTTCAGAGTTTATTTCTTGCTTTACTTTCTTGCTGTAAATAATTAGATATTCGTTCACTTATTAATATTGAATGATAGTTGAATTGAGTATGGGTTGGCTATTTTAAAAATAAATTTCCAACCCATTGAATGTAGATTTTTTTCAGATTCCAATCAAGTTTTAGATTTAGTTTGCTTGAATTTAAATCAATAGATGGATGTCTTATCATATACCATTACATCCATGTGAGCATGTATATTCTCTAAACATGTTTTTCAAACAATTATAAATAATTAGTTATAACCATATATAATTTTTTAAAAAAAGAATAGTAATAATGTTTCCAGATACCCACAAATACAGCCAATCAACAGACATGTGATCATAACTTTTGTCTTCCAAGATAAAGTGGATTCCTAGCAATAAAAAATTGCTAGTCACTTTGCTGATTTATAAATACTTATTGTTAATTGTTTAGTCTGAAATATCCATGAAAAAATATTAGTTCTGATATGTTAAAGTGTGTATATAGAAGTTACATTTTTTTTTTATGTAATGACAGATTAAAGCATTAAGAACTAGGGGTACTTAGGCTAGATGTTAAAACTCATTGTCATGTGATCTTTTTCCCATCCTGAACAACAAAAAATATTCTACCATATGAATGTTTAGAGATACTTTAGTATTCTACTTTTTTTTATAAATATAAAATGAAGTTGATTATATTTTTTTTAATCCAAAATATAATTATATATCCATTTGATAACTATAAAGACAATCACATTTAACAATTATGGTTCTTCATCTTTCATATTTTAAGATAAAGCAAGTAAATTTGCATAATATAAGTAATGTTCAAGTCTATTCTGAATTATGCTTAAAGATATTAGAGCTTGGCAGTGTTAAGAGAGATTTTTTTAAAGCCAATCCTGAAAGTTTTGCATTATTACAGTTTACAATGCAGAATTTAACCATACTACATAATATCTTATTTGAACTATGAGCTAATAGATGATACTTAAATGCTTTTATTTACAATTATAATAAATATTAAGCCTATGATACATAAAAAATAAATAAATAGAATTAATTACTTATCAAAACTATAGTCTTTCTCTGGTGTATGCATCATTGACAATAGCTTAAAAGCTTTCCCTAGAATGACATTTGTATATATATATTTTAAATAAACTATTGATAATAGTGGCTTTGATTGTATGTATGCATATATATATATATATAAGTGTAGAGGATTTGAACTCAGATTTTCAAGCACACTTCAACTATCCACATTATCTCATACAACTGATACACATGACCACACACATGTAGAAGATTTATAATCACCAATATACATATTTCATGCTAAACCAGCACTCATCATGTGTATCAGTTGTATGAGATAATGTGGATAGTTGAAGGGTGCTTGAAAATCTGAGTTCAAATCCTCTATACTTACAATTAAGTGCCCAGGTTTGTGAAAAGTGCCTGGTTTTCAAATATTTTTATCTATCTATCTATCTATCTATCTATCTATCTATCTATCTATCTATCTATCTATCTATCTATCTATCTATCTATCTATCTATCTATCTATCTATCTATCTATCTATCTATCTATCTATCTATCTATCTATCTATCTATCTATCTATCTATCTATCTATCTATCTATCTATCTATCTATCTATCTATCTATCTATCTATCTATCTATCTATCTATCTATCTATCTATCTATCTATCTATCTATCTATCTATCTATCTATCTATCTATCTATCTATCTATCTATCTATCTATCTATCTATCTATCTATCTATCTATCTATCTATCTATCTATCTATCTATCTATCTATCTATCTATCTATCTATCTATCTATCTATCTATCTATCTATCTATCTATCTATCTATCTATCTATCTATCTATCTATCTATCTATCTATCTATCTATCTATCTATCTATCTATCTATCTATCTATCTATCTATCTATCTATCTATCTATCTATCTATCTATCTATCTATCTATCTATCTATCTATCTATCTATCTATCTATCTATCTATCTATCTATCTATCTATCTATCTATCTATCTATCTATCTATCTATCTATCTATCTATCTATCTATCTATCTATCTATCTATCTATCTATCTATCTATCTATCTATCTATCTATCTATCTATCTATCTATCTATCTATCTATCTATCTATCTATCTATCTATCTATCTATCTATCTATCTATCTATCTATCTATCTATCTATCTATCTATCTATCTATCTATCTATCTATCTATCTATCTATCTATCTATCTATCTATCTATCTATCTATCTATCTATCTATCTATCTATCTATCTATCTATCTATCTATCTATCTATCTATCTATCTATCTATCTATCTATCTATCTATCTATCTATCTATTCATCTATCTATCTATCTATCTATCTATCTATCTATCTATCTATCTATCTATCTATCTATCTATCTATCTATCTATCTATCTATCTATCTATCTATCTATCTATCTATCTATCTATCTATCTATCTATCTATCTATCTATCTATCTATCTATCTATCTATCTATCTATCTATCTATCTATCTATCTATCTATCTATCTATCTATCTATCTATCTATCTATCTATCTATCTATCTATCTATCTATCTATCTATCTATCTATCTATCTATCTATCTATCTATCTATCTATCTATCTATCTATCTATCTATCTATCTATCTATCTATCTATCTATCTATCTATCTATCTATCTATCTATCTATCTATCTATCTATCTATCTATCTATCTATCTATCTATCTATCTATCTATCTATCTATCTATCTATCTATCTATCTATCTATCTATCTATCTATCTATCTATCTATCTATCTATCTATCTATCTATCTATCTATCTATCTATCTATCTATCTATCTATCTATCTATCTATCTATCTATCTATCTATCTATCTATCTATCTATCTATCTATCTATCTATCTATCTATCTATCTATTCATCTATCTATCTATCTATCTATCTATCTATCTATCTATCTATCTATCTATCTATCTATCTATCTATCTATCTATCTATCTATCTATCTATCTATCTATCTATCTATCTATCTATCTATCTATCTATCTATCTATCTATCTATCTATCTATCTATCTATCTATCTATCTATCTATCTATCTATCTATCTATCTATCTATCTATCTATCTATCTATCTATCTATCTATCTATCTATCTATCTATCTATCTATCTATCTATCTATCTATCTATCTATCTATCTATCTATCTATCTATCTATCTATCTATCTATCTATCTATCTATCTATCTATCTATCTATCTATCTATCTATCTATCTATCTATCTATCTATCTATCTATCTATCTATCTATCTATCTATCTATCTATCTATCTATCTATCTATCTATCTATCTATCTATCTATCTATCTATCTATCTATCTATCTATCTATCTATCTATCTATCTATCTATCTATCTATCTATCTATCTATCTATCTATCTATCTATCTATCTATCTATCTATCTATCTATCTATCTATCTATCTATCTATCTATCTATCTATCTATCTATCTATCTATCTATCTATCTATCTATCTATCTATCTATCTATCTATCTATCTATCTATCTATCTATCTATCTATCTATCTATCTATCTATCTATCTATCTATCTATCTATCTATCTATCTATCTATCTATCTATCTATCTATCTATCTATCTATCTATCTATCTATCTATCTATCTATCTTGTAAATGTACAAGTGATTCTACTAATGCCTCATGGTTGCAGCATCCAAATTGTACCTGTATAAAAGTAGGATTCAAGCTTGGAGAATAAATATAATGAAGATAAATTTTATTAATTTCTACACTAAAATTGTAGCTATGATTAATGTGGGAATAGGTTAGGTCGTGTAATATTATCATACAATTAAATGAACAAACTCAATAATAATAAGGGGAATACTTTTAAGTATTATTGCTCCTCTGTATTTCAAATCTTTAACTTCTAAAGTTGAACACTATGATGTATTAATAATATTTGAGATCACTTGGTAATTAAATAATCCAGAAATTAAGGGTACAATTTATCGAATCTGAATTATAGTTATGAAATAAACACCCACGCACACACACACATATATATAAGATTTTATTTTAATATATTAATTCTCAGATATTTGATAACATAGATGTCATTAAATCCTAAACAAGTGATCAAAACAGCATTTCACTATAATATATTTACATATATCAATGAAATTGCATACTGTGGCATAATCCAAAAGTGTAGATAAGTGATGTAGTTTTTAAATAAAATTAAAAAAATAAAACAAAGTCAATCTTTAAATAAAATAATTGATTCACCTTTTATTTGTGACATAGATGAGAATGGCAATAATAAGCAGAAATTAACAACTAAACAATAGTGGCCATTTTTTAACTTAAATTTCTCGATGAATCTATAAAGTTTTATCTAATAACATTTTTTATTTGGATTTCTATATCAATTACATAAATGTTAGAATGAAGTATATCTGTTATATGAAAGTCTATCTTTGCTGAGAGAACCACATTAACTCTCCTACTAAAAAAAAAAGGGATAAATAAAATTCTCTTCAAAATGACAAGGTCCATATCCCTTTAAACCATATATATATATAATTAACAGTTTGTTTTATCTTGAATAATGCGCGACTTACTAACACACACAAAAAAGAAAGAAATTCTAATAATAAAAAAAAAAAATTCATTTTAACATCAATACTAATGGATTTCACTAAATATTATTTCCCCCCTTTTTTCATATATAATAATAAATATATGTGTGTATAGTGTAAATTTTATAATGTTATAAAAATAATCATAATCGATATCTGTTATTATGATTCAGTCTATCTATGGACACAAAAAAAAAATATGGCAAAGCAAAGAAAAATTTATGTGTATTTACACTTTAGTTAAATCAGTTACGATTGATCAATCATTTCTTATAAGTTATTTTTTGTGTGGGTGTTTATTGAAAGCAAAGATAATTATCTTAAAATTTCTTTTTTCTTCTTCTTTGATTGTATGATCATTTTCTAAGATGGTTAATGAAATCTCTGGTTGCAGGACGCTTGAGTTTAAAAATAGCTTCTATCGATTTTAAATGTCATTTCTGCTGAATGTCAGGAGGAATTAGAAGATTAATCACAAATTTTTCTTTTTGAAAAATGCTTTTTAAGCCCAAAACATTGATTCTTTTTTTTCCAGATTGGTATGAGTTGGTTAATACGATATTTTTTTCCTTAATTATGCATATTTTTATTAATGATATTTCATTGATGTAAGATGGAAAGTATAGACAGGAGAGTGGAAAAACCTTAGATACGTGGTTTACCTTCTAGTGCAACTTGGCAGTTATATCAAACATAAATAGAGATTTTTCTTTTGGTAAAAGTAGAGCTAATAGGGCTAAAGTTTTTGTTAATCTTTCTTTTAATGCACTGGATAGAGCAATAATCTTGTTCTCTCTCTTTTTATAGAATTTTTCATGATCGCGTATTTTGTAACTTTTTTATTGTTGACATTAATAAAACAATGATATAAGTGATGTTAACATAAATATTTTAAAATGATTATATATATATAATTAAAATGTAAATTACACACTACACACATATGTCTCTAATTCTTGTTATTAATATTATTTATAGCACATTTTAATATAATTCAAATATTTTATTTTATTTCAACATTTTTTTGTTGTTATTACTGTTGCCTTCTCACCAATCTAAGATAAAAGATTAATTTTTAAAATGTCAATAAAGCAAAGAAGATAATAGTAATAATAATTTAATAAAAAGAAATAGTTTCTTTTTCTTTTTTAATGATAATCTGAGTGTTCCAATCCTTACAATATATATATTAGCTATCAACATCAATATTAATTATTAAAAAGAAATAATTTCTATAATATTATACACAAAATTATAAGTTTATCTTTTTACATAATAATTCAGCAAATTTCCATATTTTATTCTCTCACTTCAACATGAGCCTACTTCTGAAAATAGTTTTTTTCTTACATTTAGTTGACAGTTGTTTGACTTCTTTAATTGCCTTTTTTTTTCATATTTGTCTGCTTATTTCTATTTGATGTTTTAAATTTTTTTTATAATTACATTATTATTATCAATCTAAGCTCAAATTCATTCCCTCCCCCCATTCTTTACTATTTTTTAAATGTCTTTTCACACTTTTTTATAATACTTTTAATCTTTAATTTCATTGTTTTTGATTCAAAACCATAAGTCAAACAGATTATTGATTATTATTGATACTGGTATTATTTAAGTGTTGACTGCTTTATGTATTTCCATTATTGATCATTATTAGTTTTATTTTCTAAGTAATAAATAGTTGGAGTACAGTGGAGTGCAGTGTGAAAGTTATAATTGCTGTTTGAAAGTTATAAGTGACTATTTATTAATCTACTTTCAGAACAGGTTGTATTTACTTGTTTAATAAGGATTATTTAAACTTCTTTGAATAAATTCTTTATAGTCAAGTTGCAATCTTCAGAGTCTATATAAGCATATTAGACCATATTTAACTGTTTCGTACTTCACTATTCTGACATTTTTCTTTGTCTCACACGTCAATGTAAAATATATGATAAAATAATTATTACATATCAGAAAATAATAAATTGAATTTCATTTGATAGATATTTTTATTTACTACTGAAATAAATTTTAAATGTTCACATTTTGTTTCGGTAAATATTAAAAAAATGAGACCGTAATCAAAACAAAGACATTATACATCATCGTTTCTAGAAAGATTTTCAGTTTATAAAATCAAAATATTTCTTAATATTCATTATTTTTACACATCTAAATAAATAATTATTTATTTCTCTGATATCTAATGAATTATGCTTTAAAAGTTTAACCTTTTTTTAATATTTATTGCAAATTTGCGATTTTTTCTTATTCATAAATATCAAGTAAATTGTTTACATCATAGCTGGTCTTCAAATTTGCTTCTGGCCATATTTATGTTAGTTGCTAATATAATGTTATATTTTTGAAAATAAAGTATTTCAAGTCAAAATAAGTTATTAATAATTTATATTTCTTGATATCTAATAAATATAGTGCAAATTGTTTTAAAAATAATCTATAATTGTAATAAATTTGCAAATAAACATGTTTTTGCATCATTGGAAATTTCAATGTCATAAAATACTGAATGTTTTACAGCCTTGGCAACACATAATGACTGATCATATCAGGGCAGGGCTTAATCTATTGTAGAGCAGGAATTTTGAATTTCCCACCTTTTAGCGGGGAAATTTTGGCAAAAAAATTTATTATAATAAAATATACCATTTTACACACATTTTAACATATAATACTTATGGTAAAATTCACCAGGGGGTGAATTGGCCAAAAGACATTTCTCTGTCGTTTGAAGTATAAGTAGGTTAAAAGTAGATTTCCATATTTATTGTTAGAGTGTCCTGACAACAGATTGAGCTTGTTTATTGTTATTGATATTGATTAACTGTTGACTATATCCATGTATTTATATATTGAATTAAACATTTCCCTCAATTGTTATTATAATAAATAATAAAATACGATTATATCTATGCAAACATAAATAAGTTTTAGTGGTAGTAGTTGGTTAGGTGTACTGTGGCTGATAGGCGATGCTGCAGTACCATCAAGAACCCCTAAGAAACCTTCAAGTGATAAATTTCTATCCAAAAATTGTTGAAATTGACAAATCAAAATGCCTAAGGCAAAGTAAATCGAACAAATCCTTCTAAAATAAAAATAAAAAAATCAAAGAAAATGCAATAAACTTCAAATTCAAAAACAGAAATCAGTGAAAATACATCAAATGCAACACCCCCCCCCCAGAATGATGAATTCTATCCAAAAATTGCTGAAATTGACAAATTAAAATGCCTAAGGCAAAGTAAATTGAACAAATCTTTCTAAAATACAAATAAAAAAAATCAAATAAAATGCTATAAAATTTGAATTACAAAAACAGAAATTGGTGAAAATACATCAAACGCAACACTCCCACAAACCCCACATGAAAAAAAATTCAAATTAGAAAAACTATAATACTAAATGTCAAAAAAGTTAACGAAGCTTCATTAATGGTGGATGGCAGGAATGCAATTTAAAAAATAAAAGTAGCTATAAATTACAAAAACGGAATTTGGTCTAATATATAAAACACACACCTTCCCCCTGCATGATCAAAAATAAATACTTTTCAAAAATTACTAAATTTCATCAATATTTAAAAAATATATCCCTGGATGTTATCTAACTAACAGATGTAATAATAATAATTCACAAACCTTAATAACAGACTAATACATATTATAACATGAATTTAATTTAGAAATGAAATAAAATAATCAGAATAGAAAATAGGCATGAATTGTAGATTATAGAAAGGTCAAAATAATAACTGATTACAGTTACAGGAAAAATTATTGAAATGTTATATTTATAGGCAAGAATGTTACAGTTACCATTTAGAGATTTTATTTTAACAAGAATTTTAAGTAATTGGGAATTTATAATTTAACAAATGTTCATTATAGCCATTTAAATATTATAAGTTTTTAAAATAGATTTGTAAACTCTGAGTTTATGAAATATTACCAATTTTCTTCCAGGCTGAGTTGTCCACCATTTGCAGTAGGATGGGTTGATCATCCATGATGTCCTGCCTTGTTTACAATTCTTCTTTAATGAGATATTATTTTATATAGCGCTATGTTTTAATACTGCAATAGTGATATTAGCAATTAAGCCAATGCACATGTGTTTTAAAGATAAATTATAAATGAATACTCTCACTTTTTCCAGACATGAGATATAGTATTTTAGAAAGAATGGAATGAATCACCCATTCTTTCAACCCAAACATTTATGTATGGGCAAACCTTAAGCATATGGAAATGAGAGCATGAAGGTGTTAAGCAATCATTTTAAATTACATTTATGTTTGAACGAATGATGCCTGTGAAATCTTTACAATTTACAACATGTCATTATTTAGTTGAAATTAAACATATATAATGAGATATTATTTTATATAGCACTATGTTTTAATACTGTAATGGTGATATTAGCGATTAAGTCAATGCACATGTGCTTTAAAGATAAATTATAAATGAATACTCTCACTTTTTCCAGACATGAGATATAGTATTTTAGAAAGAATGGAATGAATCACCCATTCTTTCAACCCAAACATTTATATATGGGCAAATCTTAAGCATATGGAAATGAGAGTATGAAGGTATTAAGCAATTATTTTAAATTACATTTGTTATGTTTGAATGAATGACACCTGTGAAATCTTTACAATTTACAAACATCATTCTTAAGTTGAAATTAAACATATATAATGAGATATTATTTTATAGAGCACTATGTTTTAATACTGTAATAATGATATTAGCGATTAAGCCACTGCACATGCGCTTTAAAGATAAATTATAAATGAACACTCACTTTTTCCAGACATGAGATATAGTATTTTAGAAAGAATGGAATGAATCACCCATTCTTTCAACCCAAACATTTATGTATGGCCAAATCTTGAGCATATGGAAATGAGAGCATGAAGGTGTTAAGCAATCACTTTAAATTACATTTGTTATGTTTGAACGAATGACACCTGTGAAAAAATTACATCCCAATGCAATTTAAGAGGGCAGAATACTTACTTTGGAAGAACTCCACTGCCTCGTTTTCTGTCATTGGGAGATCCCAAATTTTTATCATTTTGAGTAAGAAAAGATGGTAAGACACTATATCTACTTAAATTTCAGCACGAATTTTTGAAATGTTGCCTGAAAGTTTGTGCATGCATGTTTAATATTGTATTCATCTGCCTAAAAAAATCCATATTAACACCATCAAAAAATAAAAATAATACAAACAACTTGTGTTATCTTTTCTTACTCAAAATGATAAAAATTTGGGATCTCCCAAAGACAGAACAAGAGGCAGTGGAGTTCTTCCAAAGTAAGTGTTCTGCCCTCTTAAATTGCATTGGGATGTAATTTTAATTAAGGAAGAATTGTAAACAAGGCAGGACATCATGGATGATCAACCCATCCTACTGCCAATGGTGGACAACTCAGCCTGGAAGAAAATTGGTAATATTTTTTAAACTCAGAGTTTACAAATCTATTTTAAAAACTTATAATATTTAAATGGCTATAATGAACGTTCCTTAAATTACAAATTCTCAATTACTTAAAATTCTTGTTAAAATAAAATCTCTAAATGGTAACTTAACATTCTTGCCTATAAATGTAACTTTTTAATAATTTTTATTAACTATAATATTTAAACAGCATTAAACTGTTGCACATGCACTTTGGATTTTTAAATATAAAATGAATAAATACTAAACACTTCAACCACATGATAAAGTCTTTGGAAAAGACAGAATTGCCTTGTAACTGTAATCAGTTATTATTTTAACCTTTCTATAATCTACAGTTCATATCTATTTTCTATTCTGATTATTTATTTCATTTCTAAATTTGAATTCATATGTTATCATATGTATTAGTCTGTTATTAACATTTGTGAATTATTATTATTATTATTATATCTGTTAGTTAGATAGCATCCAGGGATGATCGCACAGACATATTTGCAAATGTTGAAAGTCTTTTATTTTTTAAATATTGATGAAATTTAGTATATTTTTGAAAAGTATTTACTTTTCATCCTGCAGGGAGGAGGTGTTGCGTTTGACATATTTTCACCAATTTCTGTTTTTGTAATTCAAATTTTATAGCGTTTTCTTCAATTTTTTTTATTTGTATTTTAGAAGGATTTGTTTGGTTTACTTTGCCTTAGGCATTTTAATTTGTCAATTTCAGCTATTTTTGGATAGAAATTTATCACTTGCAGGCTTCTTGAGAGTTCTTGATGGTACTGCAGTATCACCTAGCAGACATAATATACCTAACCAACTACTACCTTTTTAGCTTTTGATGTTGTCAAGAAACTATCAATTATTACTTTAATTGTGATGTCAAGAAATTATCAATTATTACTAATTGACAATCTCTGATAATAAACAAGCTTTCTCATTAACCAGTAATAGTCTTTTGATGCACTTTGTTGTTGAAGTAAAAAGTTATTCTCTTTTATTTCAAACCCAAGTTCTTAAATGAATATAAACTCAGAAAACTATTTTTATAGGTCCAAGAATGTGAAAGAATAATATTTTTCTTCACATTCTGCAAATAATATTTTAAACTTCTCCAGATAATTGTATATATTGAATTAAATATTTTCATGGATTATTATTATAATAAAGAATAGAAATGAAGAAATTATATCCATGTAAATAGAGATAACTTTTAGCTTCTGATGTTTAAGAACTTGGGGTTGAAGTGAAAGAGGACCTCCTTTTACTTTAACAAAAAACTTCAACAAAGGAGCTATTATAAGTTAATGAGAAAACTTATTAAACCTCAAGGATTATCAATTAGTAGTAATTAATAGTTTCTTGGCAGCATCAAAAACTAAAAGTTGTCTGTTTATGTGGATATAATTTCCCCATTTTTATTCTTTATACAACTTTGATGTTTAACAACTTGGAATTGAAGTAAAAGAGAATGTCCTGTTACTTCAATAAAAAAAACTCCAACAAAAGTGCTATTATAGACTAATGATTTCTTGACAACATCAAAAGTTAAAAGTTATTTCTGTTTACATGGATATAATTTCATTTCCATTCTTTATTATATGTATACATTAAGGCATAAAAATGTGTTTTCTACAAAATACATTCCAAGCATAGAATGGAAATATATAGTTATTATTTCATCATTTTTTCTTCATTATAAATTTATTAAACATTATTTTACTATGACTATAATTACAAGTATCAAATTTTCTGTATTCACAATTTTGATATCAATCATTCCATAGACATATATTAATAATCATTAATAATTATTTATTAAACTAGAAATTATCTCTAACTGAGATATAAAGTTTAAATTCCAATTAAAGGTTAATATGGGGTTTTTTTTTCAAGTCTTTCTTCAAACTGATTGAATGTACTTTCAAATTCTTGGTTGTAAATTACTTTCTGCTATTGAAAAAAAATTCTCTGCATTTGTATGATTTCTAAATCTAATTTCTAAATCTAATTTCTTAAAAAAGTTTATATTGCTGGAAGCTAATTTGAAAAAATTAGTTTACTTTTGCACATTACTGTTGGTTTCTATTTTGTATGTTTTAATAGTGAAATGTTATATGTTATGAAGTGCTTATTAAAAATACTTATAGAGTAAATGTAATGAATTTATGGAGCAATGATGTCTTTTCATATACATAATCTGGAAAAACTTGTTTTTTTCTTCTAAATTCTAAATAGACTTAGACTACTAATCATCCAATACTGATAAGCTTTTTTTTTTCATATGTCAATGCATTGACCGAGAAGCGAATCCAGGCCAGCTGCTTGGAAGGCAGCTATGCTAACCACTAGACCACCAATGCTTGACTATTTTTAGCTAGAAAAGAAAAAAAAGTACAAAAGTACTCAAATCCTCACTACCTTGAAGTTGGAAATCCAAGAAATGCCTTCTTCATTGCTCTTTTAAATAGATGCTATAGAAATCTTTGCCCTGCATTGAGCTAATTAAAAGTTGTTTCATCTTTACACAAGATTTTTAGCATCTATTTACTCATATATATATACTGTAATGACTGCTTTGGTGCTTGTCTTTCAAATATAACAGTAGATGTATTTTTTTCTATAAATAGTTTTCAATACTTTTTTTTTTTTGCCTCATTGATATTTTAATAATATTTAACAAAGTTTAGTTTTCGTAATTTTAGCAATTTTATTACCTTATTTATAAGAATGTTTTAGCTTGTTGCTTTCTTTAATAACTTTTAAAGTTGCTAGGAGTAGGAAAATAATTCCCGTTTAATTGCTTTTTAATAGTACAATATTCTTTGCTATTCCGGGAAAAACGTTAAAAATGAAATTCAATGTTATTTATTTTTCTCTCTAAGTTAACTAGAGCATAGCGGTACATGTTTTGTAAATTGAAAGTAATTTTTTTAAATCCCAAAATGTACTCAGAATTTTTTTTTGTAAAAATAATACGAATATAATTTAAAGCTGTTAGTTATGCGCTTGATATATATATATATTTACTCAATAATATTAAATAGTAACAGTTCAAAACAATAGAATTAGATGCTCTATGTTTATATTTATCTGAGATGGCACTGAGAGTGGTGGGTCGTGTGAAAGTCTGAGTTCGAACCCCGCATATATTACATATATAAACGCAGGTTTAAACCTGTACAATGTATTAACTAACAAGATTAGTTAATTCCATCAGCAGTTAGAAAGTTTTAAGAATAGTTTAATCGTGAGTAAAGAAGTTTTGTTCAATTTTCGACCGAAGGAGAGAGGAGTGGGCTAAACAAATTACAAATAAATAACTGTGTAATCGTTTAGCGAAATAATAATCTAATTAAATATATTTATGTTTAAGTTAATAGCAACACATATTCTATATGTATTAGTAGCAGGAGTCATTAATTTATATCTCGTTCCGGTTTATTAATCTTCAATGAAACGCTAAACAAAAGAAACAAGAACAGTTTTCAAGTACTGACAACAACAGTCTGTGACTAATGATAACTATTTATAGACATTTGGTCATAGTATTCAATTGGCAAGTCATGAAAATTGACATTGATATATTCATACTTAAATAGAATATTTCCGTTTTTCGTTGGTTTATATTTATTATATACTGTATACATTTTTATATATAGTCTTAAAAATAATCTGCAATAAAGATTATGTATTAAGAAAGAAAATATTATATATCAACAAAATTAATCACAAAAACTAATGTAATTATCCAACGTTAATCACTTTTCATATAATCTAGAACATTAAGAGAAACAAAATACACCAAGACTTCTTAGCAATATTTGTTATTTTTGTAAGAAAAATTAATTGTCAAGCGTTGGCGGCCTAGTGGTTAGCATAGCTGCCTTCCAAGCAGCTGGCCTGGGTTCGCTTCCTGGTAACGCATTTGACATATGAAAAAGAAAATAAATTATAAGATTAATTATTAAATATTTTGCTGACTGCTATTACTCGATTCCTATACATAATGAAGAGATAAATTTGGTTAAAATATTATTTTTTAAAAATAATACTTAATATTAAAGAAATAAGTTAATTAACAGATACCTTCTATTTTTCATTCCATAACTTTTATTTTGTAAGTACAATAATATGAGTATTACTAGTAATAATAAGATATTTAAGTTTTAACCCCTGTCTATATTTTATAATAATGGTTTAAATTAGATATTCATTTATACACAACTTATACTTAAAATGCATATCCCTATTCTGGAACATCTTTATTATTGCCTAGTTTTTACTCTATTAATTTTTAAATAATTATACTTTGTTTTTTTTAAAGAAAATAAAAAGTACATTTCTCTTTTAAAAAGGATCCTTCTTCATAACCCTCAACAAAAATGAACATGTATAAATGTCATATATAATTAAATAAATTAAATATTTAAAGGGATTCTTGTATTTGGTATTACATCTGCTGTGATTGAAACTCAACCTCAGAAGCAAATCTGTAAATAAACACCAAATTAAACACATTTACAACCTTCTAAAAAGGAATAAATTATTTTTTACCTAAATATTACATAAGCTTATTACTAAAAATCATGCTTTCACTGCCAATTTTACATTTTAAACTATTCTGTGATGTTATGCAAAAATTCTGCTATGATTAAGCAATGTTAGGTATACCTGTCACCATCTTCTTTAAGTGCTAATTAGTGATTGTCATTATTTTGGTTAGAATAAATGTAGTCATCATTTAAGGGCAAATATGTGTTTGTTTTTTTATTTTTTTTTTAAATAAAATTTTAGGTTGTCATTACTAATGTGATAAATTAAAAAATATGGAAATATTTGCCAAGGAATTGCTTGAAACTGATTATAAGATTGAACAGATTAATAATACTTTATGTCAATTTAAAAAGAATTATAATGATTTAAAAAAGTTGAAGATTGCTAATAAAAAATAGATATCTATTCCATATATTTTAAATGCTCAAGAGAATTTTTTTAAGGATATACATAAAGATGTGTTTAATGTTTCATTTTGTGTTATAAATAATGTTAATAAGTTAGTGAATAATTCTAAAAGTGTCATACCTGTTAAGCAAAATGTAGTGTATAACAATTTTTTTGCAAATGTATATTAGCTTATACAGATAAATCTAGGTGCAATATTGAAAAAAGATTAAAGGAGAATGAATTATTATACAAGCATGTGAAAAGTAAAAATAATTATGATTTAATGACTGCTTCAGTTTTCTTGGATCATGAAAGGGACATGTAAATATAAATTTAAGTTTGATCTTGAAAGTGTTAAGATTCTTCATGAAGAGAGAAGCCATAATAAAAGAATAATTAAATAGGCAATTTAGTAGTTTTACCCAATGTGCTCGATCGCCACCAGGCGGCACTGTGGTACCATCAACAACCGGTCCGAAACCTGCAAGTGATAAATTTATATCCAAAAGTAGCTGAAAATTGACAAGTAAAAATGCCTGTGGCTATATATATCCGAGAAATACATCGAAAGTACAAATTATTAAAAAAAAAAAAATGCTATAAAATTTCAAATTCCAAAAAAAAAAGAGACCGCCCCTAAAATCAAGAATTCTTCACTTAAATTGACAAGTAAAAATGCCTGAGGCTATATATATCCAAGAAATACATCAAAAGTACAAATTATAAAAAAAAAAGCCAAGAAAATGCTATAAAATTTCAAATTAAAAAAACAAAAAGAGACTCCCCCCCCTAAAATCAAGAATTATTCACTTACATTGGAAAATGGTGGAATGCAGGAAATCCAAAAAACAGGATTTCATCAAATTATTAAGCTTCCAATTTGCAAATAAGCATCTGCAATGCATTCAAAAGCAATTATTTGGTCTCTGCTTTAAAATTATGGCATTATCATTTAAATTCATGATATTCAAAAAATAAAAAGCAATACAGAAAAAATAATTACCAATGAAAAATGTACCCCTACCACTCAAAATAACTGAAATTGACAAATTATGTCGATGGTGTAATACTTAAAAAAATAAACCATTTTCAACATTTGCAAATCATTTAAAGTCATCAATATTTAAAAAATAACAAGCAATACACAAAAAATAATTGCCAATGTCTTTCCAGAAATTTCAATGATTGCACTTTTTCCGGTTCAAGAAATTGTTTTTCATGTCAAAAGCCAGTCCGGAAAAGCTATGACATCACATTTTGAAAATACAAAGGTGACGTGAAATAGAAAGATTATTTGTAGCATAAAAATCCATTAGCTATCAAAAAATAAAATGAATTAAATATCCATTAGTTTTTACCATTTTTCTTTAAAATCTTGATTTCTAATGTTAAACTTCTTAACATTCCCAAGTGAATGAAAAATGGCACCGTTCACTCTAAACCAAATCTATTTTTAAAATTACCATTTAACGTATTCGTAAAAGTTAGAAACTGGTAAATAGTTGCCTAGACATTTCATCATATATGTATGTTATATGAGATTCTTAGGAAAATACTGAATTAAATCCATGCACATACACCACTTAAAAATTTAAAAAGAGAAATATAATGGGCTGTAATATATTAGATCACAGTTTGTACTCATTAATGAAATATGACATAATACACATTTCACATGAAAAATATAATTTCCAAAGCCAAAAAATTTAATCAAAATGTAACTGAACTAGTCTTTTGAAATACCTGCTTAGTTTTATTATCGTGTTAATTATTTTGTATTGCTAGAAATACAAGTTGTTGCGATTATTTTTATTTTTTGACAGAGTTAATGTGGATTATTTTCTTACGCAGATGGATACAACGTTAACCATGCACAAACTTTCAGGCAACACTTCAAAAACCCCATGCTGAAATGTCAGTAGCCACTGAAATTGAAGTAGCATCTTTTTCATAATCTTTTACCATTCAAAATGATAAAAATTTGGGAACTTCCAAAGACAGAATATGAAGCAGTGGAGTTCCTCCAAAGTAAAAGTGTTATGCCTAATCAAAAAGTATGGGTCAATGGACATCAAATGAAACTTTATGTGAGACCAAGGGTGCAGTGGAGGTGTAATGTTTCTGCTTGTCAACATTCCATAGCACTTCAGAAAGGAACCTGGTTTGAATGCTGCAAATTGACATTTGTCACAACTATCTGATTCATTTACTACTGGAGTACTGTAGTGGTCAGATTTGTATACTCATGCAACAAAATTCAGAGCCCAAGCAAAATATATCAAAGCTGACTAGAGTGAGGTTGTTGAGACCTCTAATTCAACCAAACTCCAACTCATCTGCCAGTACTCCAAATTTAACTCCTTATGAGTGACATCCCTGAGACTACACTCAGTCCTCATTTAACCATGAGCCGACATAGAACAGGTAGAAACATGAGACTTAAAATCACTACTAACCTAACTAAATGGGAGATATATAGCACTTAACACTCTATTAACCTTAACTACAAGGACATACACATATAGCATATAAAATCATAAATAAATTGGAGTAATGAACTGTGAAATTTGAATACTATTCTGTGGATTGGACAAAATAATGTGGATTGGTTTGAACTAGAATCTGGACAAGAAAGATATACAACAGTTTATATTTAAAAAGGTTTATTAAAATAATACCAAAAATATAAAAGAAAAGGTCACAATGCAAGGATTGTATAATATTCAACAAGGCATCTAATACAAGCAACCTTTTATAATGGATGGGATTGTTATCAAGACATCTATCCCATTTTAATATATTACAATACGTGTGTGTGTGTAAGTCATGCCTAATCATTTAATATGCTCATCCTATGATTTTGGTTTGCTTAAGTTATAAGCTGATAGCTTAGTAGAGATGATGAGTAGAGACAACTTTAAAATGGCTGTTATATATACTAATTAAATGAGCAACTAAATAAGCTCAGTATCATACAGATTCAACCTGATAATCCAGATTCAAACTCCAGTCTAAAGCTGAATGATTAATTAATATGGGAAAAAGAACTGGTTACCCTTAGATCCACATATATGTGCTATATAAAATATTTAAGAAATAAGTTTGCAGTGCGAGTGAGTGATTAATCAAGAGCTTCAGCATCACATGCTCGATTTGCTCTGAGACCAACGGTTTGCTGCTATTGATATATGAACATATAAGTTCAGGAACTCAGATTGGCTTTAGGAAAAATCTGGGTCCACATGCTCCAGCACTAATAAAGATAGCCATACCCGAACTAAATAATGAGGCGGTTTGCTACCGTGAACCCATGTAAGATGCAGCAAAACATAACACATATAAGTGTATTATATAAAGACACACCCGCAATGCACACAATATATATAGAGCAATAAGTATGCATATAATTAATTGCACCTAAAACAGATAGCTTTTATCTGTCAAGCTAATTCAACACAGTTATTAAAATTAGCATTATAAGTATGCTAATAAAATGGGCTTAAACTATATAATAAATAATCTAGTTACGATCCTGAATCTGCATATAAATATTCATAATTAAGGAGGGAAAGTATATTTGATTGGACTTAATACAAACATTAGCAAATATACTTTATCATCTCTAGGCAATATATCTCCTTTTAACTAATAGATATTGAAAGTTATAATATAAAATCGGTTAAGCAAACCTTGAAAAATACAATTTCATAATATATATATAACCATGATGACAATGAGTGGTTAGCGCATTCGCTAATCATCAATATTATAATTTCGAAACAACGATTCAATAAAATAAACAATGCTTTTAAAATGTCTAAGTGAAGATTATAATTATCTCCTTTATAAATTACTTAACTATTTTCATTGTTCCGAAATATGAGCATATCATCACATATTAAACATAAACAAAATGCATTTAAAAAAAATATTAAAAATATCAAAGTTAGGCTAGACCCTTAGTTTGTAAGAATTGAAGAGAATAAATTTCGACATTTAATGAGTATAAAAAATATGAAGATTTCAGCAGTTTATAAAATTAAAGTAAGTGATTTTTTTCTTCTTTTACAATATATATATATAAAGTTACACAGATCTACAGAGTTTCTTTTTATAATAGGGTAAAAATTAAAGAGTTTGATAATTTAGATAGAACGTTATTTTTAAAGTGTTAAAGCTAGCTTAGATTTTATAGATTAAAGTAAATAGACTGCAGTTTTTAAAATTATTACCATCACTGCCTCCTTGGTTGGACTTGAAGCGTATATCAATGATCGTGGCTGGAACAGGGCATCAAACAGCAGCATAGTTTTCAGTGGCATTTCTTTTCAGATAGGTTTTAAATTTCTTCACATTCTCCCTTCATGCAGGTTGCTGGAAAGTTTATTCATAGGTATGTTTGGAGGAACTGAGAGCACCATCCCTGGCTCAAAAGAGCCAGTAAATACTTTATTTTACTCGATCATCTTAGAATCTGGTCTCCACAATAATTTACAGGAAAGTAAGCTCAAGAACAAGACACTTTAACTTAAAAAATCTGCAATATTTATATTTTCCAGATCAAAAACCAGCGATTATCTATTTTAAACCAGAATTCAAACTTCCTCTAAGTTTTACAGCAGTCAGTTTCTTTTGACTCTGATCTTTTTTTTATTTTATTGCCAAAACCTTTACTGGCTTGATCTGGAAAAAGAAATTCATTACAATTGTAATGAGCTTTAGAACAATGTTAATAACTCAGGAACCATTTAATCTTACTTGAGAATTATTCTAAATTGTTTTATTACTAATCTGTGAATTTCACATGTAATTTATAATTCATTTAAATCAAACTTGCTAAAGATTATTTAGCTACATTTTCTAAATAAAATAACTTTTATACAATATATAATTTATTAAACAAAACATAAATGCTGCAATATATCTATACAAAAATTAATATTACAGTCATTTATAGGTGCATGTATGTGTGACAATAACCATATAACTGTTTGAATGCATATAAAACTGCGATTACATATATAACTGTGTAAATGAATATATCACTGTGTGGATATGTATACAACTGTGTAAACACATATACAGCTGTGCAAAGGCATATACCACTGTGTGGATATATATACACCTGTACTAAAGAGTGTTTAAAACTGGCATAGATGTGTCTGTGGAGACATAACTAGGTGAAACATATATGAGGGCAGGAATATCTGTTTCAGTACAAACCAATTGACCATCAAATCTGGAAAAAAATGATATGGATTTGAACCAGAAGACTGTCATTGCATGGAAGCAATATTTGAGAGAAGCCTGTAAAGAAAGTCTGCTATCTTGCCCATCCTGCAAATTGGAGGCCCAGGGAAAAGTTGTAGAGGTAGACAAAACTTTATTCACTAAATTCAAAAATCAACAGGAAAGAATTCTTCCACAACAATGGTTATTTGGTGGTTTATGTAGGGAAATGAAAGAGTGTTTTATTGTTACTATTTCAGGTCGAACAGCATCTGTTCTTCTAGATGCCATTAAAAAACATGTAGCACTGGGATCCTCCATATATTCTGACTGCTGGAAGGCCTACAAAACTGAGGAATTGAATGCTGCAGGTTACCAGCATTTCAAAGTAAATCATTCTTACAATTTTGTTAATCCTTCTACTAGAGTCCATACTCAAAATGTAGAAAGACTTTGGGGGCTTTTAAAATGGCACAATAAATGAGAGGGGGGACCGCTCGATGTTACCTGGATTCATACTTAAGCGAATTCATGTGGCAAAGACTGCATCATGGTAAAAATCTATTCAATGTGATATTGCAAGCCATTAATATACCATCAATCTAAATTTTACTCTTTCTAAATTATAATCTGCTAATTTCTGCCATCTTTTGCTGTGTTTTTCTAAATCAAATAATCACCATTTTTAATCTTCTGTTACTATTTGTGTTAAAATCTGTTCTCTAAAAATGTGAATTCTAAATTTAATAATAACCTTTTTAATGGATTTTTATGTTGAAAACTTTCAAGTAACTACTAAGCTAAATGTTATAATTTCAAAGAAAAGTTATAGAAGCTAACGAATATTTAATTTTTTATTTTTTTAGCTAAAGGATTTTTATGCTGCAAATAATCTTTCTATTTCACGTTATCTTTGTATTTTCAAAATGCGATGTCACAGCTTTTGACATGAAAAACAATTTCTTGATCCCAAAAAAGTGCAATCATCGAAATTCCTGGAAAGATATTGGTAATTATTTTTTGTGTATTGCTTGTTATTTTTTAAATATTGATGAATTTAAATGATTTGCAAATATTGAAAATCGTTTATTTTTTTAAGTATTACACCATCGACATAATTTGTCAATTTCAGTTATTTTGGGTGGTAGGGGTACATTTTACATTGGTTATTGTTTTTTATGTATTGCTTTTTATTTTTTGAATATCAATGGATTTAAATGATAATGCCATAATTTTAAAGCAGAGACCAAATAATTGCTTTTGAATGCATTGCAGATGCTTATTTGCAAATTGGAAGCTAAATAATTTGATTAAATTCTGTTTTTGAATTTCCCGCATTCCATCATTGTTAGTGGTGTTTTGCTATACCGGTTTTTTACTTGGGGGAGAGGTAGATTTTACGTTGATAATTATTTTTTGTGTATTCCTTTTTATTTTTTGAATATTGATGAATTTAAATGATAATGCCATAATTTTAAAGTATAGACCAAATAATTGCTTTTGAATGCATTGCAAATGCTTATTTGCAAAGTGGAAGCTTAATAATTTGATGAAATTCTGTTTTTGGATTTTCCACATTCCACCATTTTCCGATGTAAGTGAATAATTCTTGATTTTAGGGTAGGGTCTCTTTTTGTTTTTTTGAATTTGAATTTTATAGCATTTTCTTGGCTTTTTTTTAAAATTTGTACTTTCACTGTATTTCTTGGATATATATTGCCTCAGGCATTTTTACTTGTCAATTTAAGTGAAGAATTCTTGATTTGGGGAGGGGGGTTTTGTCGTATTTTCAGTGATTTTTTTTTTTGAATTTGAAATTTTATAGCATTTTCTTGTTTTTTTTTTTTTATAATTTGTACTTTCGATGTATTGCTTGGATATACATAGCTCAGGCATTTTACTTGTCAATTTAAGTGAAGAATTCTTGATTTTAGGGGGGATCTCTTTATTTTTTTGAATTTGAAATTTTATAGCATTTTCTTGGTTTTTTTTATAATTTGTACTTTCAATGTATTTTTTGGATATATACAGCCGCAGGCATTTTTACTTGTCAATTTTCAGCCACTTTTGGATATAAATTTATCACTTGCAGGCTTTGGACCGATTGTTGAGGGTACCACAGCATCACCTGGTGGCAATCGAGCACGTTGGGAGACACTATCAGAATTTTAATAAATAGAAATAAAATGAAAATAATTAATAAACAAGCTGCCAATGCTAAAATTTGGGATTTATGAGATTTGAATTGACATTTGCTTCCGTTATGCTTTTGAATTTAACAGCAGTTAAGGAGGGTTAAGTAATTAACCAAAAGTACTGCTGGAGATTAAAAAACTGTATATAATAGTTAATTACTATTATATTTATTATTTTTTTTGTTATTACAATAGTTTTCATTAATTGACATTTTATTTGTAATATATATGTATATTGTTAGTTTTGTGATTAGTAAAAGAAATTTCTCTCCATCTTTAGGGATTGTTATATTTTCATTTTCATACCCTTTATCACAAAATCCAATTAAAAGACTATCATTTCAACATACTTATTCGGTCATTTATTTGGATTTATCCAGTGGTGGGATTCAGCAGGTTCACATCTGTTTAGCAGAGTCAATATCTAATTTTTTTTATAGTTCAGCTGTTAATATGGAAATATCTTAAATAACATAAACAGTGAGGATTGCCAATTCCTCTACAAGCTTTATGATAAATGCTTAGCCAGAGTCAGCACTTAAAATATCTCTGTCAGGAACCCCTCCCCAAACCCCTGACCATGGTTTCGTGCTTTGGCACTCCTCAGAGAGGTGTCAGGGTAGGTTCAGACACTAGATCTAAAAATACCAACCCAAAGCCAAGCACTTAGCTAAAAGTTATCTATTGAGTGGAAAATCTGAAATTTTCAGACATGTACATGTCTTCAAACCCAGCTATCCAACTCAAATAGCTATATGGGGCTGATAGATATTCAGCCATGCCACATAGTAGTAGTCATAGCAATATAAAATTGCATAAGACTTTTTGGAAAAGACTATAAATAGTCAAAATAAAAGTCATAGATCATTTCATAGATCACATGACCCTATCTCTTAAGCTTGTAAGTTATAAACAGTGAGGATTGCCAATTCCTCTACAAGCTTTATGATAAATGCTTAGCCAGAGTCAGCACTTAAAATATCTCTGTCAGGAACCCCTCCCCAAACCCCTGACCATGGTTTCGTGCTTTGGCACTCCTCAGAGAGGTGTCAGGGTAGGTTCAGACACTAGATCTAAAAATACCAACCCAAAGCCAAGCACTTAGCTAAAAGTTATCTATTGAGTGGAAAATCTGAAATTTTCAGACATGTACATGTCTTCAAACCCAGCTATCCAACTCAAATAGCTATATGGGGCTGATAGATCTTCAGCCATGCCACATAGTAGTAGTCATAGCAATATAAAATTGCATAAGACTTTTTGGCAAAGACTATAAATAGTCAAAATAAAAGTCATAGATCATTTCATAGATCACATGACCCTATCTCTTAAGCTTGTAAGTTATAAACAGTGAGGATTGCCAATTCCTCTACAAGCTTTATGATAAATGCTTAGCCAGAGTCAGCACTTAAAATATCTCTGTCAGGAACCCCTCCCCAAACCCCTGACCATGGTTTCGTGCTTTGGCACTCCTCAGAGAGGTGTCAGGGTAGGTTCAGACACTAGATCTAAAAATACCAACCCAAAGCCAAGCACTTAGCTAAAAGTTATCTATTGAGTGGAAAATCTGAAATTTTCAGACATGTACATGTCTTCAAACCCAGCTATCCAACTCAAATAGCTATATGGGGCTGATAGATCTTCAGCCATGCCACATAGTAGTAGTCATAGCAATATAAAATTGCACAAGACTTTTTGGCAAAGACTATAAATAGTCAAAATAAAAGTCATAGATCATTTCATAGATCACATGACCCTATCTCTTAAGCTTGTAAGTTATAAACAGTGAGGATTGCCAATTCCTCTACAAGCTTTATGATAAATGCTTAGCCAGAGTCAGCACTTAAAATATCTCTGTCAGGAACCCCTCCCCAAACCCCTGACCATGGTTTCGTGCTTTGGCACTCCTCAGAGAGGTGTCAGGGTAGGTTCAATATATATAGATTTTCAAAGCGTTTAAATAGATAAAATCCAAATTTAAATAAGAACAATAATAATTCCCTAGAACTATTGACAATGTTTATAAGTAATGGAAGTGGTCTGAGCTCCTTTTACCCAATAGAAATAAATTTTAATTTGTGTGATTTGATATACAGATATGAGATTTTCGGTCATACAGGCATACGCTTTTACTGATAACTTTAAAACCTTGTTATTGATAGGAAATATAATAATAAAAACTATGCATATTTGCACAATGAAATATATCACTAATTTTATATTTTCAACAAGTCAATGTGTTGCGTTGGCTCAGATACCCTATCGTACTCACCATAAGGTACTGTATCTATTTCTGTTTTGCCAAAGATAAATTTCTATACATGTATATACGTGCAGCCCAATTATACTCTTACTATTATTTAAATATAAAGTTATTAGAGTACTTGCTTGCAGGGAATCTATAATAAATCAATCCCTTCTTACACTCATCGTGAGGTGTAGCAGTCACAAAAAAAAATAACTTAAAAAGGATATCCGGTTAAATACATTTTTACTGATATGTAACGGAATATATGCCGTTACATTATTTTAAAATGAAAATAAAAAGATCGTAAATAAAATTTGATTTATTAAAAAGAAAAAAAACTTAAACTGAAAATTAAAAGTTGTTTAATATATATAGATTGCATGATGGACAACTTTAAAACTATTTTAAAAAATAAAAATATTTGAATGTATTTTTTTTTTGTTGTAAAAAAAGTAAGAATATAATAAAGATTGATTTGTTAAAAATAGAAATAATGTTGATTTCTATAATCTTAGAAAATGGAAATGGTTGTCTTATTAATTAAATGATTGTTCAAAAGCAAACTAGCCCAAGAGGCATTTAAAATAAATTAAAGGGTCAGATAAGAGAGTACAAAGAAATTAAATGACCAATGCAAACACCAGAAATGTCAGCACGGACCGTAATTGAAACACCAGAGGATTAGTGACGTCTTGCCGGTTGAATCCAAAGATTGGATGATAAGAGACTAATAAAAATATAAAAGCCAAATTATTATTATAATTGTTATCATAGAGCTGACTATGAATAGATCGTTATAACTAGCTATATTGCAGATTTTCACGATGTGGAAGTCTGCAATAAATTTAATTTTCCGGACAACCAGCTGAGGCCTCTGGATGACACCTCCTGAACATTAGATCGATCTTTCAAAAAAAGACTCCGTGGACATTGACACCAGGAAACGGGAGTTCTGCTACCATAAGCTATAGGAAAGGAACAATTCTTAAAATCAATCAAGAACTTTCGTCAAGTTGAACAAATTAATAAACAAGCCGACTTATTTAAAATGGACTCTTATCTAACTTTTTGTAAGTTTTAAATCAAATTAATAATGGTTAATTTTATATCTTTCCCGATTGTTAAAAGAATCATTTCCCTTTTAATATTTTTATATGTAGTAATATTTTATTGTAGAAATTATTAAATGCATTACATTTAAGTTGTCTATAGACGCTTGCATGGATTCATTTGCGGTTAATTAGATTTTGGTTTTCATATTTGATCAAAATATATAGACATTCGATAAATAATGATACCTTACGGTGAGTATCTAAAATGTATTTATTCGGATGTCTTTTAAGTTATTGGTGACAACGCAAGTATCTTATGGTGAATACTATTGGGTTACTTATAAGTTTCCCTCTGCGATTGTCGGTATCAATAATTTTGTATTTTGATCGTTTATGTTTATTTTGAAATGTTTTGACCGTGGAATCTGTGTAATCGATCTATACCCAACATTTTTAAATAAATCTGTGCGAACGTATATAAATGTTAAAATTAAGTCGGGCGCGAATGGCTATATACTTTTGTAAAGTTGTATTAAGGGAGGGTAATCTTAGGTTATTCATTTCGTAGTTGAATTGGTTCAATGGATTGGATATATTTGTGTAATTAGTAAATGTAGTATGAGATCCGCTACGGGCAGGATTATAGATATACGCCACACACCCTCTGTTTGCCTATGGATGGGTTTGTAAGTCGGCAGAAGACCGCAGTCCATTCCTATGGAGTTTTTAATTTATTGATCTACTTGCCCACAGATGTCACATTCCTGTTGGTGGAGAGTCAATGTCTTCTCTATTTCTACTTATTGTTCAGATGTACATTCCTGACAATATAGTATTTTGTGTTGTCGTATCATGCTACATTGAATACATGAATGTATCAGATGGATTGGCGCCAGTTGATTGCGAAATTTGTTGCCTAAGGTTAAATCAGGGAAGAATATTTTCTTTTCAAATGCAGACCCATGTAGTCCATTCATACTCGACCCTCTAAATAAAATATTAAACATTATAGCAAGCTATTTTAAATGTAAAATTAAAAATTAAGATAAAAATCTAAATGTTAAACTTATTCCTCGGATTTAAATATTATTTTATATGTGCATAAATAAATAGGTTCAGTGAGGAATTGGCAATCCTCACTGTTTATAACTTACAAGCTTAAGAGATAGGGTCATGTGATCTATGAAATGATCTATGACTTTTATTTTGACTATTTATAGTCTTTGCCAAAAAGTCTTATGCAATTTTATATTGCTATGACTACTACTATGTGGCATGGCTGAAGATCTATCAGCCCCATATAGCTATTTGAGTTGGATAGCTGGGTTTGAAGACATGTACATGTCTGAAAATTTCAGATTTTCCACTCAATAGATAACTTTTAGCTAAGTGCTTGGCTTTGGGTTGGTATTTTTAGATCTAGTGTCTGAACCTACCCTGACACCTCTCTGAGGAGTACCAAAGCACGAAACCATGGTCAGGGGTTTGGGGAGGGGTTCCTGACAGAGATATTTTAAGTGCTGACTCTGGCTAAGCATTTATCATAAAGCTTGTAGAGGAATTGGCAATCCTCACTGTTTATAACTTACAAGCTTAAGAGATAGGGTCATGTGATCTATGAAATGATCTATGACTTTTATTTTGACTATTTATAGTCTTTTCCAAAAAGTCTTATGCAATTTTATATTGCTATGACTACTACTATGTGGCATGGCTGAAGATCTATCAGCCCCATATAGCTATTTGAGTTGGATAGCTGGGTTTGAAGACATGTACATGTCTGAAAATTTCAGATTTTCCACTCAATAGATAACTTTTAGCTAAGTGCTTGGCTTTGGGTTGGTATTTTTAGATCTAGTGTCTGAACCTACCCTGACACCTCTCTGAGGAGTGCCAAAGCACGAAACCATGGTCAGGGGTTTGGGGAGGGGTTCCTGACAGAGATATTTTAAGTGCTGACTCTGGCTAAGCATTTATCATAAAGCTTGTAGAGGAATTGGCAATCCTCACTGTTTATAACTTACAAGCTTAAGAGATAGGGTCATGTGATCTATGAAATGATCTATGACTTTTATTTTGACTATTTATAGTCTTTGCCAAAAAGTCTTATGCAATTTTATATTGCTATGACTACTACTATGTGGCATGGCTGAAGATCTATCAGCCCCATATAGCTATTTGAGTTGGATAGCTGGGTTTGAAGACATGTACATGTCTGAAAATTTCAGATTTTCCACTCAATAGATAACTTTTAGCTAAGTGCTTGGCTTTGGGTTGGTATTTTTAGATCTAGTGTCTGAACCTACCCTGACACCTCTCTGAGGAGTGCCAAAGCACGAAACCATGGTCAGGGGTTTGGGGAGGGGTTCCTGACAGAGATATTTTAAGTGCTGACTCTGGCTAAGCATTTATCATAAAGCTTGTAGAGGAATTGGCAATCCTCACTGTTTATAACTTACAAGCTTAAGAGATAGGGTCATGTGATCTATGAAATGATCTATGACTTTTATTTTGACTATTTATAATCTTAAATAACAGTTTTATTGTTTTTTGTCAGTTATAATATTTTTCATTAATATTTTAAAACACTTTTTTATAACATAATTTGGTTTTGTGGACTTCTTTTATTGTTCCTATTTAAGTATTAATTGCATGAAATAATAAATTAAGTTTTGTGTAAATGGTCATTAGGGCAACAAACTGATTGTTAAATTACCTGAGTCCTACCACTGGTACTGCACTATATAAAGTATCACAAAATAAAAATTGAAACATTAATTTTTAATATTTTATTAATATTAAAATAAATGTATACATTTAAAGGCAGATTTATTTTATTTTATTTCAAGTTTAGTAATGAATGGAAATCCTAGTCTATTAACCACTCAGGTTTATAATAGATAGCTTTGAAGTAGAACAAAAAGAGTGATACCTGAAGGTACAATAATTATGAGGTGTCTTCTTGTTAAAATAAATGCATAATATTAAATAGCAAATGTGAAAAATATTAGCACCCTCATTTGATAAAAAGTTTTACTAATTATAGTAACAAGTCATAATTGATTACATTTAATAATTTGCTTTAAAATATTAGTTTTAACCTTCATAAAAAAAATCGATATAAATATGTAATCCGGGTACTTTGGTATTAGACCTGCTGTGAAATATCACAGCCTTACTAGTCAGCCAATAATTATTCTAACTTTGTAATCTCATCAATGGACAAATCTAATCGATAAATTTCTTTACCACAAAATGGCAACCTAAAATTTCATTTAAAAACAAACAAACACATATTTGCCCTTAAATGACAACTACATTTATTCTAATCAAAATAATGACAATCTCTGATTAGCACTTAAAGAAGATGGTGACAGGTATACCTAACATTGCTTAATCATAGCAGAATTTTTGCATAACATCACAGAATAGTTTAAAATGTAAAATTGGCAGTGGAAGCATGATTTTTAGTAACAAGCTTATGTAATATTTAGGTAAAAAATAATTTATTTTCCTTTTTAGAAGATTGTAAATGTGTTTAATTTGGTGTTTATTTACAGATTTGCTTCTGAGGTCGAGTTCGTGTCAGATGTAATACCAAAATACAGGAATCCCTTTAAATATTTAATTTGTTTATTTAATTCTATATGACATTTAATCATGTTCATTTTTGTTGAGTGTTGTGATGAAAGATTTTTTTAAAAAGAGAAATGTACTTTTTATTTTCTTTAAAAAAACAAAGTAGAATTATTATTTAAAAATTAATAGTATCAATGATATTTTTTTTTAATCTCTGATTAAAATTTAAGCTCAATTTTATTACTAGTAATTGTGAACCAAGTTTATAAAAGTTCCATGATATGTGTACATTTTAAATATTATTCATAAATCAATTTGAATTAAATTACAATTCTAATGAAATCTGAAATTATTCTGAAAAAGAAAAATATGCATATATTTTGATGTAAAAGAAAAAGTGGTTCTATACTTTTCTTATTGCTAAAAAGTCTGATTAATATATAAATATCATAATTTAACCAATATTATGCTATAATCTTATACTATCTTATATATATATATTCAATATTCTATATTAATTTTAATTAACTTATTTGGATCTGTAATGCTAGTTATAATCAGTTTTCATTAATTGAAAAAAGACTCGGGTTGAATGGTTCTTGTAAGTTCTCTATGAAACCGAGCTGCTACTGATATGAATTGTTTAATGGTGTCTTGCTCTGCGTATTACATTGCAGTTTTAAAATGATGTGTCTAAAAAATTAAATATCCATAGATCGCAGCTCAACTTTTCGGTGCTACAACGTCATGTCTTAAATAATAAATCATTCGATTACTTTAAATTTTTTAGTGACATCAAAATAATAATACATTATACTAGGAAAACTAAAGATATAAAACAGGATAAAGTTTAATGCTTTTACTTTTATTAATATATACCTATAAATATAGTTTGTTTCCTTGCGCAGTTTAATCACATTCAAATTTTAATTAAATTACAATTTTTGATTTTCCATTTGAGATTTAAAAAAATATGATTTTTAGAAATTACTCGTGGGGGGGCGGGTATTAAATTCATGTTTAATCTATTTAAAAATGTAAACTATTAAGAATTTTAAACTTCTCACTCGATATAGCTTCTCTTTCAAGCGCTTCACACGCTTTTAATTTTATATATTAAAAATGTAAAATAAAGTATTTGTAAATTTATTCACTTTGTTAAAAAACAACAGTAAAAAAATTGACAAAATCATTTTTATTATTGTTCTTTTGCCCTTATACCGCTTTCTCTTAAAAACCGTGGTCAAGTGAATTTATAACAATAAAAATCTTGGTGGGGAATCAACTCCTCTAAGAATTTTTAAAAACTCTTCAATGAAATATGGCACTTTTATTCAACAGAAAGCTTGACCACACAAGTTACCTCGTGCCTCCAGTTACAGTCAAATCCTCAGTGTGGCGCATCTTGAATTGTTTTGATTCTACCGAACAGATTATAGATTAGTTTCTGGTCTTTGAATTTGTCAAGTTAACGAATTTTTTCCAAGCATAACAGGTTTGTAATTTATATCTAGTTATTATTAATACAAGTAAACATTACAAGTATTGCTTATGTACGTATAAGTTATATCCATAACAGTTATTATTGTTATTATAAATATATTTTATGTACATATACATTAAAAATCAGTATTTAAAGGTAAACTGTATTTATAAAAATGCAGTATTGCCTGCGAATATAAACAAGTGCGAGATTCTATAAGGAAATATATATAAAAGTGAATGAAATGACGTTGATTATTTATATACCATATATGTATTTGAACAATTGGAAAATATATAAATCCAATTTAATATACAAATATTAAAAACAACGATAGCGTCTAACACTGACTATTCAATTTATATCTTCAGTTTTATATTTTAAATAAGTTAACCATCTCTTTTTTAAGACCATCTAATTAATACTTTTGCCTTTTTTTTTATTTACTTTATTATATTACGTTTTAATACGCTTCGTTTTTTTTTTTTTGCTTTATTATATTACATTTTAATGCATTTTTCATAAGTCTCTTCTTTAAATTTAATTGAATAATTTTAATTTAGTATCTTAATATTTAGATACATTGTTAACTTCAGTGAGGACCCCCCCCCCTCAATCTTGTAAAAGCTTTTTCTTTTTCTGATTGCTTATAATTTGTTTTTGTATGAAAAATAAAATAAAATGAATAAAGTTTGAAACAATCAGCAAAGCTGAAGAAATAATTGATCACCAATAAAATTGTTATAAGGTTTATAGAACTTGTTCCCTTTCACTACAATAATTTCTGTTGTTTTTTATTAAACATTATTGGTAATCTATATGTTTAATGAAATATTAATAGGTTTGATTATTAGATTAATGATCAATAGTATCATGACTGTTATGATAGAAAACTGCCTATTAGAAAACTATGTTTCATGATTGGACAATCCATGACAAATAAATTATTTAAATTTTGTCTCTGTATTAGAAATAAACACTACTTATGAATTGCTTGTATTGTTTATTAACGGTCATATTTTAGATCTCCTATTTACTAATTTGTCTTCTGTATCTTAGTTATAATCTTATGTATTCTATATAGAATTTATTCTTTCATATGTCCTACAAATGCTATCTAATTATTTCACATCATCATCATCATTATCCACCATTATCAATCCACTGCAGGATGAAGGTCTCTCTAAGTTTAATCTATCTTCTCCGATCTTTAGCTTCTCTTCTCCACATAACCCCTGCACACTTTCTTATTTCATCCATTCATCTCACATGTGGTCTCTTTCTGGGTCTTTTATCATCTCTTGGAATCCAGTTTAAAATTTCAATTGTCCATCATCTCTTCTAGCAATATGTCCAGCCCAACTCCACTTCAATCTTTTAATTTTTTCAATGAGGTCAGTAACACCTGTTTGTTCTCTTACCCATACATTGCATTTTCGATTTCTTCTTGTTACTCCCAACATAATCTCTCCATACTTCTTTGAGTGGTCTGAAGTCTCTGTATTGTTCTTCTATTAAGTGTCCAAGTCTCAGATCCATAAGTAAAAACTGGTAAAACACATTTGTTGAAAACCTTCCTTTTCAAACACATAGGCATATTTCCTTTTAGTATCAAGTTATTTCTACCAAAAGCACTCCAAACAAGTTTAATTCTATGATTATTTTCCTCCATTATGTTTCCATTTGTATTAAAAATCTGACCAAGGTATTTGTAACTGTTAACTTCTTCTAATTCATCATAATCAATCTTTATTTTTATATTTTGAGCAAATCGATTAAACATTACTTTAGTCTTTTTAACATTTATCTTTAGTCCTACTTTCCTACTTTCATCTGATAACTCCTACAACATGAAGAAATGTTTATAGAATCAAATGCCTTTTCATAATCTACAAATCCAAAACATAATGACAACTCATATTCATTTGTTCTTTCTATAACTTCTCTCAATACCTGGATATGATCTACTGTACTAAAACCACTTTTAAATCCAGCTTGTTCTCTTGGTTGATGGAAATCTAATATTCTCTGCAGACAAGTTGTAATTATCTTGGTAAATTTTTTCATATAAAATGGATAAAAGGCTGATAGGTCTGTAATTTCTAATATCTTCTTTATCACCTTTTTTAAATATTAATATTATTACTGCATTCTTCCAATCATCTGGTACATCTTTATCATTTAGACATTTGGTATATAACTTTGCTAAAAAAAATTTCTATTTCTTCACCTGCTTCTTTTAATATATCAATTATAATTCCATCATTACCTGGAGCCTTTCCTTTCTTCATACATTTAATTGCATGTCTCACTTCTTCATTTAAAATTCTGGGCAATTCGGAAGATGTAATAGATATAGGAGGTACTTATTTTTTATTACTATATAATTCTTGATAAAAATCTTCTACCAATTTCATGATTTCATCTCTTTTTTTAGTAATAATTCCATCTTTTTTTTTTATTGCAGATATAAATTTCCTACCAATACCAAAATGTTGTTTTACATTCTTAAGACTTTTATTTTCTTCTACAGCTTTCCTTGCTAGTTCACAGTTATACTTTCTTATATCATTTTCAACTCTTTCCCGCGCCATTTTACAAAATTCAAGATATTCAAATCTTTTTATTGCATCATTTTTGTATATCTTCATATTCCTTCTTTTCTTCATAAATTCTCTAGTCTCAGTAGAAATTTTATTGGTCAATTGCTGCTTTTTTCTACCAGCTATCTTTGTTGCAGTTTTTAAAAATGTATCAGTTATTTTCATATTAATTTCATTCAAATCTGAATCATGTTCAAAATCTACTAATACTTGAAACCGATTTGTAAGTTCTAATTTCAATTCATTAGAATGTTTCTGAAGATTAGGAATATCTGTAAATATTGTTTTTCTTAATAATTTTTGTCTCTCTAGTTTTGCATTAACACTTAACTTACACCTTACTAATCGATGATCACTTCCTGTGTTAAATTTATTAAGAACATTACATTCTTGAAATATGTATTTCCTGTTAGTCAAAATATAATCCAATTCTGCTGAACCTTATTATTTATTACATATTAAATGAAGGACATTGGAATGTAGAGATTAGTTGATCTATCTGTCATATCTATGATCTAGGGTGCAAATCTAGGATGGGAAAGCTTTGAAATTTTTTTAATAAATAAAGTTTAACATTTTTTTAGATAGATAGTCAGCCAATTAATTTATCCAGTCATCTAATGTTGGTCACTAACTGGATTTAAAAAAGAATGAACAATGGCTACGAATACATATCAGGGGTGTATAATATTTTTCACTTCTTTTTTTTAGGAAGGAGGAGGGTTTTATTTCTTTGTAAAATGCTAATTAAAAACTGTATGTATTACCCATTACCTATATGTTTTAAATAAAATAGTTATTAAAAACTGTATGTATTACCCATTACCTATATGTATTAAATAAAATAGTTGTAAATTACTAGTCTGTTTCACACTTTTGCCTATTTTTATCTCTTTTAACACATATAATAGACAAAGGACTCATTAAATTTTATAGAATAAATCTAAATATTAATATATTACAATTAATTGTGTTTAAAGTATAGTGTTGTCACTGAATCATTGTACCTTATTGCTTAATTTCCTCGACTTGCCACCAGGCAGATAACTTATTAGATTAATTTTATGTTCTAAAGGTACTTTATTCATTTTTTGAAAAGAAAACATTGGTTATACTTAATTAGTTTTTTTTTTTTTTTTACAACATTAATTAAGTCATAGACACTTGATACAACAAATCAATAAAAAAACAACAACCAGATATTATTATTGAAGCAAGTCTGTCATGCTATAGCTTTGAAGATTGCGAGTCTCGACCAGGTTTGTATTGTAAGGATAGTTTACAATCCATGCAAACCCATTTAAAACATAAGCTTAACTAACAGGTGATTGAACATGCACTATCATTTTTTTTTGGAAACATAAGTGTTATACATCATGAATAAAGACTTAGATGTAGTAAACATAATGATGACTGAATGTCAAGCCAATCTCTAGGCAACCAAGTGTGGAAAATAAAAGTAGAATTCTATTACATAATTTTATTTTTTAACTACAACCAATATAATACATGCAACAATAGACAGCCACAGCAATGTAAAAGGAAATGGAAAAGCTAGTATACTAAATATCAGAAACTAAGTGTAGTATAAAAGCAAACCCAGTTCATTTCCATCATCTTTTGTTATTTTTCAAATGAAGCAATAACTGTATAAAGCCAGCATCTTAAGATTCGAATGTTCGAATACAAGAGATGGATGACTTGTTTGAATATTCCATATTATCTGTATAATTTTTGCAGTGCAAAACTATAAAAAATTACAACCAACATTTCAATAGAGAAAAGTTTGTTAAATTCATGCAGTTTAACAAAAGAACTGAACTGATTTTAAATTGATATTTAAAAATAAAAACTGAGCTATTATTCGAACATGAAAAAAAAATAGCCAGCATTTATATAAAATAATGAAGTATTTTTTCCTTATATAAGCCATTAAATGCCAAATACCAAATCAAGAAAAATTTAAATCTGTTATGAGCTGCTGTGCAATGTATTCTGGTTAAATTAACATTGCCATAAGTCTGGAGTGCTATTATCTGACCATAGAAGTGTGATGACTTAATCTACTTATCTGTATAATACTTAAAGAAACACCAAATGTCCTACACTAAATATCTGAATGGATCAAGAAAGAAAGCAATTGCAGAAAATGAAAACATCATTTCAAGTGTGTTGCCAAAGAATTCCTATGAATGATGAGTAATTTAACTGAAGGAGAGTGATTCAAAAAGAGATAGACTATATCCATGAAAGACATTATTACCAAACTCATGGACATTAACCAAGATGACTTAAAGAAAGCTTTGATTCATTATGTATTTTTTTTATTTTTATATATGTTTGTAAAATTCTAGTTTTATCTCACTTTCACACTTGGGAGCTGAAATTCATCTATGAGTGGAAGAATCCATTATAAAAGAAAGCAACAAAATGGAGGGGGGCGGGATTATCACATTAGATAAAGAAAATTTTATGTTAAATAAAGTTTAGGTCAGATTTCTCTCCATAGTGACTTGATATTTGATTGTCACCACTATGATATGAAATAAGGTAAGAGTTTTAATATTCCATATTAAGCACATACACTTATTATAGGACAGAGTTTGTGTTATTTGTTTTTTTTTTATTATTAACTAACAATCATTTAGATTTATTTTCTTGGTATAAATGACTAACCCTCCTGTACAGATGTTTTTCCTATCAACCATAGAGAACCATACATAGGTAGGGGTCCCCAAAGAAGATGGAACATCAATAACTGGAATTGGATGATGAGGCTATTACACATACACTTGTATAATATTATAAATTAATTAGTTAGCTTCATGGTCGATTTAATCATGTTTTTTTTTTAAATTTTATCTGCTTTGTAAATAATTAGTGCCTTGTTATATATCTCTATCATGGGTAAGGATTGGAATGGTGAATATATTTAATTGTTGATATAGTAGAAATACATCCTTGACACAGAATTATACCTTTTATTATGTTAAAAAGTTTTAAATTTTTGTTTTGCTATTTAAATAAACATTGTCAATTTGATTTAAATTAAATTAGTCTCTAGTTTATCAAAATCATTTATACATTTATTCATTCATCAACTTATAACCGGATATATATATATACCACACATCTCATTCTTATATAATAATACAGTGATATGTTTGGATGGATCTTTAAATCAATTGGAACCTATGTAGAGGTGCAGTAGTTGATGTCTAGTGTAAATTCACCCCTGAAGAGAGCCAAAGACAGAATCCTCTCTGAAATTCGATTACTGAGGTGTAATGGAATGTGAAAGAAGGCTGAGGTATGGATGAACTAGCCCAAATTGTATCTAAATTTAATGTGTAAACTTGGAGCTAGCCCATTGGAGGTAGATACAATCATATGTTAAGGTACTTCATCATGTCATTCACAGCATCCTACCAGAAGACCCTAGGCTTGACCATAGTGAGATGCATTCCCCCTCTTCTGGTGGAAAACCCAGACTGTTACATTCTGGCATCTGAACTTTAGGGACATGAAACAGAAGTTTCTAAGGATGTTCAGCTATTGGATTGGTAAATTAAAAAAAAATAATTTTGAACTTATTCTTTTGCTAAATTTTCCATGGTATACAATCCTGATGAATTTACTCCAGTAGCAACCAATTGATACACCCAACCATAAAAGGATAAGACTCATGAATTTAAACCATTTCTAAACAACACACACACACATACACATACAAAAGGAAAACCTCATGTGAAACATTGAATGTAAATTAACTGATGGGAATAAAATGATAAACTGAGACCATAAATAAATAATTAACTAATAAATTAAAATAGGTGAGTTAGGCAAATAAAAGAACAGATTAAAAGAGTAGGCATTAAAAACAACATACACACAAACAAAAAAAAAATACAGTGAGAAGTTAAATTTAAATGCTGACTGGCAAGGAGTAGCAGACGGACCTATGACATGTCTCTATTTGTATCTATAAAGGAAGAAATAACTTTATATTTAACTATTAAAAAATGTTTGGTGATAATCAGAAATGGAAAACATTTATTAAGCATAAATATGAACTGTTCTAAGGAACCACAAAGTAGTAATGATAATAAAGTAGAAGATGATACTAATAGTAGTGGGGGAAGTGTCTTCATGGATCCACATACTTGGGGGGGTCTATGACCAAGGTTGATCACCCTCCACAGATACATGTTGCAGACTGAGCAACATCTCAAACACAAGAAGCACTTGATGATGAGATGGTTCAAGCACCCAGGATCAAAGTAGCACAGGATACAGATGTAATGACCATGGAACAAATATTGCAGGTGATCATGAGCATGAAAGAAATATTGGACAATAGCATAAGCAGTATGAAAGAAGAGATGAGCAGTAATATGAGTATTATGGAAGCAAAGATAGACTATAGAATGATCAATATGGAGGAAAATGTAAAAGCAAACATGGATAATGTTAGGGCAGACTTAAAGATAGAAATAAAATATATAGAAACTAATATGTCCACTGACATGGAACAATTGTCAATAAACCTAATCAGTGTTCAAAAGGACAACTCTGAGATGAAATATGCACTGGTTGAGATTAGGAATGAGATAGATCAGAAGGACGTGAAGTGTGAGTGGAGATTTGAGGAATTTGAGTGTGACCCCAATAGCAAATTGAACAGTGAGTGCACTGGAGTAAACCACATTGTCACACCACAGAGTAATGACATAGAGAGTTCAGACAATTCAGTCGATCTACATGTGGATAATGTAGAATTTAAGTTAGATTGTAAAACTCAGGACTTGAGAGAAGAAGAGTCAAATGATACTTCCAATATCAAGTGAAACTAATCCCATGAGATTTTTAGATTGCACATCTATTGATTGAATCTATCTTTTATATTTGTAAAAAAAATTGGTAGGTAATGTTTCTAAGTTGATATTAACCAGAAAATCAAGTGACCAATATCTAAATTTGTGACATAGTGTTTATTTGTAAGTTCAAGTATCACAAATTTTTGTGACTGGGAAAAGTAATAAATATACTTCCCAATATTGATATTGAAACATTCAATTTTGATCCCTTGTCTGTTTCATCCATTTTTCCCTCTCACCTATATCTGTGCCAGATTTAAACTCTTTTAGAGTACCTATATAAACAGTTTCAAGCAGTTATATGTATATGATCACACATTATATGTGAATATTAAATCTATGATTAAATTAACATATATGTTACAGATATATATTTATTTTTAAAGTCACAATTTAAAAAGCGATATAGTTTAAATTTTCATTCAATTTTATATCTTGTTTTACTTGGATTGCATATATGTTAGGTATGTTCCAGGATACCAACATCATACATATATAGCAAAATATTAGTTTTTATTGATTATTAATTTTGTTTTGATTTAAACTAGCTGTAAACAATTTTAATTAAGCCACTGCACCTGCACTGGTATAATGTGAAATTTAAATTTAAAATCTTAGATTTTAAACAATATTTTTCTTAAAATTGGTAAAGTTGTGAATAATGTGCACTCAACTAGTACTATTAAAAAATCCCAAAAGATATAAAATGACCAAAATAAAATAAAATGGTGAGACTTAAAATTAAAGCAAAACTAAGTTAAAATTAAGAAATTAAACATGTTAAATGTCACAGATGTGCTAATAAATTTTCCAGCAGCCTACAATCTTGTCAACAACCAGGTGGCAAAGGATAAAATCATATAAATAGTTCAATTTTTGTAATCAAAAATATACTGTTTTATTAATATCAGAGTGGCCAAATGAAGCCATGCTTATTTGAACTCTAACATGGTGGAGTAGAGAGCATAGACATGCCACTTTTCCTACAGGAGATGGTAGTCTATGATACCCTTTAATATGTCATCACAGTCTACTATCAACACTGTGATGAATAGCTTTCCAGCTAGAAGCCTGTTGTAAAAAGATCTTAATGAAAACCAAGCCATCTACCCAAAGAGAAATAGTGCCTACATTGCCATTTAGTGTAGCTGAAGCTGCAACAAAGAAAATCAGTAACATTTCCAATTGCCACAGAGCTCTGTTTGTAAACTTTTAATCTTTCAATTTCTATCTATCAAAGCTAGCTATAATATAAATGAACTTTCTGTATTTGCTCTATAACTGCTTAAATTAATGTAAAACTCAGTCTTGTCTAAAATTAAAACTTATAATTTTAAATGATCTTTCTAAAATTGTAACACACTGCAATAATCTAATATAATCTATAAATTACTGCAGTTTCCGGGATTATTTATGCCTATTTATTTTATTTCAGTTATCTTAATATTTTTATTATTTTTATTTATATATATATATTATATATGCCAAATAATTTGAAACTGTGAGTATACATAATTTTAGTCTATTCTTTGTGAAGATATCTTTTGTATCTTCATTTTAGTAAATATTAACTAATTGAATTTGTTACTCCCAATTTGCTATTTCGAGATCTTATTATTATTTTAACTGATTGATTTGTATCTGTTGATGTAGTTATAATCAGTTATTTCCTAGATATTGTAATTTTCTCAGCTATAATTATAAATTATAACTTTATATATATATATGTGTGTGTGTGTGTGTATTGCGTTTATCATAAAGAACTAAACATAGAGATAATAAATATTTATAATATTTTATTGCTAATTGCCTGTTAAATATATTTTATTGCTAATTGCCTGTTAAATATGCTTTCTCTCCCTTTATATTATAAATCAGAGATGCAGGTCTGGTATTTTAAACTGGGTTACTAATTTAGTTACTCCCTAAATATAGTATGATTAATATACTAGTCTTGAGATCTGGGTTATATAGTTGTGCAGATAAATGCTATCTGTTTTTAAGGCACCATAAGTTAATTAGACATATTTATGTTTGATATATGTATATGTTGCGAGTGTATTCTTACAAAGTATGTACTGTATATGAACTACTTGCTGCATATTTTCTTATGAGTGCTGGCCAAGGTCATGCTCAATACATTTAGTTCTGGTAAAGCAATATTTTAGAACTGGAACACGAGTGTCCAGATTATTTATTAAAGGCTTATCTGACTCCCTGAACTCTTAATGTTCTTATATCCATAGCAAGTCATTTTGTCATAGGGTACCAAGCATTTGATGCTGAAGCCCATGAATAATGAACCACTGTAATAGTATATGCAAGTAAATCTAGAATAAATCAGTTTTTAACACAATTCTTGCGCTTTAGTGGAAATTCCTTAAAGAAAATGCTGATGAGGATTCGTTTCCAGATTTATTCAGACCCACAGAACAAGATCTTGAATTTATAGAAGCACCTTCTCATTCAGCCATTACCATTTTGTTTGGAGCATGTTACACAATTTTGTTTTATATATACTTTCATTAAGGTCTTCAGAAAATTTCCTCTGACATAATATATTTGTATATATATTATTTTTTATAAGTATATTCCATTACCATAATAATTTGTAATTACTGATGTAAGATGTATATTAATAAACTGTTGTTATTAAATATAAATCAGTTCTCTCACCCATATTAAATGAGTATTCAGCATTGGGCTGAACCCTAATCTCGATTAATGTGCTAACCTTTGTATCTTTTTTTTTTTCATATGTCATAGCATCGACTGGGAACCGTCTGCAACCATCTATTTGCTTGCAAGGAGGCTGCAATAACATCTCGGCTAACAACGCTTGACACCTTTGTATCTTTGAGCTTGATTATGTGCTCACCTTCTAAACTTATATATAGAAACAGATGCCATAGAAGCACTATATATTTAGTTATATCTTTGGATAATATGTTCCTGATGATTTGGCAAGCTAAAAGTCCGCTAAACTTAGGCATAAATCTAATCACTACAGATAATTTTGTTAAGTATATAAAATGAGATAATATGTAACTTTCTATCTCATTAGTGGCATAATGCCTGTAAGTGTAACATTCTACATGATAATTATGTAATTATTGTGTGTTTTATTTTATTATATTAATGAAATTATTTCTTAAAATATAAACTCATTCCCACTCTTTAATGTTCGTATCCTACTCCGCATCCAATTCCATATTAATATGTGCATCATTTTATGTATATTAATATATTAAATTTAATTATATTTAACCCTTTGGTCAAGCTTATGTCAATTCTTGAGTCTCTTGTCTTTTCCTGTGCTATGCCAACATGTGATTAAATTGAAACTCATATGTAATCTCAGATGTGTCATTCATAGGGTGTTGAATCATGGAGTATGGGTGAATGGATTGAATGTTGGTTGAACTCTGGGTCTCACCATCTAGGTTCGGTCAGCTTTAGTGTGTTTTATTTAGACTCTGGATTTTGTTACGTGGATGTACTAATCTTACCATTACAATATTTACCCTTTGGGGGAAAATAGACAAGATTTTATATTTCTAGGACTAAGTTTCCAATGGCCTTTAAATATTCTGTCAGTGGAGTTGGTCTATCTATAGGTATGATTTTAAATGCTATTTTTGGGTAAGGAAACATCTCAGTACATCTTGAGATGATATTAAGTGATTTTTGTAATGAAATACTTTTATTGAATGTAGACCCAGGCCTTTGCTTGCCAATGGACACTGGTACTTTCTGATTAAGATTGATGAAGTCCTACTCCAGAAAAGTTTTCTCAGCAGTGTATGGCTGTTAATAAATTTCTTTGTAAATTTTATTATTGGTGTATAATATATCATTCTAGTCACAATTAGCATGTTTTATAATGACACTTTGGCAAATATAGAGAGAGAAGCTTTTGTTAGGGAGTTAATTGTATGTTCTATTTTATTTGTTAGTTGGTTTTGAATACTTGTTTTCATTTGTGTAGGACTAATAAGGTTATGAATTGATGGGGAATAAAATATAAAATCAATTAGTGAAGAATGCCTTCCATTATTAAAGAAAATGGTACCATTTGGCAAAAAATCTTCCCCACTCATCAGTGGGAAGGAAAAAAGATGAAACCACTTTCTAACGAATTTTTTATATGACAAATTAAAATCACCCTTAAGTATACATGGGTAAGGGCAAGAGTCAAGCATGGAATTTAATGTGAGGATCAGCCTGTTCATTATTGTATGTCCAGGAGGAATATAAACAAAAATTAATTTAGCACCATTGTTTTATGTCACAATGAAATAATAGTAAAGTTCTTCAATATATCAAATTTTAAAAGGGCTAAGTTTATGTATAATAATCCCTGTTCTTGCAGTGGGGGAGTTGAAAGATTTAGAGAAAGCTGAAAAACCTTTATTTACAAATTAAACAGAAGGATCAATATGTGAACCATTATATTTTTGTTTCAAGTAGACCTGTTAGATGTGGATGGACAATATCATAACATTGTTTCAGTTGATAAATTCTATTAGTGGAGTTAAGACCCCTAATGTTTAAGGATGCAATTTTTAATTTCATTAACATCTATTATAAAACCCACCACTTCTTAAACCAAAAACACAAAAATTACAACTGACTAGAGATAAGCTATACTAGGATGAAAATGAAAAACTAATTATGCTCTCAGAAACAAGCACGTTACAATTATCTTCTAATTGTCAACTGTTTTTAATTGACTTACATTCTCATTTAAGTTATTAGTTGTTATAAAGGAAGAATCTATGATTTCATTTAATCTATTCGAGCATGGCCCACTTACTTCCTTCACAAAATTGTCTTTATCAACATGAATTGCAGAGTCAGTGTCTTTATTACTGATATTGGTTTTAACTTTTTTTGCAAAGTCTGTCATATTATTGACTTCTGCATCAGTGCCCACATTATCTTTTGTCTGTCCTTTATTCTCTCTTCTCTTATGTGGTGGCATACTGGGCATCAGTTTGTTTGATACATTTGCATTTCCTTTTATCAGCATATATTGTGAAAGTGATGCCATAATCTCTGGAGTTGTTTTGTTTAAAATATTAAATTGAGATTCTGATTGTTTAATAACAGAACTAATTACCTTATCAACAGGACTGAGAATGCTAGCATTGTGGGAGATTTCCTTTATTTGTATTTCCGGTTCATCGTTTAATGGTGGAGTTGATTCTGATAGCTCTTTCAGCTTCTGCTATTTGTTGTTTGAGAGATATTATTTAATGCATTTTCAGATTAAGTCATTATTTATATTCAGACATTGATGCAATGGAGTCGTTTTTATTTTATATTGGATACAATGCATTTTAGGACAAACATTGATTAGATATCCATGCTCTTTGCAATGATAACACTGAGGCTTTATTCCTTTTATCATCAAACACAGCATTGCCTCCTGATCAGTTATTTGAGAGAGAATGTCTTTTGGTTTGACATTCTTATGTAGCTTAACTCTAAATGAGAAATTGCTTCTGTATATTGGTACTGGCATATTTGGAAGCAGGTTTGGTTGAAATTGATGAACTGGCCCAAATGGCTCCATTAATTTAACAAAGTCTTCACTTTGGTAATTTAAGTAGGCATTCTTCAGTGTACCATTTATAATGTTGGGTCTATTTGGTGATCCAAGATTCTGATTTCTTTCTGAAAACTATCCCTTAACATTTGTGTTTTAAATTTAGCACAATGTATCTAGGATTTGGATGATCAGCTACACAATGAATCGATTCCCATAAGTTTTTGGATGTAAGTAGATTAAATAATATTTTTTTTGGGAACCTAAATAGGCTACAAAAATGCTGCAATCACAATGATTATCTATTTTTTAGTGAAGAAATGTTTGGATGAATTATATAATTCTTTTAGTATTGTTCCATTAAAGGCCTCAGAGATTTTTTTTAATGATTCATCATTCCATGGTGCTTTTCACTCTCATAATCCACAGTCTGATCTTGCTGTGAACAAAGTCAATTTGATCCAATAATTTGCTGTGGATCGATGGAATCTGTATGTTTTTATTTTTGCTGCTACTATTTGCTATGTTATCTACTTTATGTGTTTGCTCCTGCATTTCTTTTTTGCTACTTGGGCATATGTGCACATTTTGCTACTCGTGTCATCTATCACCATGACCATTTTGTGCCCACCTTGATGTTACTGCACCAGTAAGTAGAAGGAATCGATGTTAATCTAGGGAAGTTTTTTATTTCAGACTATCCTTTGTATGTTTAATAAATTGACTACAAACTTAAAACTTACAGTTAGCATAAACTTATTTTACAATCTCAAAAAAAAAAACACTCAACAATATGAATTGACTTCTATACTAAGTATACAGCGCCATCTATCAGGTTTAATTTTATCATATTAAGTCATCAATTTATTCATCACCATATTTATTGTCTAAAAAGCAAATAAATTTTAATAGCAGTATTTTAATTGAAAACAAGATATTTGCTCATTTAATTTTATATATATTTTATAAAGATTCTCTGATAATAAAGATGCACATTATTAAAATCTTAGCTTCCATTTTTGAAAAAGATCTACTTTTCTATTTTACATCATTTTAATCTCTACTTTTTTATTTCTATTTATAGCTTTAAATATTTAAACTTTTAATATCACTTAATATTGTATCCTAGTATTTGAACATTTGATCTGCAAGCAATTGATCATAGATAATAAAAAAATGGAAGAAAGTTTGCCAGGTTATGAAAACATTTTAACTTTAAAATATTACACAATGTATTACTGGACACCCAATCTATCTTTGATCACAGAGGGCGCCACCAGATCAATATGTATCTGGATGTGACAGGTTTCTGGTTATGTAATCAGTGTGTAAATGTGATTAAAGAGGTGAGAAAGTGGTTTTTAAGTGTAGGTAGTCTAGAGATAAAGTCAGAAGAGAGGGAGCAAAGGAAGATAGGACAGAGTATGGTTTTAGTGGAGTGACAGAAAATATGGGTGGAAAAAGTAGTAATGCAATGGAGATGGTTAGACAGAGAATAAGTAAGATAGAGGAAGAAGTGAAGGATGTAGAAGTAAAATTAAAATTGTTAGAGACAAAGTGTGAGGAGATAAAGAAATTATTGAGTAGAAATGATAAGGAAGAAATGGATAAGGAGGTCCAAAAGATGGTAGAGAAGGTTACAGATGGAGTAGAGAAAGTAGATTATAAGATAGTGTTGATAGGAGATTCACTAATAAGAGAATGTGGGGATATAATTGCAAGAGAAAATAGAAGCAGGTATGTTAGAATATGTATGCCTGGAACAAAAATTAGGGATGTGACAGATAAAGTAAGAAATCTAGGTAGTAGAGATGTATATGTTATGGTAGGGACTAATAATTTGTTAGAGCCATCAGAGAAAGTAATGGATGAGTATGTAGAATTGATTAGGAATTTGAGAAAGATTAAAGGAAGAGTAGGAGTAGTGGGACTATTACCAAGATTTGATAAGAGACATTTGTTAGATAGGGCATGTTCTATAAATGAGAGAGTGAAAGAATTGTGTGAGAGAAATAATGTTGTGTTTGTGGATGTATGGGATTGGTTTATTGGAAAGAGGGAGTTATATAGTAAAGATGGATTGCACTTAGGAGTAAGTGAAGTTTTAGGGAGTTTGATATTTAAAGAATATAATTCGGGAAATTTTTAAAGGGGGGTGGGCTTTTAAATTGTAATATTATCAAAAACAAGAAGAATGGAGGGGATATAAGAAATAAGCAAAAGATGGTTGATTTAGATATAAGTGTAGATGTGGAGAGGGAATGGTTTTGTAAGATTAATGGTAAGAAAGTTTGTTATAAATGTAATGGAGAAGAAAGAATCAAAAGAATTTATAAAAGAATAGTTAGGAAAGAAAATTTTTTTGGGTTTTTGAATATGCAAGGTGGTAGGAGACCAGAAAAGTGGCTGGAATTAAATAAAGCAATTGAAAATGAAGAGCTCGAGGTATTAGCAGTAGTGGAAACTCATCTAAGAAAAGAAGAAGAACCTATTTTAGAAGAGGTGGCATGGCAGGGTGTAAACAGAAAAGAAAAAGAAAAAAGGTGTGGTGGTATAGGTGTTATATTGAGGAAATATTTAAATATTGTTAAATGTCAAGAGCATTTGTGGTTTGAAATAAGGTTGGGTAGACAAGAATGGATGGTGGCTGTAGTGTATATAGCTACTGGTAGATAGTCAAACTGTAATGGAGTGGAACAGTAGTATATATGAATTCCTAGTTAAGGATATACAAATTTTTAAAGAAAAGGGAAAGAGAATAATGGTTATAGGGGATATGAATGGACATATTGAAGAAATTGATGATGTAGATAATAAGAATGGTCAGTTGTTCAAGGAATTTTGTCAAAGAGTAAATTTGAGCATTGGGAATTTATCAAATATGTATGAGGGACAATACACATGGTCTAGGAATAATGTATTTCACACAATAGATTATGTATTGGTAGAGAAAGAGGGAATGAATAAAATACAGAAAATTAAGGTGTTTGATAATGAAGAGAGAGTATGTAATAGTGATCATAATTTTATTGTAATAGAAATGGTTAGTAATGTGATGGAGGATAGAAATAAAGATAGAAATAATAGTGAAAGATGTGGATGGAGAGTGAATGATAAGAATAAGTTGGAAGAATATAAAATAAAAGTTGAAGAAGCCATGGAGCAGTTGGATGGGGATGAGTATAAGGACTGGTGTGGTGAAATAGAAAAAGTGGCAAATAGGGTTTTAGTTGAGAATATGCAGAAGAATAAAAGTAATAAAAAATGAGAGTTAGTAAAAGTGTAAAAGAGAGGAAAGAAGCATGCAGAGAATATAAGTGTGCTATTAAGAACAAAAAAAGTGAAAATGATATTAATGCTAAATGGGGAAAGTAGTTAGAAAAGAAGAAGTTGGCTAAAATGGATAATTATAGAGAGAAGATGAAGTTAAATAGTAAATTGGTGGAGGATATTAATAAAAGTGGAAGAGATGGGAGTAAAAAATTTTGGAATTACATTAAAAGGAGAAATGTAGGAAAAAGAGAGATAGTATTAATAGATGATGAGGGAATAGAGTGTAGCTCTAGAGAAGAGGTAGAGAGAATCTTAAATAGATATGTAATGGATATAGAAAAGATGTTAGATGTGAAGGAAGTAGTGATAGAAAAAATGAAAGCAGTTAGTAATGGGAATATTAGGTTCACAAAAAATGAATTGAATGAGGCAGAGAAGAGATTGAAAAGTGGAAAGGCGAGAGGTTTAGATGGATGGGCAACTGAGATGGTAATGAATTTAGGGCATAGAGCAAAAGCAAAGTTATTATCATGTTTTAATAAGATGGCACAGAAGACAGTTTTTCCGGTTAGTTGGAGTAATACAAGAATAAGATTATTATTTAAAGGAAAGGGTAAGGATCATATAAAGTTAAATAATTATAGATCGATAGTGGTAACATCAGTTTTATATAAAGTTTTCTCATATATGGTAGCTGGAAGAGTTGTAAAATGGATGGAAGAGAATAATGTAGTGGGGGAAATGCAAGGAGGTTTTAGATCAGATAGGTGTATAGGAGATAGTTTGTTTGTAGTTACACAACTTATGGAGATGAGTAGGAATTCAGATAGATCATTATATATGAGTTTTATAGATATAGAGAAAGCATATGATAGAGTAAATAGAAATAGATTATGGGTAAGGTTAGCCAATTTGGGAATGGATGAAGCTTTAGTAAATATTATTAAGAAATTATATGAAAATAATTATTATACTTACCAGTTAGGGAATATAGAATGAGTTAAAGTTAAAAATGGGGTGGGATTAAGGCAAGGACCCCTATGTCACCTATTTTGTTCTTGTTGTTTTTGAGTGAAATGGAGAAGCAAGACTAGGAAGAGGGGTAGAGATACCATTAATAGGTGGCAAGGGAGTATATATTTTGCCGGGTCTTTTTTTTGCATATGATATCTTTTTGTGTGCAGAAAGAAGAGAAGATATGGAAATTATGTTGAGGACATGTGCAAGGGTGGGTAAAGAGATGGGGATTAAATTTAGTGAAGAAAAATCAAATATAATGATGGTTAATACTGGGGAAAGAGAAGATGTAGAATTTTTATTGGGGGATATAAAGTTAAATGTGGTGGATAGATATAGGTATTTGGGACTCATCTTATGTAATCAGGAAAATTGCTTGGATGAATGGGAGAAAAAATTGGTAAATAAAGCAAAGAAAAGAAAGGGCTTGGTAAAGAAACTAACAGTATTTTCATATAATAAATATGATGTAGCTAAAATAGCATGGAAGGGAGTTGCAGTAGCAGGGTTAACATATGGTAATGATGCATTATGTGGTAGTAAAAGGGTTTTAGATTATTTAGAGAAAGTACAAAGGGAAGTAGGAAGACATGCATTAGATGCAGAGATGTGGACAGCAAGGGAGGCAATTCAAGGAGAAATGGGATGGTCAAGTTTTTATATGAGAGATGCAAAAAGTAAAATGAAAATGTTTGGTAGGTTGCAGTTTATGGATAGTAAAAGAATCGCAAAAATAGTGTTCAATTGGGTTATGAGTAAAGGGTAGATAACAAGATGGGTGAGAAAGGTAATGTGGTATGCAAAAGATTTGGATAAAGAATTTATATCAGTATACTTATATAAAAGGTGGGATGATTGTGTTAGGAGGATTGTTGAGTATTATAGTGATAAGGAATGGGATAAAAGAATAGAAGCATTAATAAAAAAATAGGGAGTTGGAGAAATGGAGAACTAGTATGAAGGATAAGAAGAGTTTAAATATATATAGAAGTAAACAGAATATTGGATGCAAGTTAATTTATGATAATAGTAAGGAAAGTAGTTTATTATTTAAGGCTCAAATGGGATCCTTAGCAACAAGAGAATATACATGTAAATGGAAAACTATGGATGATTTAGTGTACAAATTGTGTAAGGAAGGTATAGAAAATATTAGGCATCTGTTGATTGAATGTAAATGCTTAAAATCAGAAAGGGTACAGATAATGAAGTTATGGGAGAATAGACATGAACAAAGTGACTATACAGAAAGTGAGTTATTAGTTTTTATGTTGGGTTTGCGAAGAGATAAGGGGGACTTAGATATAAAGGCCATAGAGTTGACAAAGATTATGTTGTGGAAATGGGATGGGGTAGAATATGGGAAGACTTAAGAGTGAGGAATGGAAAATAAAGTGGCTAACAGGTTTATCTGGGCATAATTGCTGAGATATTCTTGACTTCGTTTAAGGAGAAGCCAAATACATCACATCACATCACATAGAAAATTTATTTACCATGATCAAAAATGGATGAGGATGATGGTTTGCACTGACTAGATTCAGGGAGAAACAAGAAAGCTTAAATACTGTTTATACAATTGAGAAACAAAAGCACTAAGACAAAGTCAACCAAATTAAATTTAAACAATTTTTAAATTTTATTTGAGAGAAATATAAATTATAAGGTAAAAGTGTATAATACAACAAATAGGATTATATCAGGCATGTACCAGAAAGAATAAAATTCAATGCTCTGGCAGACAGACTAATTTTCTAATAGTAAATTATAAAGGGAGGGAACAAATTTTTTTCAGCTGAGAATTTCCAACAACACTGATTTTCTTTTTCAAAGATATGAAAACAATATGATCTTGAAATAAATCAATGAAACAGCACCAGCAAGGATTTCTTGGCCCAGAAAAATACATTGGGACCAAGAACATCATATTGCCAGTAGAACAGCCCATGATATATCATGTTTAAGATAATGCATGGCTGATTTACCCCAAGAATAAAAATAAATAAATATGTCAGAGTATAAATTATAAAACAGGAGGAAATTTATGTCTCCAATTCAATGAAATAATAAAATTAGAAAATACCCTGATGTAAATAATTTCAAATTAATAAAATATTAAATCTATGATTAAAAAAAACAGACATTTAAAACTGGTGAATCCCCAACCAAATGAATGGCTAAAACTAATCTGGGAATAATAATTAGAGGTCTCAGTAGGAGACAAGTAAATAATTAGAAAACCAGTTATATCTGCCCAAGCATTTCAAGAAAGTGAAATAATTATAATTACAAATAAATTTACAAACCAAGTTCTGAGTACATCCGCTAATAAAATTCAAAGCCACACATAAAAGATGAAATAAATCTAGCAAGCTAAATATAGATGTTGACCTAGATTTTTATGTTAGTTTATCAGAGAGTGTATATGGGTAGAAAATATTAAGACATTAAATACTTTAGCAGAAAGAAACTGTCTTTCACTTATAATTTACAAGGGGATTAATATTATCTTCCTGCTGGTGATTTATAAAATTACAAAGAACAACAGTTCCATTCATTTTATAGAGATTTAAAAAAAATACATGTGAAAACTAATGAGACAGTGCAGATGAGCTTTTCTTAGTCCAGAAAAGAAACATCAGAACTAAGAATGTCCTAATTCTGCAAAACGCGCATGGACAAGTACATTTAAACCAGCCAAGGTTAGTCTCACACAATAAAAGAAGAGATTATGGACCATCAATTTGAACTATGAAAAATAAAATCTCTACCAGGAAAAACAGAACAACAAACACAATAAGCCACCAGCCAAAAGATTTTGCAGTTTGCAAAAGTGCAAACACAGTATTTTAAATCAATTATTGGACAATAAAATAAATACAGGTGAACAAATTAAAATTATGCAAGATTGCTAAAGCATTTAGAAAATGTTAGGCATATAAATAGAGATATAAAGATATAAAATCACTAGACACTCTCCGATAAATAAAATTGAAAGCAAACTTATTAATACAATGAAAAGCAAATACAGTGAATAAATAGGAAGTCAAATAGTTATTAAGACTACAGATTTATTTTAGATCTCTACCAGGGAAAACAGAACAACAAACACAATATGCCACCGGCCAAAAGATTTTGCATTTTGCAAAAGTGCAAACACAGTATTTTAAATCAATTATTGGACAATAAAATAAATACAGGTGAGCAAATTAAAATTATGCAAGATTGCTAAAGCATTTAGAAAATGTTAGGCATATAAATAGAGATATAAATATAAATATATAAAATCACTAGACACTCTCCGATAAATAAAATTGAAAGCAAACTTATTAATACAATGAAAAGCAAATACAGTGAATAAATAGGAAGTTAAATAATTATTAAGACTACAGATTTATTTTAGATTGAGCGGAAATTTAAATAAAAGAATTTAATCTGGAAAGAATAAAAGAAAATATTTACCTTACAGTAAAGCAAAGTTTGCATAGTTTCAAGGAATGCACACTTTTATTTAAGTTCATATTTCAGGTGTTCCATCCTTTTTCAGGGGCAAGGGTAGAGGCATTGGGGATCTGGTTTATTTTAGACTTTCATAGCAGGAATGAAGAACAGCTGGCAAATGTGGATCCATCTTGGTTTAAGTTAGCAATGCATATTGTTGGTTATAAAATGTACAGTAGTATATTTTGACATCTTGTGAAGAAACCAAAATGTTTTAACAACTGCAAATTTTTAAAAGATATCAAATGTCCGATGGCCAACAGTATAATCAAAATTTGCAGGGTTATTTATATTCACGCTATATTTCCTGCATAAACTTTTCTTGTTTTCGAATTCTATGCCTTAGGGCAGGGCAAATCTTAATCTCCCGCTCAAACTAATTAGGAATTCTAACCAGGGAATATTTTAAACAAAAACAACACAAAATTAAATCTCCCCTTTTAGAATGAACTTAGAAATGATTAAAATAAAAGAGACAGGAATGTAATTAACAAGTTTGGTTGTTTTTAATCAAATTGATTAAAAACAAGCAACGAAAGAAAACTATTTTAAAATCAATTCTATAAAAAAAATTTTAATGACCTATTTTAAATATAAATGAATATGTGTTGTAATACATGTACTCTTATAAACAATTTTTTTTATAGCTCTATATATTTAAATTTAATCAAACCAAAAGTTAGTTTTTATTTTTAAGAAACAACTTTTGAGATGGATGCTATCTGGTTCAATATACACATTAAAAAAGATTTGATGGATAAAACATTTAAATATATATTTAGGATTATTAGTCCATGTACACATTGTTCTTGTTATTATTCGTTAATAAATGACATTTAGGATAATATATAAAAATATTAATATCACTGTATATATATATTTAGTAGATTTAAAACTTTTGTTTATTATTTACATTTAACTATTTAATTAACATATACATATTAAATAATTATATTTATTGTTTAAGTAAGCAGTAACAAAAGATAAAGAAATCTTAATACTTGTATTTTTTATATATAAAGTCTATGCATACATATTTTAATCAAATCATTAATATAGGTGTACACATATTATTTAAAGTTGGTAATATATATGATTTAAGTAAACAATTTTTCACTAATGGTGCAAAATATTTATTTTATAATAAATTAGTTAGTTATATCTGCTTCAAAGAAGGCTTATGAAGGGACCAAATGGTACAAAAACAGTTTTTTTAATAAATTTATATACAACAAATACAGAAAAAAAAACAATGAATAATAAAGAGATAGACACTTTTATAATGTAAGGTTTAATTAGCAATGTAGTTCACTTAACTATTTTTATCTTTCGCAGTAAGAATATTGTATAGATTTTTTTAAATATTCCTTTGGTGTGTATACTGTAATAATTTTAGCTATGTGCCATAAAAGCAGATTTGGGAACTGATTAATGTTAACACAATAATAATAGTAATAATAGTAGTAACAATGATAAATGAAAATATGCTAAAAAGAAAAAAATCTAAGTACTAAATATGCAATGACTAAGTTGACAAATGCTATTGGCTGAATATCAAATTTTAATACAAGCATTACTAGTTAATATAGCAACCATGTGTGCAAAACTTTTTAGACTATTTTAGTTTTAATAAAGCATCAGACATCTTTGTTACATTATATATGAGTTTATTAGAATTTAGATTTTTTTTCTACAATTTATTTATCCATACTAGTTTTTTTAAAAATTACTTTCATCTGTATATTATACAGATATTAATTTGAATTAAGAAGCAGAAAAAATAGAGTAAAAAAATGATTTGTATTGAAGTGAAGAAAGATTGTTTCTAAAAAAGAGAAATGATACAACTAAGCAATTTAAATTCAGAATATGACATGGTTAGATCAACAATCTACATCATTTTAAAAAATAAGGATGAATTAAAAGATCACATATAGCAAAAGGAATTTCCTAATAATGAATTAAAAGAACACAGATAGCAAAAGGAGTTTCCAAGTTGGGCAGTTTGTTTTATAAAATTAGGGTATAAAAGCAAACTCTTTTGCTTATTTGTATTGATCAAAAACAAATTGCAAATGAAAACATCAATGAGATGATCATTTGTGAAAAAACCAAGCTAATTTTTGAGAATAAGTTTGTTTGTCCTTTTTTAAAATGGTTATAAAATTTAGATTTTAGTTTCAATAAAAGTGAACTATATAAAAGGTATATTAATTAAATTTATATGATGATTTTGTATTTATATTTTTGATTTTATATTTTCCCTGTTTAAATAATAATTTTTCTCTAGATTGTGGGTCTAGAACGGATTACTCCTAAATATATATAAACTGCAACATATGGATAATTCTTTGTTATTGCTGGTTATAATGTTGTAATTTTGTAACTAATAATTTATTATCCTATATTTATTATTGTCCACACGCGTTTATTGTAAAATGAACTAGTTTTCAGTTTTAAATTACTCGCAATTTTATCTTTGCCTTACTTTTAAAAGTGTTAAATTATTTGCAATACTTTTTTTATATTGCTTTTTATCATTCTGAATTTAAAAATTCCATTTCGCATTTGATCAATGCATTTAACCTACAATAAAACTATTGTAGTTATGTAAATATCATTTTATATTTATTCTTAATTGCTTTCTTATTTCTTGATATTGAGTATCAATGAAGATCAAATATTTATGATAATTCTTTTTTTTCAATTGCTAGACAAATAGTTGTTTTTAAAATGAACATTTATTATCGAGTCAACTTCAACTCCTGTGATGACATGAATAGAATTCTGGCTATTTGTAGTAACATTTTTGGCATAATATCTACAAGTTTGTAATTGTTTTCTAACCTATACATACAGTTTAAAATGATGTTGATACGATTGCACTCAACTGTAGGAAGTGACATCTTCCTATATCTCTGTTGTTAATATTGCTGATTTTATTAATAATACATTAAGAACATTAAAGCAAACACAAGTAATAAGATGAAACAAAAGATTGGCTACTAAAATAAAAACAAAAAATACAAACCTATTTATGAAAGAATGTTAGGGAGAAAAAATGAAGTATAGTATAAATTTCACTACAAAATGATTAGTATAAGTCATACATAAAATACATTACAAGTAAATATAACAGCATTTATCGTCACTAATTATGAATCAGTTAAAAGTTTTTTTAAAATATTTTGCATAAATAAAATGCTGTAACTTATTAAAATGCTAGGAATAGTTCAAAATATTTAAAAAAGACCATCTACAAATATACTTAATATTTTTAATTTAATATATACAGACTTTGGTTTAGCAATTAATATTTAAAAACTCAAGCTTTTTATCAGCCAATGATTGGAAAAAAAATCTTTAGCAACTTTTAACTTGGATAGTTATGATGTTGAGAATGTAAAGTCAATTTAAATATATTGGTAGGCTTTTTAAATAGAAAGATGGACTTAAATGTTGAGATATGATACAGACTCCAATATGCTGCTGCGATGATGCTACTTTTAATAAATTAAAAAATGGAGTATTTCATCGCAGTAAAATAACTACGGCAACTAATTTATTGTACACAAAACTAATATTGTATGGAAGTCAGACTTGGTCTACTTAAATTTTTATTTAAAGATGCCTGATAAAATTTTAAAAATACAAATGAATTGTAAAAACAATCAATAAGTTCTTTAGCTTACTGAAGTCTACTGTTATAAAATCACATCCTTTATTGGATTGGACATGTAAAGGAATTGACCAATACAAGAATACTTCCTAGAAAATTAAGCAATAAATGAAAATTTGTATATGTAGTTACTAAATAAATTATGATACTACATATGCACACATATTTTTATGTATGTTATCAAATCTAGCTTTTAAAATTTGCACATTATCTTTAAAATAATCAACTTAAAGTTCTATTTTGTATTAAACGTCTCCAGACTTTATTAACCATTTTATAGTTACTTTATTGATAAGATCTTTTTTTTTTCTAGTAACTTTTTAAATTATGATTATTATTATCATCATTATTATCATTATTATTATCATCATCTTCATAATTATTATTGTGTGTGTATATAATATTAGTAGTTGGAATAGTTTGAAGCCTGTCCATTAAAGTATAAATATTGGCTATCTTAATATAAAGCTGAGTACTGATTATATATATGTGTGAGGATAGTAATCTAGACCAACTGATGATTGCTGGTTTAGCATGAAATACGTATATTGGTGATTATTTATCTTTTCAACATGTGTGTGATCAGGTGGGTCAGCAATATGAAATGGCACTGAGAGTGGTGGGTCGTGTAAATGTCTGAGTTCGAACCCCGCATATATTACATATATAAATGCAGGTTTAAGCCTGTACAATGCATTAATATTAGTTGTTGTAGATGCTTGGATTTATAACATTCTTATGCATTTTCTTTTATAGTTAAATATAAAATATATTAACATTTTAATCTGCTTTATCATTATGCAATTTATATATTTAATGTGTTTAATCATTTGGGGATAATCTTTTGTATGTGTGTGTGTTTTTAATGCTTTATTGCCTCAAGACAATCTGATAATTGTTACTAGAATCCGGTGTTAAATTTTCTTTTTGAAGTAGTATTTGTAGCTTGCTATAATCTCTACAATTCCTAATAGTCTTGCAACTTCCTACTCTACCACTAAGAATTATTATAGCGCGGATATCATTTTGGTTAATGAAAAGCTGTTAGTTTATTATTTTGTGTCACAGTTTGTGTGTGTATACTTGTATATATAGAAAATAGTGTTACTATATATCTGCATCAACTAATGATAGATGAATGTGTAATTTGATATAAAATATTATTTATGACATCAAAGAAATTTATGTATATAAAAAAAAGTTTTATGGGTAACAATTTCTCTTAGAAACATTTTAAAGATTAATTGCTATTTTAAGTCTAGTTGTTTAAAGAAATATTCAAAAGGCAATAATATATGTCAATAATTGATTTTTATTGCATCAAATTTGAAAAGAAGAAAAAATCTTCGCTAAAAAAAATTGCACTGTCTAACTTTTCCAATAATATTTAGCGTCTGAAGCGTTAAAACGGATTACTTTTTGGACTAATTCTAATGGATTTAAAAGGCTATTCGGATTTTTCTTTTATCTTTTAGTTGTCTTTTTAAAAAGCCAAGCTATTCTCATCAGATTATTGTTCTCCAGACAAGTTTATTAATGGTAGAAAGGACTTGTGTTTTTCATTTCAAGAATCAATACGGTTGATGGGAAAGCAGAAGAACAACTTTCATTTAGAAATGACTATAGAAACTTTATCATCGGGGAAACTCTTCTTTTTCCAAAAGCATTTTGAACAATTATATTTTTAAAAAAGCGTTATTGATTCGATGTAGACTCAGGAACGCAAATAATATATAAATATGTCCTGCGTGGCTAAGTGCCGTAGTAGGTATCGACTTTGGAATGTAAGATTCTCGGATCGATTCCAGTGCTGGTACTTCCAGCTCTCGACTTTCTTATGAACTCTCGAGCAATAAAGCCATTCGAGTACAGTATTATATATATAACTTTGTTTTAAGTTTGAGCTGCAACAAAAACAATAAAGAAGGAGCAAGTAACGAAAAAAAAATTCAAATCCAAGTTAACAATATTAGATTACATTAAGAATCATAGAAAATACGTAAAAGATTAACTGATTGTTTAAGATAATTTTAGATTTGATACCAGAGATATGAAAGATGTTAAAAAAGAATAATTTATAGTGAGAGAAAGATATGGTTAGTTATCGATTTTAAAAAATGCAATTAAAATTTGCCAGCTATGAATTCTTTGGAACTAAATATTATATATATTAAAAGTTTTTTATGCAGTAATTAAAATTATAAATTAAAGATAAAATTATAACAGCAAACAACTTTTAATGAAAAGACCATATGAAAGGATTCAGTAAAATTACTACGTGTAAAAAAAAAAAAATAGTCAGTGAAAAAAAATTTAGTTTGAAATAGACATTAAATAAAACAAGATACAATTTTTAAAAAGATCATTTTAAAGTTTCATAACATAGATAAGAAGAAAAATATTCTGAAAACTAAAGTTAATTGTATCAAAATTCTAGAAAGAATGAGGACACCATTTTTTTATTATTATACATTTAAAACTATGAGAAAATGAAGTGTATGAGATACATATTGAAATTGTAAGAAATTTTGGAGAAACTATAATTTAAAAAAAATACATAAAAAAAAATGCAGATATTGAACTCTTTTATTGATGCTTGGTTTAATCCTTACATTTTTTTTTTAGATAGCATAGGTAAAAGTAATATATTAGATTATTGACTGAGAGTTCATAAAAATTTAAACACCAGAAATGACACAGCTACAGCCGTCTACAGATCTTGAGTACCAGAATTAATCATTCTATTATTGTACTAAGTCATGCAAAGCAATGCTATTACTGCCTTATCTTATCCATCTCTTTTAAAGATGGCTGTTTACTACCCAAAGTTCCATAGTACATGTGAACATGCCCAGGAATAGACATGATAATGAGAAACTTATGTATATGGAGCACATATTTTAATATTAGATATTATACACTAAAAGCAGTTTATATTTATCTCAATTATTAGCTTATATTATATGCATCACTATATATCAAACCACCAAACATTGTGTAAAAAATCAATGCTTTTCTCAGAATATCATCAAAAGCTTTTTTTAAAATTGTATTTATACTAACTACATTAAGCTATATCAGCTATTGGAATAGTAAACTAGCTTTAATTTATATTGATATAGTAAATTTTATAAGATTAACTTTAATTTCATTTTATTACACACACACATATATAACATCAAGTTTAGTCCATTATGCTGCTTTTTCATATATTAAATAAATCATAGGATATAATATAAAATAAATTATTTTTACACTGCAAATAATTGTATATATATATAATAACAAGCTCTTTTTGACAAATATTGATTTTTGCCCTTTTCAATGTGTTGGAACTATTTTATAATTTCAGGTAATGTGAAATAGCTACTCCTTAATCAAAATCAGAAATCTTTTAGCTACTATACCCAGAGAAACCTGTTAGCCACCTTACTTTCCCTTTCCATTCCTCACCCTGTTTTTTCCCATATTCTTCTCTATCCTGCTCTATCCCATTTCCACAATTTCATTTTTGTCCACTCTATGGCCTTTATATCTAGATCCCCCTTATTCTTTTCCAAACACAGCATATAAACCAAGAACCCATTTTTTATATAATCATGTTGTTTATATTTATTCTCCCACAACATTATTTGTATCCTTTTTGCTTGTAAGCATTTACATTCAATTAGCAGATGCCTAATATTTTCCGCACCTTCCTTACATAACTTGCAGATTAAATCACTCACATTTCTCCATTTATGTGTATATTTCCTTGTTTCTAATGATCCTGTTTGAGCCTTAAACAGTAAACTACTTTCCTTGCTATTATCATAAATTAACTCACACTCAATATTCTTTTTACTTCTATATACTGTAATGGTATACATGTATGCTGTTACATCACTTTCAAATAAAAGTGAAAAAAATATAAATAAAATCACCCTCAGATAGAAATATATATATAAAAAAAGAAATTACTAGAAATTTTATTTAAATTAATATATATAATGCACAGATGGCAAACTAATTATATAATTATTTAAAGTTAAAAATCTAAAAACAAGATCGATTTTAATATAAAAGAATTTTAAAAAAGCTGTTAATTAGTTATTTTTAATCTTAAAATGGAAATGATTTTTTATAATGATGTAATAGCATATAGCCCCTTTAAAGTCAGATAAGAGATCAATTAAAAAATACTAGTGATGAAATTTTGAGTTTCCGTTCTAAAGCAAGTTCTCCAATAACGATGGAAATAAACACATTGTCCACAGAGAAAAGTCATCATCACCAATAAGAATAGTGCCAAGCTAGGCAAGATCGATCCTGGAATTTGATAAGAATTTAAAATGATATAAAAAGAAAACTTTTAAGTGGAGATTTAGATTTGGATTGCTATTGCTGATTGCATGTTATTGAAACATATTTTATAAGTGTATTGCAGATCTCCAAAATGTAATGGTCATGTAATAAATTACATTTCCCAATTTGCACCAGCTGAGGCAGTCTTCAGAATAATGGTTCCCAGAAACTGGCCAGCAATGGATTCATCTCGACCTAGGACAATACCAATATGGGATGGAAGGAACTGTGAGCATCATTATGTACATATTAAGGACTGCAAAGATGAACTTCAATAAACCTACAGCATTGAAAAGTATGAACTTTTGCTTTAAATTAACTATGAATTTTAACTATATAATACAAACTTTTCAAGTAGTAATTTTAAACATCACTTAATTTTTAAGAGATCTATTGTCTGTCTAAAATTTTTAAATTATTTATTATATTTTTTTATATGTGTGTTTAATACCATTTCCAGTCTTGTAAATTTCTTTTAAATTAATTATTTGAAAAAGGTGTAAATGGCTGCATAGATTCATAAGATTGTATTAGTTTAAGTGGGTTAATTTTGGGCTAATTATTTCATAGCTGAATTAGTGCTGGTGGATATATGTATGGGTATTTTATGTCAATGTAATCTGGATAGGCACATTGGATACTCATTCCCTTGTGATGCATTAGCATGCAGGACATAATACTCACCTGAACATATGGCCCAAAAGTGTAGCCATCACATAGCCAATGAACATAGATGTCTTTCCTATGCCATTTATTTTTGTACACTCTGGTTGGGACAGTAAACTGGCAAAGACTGCTATCCCCATTTATAGAGCATCCCTTATATATATATATATCAATGATTTCATTTTGTATTACCAATTGTGTAATGGATCATTTCTCTCTGTTGGTGAAATTTATTAATGATCATGGGAAAGGTGCTTATTCCTTCCTACCATGCTCCATTATTTTCTAATGATATCCTGAGACAGATGTAAATTCCTGTCTGCATGCTTGTGTTATGCTAACAATCTCATTTTGCATTGGTCACATCAGTATATCAATAAGCTAACATTGGTTTAAACATGAAATTTTAGCCTAAGATTAAAAGGATTGGGTTGGTTATATGTGTAATCTATGTAGTGTATTTACGCTTATCAAAGATTTAAATTGTAATAAATCTATTAATGTACCCATCTGTGCATATAATTTAAATCAAGTATATTTAATAGTAAATTTAATCTTCAGATGTTTGTATTAATGTGTGAGTGTGTGCATAATAAAATGTTATGTTGAATTAATCTGGGCAATAACTTATATATTTTATTAATAACATTTAACATTAAGAATTAAAAATGTTAAATATACAGTGTGATATTTTAAGCTCAGCTTCTCCCTGAGCTAGTGACTGGGGCTTTTAGTTCAATAAAAAGTAACCTCACCCATAAGCATCTGCCACCTTTATAAATTTTCTAGGTTCGAATAGCCTAGTGGTGCCCTGGCATGGCAGATAGGTTTGGGAAGTTCCATTGACTGTTATAATATATTTAAACTCTTTGCATTCTCTATACTAATTCTTCATTTCTCCAGCTCCCTATTTTTTATTTATGCATTTACTTTTCTATCCCACTCTTTGCCTATATACCACTCAACAATCCTCCTAACATAATCATCAAACCTTTTGTACAAGTATACTGACATAAAATCTTTATCCAAATCTTTGGCATATCATAATACCTTTCTCATTCACCTTGTTGCCTGCCCTTTACTCATAACCCTATTAAATACTAATATGGCTATTCTCCTACTATCCATAAATTGCAATTTACCAAACCATTTCATTTTGCTTTTAGCATCTCTCAATCTACATTGCATACTTATCAACATCTCTCTCTTTTATACAATTAACTAGAATCTTTTATAACAATAATACAATATACACAAAGAAGAGGACAAAACCTGTATAAATGTATATTATATAATTTGTCTTTACATAATTTACATAATTTTGAATGCAGCATATATTTGAGCATGAATACAGCATTGTCTGAAGGACTTAGAATGAGAAAAATGTATGTAGAGCATTTATTTTGATGTTCTGCATTATGTATATATATCAACTTAATTTATGTTACTTATGTTATCATTTATCAAAACATTCAATACTATATTAAAATTAATTTTCATAAAATATAATCAAAAAAATGTTTCTAATTTTATTTTAGAAGATAGTAAAGTTTTTTCATTTTTTAACCAAGTTGTCTTTCTAAGAATATTTTGGATTTTTCATTTATATAATTATTTTAATTCTTATTTTCATACAATTTGTGCTGGATTGAATATACTTTTTTATCTATCTTTTTATTATTATTCTCAAGTAGCTTCTACATATTTATTTTTGTTATTCCTTTTTTGTTATATAAAACATTTGTTTTATATTCTATAAAAAAATGTTAATGACTTTATTGCTCAAAAGGTCATAAGAAGTTTGAGTGCAGGACTGTGCATACCAGATCAATCGTGGAACCTCCTGATCCCAAGATGGATGATCTACCAACTGTGCTAAACTGTGCAGGCTGCAGAATCAATCCTGGAAATCTCCTGATCCCATTGGATGCTCTATCAACTGCATCAAATCATGCAGGGGTTATTTTCTATTAAAATTTATTTTAAAAACGTTGTGATGAGAAAAATATACAAAATCATACATGGATCACATTTAAAAAATCCACTCTCAAGCTTCATTTATGTCACATGATGCTGTGGATCAATAATTATAAAAAATGTTTTCACATTTTTTACTGCAAAAAATCTTAAAAACATACTTCTAACATCTTCATATTTTAAAAACTATTGCTCAATTTTTTTGAAAACAGCTTTTATGACAAAAGATACAATTAATCAACAATATTGATCTTCGAACAATTCTCATCACTCTATTCCAGAGTCAGGTAGTGTTCGTTAAAATAATCAATAAATACTTGATGGTAGTGCCATTAAATCTATATGCACTATTATCTGTCCACATTCCCACACTGTTTTCTGACTCATAGATGACTTCACAGTAATGAGGAATAATTTTAACAGCACATATGAGCAGTGGTCATGTAATGTTTTCTGATATTAATCTTACTTACTTAGATTAATTTTAACAATTTTTTTTACAAAACTAGAACTTTTATTAATTACCCAATCTACAATAAATAATTTTGTGATTTCAAATATATTCTACTACATGATAAAAAAGTGATTTAACTCAACAGTGTTAAAAAATCCAAAAGTTGCAGACGTCTGATCAAACCAAGCTTATAATTTCCAAATATTAAAAGATTATACAATATTCCCATATAAAATATATCATATTATTTTTACTAGCTTATAATTTCTAAAATAATAATTATTTATGTCATGTATCGGTTGGATGTATCTGCGATGGTTTTGACTGGTTTTAGATTTCAAAATGGCTGTGAGCGCACACTAAATCAACACCAGCATTATTGAAGTATAATTGCAATATTGTATGTTTGCACTCTGCATGTATATCCACATGCAGGTTTCTGCACTTTTAAAGACTGACATTGTTTATTCAGAATGTAGTAAGAGATCTGAAACAAGACATTCATATACATTTAAGATTTGCTTTGAGATTAGTTGCTTTCTAAGATAACATTTTTTTACAAATGACTCCAGAAAGTAGTTGAATCACCACAGACACTCAGAGTAGGTTTTGAGTGGACTATTATCTAGCCCTATATATATTCGCCAAAAAAGAGAATACTAATCTATAACCTGCAATCAATCTGAATATTGCAATAGAATACATTGTAATAAAAATAAAATTTATTTTGAATATGTAGTAAAACGAACATATATATAAAGTCGCTACATTCAAGAGTTTACATAACTGACATTTTGCAAATTTCTGTTGTTTACTAAATGCCGCAAATATTTATCAGTAAATGTTTGAGTTCTCCTCGCTCTTAAATTAAAATAAACTCTTGAAATTCACTAGTAAAGAAACAATAGGTTATTTTGATTTAAAATCTGAACACGTTATTAATGCAAAGCAAACAAAATATTTTTATTTCTCTCAGAAATAAATTACTTTTTAAAAATCTAAATATACATTTATTTTAGTCTAGGCTTATTTTCGATTGTGCTTTAAAATAAAACTTTTTAAATTTTTAATGATAATCCTTGTTTATAAACTTTTTTTTTTCTGCCGTTAAGCGATGCTAAATTAAAGTTTATTTGCAAAACTGTATTAATAAAATAACTTCTATTCTTTTAAAAGAAAAAGTATTTTAACTTTGAATTCCTAGAGATTTATCAGTTTTCTAAAAAAAAAAATTCTATATTCGGTTAAAATCAGATATACGTACTAATGAAAGGCAAAAGCAAACAGACCTGATAATGAAATTTTATGCTTTTGTTTTCATTGAATAAAAAAAAAATCATATACAATATGTAGTAGTTTTACTTTGCTTTTTTTTTTTCACAGACAGATTTTCGCAAATAAGTTCTATATTCATATAGTTTGTCCGACTTACTCATTATTAGCCATCACTTGTTTTTCAAATCAAAATATGTAATGTTGAATAATTCACTAAGATGTGACGCCTCATCTTTTAAAAAATGTTGCATAAGCCCGAATATACTATCTTAATTTTAAAATAAATTAAAAAAAAATCAAAGAGGGAAATAGGAGAATATGAAAACTTAAAGATGAGTCTGTAGTCAAGCGTTGGTGGCCTAGCGGTTAGCATAGCTACCTTCCAAGCAGCTTGCCCGGGTTCGCATCCCGGTCAACGCTTTGACACACACATATATAAAGATGAGTTTGTAATGTCTGTACACGAAATAATATATGAAACATGTGGTTCATTTAAATCATGCCTTCTGCAGCAAAGTTTTTTTTTATTTGTAAAGATGTAAACGCCTTGCTTAATTATAGTTTTTTTATCGTATTTATCCTCAACCACTTTGCTCAATGAGATTAATCACTATTTTTAGATAGTCTTTGAGATCATCTTGACAATTTATTTTTATTTCCTTTAAAAATCCATTTCATTATACTGATTTTTTTATACTTGGTGACATTGTGAATATAAATTTAATCTTCACTGCCTAGAATGTTTTAATATATCATTACATTAAACCGATATATAAGTATATATATTATAAGAGACTTGAACTCAGACTTTCAAACTACCCATAGCTATCCAATCCATCATATACAACTAATACATATGACAACATACATGTGAAAAAGATAAATTATCTCCAATATACGTATTTCATGTTGAACCAGTACTCATCAGTTAGTCTAGATTATCATTTCCAACACATATATACAATCACTGTGCTCAATTTATATTAAGATAGCAAATCTTCAAACTTTAATGAACAAGCTTCAAACTTCTCCACCTCCAACTCTTCAGCTGTCCATATCATTGAAAATCTGAAGATGAAATGCTCAAAATCTCTGATGATGCCAATATTATTGTCATATCCATATTGATCTAAAGTCAGGCAGACTTCTCACAAATAGGACCTCAATATGTCCATTTAATTATACAGAAGAGAGCTGGGTAGAATACAGGTTGAATATGTAATATTTAAATACATGTATATTGTCTATACTAAACTAAATATATCTTATAATTATATTAAGTTTAGTATAGACCATATATATATATGTGTGTGTGTGTGTGTGTGTCTGTGATATTTTAATGATATAAGTAAAGGTAAATCATGACATTTTCCTCACTGGTGATGAATATTTTATAAAAATGATGAGTGCATTGACATTCATCTGATCAACGTGGATTATTTTAGAACTTTTATGCTGTAAACAACAGTCTTCTGACAACTTATCTAAATTCAGGTGAAAATTATATAATTATTCAATAGAGTAAACAACCAATTAATAACACTTGATCATTATCAATGGTAATTTAAAATTATATGCCTTTTTTTTAACAACATTTATCCTTGACTCTCAATTTTAGAGCTACCATAAGCTTAAAGGAGCAATTACATCATTAAGATATATAAAAGATGGTTGCTACCCAGGTTGGATAAAAAAAAATATTTTTTTTTGAATTTGTTTGAAAAGAAACTCAGTGAACTAAACAAAAATGTATAAGCTCAAACAAGCTACTAAGCTTTTATTTAATTATGAGGGTTGGGAAAAATGATGAGAAAACTTTACTGATGCTAAACCATCAAAAATTGCTGGTATTTTATGTCTTAAAAATTATAAATTATAATACATTTAAATGTGTGTTAGATGACTATTTATAAGCATTTTCTCATGGTCAAAACTCTCTGAGAAATCTCTCAATAGAGGGTAATAATCATTCATTAATAATCAAGGATAGCTGTAGTTGTTCAGTAAGATTTAAATTACATGATTGGGAAGATCATGAGAAATATGTAATACTTTTTCTAAGTTTCTCAAATTATTATTTTTCTATGTACGCTGTATGAATTGAAACATCATTATCTTGAAAGCTAATACTATTGTCTAAACACAATTTCTTGCATTGTCCATGTATCCATGCAGCGTATTAATTGGATCAAGATAGATCCACTATCATATTTTGCATTTGAAAGATAGTGGTCAGAATGATAGACATTATCTTAGCAACACCAGATATAATTTTCCAGTCGTTGTGAAAAGTATAAAAGATGATTTATTATATAAGATAAGCTTCCAATCAGACAATGTTTGGTTTTTGTGGGATTATACAGTTTGCATCAGAAAAATTATTTTGAAATACAGACACAGCCATAGATAATTTCCTTGTGAAATTTGGTGATCGTTGGATTAATTTGTTCTATTGTTTTTGATTACTATCCTTCTAACATATTTTGGTTTCTGAAGTAAACATTGATTTCCAACAACTAATGATTCTGTCAGATTACTGCCTCCCCCCAAAAAAAAAATTTAGTAAATGCTGACATCACATTAAAATTATCAATTTTTTAAACCTTAAATAGTTTTGCAATATTGAATATTACTCACCAAACTGAACTTTGTAAACTTAAACTGACATTTTTTAAAAAAGATTTTTATAATCTTGGGTTAATTTTTTAATAGAAACTCTGGACCTTCATCTTATATTTCTACATATTTTTATTTCTGCATTACACAATGTCATTAACACAATGCTATTGTAACAGATATTGTAGATCTAAATATTAAAATACTAGAATAAATTGTATTAAGAGAATAAAATTATAAATATTACTAAGAACTAAGTACATCCAATTAATGTTAGTACTTACAATGTTGTTCTGGTAGAGAAAGTTACAATTACTTACAATTTAATATAAAATCACTCAGAAAAAAGTTATAGTCTGGAATAAATAATTTACTTTAATTTAACTCAATAAATTTTACTTCTTTCCTTATTATTTTGTAATTCAATAAATAAAGGTAGTTTGCTATAAAAGAAAGATTAACAATATTACAAATAAACTACAGTTTAGCATTACTTTTGACTGGGCAGGTTATATTTATAGCATTAGGTAAAGGGTGACTTTATTTAGTGCTATGAATATGGATGGCCTGCCCTGTCGAAAGCAGTGCTAAGCTGTAGTTTATTTGTAATATTGTTAATCTTTCCTTTATAGTGAACTACTTCTATTTATTGAATTATTTCAATTTAAAATATGAGAATGAATATATTAAGCTATTTGAAAAATGAGTTGAAAATAAAGTTTTAAAAGGCAGTAATTATTGGGAAATAGAGAAAAATAATAAAAAATGTTACATCTACACCAAAAAAAAAAAAAAAAAAGAAAATCCAGAAAATAAATAAATAAATAATTATAAAACAAAGCTATAAAATACATTAAACTTTGTATTATTATGACTACTTCATTAAATAATAAATGTAAATATTAATTAATGAAGTATTTTTCTGGTGAGAAAATGACAAATTTTAATGATGATATTGAAGAAAAAAACGGTTATGGTTTTTTGCAAAAATCAAATGATTTGGCAAAGAAAATTTTTAGATAGAAGCTTAGTTAATATTAGAAGTGATATTCTTAAACTTTTCAACAATTTTTTTAAAAAGTTTACTAAATCCTTTTAATTTTAGTTTAATATTTCATTGTAAAGATTATAAACCCTATTCTTGAGTCAGTTTATGTTGTGTGTATTTTTTTTTTTAATCATTTTTAAATATATCATAATTGCAAATACATTCACATATGGAATAAAGTGGCTTTTTGGAAAATAGTTTTAGGCAAAATATATTTAGAATAATTAAAGATAACATTAAAGTATTCAAATATATTTGCTAAGAAGCTGAAACTACTAAGTTGATTGGTAAAACAAAGATGGTCAATAAATATTTTTAATAGGGGGATAGAATATCTCCGGATGTAGAAAGATGAGGGAGCAAAAGTTGATAAATGTGGGTAAGGAAAAATAAATACAATAAGAAAGATTACCAGTATTTATAGAGTTGAAAATAATAGAAAATGACATGAAGATTGTTAGAAACAGTCCAAATGTTTCAATTATATCCAAGAATTATTTTTAAAAAAATTAAATTTTTATTATTTTATATTTAATAATAATTTATATAACCATGTATAGATTATAATAAATAATTCTTTCATAATAAAATAAATATTAGAATTTTTTCTTTTTTAAAAAAAGTCTGCTTAAAAAATAATTGTACATAATGAAAATATTTTCTTAATTAATCATATTAATAAAAAATATATACTAATAGCTATACTATTCCTGAGTTTACCAGAAGAATTGATCTCAGGAACTTCCAATTCTGATGCTGTACCAACTGCACCAAACCACACAAATGTCAAGAGGGGGAATATCTACTTATTAATTACACCAGATTATTAAACTGTCCACTCTTTAGCCAAAAAGAAAAGTTTATTTCTTTCACTATACACCTGGGTCTCATTTTATGCGGTAGATAGGTTCCTCAGAAAATGCGCACAAAAGAAATCACACAAAAATAGACTTATCTTACCTTGAAAAATGGGGGATAGGTTACTGTAATTTTCAAAAATCGCATAAAAGCAAAGCAACAACGTAAAATTACTTTAAAATTCGCACAAAAAAAAAAGGAAATAAAATATGACTAATAAAAAATTTCAAATTTGAAAAAAATTGATACAAGACAAACTTTTTTTACTTATTTATTAACTACAGTATTTAATTTTATTCAAAACAATATATTTTTATGCGTAATTTACAATATTATACTGTAGTTAATAAATAAGTAAAAAATGTACAGTATTGACGATAAGTAAGTTCATTTGTGAACTACTAAGACATCAAATTTGTCGTGATGTAATGTGATGTGATGTACTGTAGCTTCATAAATGAAGTCAAGAATCTCTCAGCAATTATACCCAGAAAAACCTGTTAGCTACTTCACAAGAGGAAATACAACTAGCACCAACTTCATTTTTTTAATTGCTCTTATCATGGACTCGCCCAAACTAAATGTTTTCCAATTGCTGTTGATCCTTCCGATTTCGCTAAGCAATCTAAGAAATTCATTTTCTTGGTGTTTTTTTTTTATCCGTTAGAGTAAACTAAAAGTTTTAAAGTAAGAACTTAGACTTACAATAATAAAAAGACACCGACTCACCACTGTTGGACAAAATTTATTTAAAACTAACAATTAAAAATTAAATTCTTATTTTTGTCTTTAATTTTTTAATTTTCAATTCCGTTTAAAAATTAAATTTCATTGTTTCGTGTCACATTAATTTCAGATCACGTTAAGTAATTTTTAAATTAATTATAATTAAAAATCAGATTTTAATTGTCAAATTTAATTGTGCCCACTGCTATAACTCACCTTTTAAAAATAAACTTGCAGACACTAAATGATTAATTGATTACGTACTCTTTTTTAAAAAAGCAAAAATAGAATGATTTAAAATGCAAAAACAACAACATACATAATAAAGGCATCTATAATGTTTGAACAGATTTATTTTCAAATGCCTTTATTTGTGCCTCAAGACAACTCAAAAGGCATAAGTTTGGATATTACAATGCAATCAACAAGAATTGTTACAAACAAATTTAGGGAGTGTCGGTGCGTGTCAAGCGCATCCGCACCCATACAATTGATTCCATGCATATGATTTTTAAACATTCAAGTATAAATGTATGGATAGGTGAGTGGGGTTTTTATGGTTCCAGATGTGCAGTGACCCAAAATTTACCTGTCCCTCCAGACTCACACACATAAGCCCAACTTCTTATGCTTAAATTATTGTTCACAAAATTGTCCAATTATACATGTCCATTTCTCCATTAGTTATTCAAAAATTTTGTTATATCAGCTGCAATGATAAACTTTCAGAACACTTCTATTCATGCCTCATGACTATTTGGGAGGCATAAGCTTGAAAGAAAAGGCAACCGTTTCAGTTGCAGTGGGAATATTGTCCTTGGATGTCAAGTCTATTTCACCATTTAAGCATTCCCAGTTCTGTTATAAATGTCTTTATATATATATATATATGCATGCTTACTTCTTGGTTTGCATGGCGTACCACTTGTAAGGCGGTCACTTTCTCTTTATGTATTCCTAAACTTCTATTAATTTGTTCAGCCTTAGCGACCTTCATTTCCTAAGATTTATTATCCTGATATTTTATGGTCCTTTGGGCTCTTATAATTTCTAGTCACTAATATATCAATTTATTTAGTATATAAGGTATGCCCTACACTAGGTAAGGCATGGCCCTAGTTTAACCTGGTTCCAAGTCTGTACAATTAGTCATGGCTGGCATGTCTTCTTGTTGTGGTCCTTGGCATCATTTAGTAATTTGAAGTATAATAACTCAATATTGTAATCAATTCCTTTTTTAAAAGTTATTCTATTTCATGCTGACCAGATGACAAAGTTAACGTAAGTTGCCAATCTAATATTGCCAAAGTAGCCTTTTTTAAAAGCTTTCACCATATCCACCCAGGCCCAGTCTTTATCTGTGGTCTTTTACAGTGTTAAGTAGTGTAGTTTATTCCAGGTATCACATTCCTGAAGAATGTGTGAAATTGTTTTATCGGTTTTCTTGCACAGTGGACATATCGGTTCCATTTTATACCTCAGCTTGTGGTGGAGGAATGCAGCAGTTGGTAGGGCCTCAAGGTTAACTTTAATTATAAAATCTACTAGTTTTGCCTTCAGCTTCCAGAACTTTGTTAACCTCACAAGCCACTTGATCCCTAGCTGAAATCTAGTCTCAGTAATGGGACTGCTGCACTTAATTAGAGCATGAGTGTCCCAATAGGAAAGCTTGCTATTGAAAAGGGAATTGGACATTGTTACATTTTAGTCACAAGTGTGACCTGTAGCTGTAACAAAATTTTACCTCTTCTTGGGGGGTCAGTGGGTTTAAACTCATTTATTGATAGGGGGCTCTCCATGTTTGGATTATCCTGAAAAAGTTTGGTTAAAATATTGTGGGCTTTCTGGATTAAGGTGTTGATTGAATGGAGTCTGAGCCCATTTTGTGATTTAGGCTTTTGAAGGGAGTTGAGGCCAATCACTGCTGTTCTCACCCCCCAGAAAAGCCTCCTACACTGAGTCTCCCCCTTTTTTATAAAGGTCTTAGTAGGAGAAAAAACGGCCAGAAAATAAGTGATTTTGGGTAGCACACCTGTGTTTAATAGTGTGACCTTCCCCAACAAGGAAAGTGGGACCTTAGTTAAGGATGTCACTGTGTTCTTAACCTTTGTGAAAATATTTTCCTCCAGCTCCCTTCTCATGACTCTAGGAGGGGAGGCCTGGCTAAAGCCGAAAAACTTCTGGGGGGTGCTCGGAATCTCCCCTGTATCTGTTTTTCGGTTCTGATTGACCACATGGCTGATTTTGCTTCATTAAATTTTAGACCTGATTCAGAACCAAATTGGTCCAAGAGTTCTTCCAGCCTACCAACCTCATACTGTGACAAGAAAAACATGGTCACATCATCCATGTAGGATACGTGGCTGACTCTCTCTCTCAGCAAAGGAATGGCAATTCCCTTAAGGGATGCCTCAATGCATAGCAGCAATGGGTTGAGGTAAGCTGTGAAGAGGAGTGCACTCAGTGGTGAGCCCTGTATTATTGAAACACAGAGCTGAAATCCTGGAGCCACTCAACCATCCAGTGAGAGAAGATTTCTCTATTCTGTAAAAGATTCTTGATCATTTGGAGAGATGCCTGGGGCACTTTGAGTTTCTCCAGTACACTAACACATTGACCCACACACAGGCAAAAGCACCAGCAAAGTCGAGTTGGACCACAACTGGCCAGACCATTTTATTCCTGTGTACATGATCCACTATGAGGCGAAACTGACTGATGGCATCTGCAGTCGAGCTCCCCTTCTTTGCAAACTGAAAGACTGACAGTTTATCAATAATGATTTTCTGTATGTCTTCTTTGATGAGGTTTTCAATTGTTTTTACCAATAGTGGGATCATGGAAATGGGTCGCAAATTCCCCAGCTCACATGGCCCCTGGGGTTTTTTGAGGAGGGGGACAATTGCGACAGGGTAAATCCCACTAATTTCCCGACTGCCATCAGCTAGTATATCCACCATCTTCTTAACAATCATTATTGTGAATGAACTCAGGTGCAGCAGAAGGAATTTTGGGATTCCATGCAGCACAGGATGTGTGCCATCAGGAAAGGCTCTAAGCATTGCCAGGATTCGGGCCTGTTATTTTGTGTGGGGGTGTATTTGCCGTAGAGAATGTTCTCCTAATTTTGTTAACACCATCAGGATTAAATTTCTTAATGTAATGCTGTCTGATCCTGAGCAGCATGGATGCACCAACATATTTGTTGCCATCTACCTCAATTGACCCTGGTGCCCTGGATTTGCTGTTTGCTCCAAGGGCCCATTTAAGATAACCCCAGGTCCAGCAATGTTGGTGTTCAATGAATTGCCGAGCTCTTTTAATTGATATTCAGCAACTTCCCTCTGTATAAGCCTGTATTTAATTTTGAGTTCAATTATCTGGGGAATATTATGAGCCTCATGTGGCATATGTTGTAGTTTATATGCAATATGGTCCAGTTCACTAATTAAGTGTACTGGAACCCTGGACTTCTGAGTAGAGATATTGATGCTGTCACCAAGGGATTTAGTGAAGAATCTCCAGCCTCTTATTGCAGGCAGGGACAACAACTTAATTCTATTGAAAGCAATGTATGCCTCAGATACTAATTTAGTAGTTATGTTTGATGTTACATTGTAATCTTGTAAGATTTAATGTGTGTATATAAAATGAGGAAATCCTGATTTAAAGTGAATTATGAACTTCTTTATTGCTGAAAATATTGAAATTATTAGAGAGAAGTCGAACTCTGATAATGCGCTATTACTTTAAATGTGACATGTGAGTGTGTGAAATTTATAATATTTAAAGTAATAGTGCATTATCATGCTCGACTTCTGATCTAATAATTTTTATCGCATAAAAGAAAACCACATACAAAGATATTAAGAAGAAATATGAACCACATAACCTCAAAATTGCATTAAATAAATCCGCATAAAACGAGACCCGGGTGTATATGTAAATAAAATAGTTTATTACTTAACAGTTTATTCTTAATTAGATTTTTATTTTTTTAAAAAAGCTAATTTACGTAAATAAATAATAATAAAAAAAGAGATAAAAAACTCATAATGCTTATCTTTTTGTTTCTTACTATTAGTTAAATATATAAAAAATATGAATGAATAAATCATTGCATTCTTTTATGATAAATTTTTTTCTAATTTATGTGAATTACATTAGTTCTAAAGCAATGTTTGTTTTGAGTATATATTCTCTTAAAATATATTTTTAATATACCGCATATAAAGTATATCTTACATCCCATAAAAATCTTTTAATTATTATGTAAAATTCTTCGCACACAAAAAGCTTGTTTTCTTTTGAAAATATTTAGGAATGGGTGATATTGCCAGTTTTTAACTGCATAAATATATATGACTGATTTACAACTTTTATTTAATCTAGGGTAATAAATTACAGTCTTTATTTTTAGATTTTTGTTTAAATAAAGTTCACTGTTAATACAGCATTGGTAAATAAAACGATCAAATAAGACAAAAAGTCACAGAGATATAATTTAAAGTGAGAACCAGGAATGAGAATTAATATTATAATCGAAAATATTAGAACATCCCTGCATACATTGGCAAATGAGTCCAACCATTCTAATTATACAAGAAAAACAACATGAGAAAGAAAAAAAAACAAGTTAAAAAGTGAACTTTGTGATACCTATATCTTTCTGAAGCTACACATAAAATACTTGTACATATTTATGTATATGCAAAATTATGTAAGCATATAAGATAGACATATACACAACTTTCTTATATGTACATAAATGTTCAAGCTTAAGAAAGGTAAAATTTATTGTAACTGAATCAATTTTTTTTACAGGCTTATGCATCTCTGGAATAGCAAATTAATGACAAAAGAATGTCTGCAAAGAGTAAATCTGTAGGTATTTTACAAGAATAATTTGCTACTAGAGGACCCTATGCAACATATTTAATTATTGCAAGCTAACAAATAGCTAAGTTTTTTTAATCAATTTTAAAAATTTATTAAGTATTTATAAGAGGAAAACATGTGTTTAATTTAATTCAAGATTATAAAAATTTAACAATGTGGAATGTATAAAAAGTTTGGATAAATTTTTCCATAAATGATATTAGCATTAAATCATATTCTTATTATCTAGAATCTTTTATTAGCAGTCAGTATTTCAAGTTTCTTTTTAATCATTTAAATAAAAGTTTGAATTAAATGTATGATATAATATGCTTTAAATTATCTTCTTGTCTCTATCTTATTTAAATGAGCTTTTATATCTTGCAAATTGGAAGGCAGTAACAAGTTGTAAAAATCAAAGCTTGTTATTTGTTGAATTTTTGGGGTTATAAACATCTTCACACTTATTTTAGAGCATGCTATATTTTGCAGAAAATATATATAGGCTTTAGTAACTGGATAGTTGCTAAGTTTATTCCAGAAAAAATTAATAATGAAATGTAAATAAATATCTAAGTTTTAAAAGCAATAAAAAATATTGCTAATAAGTTTAAAAAGAAATGGAAAATAGATTCTGTAAAAAATAAAGAAATTTTATTTTAGATACATTTTAGTTTAAGTTTAATAGCAACAAAGAAAGATGGTTAGCAGTTAAATTAAACTTAAACAGATAAAGATCGTAGGTTAAAAGCATTCTACAAAATATTGCTGGAAGATAAACCAAATTGTTAATTACAAGGTCAGATATAACTAATGGATTTAAGAGACAGAGAAAACTGTATATTGTTTAAAATCAAATGTTAAACTAATTTTAGAAGCAAACAAAAGAATAAAATAACTAAAGAATGTGAATGGACATAATTAAAGGCTGGATCCTAATCATCGTCATAGTGTAAAGATAAGAATTGTCCCTTCACGTAACAAAATCTAGAACCCAGGCAAAATACACTAAAGCTGATCGAATCTGGCCAGATGCTGGGATCCAGAATCCAGCCAACATTCAATCCTTTCACCTCTGCTCAATGATCTAATACCTTATGGATGACACTTCTCAACTTACACAGACATTCAATTTAACCACACTCTGGCAGTCACCCAGGGTAAAACAAGAGACTCATAAATTAACTAACTTAATACTGAATTTGGTCAGATGTACACACATATGACTAAGTGATTAATTATGGAACTTAATAGAATGATCTACTTATAGATAAAATGATGTATGTGCAAATAAATCTAGAGTTGGATAAAATGAACTCACAGACAATAAAGATATGAAAACGAGTTATATTTTAAATATTATTAATTTAATAAATATAATAAAAGATAGTAAAACCAAAAATATACAAAATTATGTAATGAGAACGTGAAAGATTATGCACACAGGCATTATATGACTAATGAGATTAATGTTACATATTATCTCATTATAAGTGTTCAATAAAGTGTAGTGCGGTATTGAAGTTTATGCCTATATCAATATGCCAAATTTCTAGCTCTTGTGTAGTCTGCTAAATCATATGGAGCTTCATAGCCAAAGTTATATAACTAAATTAATAGCGCTCCTATGGTGTCTATCTATATCAAGTTAAGTTGAGCACATAATTAGGCTCAGAGATATGCAGGTTAGCATGTTAACATAGATTAGGATAGACACTGATGCTAGATAAGTGTTTAATATAAAGGGAGAGAAAACTGGTTTATCATAGGTTTACCTATATACTCTATGGCACATATTAAAATATTAATAAAGCTAGAAGGTGCGAATGGGTCATTATTCATGGGCTTCAGCCTCAAAGGCTCGGTTGCCCTACAACTGCTCAACTTGCCACAGATAGGAACATTAATAGTTCAGGAAGTTGGATAAGCATTAATTATGAATAATCTAGGTCCTTGTGCCCTAGTTCTAAAAGAGTGTGCTTTACCCGAACTAAGTGGATAAGTATGACTTCTGCCAGCAACTCATCAAGAATTTAGTAAGGACACATCCACAACTTATACATATATATAACATAAATATGTAAAATTATATTAGTGTGCCTTAAAAATAGATAGCGTCTATTTGCATATCTATACAACTCAGTTTTCAAACTTAGTATTTCAAATATACTATTTGGGGACTAAATGAATTAGTAACCTAATTTAAGATTATCACCTGCATCTCAACATATATAAATCTAAGGAGGACAAAGCATATTTGCAGGGTAATTATGAATAAAACATTAAAATATGCTTTGAGAATATCTCTGTGGCTTGTTCCTATGATATACAAGTTACATATATAAATAGTTATAATTTATAACTAGAGTTAAGCAAACTACAATTTTAACTAAAGAATGACTGATTATTAGAATATTAATACACAAAATTAATCAGTAAAATAATAATATGATCTCGAAACAGCGAGTTATCACAAAGATTTGAAATTATCTTCGCAGATCGATAAACTACTTAGTAAGGACACATCCACAACTTATACATATATATAACATAAATATGTAAAATTATATTAGTGTGCCTTAAAAATAGATAGCGTCTATTTGCATATCTATACAACTCAGTTTTCAAACTTAGTATTTCAAATATACTATTTGGGGACTAAATGAATTAGTAACCTAATTTAAGATTATCACCTGCATCTCAACATATATAAATCTAAGGAGGACAAAGCATATTTGCAGGGTAATTATGAATAAAACATTAAAATATGCTTTGAGAATATCTCTGTGGTTTGTTCCTATGATATACAAGTTACATATATAAATAGTTATAATTTATAACTAGAGTTAAGCAAACTACAATTTTAACTAAAGAATGACTGATTATTAGAATATTAATACACAAAATTAATCAGTAAAATAATAATATGATCTCGAAACAGCGAGTTATCACAAAGATTTGAAATTATCTTCACAGATCGATAAACTAAAATTATACTTATAAATACTCGGGGTTTCGAGTTATTTGGCATATTAAATGTATATAATATTAAAATGATAAAAATTATAGAATAAATTGAATAGATGAGAAATAGGCATAAAAGACCGCAGAAAATTATACATTTAGTTTAAAATAGATTATCATAGTTTTACATTTTAAAAGATAATTTAACATTATAAGTTTTACATTCAGACAAGATTTAAACATTAGCATTTAACAGTTTTCTTTGTAGATTTTAGAAAAGGTGTTTGGAAAGGTAGGTTTAAGAAATAGCTAGCTTTTTAAATAAAGAATTGAAAGTCACAGTTTATGAACAGAGCTCTGAGTGAAAATTTATTTATCAATTTACCGATCGGTTGTCTTCATGCAGTTCTGGGCACTTGGGATTATAATAAGTTGACACTTTTCGTGATGATTTAAAGTTAATGGAAGTTTTTCCATGGGCTGCTTGGCTGGTGTATGGCATTATGTTTCATCGGACCAAAGTTCTTTTCATCCCCAGCAAGGAGAAGGGTGATGGGTTGCCTACTTTACCCCATAATTTTAAAGGTGATATGAACATGGGTTTTGTTTACAATTCACTTATTATATATATGATCGATCCTTGGCAACAAAACTTTAAGTATTTATATCTTTCTAACTCTGGCCACCTGTTTATTTTTACAAGCTTGTCTGTAGCTGAAAAACCCATTTATCCATTTTAGAAAAATATATTTAATTACTAAAACTAGTAGAAAAAACCATTTATCCATTTTTAATTACGACAACTGATTTAGATTTTGTTTTTCCACTTTTTTCCTCCTGCAGTTTATTGTGACAATGCTATAAAATTCTGCAAATTGTTATTAACATTTTATATTTATAAAATCAAGTTCACACTATTTTAGGACTATTGCGTGACCTAATTTTAAGAGTTGTTTACAAAAAAAACTAAGTTGCTTTGATAATTAGTATAAAACTAATTTTTTTACTATACATGTAGATTAACAACGGAAATGGCTTATATACATATGCAATTTTGATAATATAATAATAAAATTGACTAAATAATTTAGACTAAAATATTTCTTAAACTAAAATCTTTTAAAATCAATACATATCTGTAATACATACATATACTGTTAAATTACAGACTTACTGTTCACTTATATATACTCGATTACACATATGTAGTAATTTGAGGTTGTTTAAATGGGCACTCAGAGAGGGTTCAAACTTGGCTTAGAGATAGGTGTGAGAGTAAAAATATGTGAAACAGGCAGGTGGATAAAACTGACTGTTTAATGCATGAGCAAAATAGAAGTACAGTTACATTGGAATGTTAGGAATTTGTTAATGATATCAAGCATAGAAAAAAGGGAAGATAAATAGTGTATACTAAAAGAGAAGATGGTGTCATCAGCTTTTCTCTACTTATTGTAAGCTGCTGTTGTTGTTGTGTTTGTGAATGTTATAAGGACCTTGAAAAAAGCAGAGGGAAAAGTGCTGTGACTTTTCTGCAATGATGGATATGTCCCAGAGCCCGTGCCTCTGAAATGAAAGATAGCTTGCTAGGGAAAATGTTAATAGCCTGCACCAGCCTCTTTTTATTTACACACACCTGAGAAGACTTAAATAGGATTGTGTTTTGTGTAAAATAACTGTGAGTATAAACTTTAGTATTCAGTTAATGTTACCACTAGTATAGTGGCAGAATTTATTAGTCAGTGTGATATGGGCAGTGAAGTTAGAATGTTAAATCAAGGACTATTTGTTATATATGTAAATAAAGTAAATATATTTAATCATTATTAATAATGTTTTGGGAATTTATAATTTTGCGGTAATTGTTGGTAGTCAGCTTCCTAGCCGAATACACAACAAGTTGGCAGTCAGACAATCGCATTTGAACCAGGTGCAAAAGTAGGGATTGTCATATAATAGTGTGTCTCATGTAAATAGGTTTTTTAAAAGAGTTCAGTATAAACTAAGATTATTTGTCATGAGTATATACATATATATAAATAAATAAAATGTCATTGGGATAGTCAGTACTAGCTGAATTTGATGTAGCAGATGCTGGGGAGTAGACAAGAAGAAAAAATAGCAGCACTGCTATGCCTATCAGGCAGAGGGGTAGTAGTGATAATAAAAAAGCATTGATACAGTAACATATGTGGATATTGTGAAAATGTTGATCCAAACACATAGCCTGGTTGTCTCTAAGAAACAGAAGACAAACAAAGGATGAATCTATAAAAGTTTATGGTTTAGCATTAAGGCAATTAGCAAAAGATTGTTTATACAGTAACTATGTTGATGAAATATTGCTCATTCAGTTATTATGAGGTCTGCTTGATGATAATCTGAGAAAAAATCTGCTGTGTGGTACAGATTTGAATTTTGAGTCAGCTATCAAAAAGGGTATAGCTCACAAGCTAATATTAGTACAAGCGGCTTGTTTTAAAAAATAACTGAAAGCTAGGATATAGCAGTGTGGAAAAGCAATCATAAAGAACATTCAAGGGCTGCAGTGGTAAAAAAGGGCACATAAAAAGTCAGTGTAAGTTTTTGAGTGAAAAATGCCATAACTGTAATGTAAAAGGATATTTAAAAAAGGTGTGTAAGGTGAAAGCCAGATTATATTGTGAGCATAAATAATATGAGAGCAAGTCTGGGAAATAAATTTATGCTAAAATTAGAAATCTGTAATAAAGAATGGAAATTGACAGTGGCTCGGGCATTTCATTGTGCTCAGAAAAATTATGGAAGCAGATTAAGGGAAAATGCACTGGTTTTCTAATTAGACAGATAATGATAAGAGCTGTCGGCATCAGTGGTAATGAATGGGGTATGCTAGGCTGTGCTATAGTAACTATAAAGCACAAAAATAGGAATGTAAAATTGCCATTGTACATAGTAAAAGGAAAAATCAGTCTGTTAATAGAACAGGAATGGTTTTCAAAGTTAGACATAATTATCAACATTAATGCTGTGAATAATGTGGCAAGTGAACTGGAAATAAAGCAGAGATTCCCAGAATTATTCAAAAATAAATTAGGGCAAACAGCGGGTAACCCATCCACATCGAGTTGGTGGGAAAACCAAACCCTATTATTTATAAAGCCAGAAAGATCCATTTTCACAAAAAGAAAAAGTAGAGAAAAAAATCAGATAACTGGTTGAAAGGGCATGTTAATGAAAGGTTGAGTTCATGGATTGGGCAATGCCAATAGTAATAATCACTAAGCCAAATGGGCAGGTTAGAATTTGTGGGGATTATAGAGTTACTGTGAATAAAGGAGCATACCCTATACCAAATGTTAGAGAAGTGTATGCAAAATTTTTCACAAAATTAGATCTTAATTTTATCAGATCAAGGTAACTGAAAAAACAACTCAAATCTTAACCTTAACAATACTTTTTGGGTTGTTCAGCTGTAATAGACTGCCATTTTGGAATCTCAACAGCTCCCAACATTTTCCAAGTGAAAATTGACTACATTCTAAATTGTGTAACAGGAGTCATACCATATATAATATCCTAATTACTGTAGTGACAGTAAAAGAGTTAAAGGACAGGTTATTAAGTATTTGTGAAAGACTAAATAGGGTAGGCATTAAGTTGAATTAGGAAAAATATGTGTGGCAGACTCAAGAATTAGTTTTTTTAGGCCACATCATTTCAGACAAAGGAAAAAAGTCGTACCCAGATAAAAGTAACAGCTGTAAAAATCACAAATAAACCTCAGAAATGTAAAGCAATTGCAAGTGTTTCTTAAATTGGTAATTTTTTACAAACTATTCTTAAACAACAAATCAATTGTAACTAAAACATTATATCATCTACTTAGAAAAGATCACAAATGGCAGTGAACTCAGCTGCAAGAAATAGCTTTTGAGAAAACAAAGGCACTGCTATGTCAGATAGGCTATTAGTACAATATGATAGTGAGAAAAAACTGTGAATATCTACTGATGCATCTGAATATGGAGTGATGCAGTGTAGCCCACCCTAGTGTTAAGGGAGAACAGCCAGTAGCTTATGCTTCATGCATCCTTTCAAATGCAGAGAAAAACTACAGCCAAATTGATAAAGAAGCATTGGCCATAGTATTTGCAATTAAAAAATTCCACCATTACATACTGGGTAGAAGTTTTGAAATTTTCATGGACCATAAGCCATTACTAGATATTTTTGCCCATGACAAAGTAGAGCCTGAAAATATAAGTTCAAGGATGTTATGCCGGTGGAATATTTTGGCCGTATATGATTATAAGTTATATTACAAAAAGAAAATACATCCCACACACAAATGCTCTATCTAGATGCCCAGATAGACTGGAACCTATAAGTTTAGAAACAGAGGTGAATTATATTGATAATATAAAATCAAGCATATTCAACAGTGAAAGAGTAGGAAAGTGTACAAGAGAAAATCAGTGATATCAGATACTAAACAAGTGGATTAGAGAAGGATGGCCTAAAACAAAACTAAGCTATATAAATCAAGGGGTTTGGATAATCAGAGAAAACTGCCAGTATGCAAGGTATGTCTAATAATGGGGATAAAATGGTAATACCACCTGCAGGCCATAATCATTTATTAGAACTGTTACATAAAGGCCACCCAGGAATAGTGGGAGCTAAAACATTGGTGTGTAGTTACATCACATGGCCAACAATAAATGTGGATATTGAAAAATAAGTAAAGATGTGCAACATCTGCCAGACAGAAATGGAATTCCCAGCCAAAAGTACACTGAGTGGCCCAAAACAACCAGATGGGAAAGATTGCACATCAACCATACAGGGCTAATTACAGGGAAAATGATCATAATAATAATAGACATGTTCTCAAAGTGAAAAGAATGCCACAAAGCTAAAAACACAAGCACAAAAGAAACCATAAAGTGTTTGGATAAAGTTTTCCAATACATGGATTACCGAAAACCATTGTATTTGATAATGTGATGCATTTCATGTGCCACATTATGAAAGAATATTGAAAAGAAAACAGAATTCTACACATGAGTTCTCCCCCATACCATCCTGAATCAAGTGGCATGGCTGAAAAAGCAGTGCAACAAATAAAAAAGAGATAATAAAAAAACAATTATGGACAATTACAAAATAGGCTACAGGCAATAATTCTGGCATAACATTTAACATCATGCGCAGTAACCGGTGTCACACCTGCAGAACTGCTATTGGGAAGGTGATTGAGAATAAAACTATTGTTAATCCATCCTAAGGAAAACAGAGTGAGCAAAGACAATTACCACAGAATGAAGTTCAGAATTGGAACAACAGTATGTTTTTGAGATGTTTTAAGTAAAACTTAGCACAAAGGAGCTGTTGAAAAAAGTCTGTCAAATCATATAGTAATGATTAGATATGAAAATGGGGTTATATATAAATGCCATGAGAATCCGCATTAGAGGTCATAAAACAATAGAGACATTCAATTTTAAAATGAGAAATACAGAAAATGAACAAAAAAGGTACAAGGAAAAGAGTTATGAAGGCAAAAATGATAATAACCTCAGAGAAGAACAATCACATGAAAACAAAAACTCAACAAAAATCTGCAGAACAAGAAAAAGAAAAAGATGCAATGGAAGTAAAAAATTACCCAGGCCTATTCATGAAAACCATAATCTGGATAGACTTCATGATTATGTGTAGTAAGAGTTATGGGTTTTTTCCCTCCAGAATGGGTGGGGGGTGCTATATTGTGTAGAAAAAATATATATATAGGTTTTAGTAACTTGATAGTTATAAGTTATAAAGCTAAGTTTACTCCAGAGAAAAATAATAATGAAGTGTAAATAAATATCTAAGTTTTAAAAGCAATAAAAAAGATTGCTAATAAGTTTTAAAAAAAAAGGAAAATAGATTTGGTAAAAAATAAAGAAACTTTAATTTAGATAAATTTTAGTTTAAGTTTAATAGCAACAAAGAAAGATGGTTGGCAGTTAAATTAAACTTAAACAGACAAAGATCATAGGTTAAAAGCATTCTACAAAATATTGCTAGAATATAAACCAAATTATTAATTACAAAGCCAGATATAACTAGTGGATTTAAGAGACATAGAAAACTGTGTATTGTTTAAAATCAAACGTTAAACTAATTTTAGAAGCAAACAAAAGGATAAAATATTTGAAGCTAATTACTAAAGAATGTGAATGGACATAATTAAATGCTGGATCCTAATCATAATCATAGAGACACATTAGTGAAATGGAAGTACAGTTACATTGGAATGTTAGGAATTTATTAATGATATCAAGCAAAGAAAAAATGAGTATAAATAGTGCACACTAAAAGAGACGGGAGTGTCATCAGCTTTTCTCTACTTATTGTAAGCTGCTGCTGTTGTTGTGTTCATGAATGTCATAAGGACCTTGAGAAAAGCTGAGGGAAAAGTGCCATGACTTTTCTGCAATGATGAATCCCAGAGCCTGTGCCTCTAAAGGTGAAAGATAGCTGGCTAGGGAAAATGTTAATAGACTGCACTGATCTCTTATTCTTTACATATGTCTGAGAGGGCTCAAATAGGGTTGTGCTTTGTGTAAAGTAACTGAGTATAAACTTTAGTATTCAGTTAATGTTACCATTAGTATAGTGGCAGGATTTGTTACTCAGTGTAATATGGGCAGTGAAGTTAGAATGTTAAATCAAGGACTATTTGTTATGTGTGTAAATAAAGTAAATATGATTGCTAGTCAGTTAAATCTTAATTTATGTGTATGTATAGTATGTAAATAAATATATTTAATCGTTATTAGTAATGTTTTGGGAATTTATAATTTTGTGGTAATTGTTGGTAATCAGTTTCATAGCCGAATACACAAGAGAACACATGACTAAAAGTTGAGTTTGATAAAACATTTTTTAATATAATGCAGATGTATGTACTTAAAAGTAAATATGCATTATTTTGAAAAGTATCAAGCAGAGTAGATTCAGATTATCTACCACAGTGATATTCAAGTGTATATGTAGCCTACTCTAGCTCTAAATCATTCTTTATTAATACATAAACCTCACTTATCTTATTAAATATAACACAAAAAATGAAATAGTTATATGTGACTGTCTTTGTGTATTATGACCAAGATAATTGCATTTTGACTACAGTTCATAATGAAGAATTATTGGCAATAGATTTTCCCGAGGGATGTATTTCCAGGTATAACTATCATTTTTTGAATTAACAATATAGATTGTTATTGTGATGTTTGTACTCAGGTGCGGATTTGTGATGTTTCTACTCAAGTGCAGATTAAAACCGTTATCATTTGTGGCAATTTGCCAATTCTTTTAATTTGTCATCTCTGATTAATTTGGTATATTTTATTTTATTAATTTAATTTCACAAAAGCTAATTAAGATTTCTGATGGTTAAAGCATTACAATTTTGCAATTTTTTTTAAAGAATATTTAATAAACTTAAAGCAGGAGCTGCAGTTTGCAATGTTATAATTGACTATTTGTTGTCTTAATTTAGAACAGGTTACATTTACCTGTTTAAAGAGGTTCATTTAAACTTCTTTGTGTCAATAATTTCAATCTCTGTGGTCAAGTTGCAATCTTATGTCTATATAAATATATTGGAATATTAATAAAGGTGGGATACCAGCTTTATGATTAAAAGGAGATTGCCTTGACAACAGAAATTGTTGATTGTTATTGATATTGGGATTATCTAAGTGTTGACTGGTTTTAATGATTATAGTATATATGTACAGTTGATAATATGTATATAGTATAAAAGAAACCTTATGGTTATGGTCTAGAATTCAAATCTGCTGTGAATGAAATTTGGCAATTCCCCCCCCCCCCCGGAAGAATTCGTATTCCCTCCACCCCCACCCCCTCGATATTAGATGAATAGCAAACACAGAAAAACATCTAATTATTGTTCAAAAAATAGATATCTAAATGTTCTTCGTTTAAGAATAAAACAAGCACTAAAATCTGACTATCTAGTACCTGGTAAGATTGGTATATGTTTTCGTTTACCGTTTCTTTATGCGAAGAGGAAAGTTGAGGCAATAAATTTATTCTAAAGTGATTACTTAAATAATATTTTACCTTATCACATTATAAAGTAGTGTGAAGCAATTTTTTATTTGTCGTAATTATTTCAATCATTAATATAAAATTTAAATCTGACATGCTATCAATTTATCAAAATTCCTTTCTGAAATGTATACTTCATTTGTTCCTTGACAATACTGTGCCCACATAAAGTTATTTATGAAGCCGGTTCTTTAGTTGTCAAGAAATGACATTTTAAAAAGGCTGTAGAATTTATTTGTCTTGGTTTATTTGTTTAAAGTAAATGATAATTAAATCATTAAGTTATTATATAAGCACATTCTCTTCAATGTTAATTCAGATATTTATTTTGATTGCCATTTTGAAATAATTTTGATTTCAATTTTGAATGACAAAATAGTTAAACAGGAAATGACAGGTTTTCCTATCTCATTGGGTTTCAAAATAAACAGTTAAGTAAGACAAATAAATATTAAGTTTTTATCGGAGTTCACTTTCTGCTGGTGTCGAAAAGTGAGTTTATATTAGAAAGATTGTCCTATTTAATCATCCCTATTTACACTTTATATTTATGTATTTCAGACCTTGTATATATGTAAACTATATCATAAATACGATTATTTAAACTACTGTTATTATTATATGCGAATAAGCGTAGTGGCAAAGTGAAAAACTATATATAGTACTTAAGATTCCTATATCGCTTTTTGACAGGTTAAAAAAAAAGGTGATAGAAACGAATCACTCTTGTGTGAGAGTGATGCAGTGAAAATTACACTACAAAAATATTTATTAAATGAATAATCACTAGACTAATGAATGACTAATAAAAATTATTAACATATTTCCATTAAGTAGTTTGTGTCAAAGTTGTGGAGGCAGTAGATTTTATACTTATCATTTAAACTGTAGTCATTTGCTATCTATATATACTGAATAACGATAAAAATATGTATAAGAGATTGTATTCCGGCCAACTGACGATTACTGGCTCAGCATGAAATGTGCATCTTGGGAATCAAACATTTTTTTCACATATCTTTGGTCATATGTTTATGATTACACCCCATCCACAAGGTGTTAAAAGCGGATAGGAATCAGTTCCTGCATGAGAGTGGTATAGTAAAAATTGCACTACATAAATATTATTCATTAAATGGATAATGTCTAGTCTAATGAATGGTTAATAAAAATTATTAATAAGCTTAGTATGATCATTTTAATGAAACTATAGTATTCAACTTCTAGCTTCCATTCTCTAGTATCACACAAGCATAGTATGAGTATTTATGGATGTTCTTTTATTTGAAAGCAGAATAACTATATATTACTATGTTGAAGCCCAGTATTTAATTTTCACTGATGATAATTTATCACTGCTTGCCATCCCCTTAGTACATTATATTAGATAGCATTTCAATTTTTGAATACATCATAAACAAGATGCAGCATAGTTTTTTTATTTAATAATGTGTACTCAAATTTTAACATGAAAAAAAACTCAGAAAAAGAGAATATTTTTACTTTTATAAAAACCAAAGCAATTTTCTCCATTAAAAGTAGCTGTTCAATGGTAATATTTTTAATGATAGTAGCTATTATTTCATCAGGATTTGATTTTTGTTAACTTTCAATATACAAATTAATTTCAATTGGTCAGATATTTTATTTTAGGATATTTATGGAAATGGTGGATAATATAATAACCAATAAGAAATCTCCTGTTAAAAATATTCCCTACTGCCTTGTAAGATAAGAAGTCAGTTTATTAAAGGCTAGTTACTATTTTAACAACATATTATATCTTACTGACAGTCACTTAAGTTAATGTAGGATCATGTTACCATGAATCACTTATGTTATTGGTCATCTGATTGTACATTTGTTCTATATTTTCCATCCACTAATATATGCAGTAATTTTGATTCCAAATTTTTATTCTTGTTTTTTTACAGAATCCTTCAGCATTTAGAAAACAATGATAGTGGCAAATTTAGTAGACTGGAAGTTTTAGTTGTAATATTTGCTCGAGGCAATATTATCTATAATAGGTTATTTTGAAACTAGATTTGAGTGAGACATGTCAATTCAGCAAAGGATATTGTTTGATACTCCTATTTGTGACCTCCCCCTGATTTAATAAAAAGGTCTAATAATGGCTATCTCATACAATCTGATTAGGTTACCATGCATAATGAATTACAGAATTACAAATAATTATATTGGTAACATTAATAGAGAAAGTAGGAGATAATGGTAGCAATAATGATTCTATATTTTCTAATATAAGTACATGGAATGTACAAACTTTTCTTGATAAGAATTCTTCATAATCTGAGTTGAGAATAGCATATGTAGCTAAGGAGCTGTCAAATTTTAAGAATGTTATGGCTGTTATAAATAAAATATATTTTTCAAAGGAAGGAAATTTAATGGATACAAAATTTTTTGAAAGAACAGATCATTGTTATTAGATTTGCTGTAAAAACTAATTGGGTATTTTTTTTTTTGAAATTTCTTGATGTATCAATGAAAGACTAATTTCGCTTGCACCATAGCAAATATATTATTTTAACAGTGCATATGTTCCTCGTTTATATTTAGAAAGTGAAAGCTTTTTTCCTCACTAGATAGTGTCTTTACATCAATGTTACTAAAATAATGAATTTGTTTTCCTAAGACTAAAATTAAAGCATGGGCTGATAGAAATTTCAACTTTTCCTGAAGTTATTGGGAATATGGTATTCTTCAGTCACATGATTTGTTGTTATTAATTTTTCCACAACATCACAAAGACTTTGTTGAATTGTGCAGACTTAATGCAGCAATAGAATAATGAATCTGATAGCTAAAGATTTTTAAACAGATTCTTCTAAAAGATGAACAACTAATTTTATACGAATATGATTAAAATAAAATTTGTTTTTAATTCATTTATTACTTTAACCGTAGAGAATACTCATCATATGAACTTTCTTTTGCAATCTGACTCCTAACCATAATGAAATCTATTAAATGCCATTAGTTTGAGCATGGATATATCCAAGATTTTTATAACATTTTTTTTGCCTGAACAAAGTATTAAATTATTATTTAATACTTTATTCAACAATAAATTGGTTAATTGCTCAAGAAGTTGTGTGATGTCTGAACATTTGCACAAAAATTGTTATAAAAATCTTGGATATATCCATGCTCAAACTAATGGCATCTAATAGATTTTATTATGGTTAGAAGTCAAATTGCAAAAAAAAAGTTCATATGATGGAGTATTTACAAATATAGATTGTGAATGCAGATCATAAATTAGTGTTCTCTAAGGTTAAAATAATAATTGAATTAAAAAATAGATTTTATTTATCAACAATCTTGGATATAATAATCAGACTATACAAGAAGAAGAATTGTCAAATTTTACATTAATTTAAATAAAAATAAAATTACAAATAATGTACCAAAAGCATGGATAAGCCTTCCATATGTCTCTAGAATTGTAAAAAGAACTAAGGAATATATATGCGGAACTTATAGAGCTGGTTTTAGATTGTCTCCACCCTAAACAACTTATTAAATAATTCAAAAGACAAATTACCAGCAGGTTGTTTACCAAATTACATGCAGAGCCCCATTTTGTAATTCTATATATTAAAGGGAATCTTGGGTAAATAGATCTATGAGGATTGCCAGTTTTCTTGATTATACAACAGGGCAAAACAGAATAATAAATATAAATCAATTTTCCTTGATCATGAACTCACTGTGGATCATACTTTCATTCACACTAATGTGAGGATGATTTGTGCCAAAAGAGATGATAGAAAATGAAAATACAAGGAGGCATGGGCAATTGCAAAGGATTCAAATGCAATCAACAGAAAGGATTTATGTGTTCCATTGCTTAAAAAATGGAACATTTAAATGCCTCATTTTACATAATAAGCTTCATTTACATAATAAATTACATCCATATATAGGCATATTTTTCAACTGCTATATCAATATAGCACTATGATTCTGTCAATGGTCTGCCAAAAGCAAGCTTAGTGCATTATTAAAGTCTTAAATTTTATCTTTTACCTTTTTCTAATGCTTGATTATAATGAGTTTATAAGAATTTAATCATATTTATATAAAATTAGATGTTCATCCTTTAGAAGAATCTGTTATAGTTACTAAATTTCAACTCCTATGAGACCCAAGTTTCTGCCATGTTGCTAAGATATAAAATTCTTTTAAAAAGTAATTTTGTAAAAATAAGTAAATCCACTGTTGAACTCATTAAAAAGAAATATTCCAACCGATTCTCTACATTATTCTATTACTAAGGATTTAATTAAAAGATACTATCTAGTAGTTTGTGTTTGGCAGAATAATGTGGAATGTTGTAAGTAATATAAAGATTTAAAGACAGAAGTTCAATAACTGAAAAGAGAGTTTCAACTAATTAAATAATTAAAATTATAAAAAAATTGCAGACAATTTCTGTTCATGGTTACTTTAGGTCAGGTTTTGATGTACTAAAAGTAATCTATAAATTTGAAAAATAATATGACTTTTAAATCCAGGGATGACTTTTTCATATTATAATGATGGTATTTCAAAGAAGTGAAAAATAATTTTGATCATCTTTTAAACAATGATAAGAGTATTGAGATAGCAATTTTTAATGATATCCATTTTACCTATTATTTAGACTTATCCAGCTTATGAAATTAAAATAGGTTATTATTATCTTAAGTATGGAAAGACTGTAAGACTTAATAAGAATATCAAGAAAAAAATTTGAATATGGTAATGATATGCTAAATTCAAAACTGCTGAAATTATTTTCGGAATACTGTATATAAATTCATAAAGTTTTGTGCCATTTGTTCTCAAATATATTGTTACTGCTCTAATTTAGAACAATGAAAAGGAATGGAAAAGATTGCAGCAATTATTATGGAATGGCATTGTTATCATCCATAGCAAAAATATTTTCAAGGATTTTGTTGAGTTGATTATTTCCAGTTATAGCTGAATGGCTATCAAAGATTCAATATGGTTTTAAAGAATTAAAAAACATTGTAGTTATGGTTTTTGTTACCAGATAAATATATGAAAAGTGATGGGAGCAAAAGTATATTTTATTATTGCTTTTATTGATTTACTCAAGTTTTTCACTCATTTAATCAAAAAAAATTGTAGCCATGTTTATTTATATACTTTCTATATAATATAATTAGAACAAATATTATTAATGTGATCGCAACATCTGCACACACACACACACATATATGGTCAAGTTGCAATGTTTAGTGTCTATATAAATCTATTAGACTATTAATAAAGGTTGAATTCCACTTTTATTGCTAAAATAAGCAAATAGTTTATACTTTGTGGCTAATTATGAATTAAAATATATAAAATGCGCTAACATGCACAAGCACATAAAGCTAAAAACAAATAAAGCAAATATATATTATTTTATAATCTATTTATTAAATGGCTAAGCGCTTTCAAGGTTCAAGCCCTCATAATCATAGCCGTATTACAAAATATAATAAATTGATTTGGAGTGATGCAAATTTATGCAAATGAAATAATTATGCATTCCATTTCTTGGATATTTTGTAGCAAGAGTCTTTTCTATTGATGGCATCGCCATCTCTAGATATAAAGAAAGCTTTTATCTTTCTTTTTAGATCATGCCGCTCTCTGCATACCACCACTGGATTTCCCAGTTGACAATCATGCCCAGGTGAAGCACGGTGCTGCACAAAAACTGAACTATGAGCAGTGTCCAACAAAGCTTTATTATAAGAATAAGTGTGTTGCGATAGATAGGAGGATAAAAACAGTTTTTTGCTAAAATAAATAATAAAGTCCCTAACATTGACAAGCAAAGACTCCTACTCCCTTACCTGCCTAGTATGCATAAATGGTTTTATAATATTTTCAATAATAAATACCAGTTATGTTTTCACACACCTCCTAACTCTAACAAATTAATTAATAATACCAAAGACTGCCTCCCACCCTCGCTGACACCTCAAGTGGTCTATAATATTGCTTGCCCTGAAAAATTTTGTAGATCATCATATTATGGTGAGACTAGGGCCTCTCTCTCCACTAGGCTATCGCAACACACTTATTCTTATAATAAAGCTTTGTTGGACACTGCTCATAGTTCAGTTTTTGCGCAGCACCGTGCTTCAGCTAGGCATGATTGTCAACCAGGAAATCCAGTGGTGGTATGCAGAGAGCGGCATGATCTAAAAAGAAAGATAAAAGAAGCTTTCTTTATATCTAGAGATGGCGATGCCATCAATAGAAAAGACTCTTGCTACAAAATATCCAAGAAATGGAATGCATAATTATTTCATTTGCATAAATTTGCATCACTCCAAGTCAATTTATTATATTTTGTAATATGGCTATGATTATGAGGGCTTGAACCTTGAAAGCGCTTAGCCATTTAATGAATAGATATTAAAATAATATATATTTGCTTTATTTGTTTTTAGCTTTGTGTGCTTGTGCATGTTAGCACATTTTATACATTTTTATTGTTAAAAGGAAGTTGCCTTGACAACAGTTAGAAATTGTTGATTGTTATTGATATTGAGATTGTCTAAGCGTTGACTGGCTTTTAATGATATATATGTATCAGCTTATATAAGTGGATTGTTTTACAGACTACTACAGAAGTCAGCTGACGCACACATATATCAAATCATACCCTTCTCTAAAGTCATCCTCAACAATAAAATAAAAACAATACATTAAACACAAGCTTATATAACAAAAATAAATCGTGCACATTCCTGTAGTATCAAAATGCATAATAAATGCAGTAATATAAACTATATATTAAATAATAATAATAATAATAATAATAATAATAATAATAATAATAATAATAATAATAATAATAATAATAATAATAATAATAATAATAATAATAATAATAATAATAATAATAATAATAATAATAATAATAATAATAATAATAATAATAATAATAATAATAATAATAATCAGTCAGACATAAGCTTATTTTTAATTCTATTGTAGCAAATTCCGATCTTTGTTGGAAGAAAAAAATTCAAATTACAAATACAAGATAATAATATACCTTTAATCAATTGATTACTTACTTTCAATTTTCAGTTACATTTTTTTATTCAAACTTCCAATTAAAATCAAGTTACGTAACGATAATTAAAAAACAAACATCTGATGACCAGTGTCTGTCGCCAATAAAACCATCGCAGAGTTTCAAAGTCCAAAGGTCAGTTAAGTATACACTTATTTTTAATGTTATTGTAGCAAACTCTGATCTTTATTTAGTAATAAAAATTCGATTTCAAGTTCCCAGCAGTTAATTCACTTGCTCACAACCAAGTTAACAAGCTCTAGATGTTTTTACTTATAAAGAAAGTCAAAACTTTAGACTAGCAAGAAAAAAAAACTAACTTTATATACCTTTTTCAATTTCCAATCAACTTATTTCCAATTTTGTGTTACATTTTTCATTCACATCTTCAATTAACATCAAGTTAACTAGATATTTTCAAAAAACATAAGTACACTCCCAATAGCAATGCTAAGCCTAACTATCTATTCAGATTTATCATCTCCCTACATATGGATCCTCTATCTATGAATTTCACACTTAAATTATGTCAAAAGCCTCATTCAGACTCTACCTCTTACACAGCCTGACCCAGAGCTGACCAACCTATGACAAACTCCAACTCAACAATAGCAACCACTTCTAATATAACTGTACCAGTTACTCCCTCTGGAAATCAGGACCCTCTATTCATCGATCTCATGCTTAAACCTTATCAAAAGTCTTAATCAACCACTACTTTTAACACACAGATAAACCCAGAGTCTAAACAACTTAACACAAACTCCAACTTAATAATTGCAACCAATTCTAACATAGCTGTTACCCTTCCCTCCTCTGAAACACTTATTTATTCAAATCCACCAGAAAGCAGGCATGGTGGGGTTGTACCAATTAAGAAAATAATCCTTCAATGTCTTCCATCCACTCCACATCAACACCCTCCCCAACCCTCTTTGCTAATAAAACCAAGAGGAAAACCTGGTTAGACAAAGAAGATTCAGCATCCTAAAAAATCAAAAATAACACAGTGAGCTCATATCAATGTGGACCCAATGTGGCCCTCATAGACAATTACCACACAACCATGGAAATTCTGGTTCCTTACCTATGTTACCCATGCAACCCAACCACATAAAACCTGGTTTGCATCTGTAGATACTACAGTCCAGAGCATGTAAAATTTATGTAATCTTAGGTAAATTAATAAAACTTTTATATGTGTAAATCTACTCATTGCCCATGTAACCATGACATCCAAGCTATGTAAAACCCTTGTAACTAATCCACAGCATATAAAATTTCTTATAATCTTTTACATACATAAACCTACAATTACACATTGCCCATGTAACCACAGCAATCAATGCCATATAAAACCCTTGCAACTAATCCACAGCATGAAAAAATTCTTGTAATCTCATGTAAATCAATAAATCAACTATTACATATGTAAACCTACATATATGGATTGCCCATGTAACCACAGCAATCCAAGCTATGTAAAACCCTTGTAACTCTCTAAGACAATAAAGTTTAACTTTGAAACATAATAATAATAGTAATAGGAATAATAATGATGATGATAATTATGATAATAATAATAATAATAATAATAATAATAATAATAATAATAATAATAATAATAATAATAATAATAATAATAATAATAATAATAATAATAATAATAATAATAATAATAATATTTCAATTCAATGTTTATTAACATGTAAACATACAGTACAGTAAAGAGCAAAAAGTTTACATTTGATTGCTATTACAGCTCAATAACTGTTACATTGCTGGGCTAATCTCATTAATAACTGAAAACAAACTTTGGATTTCCTTCATTTTTATTTCCAGACAAATCATAGTTTACTTATGTGAGTTTTCCCATTTTACCAGTTGAATTGCATCTGGTATTTATAAATATTGCATTAAAACTAAAGCACAATGATAGTAAAAGCATTGACTGTAAAACACTTATGTTTAAAACTACAAACATGGAAAAAAAGAAATAAGATATGGAGACATGCGAGCTAACTCAGGAGAGTGCAAGTTGACTGGAATTGTAACTTTCTAAAGTTTTCACAATCCGAGATATTATAATTTCCACAGCTTTTCATAGAATTTTTTTGTAAGTCAAAAAAACAGAATTTTTATAAGTAAAGGATTATTTGTATATAATAACTAAATTTTGATATTAGCTAAAAGAATTTATGCATTCACTTCCATTATTTTGGAATGAATTCTAAAAAAAATATTTTCATCAATTTAAAAACAAATTAATTTAATTGAAATATTTATTTCTTCCCCCGCTCCCAAATATCTTCAGAAAACAATAACTACAAACAGTCTATAAAGTTAATAAATATTTTTTGGGAGAAAAAATATTTTTTAATTGCTGAAAGTAAAGAGTGAATACCATTAATGTAAATACCTACTATTTAAAAACTATTATTTAAAATTTCAAATGGGATTTTTAAGTCTTTTACAGTAAATAAAATTAATTTATTCACACGTAAGAGAAATTAAAGAAAAAATATCTAGTAAATACCTATACTTGAATAGCTATGCTTAAACTGAGAAGCCTTCTTTTATCTAATAATTCCATTTAATTCACAATCAATCTTTAACATTAATTACATTAAATGGCTAAGGAGAAACCTGGCTAGTACTTTAAAAAATAAATTAAAAAATAAAAGGAATTGATCAATAAAAGTATAATTTTGATTTATTGTTTTAATTACTAGTTACATTTTTTTTTGTACTGATATAAAAATAAATACATATTGTATTTAAAAATTTTAAATCGTTATTAATAATATTAATTTACTTCTGTTTCTAATGAATGGTATTTATAAAATAGAAGGTTTGAATTGTACAAAAGAGAATAAAGATGTATCATATATTGGTACAACAAAGAACAAATTAGAGATAAGATTGAAACAGCATTTGAGAGATAGGAATTCTAATGTAAATATACATAGTAAGGAAGTTGGACATAATATTAATTTATATATTCTACAGAAATATTTGTATATAAATCAAATTAGAGGTAGAAAAATGAATGGTTTATTTAGATTTTTAGTAGAATTAAAGATTATGGTAAGAGGATAAAAATCTAACTTCATAAATCCAAAAATCCCTGGAATCAGACATTTGGGTTGAGTTTTACTTGTAAATGCCAAAACTTAATATGGTTGGCCGAAAAATGAAAACCAATCTTTCATATATATATAATAATAAAATTATTATTATATATTTAATTAATTGAAATGATACACACCAGGTGTACAAATCATATATATATAATTATATGTTGGACTATTTTCATCATCTAATATTAATTAACTGTTTTTAGAAAAAAATCAAATTTTATTTAAACTTTTCAAATACATTTATCTGTTAGTAATAGCATGTTGATTAGTTTATAACACTATGTTTCAAGTGATATTATTTTCCTATCTTCTTCAGTTGTTTCTTGCCTGATAAGTGATAATAGTAGAAAGGGACTAGAATCTGGACTTTTAGATATATGAATGATAAATTTAAACAAATTCTCCAACCTATTAGGCTATCATCATCCATGGTAAGGGCTTGATTGATATTAAAACAAAGATCACTGCTAATATGAAGTTACAGCCTTTCGGGTGTCAATGCTTCATTTATTTACAATATAACAAACTGAAGGTCAGAAAGAAGAGGATCTTCTTTTATCTGACAAAATAGAATGACATTGATATTGCAAAAAGATAAAGATATTCATGTTTATTTTTTAAAAAATGATTCTTTAGAATCTGTTTGTAATGCATCCTAATAATGTACTCAATCATGTTTATTGCATGAAATAGATTTATATTCCTGATGTTACATTTGATCAGCACTAAAATCAATTACATCATCATTAGTAATGTATGGAAGTTTAAAACAACAATTGAATTCATTTCTGTATCCTTCATTATAATTTTTTTCTGGGACATTTGCTTAGTGATAGAGTGGAGGACTCAGAACTAAAGATTTTAGAATCTTTTTTTATTTGAGTAACTAATTAAATAAAATAATGTCAAATTAGATTGTTGTTTTTAATCTGACATTAATGTATTTGAACATGATGTAATTCTTAAGAAACTAACTATATAATCATATGTACAGTAGCAAATTCTCCATGTAGTAATGCCACCCAGTGTAAATCTTATGAATCAATGGATAAATGAAGGTTTGTGCATAAAATCCTTATCTACCTCTCTTTATCTAGTACTTACTCATCCAATATCCCCACAAGCTAAAAACTAATTTTGGGGATATTGGATGTGTACACATTAGATAGGGATTTTATGCACAAACCTTGAATTTATTTTAATACTCATATTTGCAATACATGGCACTATTGTATGAAGAGTTTTCTACTGTTATTAACAGCTTATGTAAGCATAGGAAATGGTGATCATGTGATGTTTTGGTGGTTTTATAATCATATGAAGTTCACCTTAGTGTCATATTCACTAGTTTTAATAATTACAACAAATTTAATTTTTCTGCTCACATAATATATATAAAACGAGCAGTCTTTTAATCTAATACCCTCTATTGTAAGCTTGAGTAATCAATGTTTTATTACATTTTAAATTACATTCCCCAGACTGGTTTCTGCATTATTTTCAGCTGAAGATATGCATTTAAAATTCATATCATTGATTACTCAAGCATACACTAGATGACAATAGAGTTGAAAACTACTATACACCTTTACCCCATTTAACAATGACAATTGGTCCTCCAAAACTCATCGTTAAGCAAGAATATCATATACAAAATACATTTTTATAATGTGGGTGTATGGGGAAAAAATTGGTCAGTTCTATTTGACGTAAAATATCCACATTGGTTCCCAAGCTCAAAGATTTTCTTGATTTTTTCATGGCAATGATAACTAAATACGAGAGAGTGAAACTAAATTTGAATTTAAGAGTTTTAATATTCTTCCGCAGAAGTTTTTCATCATAATGGAAAAAAAAAATCCATACTGAAATGCATTTTTTTAAAATTTGTATTACAGTACTGTACATTTATGTTTATTACTTATGTGAAATTATTCAAATTAAAAAACAATGTTTAATTATAAATTATTTAATTGAACATAAAGACTTATTACTGTACTTCAGAGTAACAAAAGGCTTAATGCATATTGTAAATCAGTCAACTTTAGAAAAAAATAAAATTCAACTTATTTTAAAAGAAAAAAAATCTAACTGTTCTAATTTTCTAAAACATATTTTTCTTACTGTATATTTTTAGTAATGTAATAGTGCCTACCCCCCCCCCCGTTCGTGTAGAAAGATTATTTATTAACACTTATTTTAAATGCAATCTGTTTTTCTTTTTAAATTTTTTTCTAATTCAACATTTTCATTTTAAATGCTTTTCTTTTGATTTGAAATCACTTGGGTGTACATAATTAAGAAACACACACATGCAATTTAGTATTTGTATTTAGTGTTTTCCTGAAAGTTTCTGATGATGGTATTTTAGTTGTACTGTTTTCATCTTCTAATATAAGTGTTGAATGTCTAGAAAAATTAAACTTTACTTAAATAATCCAAGTACTGTATATTATATTTAAATAAAGTTTAATTTTTCTACAGACATTCAACACTTATATGTATACAATATTATAGATTCAGTAATTATATATATTGTAAGTTTATATATTTTATAATCAAAATACTGAATGCAGCACTAACGTTGTGTTTTATGAATAAAATATTGTATGTGCTATACAATTACAGCAAAGTCTTTACCTGTATACGTATTACAGTAATGTACTTTTGCTTTTGGGTAAAATTAATTTAAAATACCTATTTTCTGATGTCATCAGTGGTGCAAAATTCAAGGTGACTGCCAAAAAAATTATAATGAATAATCGATTGTAAAGCGAAATAGTGGGTACAAATTGATGATGATCGCTATTGTGAAATATTGCTAAGTAGCCAATCACTAAGTGGGGTAAAAGTGTAGTTTTATAATTTATTGTGTGAACTGAAGAATTAAGTGATTCATTGTTATTGTAAAAATATCTATCCAAAGGAGAAATTTTCCAACAACTAATAAAGTACTGATGCTGCTAAAATATTTAGATACTGAATTGGAATCATATCCATTGTAATACTAGCGAGAGAGATATGTATAAAACTCACATATATACCATTACATGTTTCATAATTTTTAAAAAAAAAAAATAATTCGTTAAGCAGATTTTAAAATGCAGATCTTGTAAAAATATAAAAAAAGATTGCATTATATATTTTTTAAAAGAGAATGGTGTAGAGAAAAATTTTTAAACTCTCTCTTTTTTTAAAGAAAATTCTCTTTGATTTACAAAGAATAAATAAGTACATATGAAAAGTTAAAATAAAATTAGTTTGTAAAAGTGAAAACTTTTGAAAATGCAATTAGTTTCAAAGATTAATTAATTAATTTGGAATGCTAGTAAGATTTCTGATTGATAATAATATTGAAATTGTATTAATTAAAAAAACTATATAAACTATTGATGAGACATAATGCAGACTCAAAGCTTTCCATTGAGAATCTAAACCAGATATCCAGATATTTGGAAACTGTAAATGCAATAGTAAGACAGTCAATTACTGCTGTCTATAAATACTTTATTTTAAATGAAATGAACTTTATTAATGAAGGACTATTATAAAATTATCCAGAGTAATTACTTATGTTTCTTTTTTATATGTGAATATAATATTATTGGATTATATTACAAATGTGTAAGCATGAATAAATATTAATGTTTGCTTAATTGTTATTTTGTCTATATTTTCTCTGTATCTTGTCACTGCATCACCATTAATTTAAGAGTATATTTTATGTGATAAGTTAAATGTGCTGGACCCTGGTTAAGAGTATGAGCTAGCCATGGGATATTTCAAGTGCAGGATTATATGCCTGTTACCAGAAGTATGCTGACTATATAACATATGTTTGTTTTCTCCTGAGGTAGATCCTCAAAACAAATAAAATGCTTTGGATGGCAGGGATTTGAATCCAGCAGTCGAGGTGGGCATGGACTAGAAATGTGATCATGTTATGTTTAGCATAGCTCTATCTGATCATTGATATCATTGATGGCTATGCTATCAATGGTATTTGCCCCTCTGCTTGAAGAACTGGTCCATTCCCGTAGTATTAAAGTAAATGTTAAACTTACTATAGTTTAGATTCCTAAAATTATTATAAAAGGTATTTAAACCCAGTTAAATATGTTTTTATTGGGGGACCCAGTAATAATTCATCTTATTCGGTGAACCTGGTTCACTATATATCTGTTCAAGAAGATTGTCTTGGCCTTAAAATCTTAGGCTGATGTGAATTTTAGGTGTTATATTAATGGTAAAATAGAAATAACCTATAATGGCTACAATCAGTATCACATACTGTTATAAAAATTTCAATTGTCTTAAATTTCATATCATTTTTAAATTGAACAGGTATCATCAGTATCTTCCTAAGCATGTCTCTATTTTGCAAAACTCAAATTAAATACTCTGAAAAACTTGAGCTGAGTCAAGTCTAAACTTGGCTGTAAATTTTATTAATCTTTTTCAAATAGCAGCTTTTTTTTGAAAGAAATATAATAAAATGTGTTGTAATTAATGGCAGCAATAATAAATATTAAAATCACTGATTGTAAAGAAAGTGATCAACTAATTATAAAAAATCTGTCAGCTAAATCCAATTAAAAGTAATTTTATTTCATTTTCTGTCTATTTTTTAAATTTCTTTATACAGATAATCATTTATTGAAAAATAATAGTTATAAAATCAAATTTGAAGTCATAATTATATAAAACCAATACCTAAATTAGGAGTGGTATGAGATACCATTTGTAGTCTGAATATTACCAAACTGCATTATAGCTGTTGTGGATGAGCTAAAATAGTTTCTAGATGCATAACTTCATTACTTTCACTTTTTAATCCCAAACTTCATTCACAAAGGCAAAAATCAAAAACCAGACTGAAGATGAGGATTTAAAATATAATAAGACATCATCTAATAATCACTGATTATTCAAAAAGCTGCTCTTGAGGTATTCACTATTTTTATAAGAACTAGAAGACAAATGTAAATGGATTTGTTTTATATTTGCAAAATGAAATATGACATAGAGAGCAGTGCATTGTTATAAATATCACAGATGAAGTTTATCTTTCTCATGCATTTTTACAGAATACATTCAAACAAGGGTAACACATCTATTTTTTATGTAAAGCATTATAAGAAATAGACTTAATAAATTATATAGTTGAACAGAACTGAGTGCCAATTTTATTAAAGTTGTTTGTGTAGTGGTTTTTTTTTTCAATTAAGTTATCTCAAATTAAAAGGTAATTTAAATGATACTAATTTAGAGTGCCCTCATGGCCATTTTGAATTCTAAAAGCTGCCCAAAATCACTGCTGACACTTCCAAGTGATAAATGACATCGAATAATCCATACATGGTCATGATATAATCATTTGTTACAAAATCGCAATTTACATCAATAATTCAAAAATTAAAGAACAAATTTCATACAATTTTTTAAGCATGTGACTAACAAAAACAAGATATAAAAAATGGGATGAATGAATAAATTTTAAAAAACTAAAAGCTTATTAAATATGAATTGCATTACAATATATGCCCAATGAATTATGTTACAATATGTTCTCATAAGCACATGTAGAAATAATGTAAAATTGATTACACCGATCTTATAATTTAGAAAAACTAAAAGCTTATTAAATACAAATTATATTATGATATATGCTCATAAACACATGTAGAAATGTATGCCAAAAGCACATTGATTACTTAATCAATGTGCATTCAATCTGAATTTATAAAACTTTAACATATGCAAGTCAACGCAACTTCTGGAAATAAATAAATAAAAGAATTAGTAATTTTGGTGCATATGAAAATATACAACTTGTATATATGTGTGGTACATTAACTAAAACAAACATTATTAATAGCAAATTTTATACAAGTATTAACATATATGCAGGTGGGAAAAAAATTAGATGACGTGTGATGCATGACTTATGAAAACATAATCATTATGACTAGCATTTGATGAAACTTTAAAATGATTCAGTTGTATATAGGTTAATATGTCATTAATATGCTTCATCTCATTCTAAAGTAATGTACAATTAAGACAAATATTATTTTGCCAAATTTTTCTCTTAATAATTCTAGGTAAGTATTTTAGAGCCATATATATATTAAACCACTCACTATTTTTTTTAAAGAATATTGATTTTTTTTGTTGTTGTTGCTCTTGTTTTTGACAACAATTACTTTCAAAACAATAAAAATTATTCTGTAAAAAAGAAATAAAAATACTTGAAATGAAATCAAATATTAAAAATCGCTTAAGTTAGAAAATAATGTTTAAAATGGTATATTATATGAATACTTTGTACTGATTTAAAGTGTGCTCAATGCCATTAAAGTCTTGTTAAATACGAATTTAATTCTACATGTGCTTATGGGCATATTTTGTAATATAATTCATATTTAATAAACTTTTAGTTTTCAAAATTATAAGATTGGTATGTTATTTCTACATGTGCTTATGGGTATATATTGTAATATTTCGAAATTATAAGCTTGGTAAGATCAATTTTATATTATTTCTACATGTGCTTATGGACATATATTGCAATATAATTCATATTTAATAAGCTTTTAGTTTTTCAAAATTATATGGTTGGAATGATCAATTTTATGTTATTTCTACATGTGCTTATGGGCATATATTGTAATATAATTCATTGGGCATATATTGTAATATAATTAGTATTTAATGAGTTTAGTTTTTTGAAATTTATCTGTTCATTCCACTTTTTATATTTTGGTTTTTTTTAGTCACGTGATTTGATCAAACATAGTTGTACAAAATTTGCACTTTAATTTTTGAATTATTGATGTAAAATGCGATTTTGTAATGAATGATAATATCTCAACTATGTATGGATTATTCTATGTCATTTATTGCTTGGATATGTAAGTGGTGTTTTTGGGTGGTTCTTAGAACTCAAAATGGCTGTGAGAGCATTCTAAATCAGTACCTTTAAACATTATATAAATAAACTGTTTTCTGTTGATTTAGTAATAAGAGACTCAACTCTAGATAAATATTAGTATGAAATAAATAAATAAATATATATATATATATGTCTCTAATGTGGATACAATGTATACCATATTTAGCATGTATAAATATATATCAGGGACAAAGTGTCCATGTATTGAATGAAATGAATGCTTCCATAGAAAAATTAACTAAAACTTTCAAAAGCTTTAATTAAAATTCAATTTAAAAATTCACTTTCTTTTTTTTTTACTAACAGTTGAATTGTTTTATGTATAACGAAAGAATGAACTTCACTAACTCATTCTAATGCAATTTTTTTCACTAACAGTTGAATTCGTTTTATATATAACGAAAGAATAAACTTCACTAATGCATTATAATGTAATTTTTGTATAATATATATATATTAGGTGCTATTATGTAAAAATTGTTGTGGAAAGTGAAATAAAAACATAAAAAAAAGTGTGCTTCCGTTCCTAACAAAGTCATACTTCGTTACTGATATATATATATATTATTTAGTGGGATGCACATTTTATTTAGCATTGTATAAAAAATAAACATACCACATTTTAGTTATACTTAAAAAGTATATATATGTTTTGTATATGCTCTAACATTTTATGCATAAACTCAACTTATTTCACTACCCTTTTATATTTTAAGTGAAAGTGAAGGTTTACTCTCAGTTTTAAATGAATAATAATATGATCAGTTGCTTTGTAGGTCATGTCATATGAAATGACAGATTGAGCAAAACAATTCCATTCAATTAATCAAATTGATATTTTTTGTTTCTCAAATGGAAATTGTTTAAATTTTTTTTAACTTTTTCATTAATCCTAACAAGATGCCAAAACAATGGTTAACTTTTTTTTTAATAACTTTTATTGCTGCAGTCCAATATTTTTACTCTAATTTGAATATATTTTTAGATCTCCATTTCAGATTACCTAAATACCCAAAAGGCACCTTTACATTTGACAATAAACTTTATTAATTTTACTTGAATGATGTTATATTAATATAAGCATGTTATAATCTAGAAATAAGTTTTGATTATAGCTGTGAAATATTACACTTGAAATTATTAATATTTTTTTTTTGCAGAATTTTTTTTTTAAACAAATATTCTTTGAATACATTGATTGAGTTATGTAATTCTTTTAATTTAACTGCTAGTAATTTATTCAAATTTTTTGATCATACTATAACTGAAAATGATTTTTTAAAAATATTCTTATTCTTATAAAGTATTAATAAATTAGTAATTATGAATTTCTCTAACTCAAAACTAATTGGGAATTTCTTCAATTTTGTTTATTATTAGCACCACTTTTAAAAATAATGATGTGCTAGGCAAAAATTGTGAACTTTATTCAGATTTTAAGCTTATCTCCTATATGGGTATAGTGGTTTTCCATATTACATTTCCTCGAGATATTGCATACCAAAATGTTTAATGTTACATTTATCTATTTCAAGACCAAAACCATTCAAAGCTGTCAAGCGTTGATGGTCGAGTGACCAGCACAGCTGCCTTACAAGCAGTTGCCCCAGGTTTGCGGGTTCACTTCCCAGCCGATACTTTGACACATGAAAAAAGAAAAAAACCCATTACATCAACTTGTACCTTACACGAGAGAATAAAATTCTTATAAAATTACTTGGTTTATGAAGTTTTTCCAAACTGTTGCCAATTCCATGCTTCCAAATCAATTTATAATCACAAAGTCAGATGTCATGATTATGACTAATATAACTTAGTTGAAAGTGCACTAGGCAAAAATTGCAAACTTCATTTAGATTTTAAGTGTATCTCATATACATATTTTCCAAATAAAATACTAATAACATGAAAGGCCAAAACCTTCCACAGATATGCTTTAAAAATGCTTATGTGACAGCCAATCAGATGTAACAATGACTGCACGTGGAACTCTTAATCCTAAAACACAAGTCAGAACCACAAGAAAAAGATGGGATTTACTTTCTTCTCTACTTAAATTTATATATAAATAAGTCAGACTCAAGCATTTCGAACTAAGAGTGTGAAGCTTAAAACACATTCACATTTAATTCACTAAATATTATATATAAATAAACAACGTGAAATCTTTCGATTTACTACAAGCAATTTTCAAATCTAATAAAATATTGTAAATTTTTTTTGATAGAAAAATAAAGTATTGAAAATATTTGCACAGTAAATCATTCACTTTTAAATGTATTTTTGACAAAACAAAAAAAGATTGACAAAATATTTAGATTAAAGTTTTCTAATGTTAATTTGAGAATTACTGATTAATGTTTCATGTTAATTTAAGGGGGGGGGGGAACCACAAATAATTCTAAATATGTTTATTTGAAACAAATTGTTTCTTTTTTCTTTTTTTTTTAAAAAAAAAACCTAAACATCGATTATCTTTTCATTTTTTCGATTTATAATTTTTCAAATCCGTTTATCAAGTGTCTTTTCAAAATGAATGGAACACATATTCACCTTTTTTTGTTTTCGGGTATACCTGCATTTATAAACATCAATCTTTTCTAAGTTCTGCTTATACTTTTTGAATTGAGGCATTATTATGTTGAAAGACTCGTAACCAAAGTAAAATTCATAAGATCTTAATCTTATCAATTGTTGTTGTTGTTGTTTTTTTTGGAGGGAGGGGGATATAGTATTCTTTCATTAGTACTACCTTGTTCACTACTCTATCGCCCTTCTACCTTTTTATAACTTTTAATAAAATACTAACTTATTGAAGGTTTTTATTACATTTGCAATCTATTGATGCTGATAAGTGGAATATTAATTTTACCCCCTCCAAAAAAAGAAAGAAAGCAATAATTGATTTTTTCAAGTAAGCTAATATTTTATAATGCATATATAAATGATGTATTATATATATCAGCTTTCGTTTAAAATTTTGAACAGTTCTAATCATGTGTATGTGATATATCTAAATAGATGCATAAGTGTATTAAAAGGCTTATATATATCGTTTACGCTATATACACTATAATTAAAAAAAATAAATGGCATAAAACTGTAAAGGTCACCCAAATAATATATATTCATATGTTTGTGGGGTGAAGAAAAAAGTTAAATCTTGTGAAGCCCATAAATGTTGCAAATAATAATAATAAAAAAGTGTGTGTGTGTCAGTTTGTGATTAAAAGAAAAAAGTCATATTAAAGGAATAGAATTTATGAATACTCTGTGTTACGTATAAATTAATTTTTTCGGAAATTATTAATTGCATATCTTAAAAAATAATTGTCTTCTTTTTTTAATATAGATTTTTATATAAGATTTAAGTAGTTTATTTTTCTTCTTACAATAAAATTTTTCTTTTTAATGTTGTATGTATAATGCCTAACGGCAAACTGTTGGGTAAAGAAAGAACTAGTAATTTAAAATTTCTAGATGCTCTAATTCAAATACATAACGCAAAAGCCTTCTGTTTACACTGACAAATGAAAGGCTAATAAAAAAAAAAAAAAGTATAGAGACAACCTTGACAAGTGGTCTGATAGGAGTGGTATATTTTCGAATTGAAACTTATCTGACTTTAAAAAAAAAAAAGACTACAAACCCAGTTTGACTGTGGCTTTTACAAACTTTGAAGATGTGTGGATTATGTCAAAAGAAGTTCCTCTTGAGAAAATTATAATGCGGTACTATTATTAATAGTGAAGCTGACATCCAACGGTCGCAGACGAATAATGACAGCGTACAGTACACTATATAGCTAACCTGATTTTCTTCGTATGTCTCTCCCGTCAACACCACCCATATGCTTTTAAAAGGCACTTTTCTTAAAATTAAATATCGGCGGAATATCAAAACGTTTGCACAAAATGATTTCTTTACTTTTTTTTTCTTAAAAAGACATTCGTCAAAAAAAAATCAGTTAAAACGAATGATTAAATCGCGCAACTTATAACTACTATATACTGCACGAGTGAAACATAATTTGAAAGTTTGTGGATTGTTTCTTTATGATTAAACATAACTTGTTATTCTTAGAATTATTTTGCACTTTTTTTCTATAAATAATTTTTGTATTTCACTTCATGAAGTATGTTTTTATGACTTTTCGTATTCTTTTTTTCTATTTTTTCGTTCCTTATTTAAAAAAATATAACTTCACACTTTAAGTATAATAATGATTCTAAATTCTAAAAGACCGTACTCTTTACAATTATTCTTTCTCACTTCTTTATATATCGCTCTCAAGGGCCTATATAATGTTTTTTTTTTTTTTTGGACTTACTCATTGTAGCTTATTTTAAAATCAAAATGCCCACATTTCAAGGAAAATAATTAAAATTATTTCTGTCGCGGGATCTTTTTGGCTTTAAAAATGCCTTTTAAAGCCACAAATACTTGGGAGATATGATAAAGTGATTGTTTGTTTTATTTTAACTTCCATTTAATACTTTAATTTTACTAAAATTCTTTTTACTTTTTCTCTCCATAAAAATTAGATTGACGCACTGGATTAATTCTTGCAAATGAAATCATTTCTCGTTATTCAACTTCATATTATTTTTTCATGTGTTAGTGTGGTTTTTATAGTTTTTAATTAATTTAACAAAAGATTTATATTATGGAAGCACAGATTTCTCTTTTAAATATACATATAGCAATACTGATTTATAAATTAAATTTTTTTTTTTTTTTTTCAAATTTTCTATCTCTATTCTTGTTCTACTTTTGGAATTAGAATAATTATAGTGAATTTGCAAAGAACTGCTATTAATGTGTTTCAAATTGTCAACGTTATTGCATTAAAAATAAATTTTTATTTTAATATTATTATATGTTACATTCTTTAATTACTTAAGATTCAGCAACAACACTTAATTATCATGGGTTATTAAATCATGTTGGGTTATGAAATATATTTATTTAGTATGTGAAATATCAATTTACAAGTTGAATCTATATTAAAGTGTTTCTACTGAGGATTAAAAAAAAAAACCACAACAGCTTAGATAAAAATTTATAAAATAAGTATGGAAAATATAAATTTGCATTGTAGAAAAATATTTTATAAAGTTTTTACTTATAGTGGCACACTTATATAGATCATAACTAATTATAAATATAAGCTGCCCAAAAGATATTTGCATACTGTGATACTATTGAAATATTCACTTTCTCTTATTGGTCAATGAGGCCTGGTACAACAAACTAATTGGTTTCAGAAAGACATTTATTATATCATCCATTCATTTTTAGCTTGCATTGAAATACATATATTTAGAAGTAATTCATTTTAGGACTATGGATTAAACCAAAAGTTATCACCCAAAACAATTCTTTAAGATTTGCTGTACATACTGTGTAATTAGATTTTAATGAAAATTCAAATTTCAAAAGCATAAATAAAAACTTAAACAAAGTTATATATTCTAATAAAACTTTACAGATTGCTAATTTTAAAATTCTCATTTTCTTCCTCGGAAATTATTCTTTAAGCTATGCTATGCAATCCAATGTTTTCCTGAAACTAGGACTATATTTTGCTGGCAAAGTAAGATATCTTCATAAACATTACTAGTATTAGGAATCTTAGAAAACAATTTTTTAATTATTTACTTGATCTTTTTACAAATTACTGCCTCATTGATGATATCACCAGCCATTTGCTTTTGATTAATCCATATTAGTAAAATAATTTCCATTTGTTTCATGATGTTACTACACAAAATTGTTAATGTGGACCTTTCTTTAATTATCTACTGTGCATGCTGTTTTTAATTTGTCCTTATGTTTTAAAATGATGTAGATTATTCACTTAATTGTCATGTATTCAAAATTTAAATCATCAATCATGTAATTCTTTTTTTTATTAGATTTTTTCCCCCCACTTCAGTACTGAGCAATTTGACTTTATTTTCTGGCTAATAATTAAAATTAGTATTTGTACACAAAAGAAAATAATTTTTGAAAAATAATAAAGATAACAATAGTATTAAACTTATAAAATATGACAAATATATTTAATATTTTATTCAAGCTGAAACACTCTTAAAAGTTTTACACCCTTGTATTTGCTATATGTGATGATAATGATCATGGTAACATTCATGATTTTAAACACTGATATTTGTTGATTTAATAATTTCATATTTAACATGTAGATTACTGCCATTTTTATCATATTTTTCCTTTAAAACTTTTATTTTTTGACATCAACATTATTAATCAGTCAACCAACTGCTATAAAGGCTTATGTTTCACTTTTTGACACTGGTGTTATTTTTACCATTTGATTTGTAAAAAAAAGTCTTAAAAGTTATTTTATCATTTTTCAAAAAAATCAGATTTTAGTTACTATTCTATTCCATAAATGTCACTATTTCAAAATTTTAAAAATTCAATCATGAAATAAAATTAAAACTTTATCAAAGGCTTGCAAAGGTCTTGCTGCATACAAGTAGCTTTATTTTTTTGAAAGTCTGTAAATTAATTTACAGTCTAATTTCACCATTTGTTTGTTATCATTTTATTTTAAAATAATTAAAGATTTTTTAGTTAATAAATATGTTATGTTTGTGTTAAGATTTTATTTTCTAGCAATAGTATTATAGAAAAATAAGCTAACTACAAATTTAAATAATATCAAATAAAAAAAAAAACCTCCAAAAATGCTTTATCAGTTTTATTTTTTAGTTATTGAAAGTTGATTTTTAATGCCTTGATAACATTTGGGTTTTTTAGATATATATTTTACACAAACTCATTTGAAAACATGTATTAGAAACCCCCTTTTTTAGTGATATATGTTTTCAGACTCTAGGAAAAATGGAAATCTCTCATATTGTCTATTCATTTTGTCTAATATCCCTTTCCCCTTTTTATTTAGAAAGTTGGTAGTTGAGATTTCAGATGGCTTTCATTATTTGTAATAAGAAATTTAAAAAAAAAACAAAACATAAAGGCTAAAAAATAATTTTTATTTCACTAAAAAATAAAACAGAAGGAAAAGACTGTTTATTCCTGATAAGGCAAATCAATGCCTGAAGGATTAATCAATTTTATATTCTGATATTATAGCTTATAGCTAAGATTATTAAAGTTTATACATCTAGAAAAATACCTTTTTAAAAAATATGTACAATATTTTCACTACTAGAGATAAAAAAAAGTTAATGGGATAAAATTGGTAAGCTTTATGAAATAAAAATGTCTCCCATTTTAGTGCTCATTGTAAATATTTTAATTTGTAATTTAAATCTTAACTTAGAAAAAATATTTATTGTATATACTGTTTACACTGTAAACTTTCATTGTACTTGATTTCATTGCATTTTCATAGCATTACTATTACAAACTTGGATAAGAAAGTTTCAAATGGTTTCAAAATAAACAGTAGGAAAAACAGCAAACTAATAAATTCTTCAAAGGATTTAAAACAGATTCTATTAGTTAAAATAGTTTTTAGCCAGATATACAATTCTCTTCAAAATTTCACACACACACACATATATATATATATATATATTTATTCACAGAACAACTAAGCTTGAATATGTTATTATAATAATTCATAAATTAGATCCCCCAAAATAACAATGTAATAATCATATAAAAATGGTCATCTTTTATCTGACAATAAATTAGCATTGATATGTAAAAGTGTTGTTTTTGCAAGCTTTTTAAAAAATGATTCTTTGGGAATGGGACTTATGAATTGTTCAGACTTGAATGCTACATTAATAAGTTATGTATTTGATAGTCATAACTTATTTATAAACATTAAAATTATTAGAATTTTCATCTTTTTTATTATGTAAACTGTAAATTTGGCTTGATTATTATTACAAAAACTCCTATTAATTTAAAGTTGCAATCCTTTTGAGTATCAATGTTTGATTTCTTTACTATATAATAAAATGATGGTCAGAAAAAAATGGCCATCTTTTATCTGATCAATTGATATTGATATAAAAAGTGGTCATTAAATTTGCAAGTTTGTTCAAAAATGATTTTTGGGAATCTAACACATGAATTACTGTGGTAAATTATTCAGATTTAATTTCTCAGTGAGTAAATTAATTGTTGCAGCATTATATATTTAATAGCCTAAATTATAAGCTTGATAAAATTGTTAGAAATAGAGCTGTCTCACATACTGAATTGAAATAGGCACTAAAGTAACCCATTATCCTGAAAAAATACATATAATTTAGTAAACATGTTTACTTTTATTTTAATACGTATATTTTTCCATTCAATAGACTGTTTTAAATAAGCCTTTTGTTCATTTTTTTAAAGTTTTGCTTCAGGTGTCAAAATTGATGGGCCAGACTCTGATTAATATCTATATAAATATAAGCGGTCCCAGTGATTTTTTAGAGAAAAGAACAGTCCATCTTCTTTTCTTTAAAAAAGTTTTATCTTGTGCTTTGAATTGAGAGTGTTCAATTTGCTTAATAAAGCAATGTTATAGATTAATCTCAATTTATTATTTATATTAAAGTCTTAAATCTATCTTCACAATTGTTACTCAAAAACTTTAATGAGACTAATATTTGTAATTTCACCATTTTATCTTAAAATTTGTATTTATTTTAAAAAATGCTGAAAAATGTGAATTATTGTTTTTATTGCTTACTGATCATTTTTTTAAAAGTTTTATAAAATTACAATAATATCCTTTTCTATTAATTTCTTTTAGTTAATATTTTCTACATCAAGTGATTTGTTGTGTTACTTGAAGTTTCTGTTTCATGTGCAAATTCAAATTTCTTATTTTGCAATTATAAATTAAAACAGATATAAAAAGATCAATTAAAAGTTGTTTTTAAATTTGAAGTTATTTTTTTAATATGATAGCAAGTCTGCCAAACTTATATTTTTTGATAATCTATAAAATTTTAGCAAGTACTATTCTTTTTATTGCTTTATTTGGTTGTTCCTGTTCTCCGCTTTATTTTGTAGACTATATAACCTATAGAAGATGATTCCAGAAGCAGAAACCAGTTTGGGAGGATATTCTCAAAGCTTGTTAAGAGCTTGTTTTGCGAGCTCTGTATATAACATTTATAATCATTGTTCAGTATATATAGATAGCAAATTACTACAGTTTAATTGATGTGTCAAACTTTCTGCCCTCACAACTTTGATACAAACCATTTGATGGAAGTACATTAATAAAGTATATTAATCATTTATTATACTAAAGTTTATCCAATAATGAATGTAGTTTCATTAAATGATTTGTGGCAAAGTTGTGAAAAAAGCAAGTTCGACACTTACCAATTAAAATAGTAATTTGCTATCTATATATACTGAGCAATGATATAAAGATTTGTATAAGAGATTGTGGTCTGGACCAATTGATGAGTGTTAGTTCAGATGAAATTGTATCACGGGAATCATAGAATTTTTTTACAAATCTTTAGTCACATGTTTATGATTATATTCCTCTACAAGATGTTATAAGTAGATAGAAACCAGTCCCTACCTTAGGCGAGAATGATGTAATGAAAATTACACTAAAGAAATATTACTAATATTAATATCAATCACTTTTTTAATAAATAAAGAAAAGTAATTGATATTAATATTGGATAAATTGGCCAATGCAATAAAGAAAGAACAGAATTGTAATACTTCATAAAGAAATATTATTTATTATTGGAGAATCTCTAGTCAAATGAATAACTAATAATAATTATTAATATACTGCCCATTTAACATTGATTTAGAATTCTTCAATGTACGTTTATATCCATTTTACATTAGCAACTATTAGAACTATGGTGAAAGTTTGTCATTTATATAATTATATATTTTACAAGCCTTTGTACTTAATATATATAGGCTGCAATCTTTAGTGTCTATATAAGTATATTTGACCATTAATAAAGATGGAATTCCACATTTATTGTTAAAAGGAAGTTGCCTTGACAACAGTTGAAATTGTTGACTGTTAATGATATTGGAATTGTCTAAATATTGAGTGACTTTTAATGATATATATGTATATTTAGATGTATTCTTCACTTTTTTTCTTTGCTCTTTTGTAAAATATTCAAGCCATATGTTATTATCTATATTCTTTCTACATGTAATGCTAGATCTACCATATTGTCAGTGTTTTGCTTTTATTAAGCCATTATTGAAGTTTACAGTATTTTGCACATTCTGAACACTTTCCTCAACAGCATTTAGTTTGGCTAAGTTTATGAGAAAAACTTATCTAAATTATAGAGTTGAGGTTGTGATTTCCAAGCTCATTGTTTGTTATTTGTGCTTGATCTAATATTGCAGCACTGTTACAATAGGTTATTTTTATTTATTTATTTTTACTTATTACCATTCATCTACTCACCTGAGATCTAATTCAGTTGCTATGCTGCTTAGTTTAAATTTTGAAAGGGGAGGGGTATGGCTGTTTTTTCTCTCTCTCTCTTTGTTTAAGTGGGTTTTTTTAATGCTTTTCTTTTTTTTTTCTTTGATGAATGATTTATCATAGTTATAAAAGGTAAAATACTTGATTGTCTTTATCTTCTAAAATGTATTTATTATTATTGTTTATGTATATACAACTTTTTAAATATTATTAAGAGGTTTTTCTTCCCTGGGTTATTGAATAATCTTTTTCATATTCCTTAATTAATATCCAAAAAATTATGCTTTGCATTTTATTCCCAGTCATTTTTATAGTTTTTATTAAAAAAGGTATTATTTTTACAAAATTTTTAGATATTTTTATTGTTTAGATACTTCTCCTTATTTAATTGTAATCTTATTCTTAAATCCAATTAAATATTATTTAGTTCACCCACTATTTTAATTTAACTATCAACTAACAAAACATCACAAGTAAAAATACAAAATTATTTGTTTGCTATGTCTAACAGTTGATTTATCACCATCCCTCTTTATATATAATACGAATATGCAAATGTTAAAATTCATGAATCTTGGGATATCACATGGTGAAGTTTATTTCTGCTAAATTTAAATGATTTTCAGTTGAAAAAGGTTAAGAAATTAACTGAAAGTACTTCTTATAATTATTTGTAAAATATGTCATCACCATTATAATTTATTTTTATTACAATAATTATTCTATAATGGACATTTTGTTGCACAATCTATCTCATGTAATAATATTTCAAATTGAATTGTAAAAATAATAAATAATATAATAGACAAAAACTAATGTAAAACATTTGCAATATAATTTCAAAATATCAATCTTTTTACAATAACAATAAATTATTTTGATAAGAAGACTATACAACAAAAGCAGGGGGAAAAATTAGGACCTTTAGTCAGTTAGAAATCCTAGAAAGTTACCTTTAAAAGTATTTTATTTCTGTTGTTTTACCCTACTTATGCTTGTTAACTAAAGATCTTTTAGAAAAATAGGATTTTTAAAATGGAAGATTATATAAAACATGCTATTAGTCAAAATAAATTGTATGCTATATTGCAATACTGACAATTGGGCATAAATTTGGCCACAAAATGGATATAAAAATTATTAAACAATTATAAATAGAAGTTAAATAAGATTTTGTATTAATTTTAATTATAATTGTTTAGCAAATTATGTTTAATAACTATTGTAATATTATTATTTTTTTTATTTTTAAAAAAGCATTAAATAAAATTCATATTTATATTAACAAAAATGATTAACCTTTTTTTTATTATTATTATGTTACACTTAATTACAATTTATTTTAGTAAAAATAAGAGACCCAATATAATTTATTGCCTAACAGACACCCCCCCCCCCAAAAAAAAAAAAAAAAAACCTTCGATATACCACAGTAATTTTGCATTTAGAACTTTATTTCTGTAATTTATTTTATTTATTTTCCTTTTGGATTACACATTTTGTGAATAATGTCCATTGTTATATTTTAATGATTAGGTATTCAAAAAGATAAAATCTTTTTTTTTTCCAATTCGTTTTCAATTCCCCTTTTTTTAAATGGAAAAGTAAACGTATATTTATTTAACAAAATAGTCTAATAAAATTCATTTTGTCAGTCAATTCTCAGAAGAATGAAAGTCAATGAAGAGTTATATAGGCTAATGTTTTTCTTGCCGACTGATCTTTATATTACACATTCACAACAAACGGCGACTGAAATATTTTATTTTCTAAGTTTATTTTTATGTTTATTTATTTTCTAAGTTTAATACTTGAAAATAACTCATATTTTTTAATTTAGGAATTTTCTGCCCAATTCAAATTTGTAAGTAGCTTTTTCATCTAATTTTATGGTTATTGATCACTTTTATACTAGTCATAAATTTTGATTTTAAAATAAAAATTTATAACTAGAATTATAGACCGCTAGATAAGATAAAAATGTGAACAATACATTTTTTCATACAAATGACAAGATATATTTTGTTGTTTTTGATGATAGTATTTATCCTATTGAGGAATAAAAAAAAAAAGCAATGATTAATGCATTACACAGATGGTCAGATTTTTTTTATTTAATCAATTTTATTTTTTTAGAATTTTCAAAAACAAATTCAATTTAACCAGAAATCTATCTCTAAAAATACATACCATTTTACAATATACACAGATATGTTAGTCCAAAGTTATATATATATTTAAAGAGCAGAAGCAGAAAAAAAAAACCTTAAAAAGTTAAGTGAAATAAAATCTCGTAATCATTCTATACATTCTGGCAATACAACGAGTAGATGGATAAATTAACTAGAACTAAAATAACTGTATATATATTAATCTCATTATTTATAAGGATCATAGTTATAATTATTAATTAAGTTATAAATATTGAAGTTTCTATAATAAAACAATGAATTAATAAAACAATGAACTAATACTTAGTTTAACTATTAGACAAACCAAACTCAATTACAAGCATATATATATGTTATATTTTCTATTCAAAATAAAAAATAAGATAATTAAGCCCAAACACTTGATTATCACAGTGGTATTTTTTCAGCTCGCAACAGAGCAACGTCATAAATTTTAATGAAATAAATAAAATATTTAAACATTAAACTTATTGAATTGAAATATATATACATTTTTGGATTTAGCAGTGATTTTATAACAAGGAAGTATAAACGTCGGGGGAAGGGGGCAAAGAAAGACTAGTTGTATCATAATAATAGTTTATTATGTCAATATAAATAAAAGGTAAATCTGAATTAAGGTAATGGATCACTCCATTATATATTCTCACACATTCTTTTTTTTTCTTGAATATTTTTTTGTTGTTCTCCATTTTGAATATATATATATAATGTAAATGTACTTACATATTATCCATATATAATTTTTTTTTTCTGGATTCAGTGTTTGATTAATTCTTCATAATATCTGTACTTTGCTGAAACGATTAGTTAAGACAATATATACTTCATCATATCTCATTCACATTCAAGCATTTAATCTGTGTTACATACTAAGCTCAATAGATTTTTGAGATTTTGCATCTTTGTAACACCAGCTACTTTAATATTAATTAATGCAATGCTTAATAATAAGTCAAGAAACAATTTTAAAGTAAATTAAATTTACTCGAACTTTACACATAGGTAGGATTATTAAAGCTTTGATGCAATAAGTATATTGCATAATTTTGTGTTTTTATTCATTGTTTACTTTAAACTTCGTTTTGATAAAAATGTAAGTTTAGTAACATTGCTCAAGGTATAACTCCCAAATATTAAAAAAAAAAAAATTATCTCCAATAATTTTTTAAGATTTTCCCCCAAATTTTTTTTTATAGAATTTACCATAAATATTATAGTATCTTTAATAAATATATATCCTCTAATAACAAAGAGTTTGTTTTAACCTTCATTGATTTAATTAATATACATATTGTTATGAAAGCAACTGGTGGGGTTCATACTGTATTGGTTCTATAAAGATTGCCAAAATGTGTGACAAGAAGTTTGTGTGGGGAAGTTTGCCTACACATTGGATTAATAATTTATGTAACAAGAAATATTAATAAATTCATGCAGTATTGAGTGATGATGTTAATGCCTTACCCTAGGAATCAGTTTGCAAAATGAAAAATATATTTGAAGAATCAAATTTTGACTAAATTAAATAATTCTATCATCATTAAGCTTAACTTTCGGCTAAAGCTTTGTTATCTTTATGATTATTAGCACCAGCTTTTATTTTTAAAAACAATAATTATTTCATATACATGAGCACACAACTTTAGGAAGTTGATTGGTAAATATATTAACCAAACATTTGCACAAGTTACAAAATCCTAATTAATATACCCGATCTCACCTCCATCAGTAAAAACCTGAAATCATCTTTATCATCAACATGTTCAAGATCTTAGGTTGAAGACAACAAATAGCTAATTTAATTTAATAAATTAATGTTTAATTCTCCAAATTATTTTCAATCATTTTCAAGACATTGCTGAATGAGAGTCTTTTCAAGTTTAAATTATTTTTTTCACAGCTTTTTTAAGCTCCAGAAAATTTTCTTATCATATCCATTCCTTTTCCATGTGGTCTAAATCATTCTAAATATAGGCTTTAATTATGATGTATTACTGGTTTGTCTAACAACATGTTCATTTAAGATATATTACAATCTTAATTGTTTCAATGAAGTCAACAATATTTGTTGGTTCATCCATATATTTCATTTTCAAATCTCTTCTTGTTATTCCTAACATACTTCTCTCCATAATTCATTTACATGGTCATAAAATTTCTAATCCTGTTGTGTACTGACTGGTTATGTATTTATTAATAAATGGATATATAAGTGTGTGTGTATTATAGAGCAGGTTAGTACAGATAGTGTTGAGGTACTCTAAAATAATTATATGCAGAAAGTAGAAGCAGACACATATTTTAATTTGCATAGCATTAATTTCTAACAATATGCAAATTAGCAGAAGTATTAAAATTGACTACAGAATTTCTAATGAGAGAAGAAGGTAAAAACAGACTATAAAACTAAAAGAATAGAATGAAAGCTGACAGTACAATTTAGACTAGCTATAGTAGTAGAAGAAAGAGATCAAGTCCAATCCAAGGAAGTAGCAAGCAGCAAGATCCTTACTAGAATTTCTAGAGAACAACTGTCTAAAATTATGGAAGTTAAATGGTTACTGTGAAGAAAGTAAATAGTTAATAAAGTAAAGACCTATATCTGTTTATTTATTTGTTGATATATGAATTGCTCCATGATCAATATGATTTATTGCTGTTTCAACTAGCCAGTCATGAGTTGAATTTATTATTACTAACATATATATTACTATGAGTGAATAAACTTGTTAATTTGTTAAATAAAATTTGTGTGGGTTTTTAATTAAAGTAAAATACATAAGTTTATGGCTCTAGATTATAGTCTGACCTCATACATATCAAAACTGGTGTAGTCTTGAGAACCTTTGTAAAGATTTGTGTGAATATTAAGTGAAGCAATCATCACTATACATGTAAGGATTAGCATATACATATAAAAATGCAGAACAGCATGATAATATATTAATAATTTTTATTAGTCATTCATTAGACTAGAGATTATCTAATAATGAATAATATTTCTGTACCCACAAGGTGTTAAAAGCAGATAGAAACCAGTCCCTACATTGCTTTAGAATGGTGCAGTGAAAATTATTACACTATGGAAATATTATAGTTTATAGCATGATAGTATCTTTTGATGTGAATAACATGGGATAGTGACAGATATTTATAAACCATGTAGAGAAATACATGATTACAAATGGAATTACTGATGACAAGTTGGAAGTCATCACCCTAATATGGATGTTAGAAGAGAATGTTCTACAATTAGAAAACCATTTATGTGACCCAAAGCCACCAAAAAAATCCCACATGAGGAATTGTTGACAAAATTAAATGCCTACTCCAAGCCAATAACATTGAAATATTCAGCACATCTTAGGTAGAATGCAATCACAAGGTAAAAACATACACTAATATGATTTAATACTATAAACTTTAGCAAAGAAATGTGAATTTAAGGATTATACTGAAGAAATGCTATTGGACTAATTATTATGGAGCATGAGATATGTGAGACTTAGGAAGATACTTGTCAGTGAATCTATGATAACTTATATTTCTGTCATTGAATGTTGGATAGCATATGAAACAATGCTAGACCACATTAATATATTCCATTATGTGGTTTGTATCAATGTTGTGAGGGCAGTAAGTTTGGCACTAATCAATTAAACTATAGTAATTGGCTATCTATATATACTGAACAATAATAAAGGCACACATAAGAGTGTGATCTGGTCCAACTGATGAATGCTGGTTCAGTACAAAATGTGCATCTTGGAGATCATATATCTTTTTCTATATCTTTGGTCATATATTTTTGACTATACTCCTCCCCAAAGTGTTAAAAGTGTATAAAAATCAGTTCTTGTCTTGTGTGAAAATGGTATAATGAAACTTACATTACAAAAATATTATTCATAAAGTGATCATATCTCATTTGGGGATTTCTAAATGAAATTTTTTTTTTACAGATTTGTACAATTACAAAAATCTTTTTTAAATGGAAAAAATTTAATAATATTAAATATATATCATCTTAATGCATGGTGCAAAGGGGATTTTTCAAAGGCAACCATTATATTGTTAAACACTTGATAGGAAATATGCACTAGTATTTTTAATTGCATACGTTCTAAAACACATTCAACCTGAACACTATTAGATATTCTATTCATTACTAAATTTGTAATATAACCATGCTTTTCTTGTTTTTAGATTTCCTGTTGTTATTTTACTCTCTGCAACACTTTTATTTTTGTAGGTCAAAATATAGTGTTTATGGTAAAATAATTTTACTATTAATAGTAATAAAGTTCAATACAAACAAAAGTAAAATAAAATCAAAAACAGTAATATACTTCTGATAAATTTAAATTATAAATAATAAAAGAAAAACAGCAATTTCAAGTGATTATAAAATAATTAGTTACAAAAGTGTTTTGAAACACAGTAGCTCCATGATGTAGATAAAGGGACAATAAACATATTTACAAGAGTAATTTTATTTGGCTAATTGAAAACAAGAATTTAAAAAATGTTTTGCATTTAAGGGAAAATGTAAAAATAAACTTTTTTAAATATATATTTGGTTTATTATTTTCAGTTGCTAATATGCATTGTTAGAAACAATAATGTATTAAAAACAATTAAAAATATATATAATCTTCAATAGTACTATAAAAAATATATTTAAAAAGTATCGTATGAGATTGGTAAAAAAGAAAGTAATCCTATATTTGTGTATACATTTTTATAATTTCTGTTTACTTTAGATCATATGAACTTTTTAATATTAATAATGATATGGGTTTGTATAAAAACATTGTTAAATAATGGGTTTGTATAAAAACATTGTTAAAATAATAAATTTATCTAATTATTTAATTTGTTAAATAACATTTTATTATATATATATTGGACCGAGTGGGAATAAATGAACTCTGTGATTATATAAATTAAAAATAGAAATAAAAAATAATAATAATAATAAATAATAATATCTAAATATAATCTTGATCTACTCCAGCTGTATTTTAAATACTACAGCACCTGATCATTCAGGTGGAGAAGCAAAATACCAAAGATATCTGTAGCCAGGCTGAAGTTATACAAGGTATAACCTATGGCCACCTTTCTAGGCTACAGAACTTCTCAGCTGTTAAATTCAACCCATTCAAAACATTTATTTGTTTTGAAGTAAATATCAGGCACCAGCTAATTACACAAATTAATTAACATGCTCTGAATGACAGCTACTAATTCAGTGCCTGATATATCCCAACTAGCTCAATCAAAATGCTTTTATAATCTCTTTTCTAATTGATGATTAGTGGCATGATTAAAAGACTTGACTGACAACTGTTATTTTCCAAGAATAATTTATTTATAATACTTTAAATTAACTTATGAACTAAGTGATCATCCCTTTCCTGAATAAAATAATAATTCCATATAATATAACAGGTGCCCATATTATAAATAAGCATAAACAGTAATAATATTATATGTGAGACACATTCTATCATATAAACTATTTGTTTGTATGCTTCAGAAAGTTTTATGAATATCTGTTTATTACACTAAACCTGCACATAAATAGTTCATTTATGCTGGTTATAGAGTTCATTTCTGTTGACTCTGGAGTCCTCAAAGATTGAAATAGTTATAGTAATAACTTAATGACACACTAGGAATGGGAATAAAGAAGAAATTAATATTACGTATAGGTTTTTTTGAAAACACGTTTCTCTGGATAGATGGCTGCTTTCTTTCTCCTGTGAAGAGTGTGATGCACCAACAAATTGGCATTTAGATTTACAGACAAATGTGGTTTCTTACTGCATTTCAGTTTGACAGATAAGTATTCAAGTGGCTCAGGTTTTTAGATGTTCATTGCAGCTAATTAGAGACCCTCAGGTGTTCTAGGACAGTCACAGACTGAGTACAACATATACTTTGACTTCTGATTAGCAATGCATGGTTTTTTTTGGAGTCCATGAGATAATTTTTACTAGCACAAAGACTGGAAACTATAGTAGATTTATGATGAATAATAATGATAATAATAATGACAAGTTATTTCAAGCCTATTTATATGTAGCCCTCTTATTGTTCTTATCCTCCCAAATCAGTCTGATTGAAAATTTTAAATTAATTAAATTTATTAATTAAAATTCCATTGTCTCTTAATACACATTCTTTCTTAAATTAATCTAACTTTAGATAAGATATAGATTTTTTAATTATTCCCATTGTTGTTTATTGGTAGCCATTGCTAATTAATTATTCCCATTCCATCTTTGTTTAACAGTCAGAAATCTTTGAATTTGACTTAACCTTTTATATTACAAGCTTTACTTTCCATTTTTAATTCAACTTCCTTTTATATGCACACATGTATGTATTTTTCTTTACTTTTAATATATTTTAAAATCAACTCTTTCATTTACTGTGCATAATTAAATTAACTTTGACATATATATATATATTATTTTTTTTAAAATTAAATGAAAAGACTGGTTTTTCTATTAATTTTCATGTACTATGATTTTCAGTTTTACTCTTTACTTAGTTATATCTTTCCCTCCCTCTTTTAATTGCTTTCCTTTTTCTAGACTTATCAAACTTCTATGAACAATGATGCAGCTTTCTCCATTCCTCAGAAACAAGTATTGTGTTCCATGTTTGGATATAACTTTATTAGGAACTCCAATGGTTCCAAAATGACACTAGACTATTCAATAGTAATTTCAGAATGATTTATGCAATATTTAAATCAGGCTAGTATACAATTTTCACTCACTATTTTCAACAAATGAATGCACAAAAACATTGAAATCTTAAAGTATATGGTTTTATAGCAGAACTGTGAGCAGCAGAATCGATCCTGGGAGCCTATCCCAATTTGGACACTCTACCAGCAATGCCAAACTGCACAAGGTTATTGACATAAGAGTGTTGTTTATACTTCACTTTTTGAGATAGTATATAATATATACACATACGCAATAAATGTATTAATATCAAATAAATTAATATGTATTAAAATACTGGTTTGAATTTTACAAATTTTCAATATGCTAATAACTATAAAAAACAAATAAAAGCTATAGTGGGTTCATTGCCTTATTGCCAGCCTGAGTAGCAATTTACGGCTAGAATTAAAATAGTTAAATTCTCATTAATATCCCACAATTCTAACACAGATTTAGATTTTTAAAATTTCTAAGTATAATAGTTATGTGGTATGCTGGTTATAAGTTTTATTTACTTGTGTATATATTTATTAATATATTGAAATTTATGAAATTAATTAGAGCATTTTGTTTAATATATTTTTAATATTTGAATACAAATATAAGTTATATACTTGGAGTTTAGATGTAATCTTGGGAGGATGTGAGCACAGACTTTCAAGTTCCCTTCAGTTATCCATTCTTCTCATACAATTGATACACCTGACCACTCACATGTGAAAAAGGTAAATAAACTCCAATATACATATTTTCTGCTCAACCAGCACTCATCAGTTGGTCCAGATCAGAATCTTTCTCACACATATATAATCAGTATTAGATTTATATTAATACAACAAATTTTCAAACTTGAGTGGAGAGGCTTCAATCTATTCCAGCCTCCAACTCCTCCTCCATCCATATAATTAAAATTGAAGGGCCACGGTCACTTAAAGTCAACATGGGCATGGTAGTAATATTGACATCAACAAGGGATTTAGACCTTCCATCATTAGATTTTCAATGGTATGGGTGGCTGTAGGGTTGGAGGGTGGAGTAGATTGAAGTCTGTTCATTAAAGTTTGAAGATTTGCTATTTTAATAGAAACCAAGTACTGATTATATATGTGTGTGTGGGAGATGATGATTTGGATCAACTGATGAGCGCTGGTTCAGAATAAAATATATATATTGGAGATCATGTATAGTCATGTGTATCAATTGTAGGAGGTAGAATAGATAACTGAAGGGAACATGAAAGTCTGTGTTCAAATCCCCATAATTAATATATTTTGTAAATGTATATCTCTAATTCTTTATAATTTATTTCATATGGAATAAATATTTAAATATACATGTTTGCTGCTCTTTACATTACGTTTAAAAATGCTACAAGACTCCATTAAATTAATATTACAAATTATGAGTCATATGCCCTTCCTATTCTAGTCAACTATTGAAAAATGAAATTATAATGATAATAATCAGTCCTTAAGCTATCAACAATCTCAGTCTGTAGTCAAGGCAACCTTTTTAAATTAAACATGTATATTATGCCTTTCAATAGATGATTGAATAAAAATTTAAATGTCAAAGTTTATGCTATTACTGATATTTACTCTGTAGATGATACTTCCTTATTTTTTAATTTCCTACATTATATTAATATTATTTTTTTTTTCCAGTTGTGAAGTTCGATCTGGGCCAGAATTTCTTTTACGGGATTACAATTTTTTCCCTAATTTTACTTTTAATGCCTACCAATATTATTACTCCGATGATGCCTGCTCTAATCCTGAATATGTGATTATTGCTAAAGGAATGTTAAAACAGTGGCGTTCATCTTGGATCGTGCCTGGAGGGACTGAAGTTGATTATATTCTTAACAAAGTATTTATTATGCCTTATACAAAAAAAGCTGCAATTTCTCTTTCTAATAAAATAAATCAAACATGTCCTCATCTTGTCAGAAAGCCATGGCAATCTTATCAACAGCATGAATTGTATAACTTTGTAGATATGGATGAATTTGACAGTCATAATGATATTCTAATAGTTCTTGATATGGATTGTTTAGACCCTTTGTATTTTGCTATGCATGAAATGCAGTTAATGCGACTTGAACATTGGAAAAAAAAACATCCCAATGGAATAGATTACAAAGGGACTAAACATAGTGAACTATATCTAGGTGGATTACATACTAGTCTTATCATGAGAAAATACTATCGACCTACCAGTTACCAATCACCCTTATTCCGACCCTGGGTAAGTTGTTTAGTTTTAACCAATATGTTTATTTATCTCATGCTTCGTAAAAAACTATAAGTATATATACTTTTTAAAATACAATATATACTTTTAATAATTCAAGAGAATTAAATGCTTCTAAATAGATAAACTTATTGCACTATTAATTAAGTTTACTTAATGATATTTATAAAACTAAAAAAAAGTTGATTGATCATCTAAGTAAAATGAACATAAAGTTAATCAATTATATGATACACAAAATATAATTATGTTTCGTTTAAGATTTTATAATTATTGGTATTTATGAATGTTTGAATAGTACTTTAACTTTACCATTAAATTTTACACCAAACCAATGTTTATTAATGTTTATTTATCTGTATATTGGGAATGTGTGAATATAGAGGACAACATTTTGATACTGGATTAGCCTAATGTGGTCTATGCTGTAAGCTGCAACCCAAAAGATTGTCTTTATATATATTATGGAGAAACTATGGCAAATCTTAGAACCAGAATGCCTCAATCATTAATTTAAAAGAAATCTAAGATTAAGCCTGAAGTATCTAATTCATCTGTCTTTTTCAATCATGAGAAAGAACTCGGCCATAGCTGCAATCTGAATACTGTTAGAATTGTATGTGAAAAGAAAAACAACCACAAATGCAAAATAAAAGAGGCATGGTTCATTACATAAAATGAATATGTAATAAACCAAAAAAGTAATAGTATTCAAATTAGCAAAAAAATTTATGTTCTCAGCAGATAGATCATGAATATAATGTGATATGACGAAAGTATACTTGGTACAATTATATTATTAAAATTTTATATTTAAACTCTGTATATATTTTATTTTACATTGATATATATATATATTAAATATTTATGTAATATTTGATCATATATATATATATATATATATATGATCAAATATTACATAAATATTTAACAATAATAAATATAACTTTAAATTTAAGTTATATCATCTATTTGAAATTAAACAGAGAGACTGCAAAACTCTCTCAAATAATATTTGCGCTTTATAAATTAAATATTATTTATATCATCTATAGAAATTTTAAAGATCTTTCAAGCAGGAATGTTTAATGAAAAAAATAATCAATGTCTGCTGGACATATGTTTCAATGATAACCAATCTCATCAGAAATCTGAAAACAGTTGAAATCCATCAACTATAAGAATACAAAGTAGTCAGATGTTAGTTAAATAATCATTAAATTTAAATTCAAAATTATTATTAAATTCATATTCAAACTTTAGTGACAAATTGCATATTATGATGGTGTTGACATGTTTGATGAAATATCAACAGCTTTCTAATCAGCTAATTAATTTTTTTTAATCAAACATTGCTACTTGAAAGATGTAAAAAAGTTTTATTGATGGCTAAGTTAAAATTAATATTATTTCATAAATGAGTCGCAATGAAAAAGGGTTTGGTTCTTTTTCTAAGCTGTTGGCAGTGTCATTTGGCATAGCTATTAACCACAAACATTTTATGATATCATTAAATCTGGATCAAGAGGTAAATATGATAGTATGTTTTATAATTTTATGGATTTCCTTTAATGATCTTCCTGTCATCACAAATTCTTGAAAACCACTTGAAAATATTCTTGTGATTCGCAATGTCATTGATATACACAATTTGAATCATTTCAAATGTCTCAGTAACAGTTTTTCTAACCGAGAAGTCAGTGCAGCTGCCTTGCAAGCAAGCAGTTGCTTGCAGACAGTTGTTGCGGATTTGCTTCCCTGCCGATGCTTTGACATATGGAAATAAATAAATAAATAAATAAAATAAAATTTAATATTAGCACAGTGTTTTATGGTAGATTATGGCATAAAACACATTATCATATTTTATGATGTAAGACACACTAGTACCTTAAAATTTTTGAAATAGCACTGCAGTAGCCTGAAGAGAAAGCCAATCTTATTTTCATAGGGATACACTATAATAAAAACGGGTATCCCCCCCCCCAAAAAAAAAAAAACATCCTGGGATTTTGTAGTAAAAAAATTGTGTATTTATTTTTAGAGGTTACAAATTGAATCTCCTTTAAAGTACTGTCATTTGATGCAATGCATCTGTTTAAATGTGTTTCCCACTTAACTCTTGCAAAATGATGCCTTTTAATGTCTCCATTGTTTTTTCTTCACCATTTCCAAGTCCACAAAATGATTTGCTTTAAAGCATTTTTTTCATTTTGGGAAAATAAAATAAGACACATGGAGTGAGATCAACTGAATGTGGTGAATGGTGCATCATGGTAAAATGGCTGCTCCCCACTTTGCCACAAATTAGAATGTTTTTGTTTCATTGCATTACACAAATATTTCAGAACTTGTAGATAAAATACCTGACTTTATGAACAAATTCTGATTGCATCAAAAAAAATCAGCATTGTCTTGATACTGGACTTCACTTACCATGCCTTTTTTGGAACATTGGAGAATTTGGTTATTTTATTAAACCAATCAGAGAAACTTTCTTGTAGTCTGTTTCAAACATTGCAATTGTTTTGGTGCTGTTTTTCCTAACAGAAAACAGAATTTCACATTGTTCTAACTTTTCAGCCATCACAAACACTGACAAATAACTGGGATGTATTTAACAAAAAAATTTACTACATAGCACTACGATTTTACTTGAAAATACCAATTGTCTGACTGATGCAGAAGAATACCCATAAGAGGTATCTAATGGCAGATACACTATAATGGGCCTGCCCACTAGAGAACAATTCCAGGTTTTTTAAAGTTCTACCTCATGTATGCATATTGGGAGAAATTAACTTCTGACATTTCAGTGGAATCTAAAACAGTCTTTTGATGATACTATTTAAAGTTCTGTGCTTTGATTAATATTATTTATTGATAAACTCAATCCATTAATAGCAGTGACTTTATAATCTATTAATCTGGATGATTCCAATAGCAGATAGAGTACTGTTGATCTCAGAGTTAATATAATCCCAAAGCCTTAACTATGATTGATAAATTCTCTTTTTTTCTGCTGAAAATTAGTTCAGAAACTGCTGTCAGAAAGCTATTTTTTCTAAACATTAATTATCCAAACATCATTTATTTGGGTTAATATATTCTTTTTAGTAATATCAGGGTCTTTTCTATTTTCCGAATCTTTAAATTTAAAACATTACTAAGCCAACATTTATTAATATTGCCATAATATCAATAATGTTTGATTGCATCAAATAGCTTTAAGTCAAAAATTAACATTATATTTAATGATTTTTTTTTTCACAAATCTATTTATCTACAATTACAAATAATAAATTTTGAGAAACTGTGGCATAAATTTTAATTGATATTTATAAGATAAAATATGATAACAGCCTATAAATAGCCAGTACAGAGCAAAAGTTTTTCCAACAGACTTTATGTTATAGATAAGAAGAGTTAGATAATCATTTATAGACTAATATTGAATGAGTAATTATATCAATTGAGAACTATTTACCTGGAAAAAATTGTTAATAAAAGTTAAAAAATTCCCATTTCTTTTGACATCTAGGTTCGAATCCAAAACTGTAGAGATAGGCTGTGAATGCACAAGCATTGCATTATAAGATCAATATAAGTTGATCACATAAAAAAGTGTTATATATAGGGGGTTTCAACTCAGACTTTCACATGATCCTCAACTATCCACGCTATCTCATACTGCTGACATATTTGATTACACACATGTCGAAAAGATACATAATCACCAATACTCGTATTTCATGCTAAACCAGCACTCATCAGTTGGTCCAGATTATCATCTCCACACATATATACAATCAATGCTCAGCTTATATCAAGATAGCCAACCTTCATACTTTAATGGACAGACTTCAACCCACTCCACCCCACATGATAATGTGAACCAACTGGCGAGTGCTGATTTAGCAAGAAATACCTATATTGGCGATTATTTATCTTTTAGACATGTATGTGATGAAGTGTGTCCGCAGTATGAGATAGCGTGGATAGTTGAGGGTCGTGTGAAAATATTACATATTGGAGTGCAGATATGAAAAAGCCTGTATTGTAGAAAGAAAAAAAATTATTATATTAAAAAAAAGTGTTATAATTTCACAACTAAATAAATCTTTCATTAGATAACTAATGTTTATGTTTGTTTTACATAAAATGCATTTTTGATATGATTATATAAATTTTTGTCTTATTCTGGTTGTTTTAAAAAATGTTTAATTTTTTACCAAATTCTAATCATTAATCCTGAAACGGAATTTTTTTTTTCATTTCCCTTTAGTAAACGGAATTGTCTTCTTTTTTGTTAGTATTCACACATGATAACGGTTCACCGATATTCATCGTGTAATTTTTGGTACAGTTTAAAATAAAAATTCTTACTATTTAAATTTTGATTTATGTTAAAACTTTTATTATAATTTGCATTAAATCAAATTTTGAGTTCATACGAATTCTTATAGAGTCTTTTTTTTTTCAAAATAATCTTTATTTGCACAAAAAGTAAAATATACATTGTAATATAGAGTTCATGTTTACGATCATGACTGACACATTAAAGACTAACTAGTTATTAAATTAGATGATGATTAGAAGATTAAAAGTAAAATTTTAAGTTACGTTACTTATCAGGGGTGATTACTTATCAGCGGTGATCTAATTTGGCATATAAATCCCATGGCGAGTAAAGTTTGAGTGTCATGAATAAATAATATACATGGCTATTGCTAAATATGTAATTGACTCCATGTTTGCTCAGCAAGGCTAGGCAGGCATGTTCTTACATCACTTTCTTTAGCTTTATATAATAACTTTAAGAAAATGTCTTCAATAGGACCAGCCAACTCACTATCAAATAATACCTTGCATCTAATCTTCCATATGATAAAATTTATGAAAGTGGCCAGGCGGATGGAGCCAAAATTTCCATTTTTGAATGCATCATTAAGATAGACATTTGAAGAATTGTATCCTGTAATTCTCTGTAGGGCAATATTACGTAACCGAGTCCACCATTCACATTGATAGAGTATGTGTTCAATGGACTCATCAAATCTTCTACAAAGAGAACATATTGTATCAATGTTGTGTCCCCTCTGATTACAAAGAAACATCCCAGTAGGCAAGGCTCCAAGATTGACCTTAACCAAAAAATCAACAAACTTTGGCTCCAATTTCAGGAACTTAGTCAGCCTTATGAGACGAGGGATTGCAACTGGGAGAAGATTCTCTGTCCTAGATTTACCAGAGTGAACTAATTGATAAGAACTCCAGTATGATATTTTTTCATCAAACATGGAGCTAGAGCTTTTGATGCTATTAAAGACAATAGTTAATTGTTGTTGCATCCAGATATTTCTTTTATGAGGGGGTGGGCGATCAGTGGGGATTATTTTTTCAAAAGGTATGGGACTTTCTATGTTTGCATTGTCTCTGAAAATTTTAACAAGGACATTGTAAGTCCTCTGTATCAGAAAAATTTTAATCGAGTGCAGTCCTAAACCATTAAGATATCTTGGTTTTTGCAAGATATTAAAACTTATTGCTGGTGTCTTCCCTCCCCAGCACAGCTTTCTGCATAGAGATTCAACCTTGCAGATGAAGCAAATTGTTGGTGAAAAACCAGCTAGAAAATAAATAATTTTCGGTAAAATCACAGAATTAAGGAGTGCAACCTTTCCAAACAGAGAAAGATAAATTTTAGATAGTGAAATAACAGTCTTTTCAATCTTTAAAATTAATGAATTTTCAAGTTCTTTTCTCATGGCTACTGGAGAAGAAGCAATACTAAAACCAAGAAATTTCTGTGGGGGAGCTTTTAGTCTACCAGATATTTGCTTCCCTGTCAGGATGGACCACATTGCTGACTTTGATCCATTAATTGCCAGGCCAAATTCACATGCAAACTGGTCTAGGAGTTCCTCAAGTCTAGAGAACTCATCCTGAGATGAAAGAAACACAACCACATCATCCATATAGGAAATATGGAATATGTTCTCTCTCAATAAAGAAATATAAATCCCTGGAAGGAAAGACTCAATACTCAACAGCAATGGGTTCACACAGACTGTGAAGAGTAGTGCACTTAGTGGCAATCCCTGAGGAATGGAAACACAAGGCCGAAAGCTGGGAGCAACTCTTCCATCAATTGAGAGAAACACTTCTCTGTTAAGAAGAAGGTTCTCAATCATCTGAAGATATGCCAGAGGCACTTGGAGTTGTTCAAGTACACCAAGTAGCACATCAATCCTGACACAATCAAAGGCCCTGGCAAAATCAAGTTGAACTGCAACTGGCCGTGTCATCCTTTTCCTGCGAACATGATCGACTAGGAGTTGAAATCGACTGACAGCATCAGCAGTAGAGCTCCCTTTCTTTTCAAACTGATAGGTTGATAATTTTCCAATAATGTTTGTTTGCATATCCTCTCTAATAAGGCCTTCAATGGTTTTAATAAGCAATGGCACCATAAAGATAGGCCGAAGATTATCAAGATTTTTTTTGACCCTCAGATTTTTTAACAAGTGGGACCATGCCTAGTGGGCAAAGCCCATTAATTTCTTGGCAGCCACTAGCCAAGAAGTCTACCATTTTTTAATAATGGGGACTGAAAAGGCACATAAATGAAGTAATAAAAATTTTGGTATTCCATGTAATTCAGGGTGAGTTCTGTCTTGGAATGATGAAATCTTTGAAAGGATTCTTGCTTCAGTAATTTTGTGTTGATCAGAATGTTCATAAACAAAACATTTCCTGACAAATGAAATGCCAAGTGGTTGGAATTTTTTTGCATAATATTCCCGAATTCTGAGAAGCATGGAAGATCCTGTATAGCAGTTTCCTTGTATCTCAATGGACCTAGGTGCCTTTGATCTGCTAGAGCCAAGGGCCCATCTCAGGTACCCCCTAGTCCAGCAATGTTGGTGATGAAGATATTGTCTGGCCCTTTTAATTGATAAGTACTCAGCAATGGCCTTTTGTTTAGCCTTGTATTTTGATTTTAAATTTAAAATGTTAGGAATATTTTGTGCTTCATATGAAATATTTTTGAGATCTCATGCTATGGTGTCCAGCTCATTGAGAAGAATAACTGGACCTTTAGATTTAGCAGTACAAGAATTTATTAACTTTGTTAGTGTCTCAGTAAAAGTCTTCCATGCATCTACTGCAGGGAGTGTAAAAATGTTTGTTCTATGAAAATTGATATAAGCTTCAGAGATCAGTTTAATAGTGGCATTAAACTTTGTAAGCATGTGAATAGTCCTTGGCATCTCAATTATAGGTTGTAGAATGTTTCTTGGGATTATTTTAATCTCCAGAGCATAATGATCAGAGAATGTAATGGGCCACAGATGAGCTTCTATTTGTGATGATAATGAAGGTGAAAAAAAAAGTAAATCAATTAGTGAATGTGATGATTTTGTATAAAAAGAGAATGCTTCATCATCAAAGAAGAATTTTCCACTGCACAGAGACTGATTTATGTAACCAATATATTTTTTTTTGAAAAACTTGATATGTATGATTAAAATCTCCAATAATAATCGTTTCAAAAGGGCTAGTTCTCAGTGTTGAATTAATTGCATTAATCACTCTTGTAACAGTATCTTGAGATTTAGAAAGATATACATTTATCAGATTAAAGTACCAGCTTTGATATTGTATGATCGCAATGAGGCAATTTGAGTCAATGAATAGTATTTTGAACAATGTGATTTGTGAATTCTTGCTGATTATGATCGCCACCCCTCCAGAAGCTGAATAAGAGAAGGAGTAGTGAAAATATCCAAAACTATGTATCATATCAATTATGCGTGATTCCGAATGCAAATGTAATTTAGCCTCACTAAGACATAAAATATCAGGTTTTGAGAATAAAACCAATGTGACAAAGCATATGCCCTGTCATGAGAATTTAAGCCTCATATATTGACAGATACAATATTAATCATTCTCCAATTTATTTAAATTACTAGCATCCTGACAATCAACTTCAACTTGAAGTTGGCTATTGAAATTCAGGTCATTAGCAATATCCTTTTCTGAATCATGATTAACAAGAGAGGAAGATAAACTGCAATAAACTTCAACCTGAAGTTGGCTGAAATCTTCCAGTTGTAATACCTCTTTACAATCATTATAGTTATACTGATCTGTAGATATAGTCTTCAAAGAGGGTTCTGTCATGCTTATATTAATTAGGGTTTCTGAAAGACTAGAGCTTTCATGTTTTAATTTTTTTGCCCCAGAAGTATGACCCAAACGAGTATTGTGATTAAGGTTAAGAATATCATCTATAACAACACTTTCTGCAGAAGAGGAAGAGTTTGATTGATGTGACTTATTTTTCCTGTTTCTGTTCTTATGCTTGCAGAGACGGGGAAGAGAGTGAATGGCATTTTGGGGTTGAAATTCTTTATTAGAATCAATAAGGCTGTATTCAGACTGAAGTTCAGCAGGACAATCACCTATCTTCTCTTCAGTATTGGCTTCAGTTTTATTTAACAACTGAAAATTGAATGAGTTAGCTGTGTCATTCAAAGGCTCAGTGTATTTTAATTTAGTATTTGAAGAAACTGTATTCAGATTGCTGCATAAATTTCCTTTAAAATTTATCGATGTTTCCTGGGGAACTAGAGTTGTAGATGATAAAGAAGGCACAAAATCTTTAATTATACATTTATGAAAAATTTTTTTTATTAGACCACATTGGTGGCATGAACGTTCAGGACATGTTTTCATGAAATGTCCTCTTTTTGAGCAATGGAAGCACTGTGGCATGACTCCAAGCATATTAATTATAATGGGAGATTCATTAAATTGAATAAGCCCTGGAATGGATAATGGTGAAATACCTTTTGCAAGTAAAATTTTAAAAAAAGCAGTGTTTGTAAAAACTTCACTGTCAATGTTTCTTAAACGAGAATAGACCAATGATATAATTTTTCCATAGGGGTTGAGAATTCTTTGTAGTTCTGTTCTGTCAAAGTTAATACCACAATTGCATACAAATCCTTCAATAGATGTTGGACGATTTATATCAACTGAAATTAAATAACAACCTTCTAGTGTTTTATGATTGTTTCTAAATGCTTCTTTGGCAACTGCATTCTTAAACTGTACCACAATATATCTATTGTTTGGGTGAAATAAAATCTTAAACACTGAAGTCCAAATGCCATGTTCTTTAAATAAAGTGAATAAAGCCTGAGTTGGAAATTTGTAAAGTTTTATGTTGTTATCCGTGGTTGTTAAAATGACAGCATTTGGATCTTTGTAATTCATGAAAGATCTCATCAGTATAGCAGGAATGGATTGTTGGAAACTTTCAGTGATTATATTATATCTAGATAAATCACAATTAGAATTAGTATTGATAGTAGTAGGATAGTTCTCAATGGATTGGGTTGAAGAGTTCATATAATCTAAATCTAAAATTTGAATACCTTTGTGATAATCTTCAATATTTGATATTACATCATTTCTTTTCTCACTAGCTAAGTTCAAAGTAGATATTTTTGAATTGGCTGCAGCTTTATCAGCATATGATAAAGACTTTGAAATATTATGTCTTAACATATTATTATTAGTGAAGTTTAAATTGAAAGTATGATCTGATGTAGTGTTTTTATTTAACACTGGAAAGTCCTCTTTATATTTGAAGTTATGCATCTTCTGTGATGTAGTTGAATTTTCATTGTAATTATAATTAGAGTTAAACACTGTGTTATTAGATTGTTGATTAGAATTTTCAATGATAAACTTGTGATAAGTTTGTCTTTCAAACATATTCTGTGAGGCAAGTCCAGAACAACTTGCAGACCGATTGATTGAATTAGGAATCCTTGTATAGTCTTTGAAGACTTCAGTCTTCATTTGCAAGCTATTTTTGTAAACAGATTTTTTTTTTTATTAATTATATTAGAGTTATCACATAAAATTTGATGATCAATAGAAGATTTATTTCTGAAACCGGCATGAGCTTGAGTAGATTGGAAATTTATAGATTCACATCCTCTAAATGTATCCTCATCATCCAATTTTGCGTTAATAAGGTTTAATTCATCAGAATTTGCGCAGTAATTTTTCTTTAAATGGCGCCATTGCTGTATCAGATTTTGGCGAATAACTTTTTTCATCACTCTTAAAAAAAAACACCATATTATCCATATTACATTTTTCATTTGCATTAGAATTTAAGCCGTCATCTGAGTTCTGCAAGGTTTTCCCGCATTTCAGCAATTCCGGAGAAACACGTTCATACCGTAACTCAAAATTTTCGTTAGTTTTCTTAATAGAACTTTTTTTCCCATGCTTGACTTAGTTGTTTTTGTTTTTTTTAAGATTAATGGATTTTGAACTTGTCCCTATCATTTTGGTAACATTTGAAGCTTTAGGAATCTGTTTAAAGTTATCAGAACTTTGTTTAAACTTTACGTTATTGATTTTCTGTTTTATATCTATTTCTTCGTTAATATTTTCAGTTGAGATTGCCTTTATCGATTGATTTAAAGATTTCTTAGGACTAGAATTTAATTTTCTAGTTGATTTTTTACTATAAATTTTCATAACAGGCTTGCAAATTTTTTCATGTTCTTTTTCAAGTACTGGAGTTTCACTTGTATTTCTTGAGTTAACTAAGATCTTTTTAAAGGTTGCCATTAGCGTTCAGAACGTATGGCTAGCCACAAATAGTGACTAAATATATCTTAATATATTTCAATTTTTTAGAAAAATATTATAAATAGAGATAAAAGAACTTACTTGATTTTTTTTATAACTTTTATTTTTAAAATATCAAACTTAAAAGGTGCAAATAGAACTGCTCAGGAGGAGATATTAAAAGTAAACAAATCCAACATTTGCTTTCTTATGGATTATCCAAAGCGAATAACAGAACATTTTCACGGTATTTTCTCTTATTATACTAATAAAGAAAACAATTATTCGAGGACTGCATAGTGTCAAGCCAAAATGACTTTTGAAAAAGTATTAAAAGTTATAAAATTCATGTATAGAAAGATCTGATTTCTGAATGCAAAATATGATAAGTTGTTTCATTTATTGCAGTTAATTAAATTAATCAAATACCAGGAGTTTTAGTCATGAGAGAATTTTTTACCAAACCTTTGGCCGCTAATTCTTAGTTTTGCTTATTTGCACTTTATCTATCTATTAAAGTATTAAAAACCACAATAATTTATTACGTAAATATTAAATAGAACCAGATGCTTATCGCTAGCTGAAATACATATATAAAATATTACTATCATTAAACGTTATTTTTTTCCAAGAGCGCACTCCTGGAAAAAGAGTAACACTTGGTGATAGTAACACATATATATAAATGCTCAGTGTAGCTTGTTTGGGAATTGTATTCATAGTGAGAGAATGAAGTTGAAATAAGGAATGCTTTGATAAACCTAAAAAATTTAAAATATATATGTGTATGTGCATATATGTTTGTGTAATAAACTTTTTACAGCAGTGCTGCAAGAAGTATTTTATGGATTAAAATGGGAAGTTAAAGGAGTAAAAGTAAATGAAGATTATTTAAGTCATTTAGATTTTGCAGATGATGTAGTTGTTTTTTCAAATAATGCTTTAGAGCTTCAGGAAATGTTGCAAGAGTTATCAGATAAAAGTAAGAAAGTTGGACTAAAGGTAAATGTTAAAAGGACTAAAGTAATGTTCAATGGATTTTATCAGAAGATGAAAATAAAGAGAAGTTAACAATTACAAATACCTTGGTTAGATTATTACTACATATGGAAACATAATGGATGAAATTAATCGTAGAATTAAATTTGGCTGGAGTGCTTTTGGTAAAAATAATACTAAAAGGAAATATGCCTATGTGTTTGATAAGGAAGGTTTTTAATAAATGCATTTTACCAGTCCTTACATATGGATATGAGACTTGACACTTAATAGAAGAGCAATATAGAGACTTCAGAACTTAAAAAAAGTATAGAGAGATGCATGTTAGTAGTAAGAAGAAGAGATCGAAACAAGAAGAAACAGATGTTACTGACATCGTTGAAATAATTAAAAGACTGAAGTTGAGTGGGGCTGGACATATTTTTAGAAAAGGTGATAATAGATGGACAATTGAAATATTAAACTGGATTACAAGAGATTGTAAAAGATCCAGAATGAGACCACATGTGAGATGGATGGATGAAATAAAAAAGTGTGCAGGGGTGGTGTGGAGAAGAGAGGCTAGAGATCGGAGAAGATGGATTGAACTTGAAGAGATCTTCATCCTGCATTGGATTGATAATAGTTGACAATGATGATGATGAATAAATGATGTTGTGCTATTAACTAATAATTGGAACGGTCAACACTAATGCTTATCAATTAAACATAAAAAGCACAGTTTAATATACTCATTTTATTTGTTTATTTAATTTAATATTTATATTATTGCAATTCAATTTACGAGGATTATACATTTTTTTACAGCAAATATTTTGAAAATATTTTTATATAAATATATTCCTGATTATTATTAATCATTTATTAGGTTTGAGATTTTTATATCACTTTTAACTCAGACGTAAACAGTAAACTTAATTACAAATCAGTACATTTATTTCGTGGGTGTTGTATGGGCTAGACAAAATAATAAAAACACTTGTGACACCTTGTTTGTACTTTTTATGGAATAAAATTATATAACAATTGAACGGTGTCTGGAGATATATATATATATGATTTGAAATCCCTATTTGCTGAAAGATATTATTGAAGCATATTGACTTCTCAATTAACAGTTCAAATATAATGTATAGAAAATCAATAATCCTTAAATAATGTAATACATCATATTCATATTTTTCAAAATAATATTTGATTATATAATCTGCAAATTAGAGCCATATAATTATGGAAAATGAAATTTAACTGGTTTCTACCACAATCATGTAGTTTGATTTGTAATGTCTCTGTAAAGAAATGTTTACACCAAAAAAATATCATGATATAGCTGTCTAAGTAATAAATGATGATACTTTTAATATGTTAATGTGAAAAGTTAGAATTCTCTTAATGATTAATAAACATATTTTTAGAAAAAAAAAAAAGTTCAAATAATTATTTGTTTGATTATATGATATCCATTGTTACTTTCTGTTGTTGACATATCACTGCTTTTTTTAATGCAATATTCATTTAAGAAACTTATGACATCAAAGTAATAACTGGGTCCTGAGTGCTAAATTGTTTTGGATTGATTAGTTGTGCATTAGTTCTGCAGTAGTTTGTCTTGATGGTATGTTTTATTTTTTGGTCGCGATCTTATAATGATCATCAGAATTTTTCAATAGTCACGATTTTTTAATACTGTTGTTTTCAAAAGTGTTATTCTCTGATCTTTCTCTAATACAATCATCACACCAATATTCCAATTATTGGACTCATGAAATTTGATCTTTTTTAAATACAGACAGATCTACATTTTTATATAGATTTCCAGTCTTCTTAGAATTCTATCTGTTTCTTATTTATAGTAATATTTTAGCAAATATCTAAATCTTTTCCAAGTCTAAATTAAAAAAAAAACAAAAAACAATAAAAAGATGTTATTTCAATAAGAATCTTAATCACAATATTAATTAAAATAGTCTAGCATTGATTATCTTGATTATTTGTTAATACATTAAAACAGGGATGCCCAACCTTTAACTTGACGCGAGCCAGTTGCAAATTTAAAAAAATTTGGGGAGCCACAATTATATATTGCATTTTTTATATTACATTTATAAACATAATTCACAAACTAAAAAAAAACTGGTGTAATATGTTAAAAAAAAAAAAAATGTAAATACATTATATTTATTTATTAAAAATTTGGTAACATACATATAAATTACAATTACAGGAAAAGCATATTTTAATTATTTTATTTAATGTGAAACCTGACACTGCATATCGTTATCGTTTGTATAGTAAAAATGTTTATTTTTTCGTGTGTGCATGTGGCATCAAGGAACATAAAATATTTTATCAATTTTTCTTGAAGAGTGCAATGCTAGCCACATTAAACGGTTGCACGAGCCACATGTGGCTCGCGAACTACGGGTTGGGCATCCCTGCATTAAAACATGATTAAAATTATAATCATAAGTCTTTGTTTGAATAGTATAAGTATAGCCAGTCAATGCACAAACAAAATTTTCTATCTAAAAGCGATTATAGCATTATTTACTTAACGATTATAAATGTTCTATTTGGTTTTTTTATATATAATTTGTCAAAGCTTCAGCCGGGAAGCGAACCCGGGACAACTGCTTGTAAGGCAGTTATGCTAACCACTCGACCACAATCAATTGACATAAATGTTCTATTTATACAAAATTACAATCCATTCCTGTTTAAAAATAATGTGCCAAGTTGTTTCAACAAAAAATTTCTAAAAATACATAGATTCTAATAAACAATTATTTACCATCATTATAACTCTTTTCTTTATCCTTATTTTTTTTATACAATTCAATACTCAAATATGTATATAGCCAAAATCCAACAAACTATTTTTATCCTGTAAAAAAACTAAAAAAAAAAAAAACCACCCATAAATCACAAAAAAAAAAGAACTAATAGATCATCTTGAATCCATTAAAAAATAATATTAAACTTCAGTATACTCCTATTTAATCAATAACTTTTATCAAAAGATTTCATCAAATCTCATACACTTTTTATGGAATGTTGGGTTTATCTACATTTTTTTAAAAACAAAGACCAAGCAGATAGTCTCGTGCACTTTACAAAAAAAAAAAAAAAACTACTACATCCCAAATAATATTTCAAAGTCTGACCACTAGGTAACCGATTATTAAAAATAATATGAAATGAATTAATTGACATTCAATTACTTGACTGACAGGATAAAATATAAATAACGTCTGAATTTAATTAATACATTTCTTGAAACACACCAAGATAAACTAATAAATATATAGAATCCAATTTGCTGCATCTAAATTTTTTTTTTCTATATTTCTTTTTTCCCTAAAATAATTCTATGAGTCAGAATCTTTTGTACCTTTACACACACCTCCCAAATACTTTCCTTTGAATTTATAATTTTATTAACATGTGAAAGTTTTTTAAAAACATATTTCTTATAAAAATGATTACTTGCTTGATTTAATGCAAATCTTTGGCATCTTCATATTCTCAGTTCATTCTATATCAATTAAAATTTGATGTTTGATGATATTATTTATAGTCACTCAATTCTTAGTTATTTTCAATGATAAAAAATAAAATTTAGTGGCCTCAAAACAAATGGACTCACTTTTAGCTTAAGTTGTGTTGTTTGCCATATTTTATAAAGATTTCTGTTATCATTTAAAATAAATGAATAAAATAGACATTTAACATTTTCAAATTAATTTTATGATTGGACTATTACTTTTTGAAAATCGCTGTACAAAATGCTAGAAAAAATTATTAAAGAAAGGCCAATGAATTCTGGAAGGCACACAATTCTATAATAGATATTAAGAAAGAGTCTAGAATTGTGTCATTTTATGCTCTAAAAGATCCCATGTCTCTTCATTTCAAAGAATCACACAGCCTGAAGCAAATGATAAGCCAGGGCAATTTAAAAAGTAATCAAGATTACAAGCTATCCAAATATATGAAGATGATATTTGTGGACTCCAGTGAATCCTACTGATATAAAAAGCTTTATTGTTTTATAATAAGACTCTACATTTGAATGCTAAAATACATTGTTAAGAAAGAGGCAAGCAATGGCAAATTATCATTGATGATGATTGCTCTGTCATATTATTCTTTTTTTTTTATTCTTTTTTTTTTGTATAAAATCGAACATATGTATAGATTATGATCTCAAAAGAAAAACTACATATATAGTACAAATCTTCATACAAAAGTTGTACATATATTTGACAAAAGGGATTTAAACTCAGACTTTCGAGCTCTCTACAACTATCAATCCCATTTATACAACAGATATACATGACCACATACGTGTCTAAAAAATGAATGATTTCCAATATACAGTATACATTTTATGCCGAACCAACACTCATTAGTTGGTCCAGATCATCATCTTTCCCACACATATATATAATTAGTGTTCAGTTTATATTAAGATAGCAAATCTTCAAACTTTAATGATCAGGCTTCAAAGTTCTCCATCCTCAAACTCTTTAGCCACCCATATCATAGAAAATCTGATGATAGAAACACTCAAAGCCCTTGTTGATGCCAATATTATTATCATACCCATGTTGACTTTAAGTTAGTCCGATCTCTCATGTATAGGACCTTAATATGTCCATTTAAATACACAGAAGAGGGGTGAGCAGAATACAGGCTGAATATGTAATATTTAAATACAATTATATTGATACTGAACTCAATGTAATTAGAAGGATTTGAACTCAGACTTTCAAGCTCTCAACAGCTATCAACTCAATCTTATACAACCGATACACATGACCACATATATGTGATAAAGATAAATGATCTCTAATATACATATTTCATGCTGATCAGTTAATCCAGATCATCATCTCCCACACACACATATATAAGTACTGTTCAGTTATATTAAGATAGGATGGAGAAGATTGGAGCCTGTCTATTAAAATTCGAAGATTTGCATGTTTATCGGTTTTATAAAATGAAGTTGATATCTGTAGGGAGTTTGAAAATCTGAGTTCAAATTTTTTTCTAATTGTAGTAAGTTCAGTATAAACAATATACTTTTATTTAAATATATTTGATAGGTTATATGTTGCAAAGCTGATTTATGGCGCTAAAGAATATTATAACTTTATTAACTTATTCTGTTGGCGATTGTTAGTCAATTTATTATTTATAAGAAATAATTGAACTAGAGTGTTTGTAGTCTATTATTGACTTAGTGATAACATAATTTTATTACACTTGATAGGCGATCTGTACAGTCACTTTATATGTCTATGTTTGTTAATTAAGTTGTATTGTGATAAGTATTTTATTGTCTCTAAACAATTTTGGGGTCAAACAACAACAAAAATATTTTGTTTTAATCTAGAAAGTTGCTTATTTCATTTTTATATACTTTTTAACATATTTTCAATGAATTCAGCATGCTGACAGGATTCAAACTATAGTAAGGAAGATATAGATAGTTAATAGAATATTTTAAAACTTTAAAAAATAGTGATAGATTACATGAATGGAAATGAGCGCATATTTTTAGTTGAAGTAAATTTTTATTTATAACCTATAAATATTTCTCTGTTTATTTAATCAGTAATGACTGGAAGGTTTCTACATGCGCCTTACTAACATGAAAAATATAGACTATTTATTATGTTTTTCTCTATTTGATTTTTTAAAAAAAGAATTGGATTCGCTGCGCAAAGCTTGCAAAATGCAGACATATAAGTATATAATCTATGAATGCATAAAGTTATATATCCTTTTCTTAAGAAAAAAAAAGTTATATATCTTTTTAAAAACTGTTTATTGTATTACTTTTACATTCTGTCCTTCTTACAAATTTTAGCCTTTAATTCATTTACAGAATGCCTGGGTATAATACCGTTGACAACAGTCGTTCATTAAACGCCTAAATCTTTGATTTACGAATTAACAAGTTGCGCCCGATTTTTTGACATATGACAAAATTTTTAATTACGATATAAATCAGCCAGCGATGGTTTCATTCGGAAAGTAAGAAAGAAGACGGAGATATATATCACAAAACTCCCTCGGTGAACTGGAAAAATAAAAAATATATAAATTAGACTTTATTCGCTAGTGATTCTATACTAAAAAAAAATTAAGTATTCATGAATTTTTGACAGAGGGTGAACCATAAATATCTTTTAGACTTTTTTCTGTTGCAGTTACACTTCATTATTTTTCTGTCTATTTCCAAATCCCTTACTTTTGAATGTTTGCCGATGGTTAATTGCATTTGTAATTAATAAAAATATATTATATGTAATTTCAATAGAATTTTTTATTATATATTATGGAATGCAACAAAACATTTTTTTAAATTTCTTTTTACATATATATATGTGTGTGTGCGCGCGCGTGTGTGTATTAATGTTTGAATATGATTCAACAAATTCTTTTAGTTCCATGCATAACTGTAAACTCTAGGGGTTGATTTAATTATCTCTAACTTGCAAACATAATGCAGCGTATTTCTTTCTAACTGTGGCAGGCATGTATATAAGATTAAAATATTTTAAAATTGATCCAATATATATATATTGATATCAAACAGATGTTTTAGACTTGATAATAGGTTGGATTATTTCCATTATCTATCAGTAAATGAATGAACGTTTAGAAAAATTTAAACTTTATTTAAACTTTCCAAATACAAATAACTTGTTAATAAAAATACATAAATAGTCAACACAGATTAGTTATTACACAACGTTTCGAGTAGTATTATTCTCCATTCTTCTTCAGGTGTTATTGGACAGACCAGTGACAATATTAGCAGAGAGGAAAAAGAATGGAAGAAGAGTCGATCCGAAATGTTATGTAATTATTAACTTGTGTATCTATTTGTGTGTTATTACTAACAAGCTGTTGTATTTGGAAAATTTAAATAAACTTTCAAATTTTCTATGCATTCAACATTTACTGCTAGATGATGGAAATAGTCCAACATATTATCATATCTAATATACCATCATCACAAACTTTCAGGCAAATGTTTTAGATTCTTTTTTAAAATAGTAAAAGTTAAAGTTAAACTATGAGTTTCCTTACCAATGGGAAGAGTGCATCTTATCAAATCGTATTTTTGTTTTAGGAAGTAGTTCTGTATTCACCCAATTTTTATTTTTAGTCTGTAGCTAATAATAACTAAATCTCTATTTTCGGAGTAATAATTTACATGTGATTTTTGGATCAGTATGTAAATAAATAATCATGCTTAAAAAACGATATGTTAATATTTAGGAATATATCACAGATATCACAGAAATCCAAAGTTTAAAAATACCTTATATGGCTATTAAATTTAACTTAAAGTAGTTTTTGTTCTATTTAAACACCATTCTTCCATTTTCTCATTGACTTCTTTATGGGTTTCTGGAGTACAAAATCTTTTTTTTTTTTTAAAAAAAAAAAAAATCTCGAATCATTTGGAAATGATGGGTAGAGATCAACTTTTATTTCATTTCTCTGTTTTATCTACTTAGTCATTTAAAATTATCCAAATTTTTTGGTCATAGTCACATGAGATATTTTTTCTTAACAGTTTTATAAATTTCTATTTCCTGTTTCATGTTTTTATTTTTTATTCTGTCTCTCCATGATATTTTCATGATATTCTTATCTATTTCCATAATCTCTACATTTTTTGTTCAATCTTCAAATTTCATATCCATGTAATAAAATACATTGATCAATGTTTCTTGATTTCTATTTTCTATTTTTTTTATTTCAAAAGCTTTTCACTTATATAATTAATATATTCCTTGCTTTTTGATCATCAGTTCTTTTTTGAATAAACATTATATCTTTATAATTATCATAACGTTTTTAAAAAAATTAATGATTAGTTACTTGGAAGTTCATGAGAAGTTCCAGAACCAGAAGATGGGTTTATATCAGTGAATTTTTAACTTCCGTTCTTGCCTTACTATTGAGTTAAAATAAAATGCATATAGTATTGTAAAATTTTTATTTTTTAATATTACTATAATGTATTTCCACTTCTTTTTTTTTTAGGTTGCTAGTGCACAGATAATATATAAATTAAACAATAAGGATTTTTTATCCTAACACATGCCTTATTGTTTTTTATATTAACTCTGCGATGTCAAGTATTGAGAAAACTCTCAACTAAGACACAAGATAAAGACTTTTGGGAAGATAAGAACGGCTGTCTTATCTTTACCCTACATTCTAGTTATTTGGCCAAATGTCTTAGTTTGAGAGTTTCTTCAATACTCAACAAGGCATCGTTGAGCTTATATAAAAAACAGTACAGAGGCCTATGTTAGAATAAAAAACACTTACTGTTTAATTTTTTTTAATTTTGTATATATATTTATTGTTAAGTTATATTAAGATTTTGTCAATTTAACTAATAAATACAAAGTATGAATAAAAAAATTGATCACATTAATGGATGGATAGATGGATAGATAGATAGATAGATAGATAGATAGATAGATAGATAGATAGATAGATAGATAGATAGATAGATAGATAGATAGATAGATAGATAGATAGATAGATAGATAGATAGATAGATAGATAGATAGATAGATATGTCAACTTAATACAATAAAAGAACTAAGCAGTTTAAGCTATAACCTTTTATATGTTTTGGGATTAGTCTATTGCAATTCATTTGAACTACTATAATTATTATAAAATTCGATAAGTTTATTACAAAGATACTTTGTTTTGATAACCAGTTAGAATTATTCTAATTTATCTTATTGTTATTGTTTTTTATTCCGGCCAACCCATCTTAATTTAAGCACTTCATTTTTTTTTTTTTTTACAATCTGATTTCAATCAATTCATTTCTTTTTCTATTTTTATTTTCACCATAAATATTTTCACATTTCATTGTGTCATTCGCAATCTTTATTCACTTTTGAATTCAAAGTCCACGTTTTACAAACATAATTAGGCAACCACTATCTGATTAAAGGGGGTTTTTACGCATAAAGTTATACTTCATTAAACTATAATATCCAAGATATCAAAGACATTCCAATCCATTTTAATTCTTCTATTTCCTCCATTTTATTTGCTTTAAGTGATACTAATTGATTCAAATATAATTATTCATTTCAATCATTCCCCCCCCCCCCATTTAATGCTAGATTCTCAGACAATATATACTGTATTTCATCAATATTATCTTATTTATACTAATATTCATTTCCAATAGCTCTTTAAATTTTCCATAATGGCTTTTGTTTCAAAAATAATGTCATCATTTGCAAATCTAGGATTACTTTAGATATCTGGAACATTTTGTTATTATTTCTGGTGGTATTATCTAAGATCCATTATCACTTGGTTGTGTTACTCATGGTTTTGGGACTTCCTGATGTCCAAAATGGTGTTGAGCAAGAAAATTATTAAAATACATAAATAATTCAAGCAAAAATAAATGGGTATCTTAATTAAAATAGCAAGCAATGACGAAAAAAATACCGACAATAAATAATTATCATTAATTGCTTGGAGGACCTATTGCTTGATTAAATCAGTCTATTTTGGACAAAAAAAACTTGATATACCAGAAAAGTTTTAAAAAGATTTTATTATATAATCCATAAAAATAAAATGCGTGGGTGTTTCTGCCCGAATATATATATATATATGTCGCAAAAATATCCCATTTATATAAATATTAAGAAAATACATATGTTTATTAACTCTTAGCTATAATGAATAAGCTTGTTAATTTACTGAATTTTGTTTTATTAAAACGAACGTAAGTAAATTATTTATATTATTAAAGTTTTAATAAAAAGTGGATAGTTATACATGATTATATCATATAAAACCAAACTTACCTGCGGCAGCAAATGGTGTAGTAGAAGTCAAATCGGTCACTTATATTATTATAATATATTCATATGCCCTGGATCTTTTTTTTTTTTTTTTGATAGATTACAATTTTATTTTAACAATTTTTATATATGTTTGAAAAGGTGTTGCAATATCTGTATTTTTCTTGGTTTACGTTATTAATTTCAAACATTGATAGTTCACTGCAAGGGGAAAAACCTCTATTTCTTTTCTACAAAGATCTGTCACTTTTTGCCCAATAAATCAGAAATCTTCAACCAGCTAAAGGAAAGTTTATATTTGCTACTTTTTTTTTGGAAAATAAACATCCTTTTTAAAAAAAATTTCTAATACAATTTTTCATTGGAATGAAAGACAATTTTTTAAGTTAATAATGTTAGGCCAATCTAACATTAATCTTAAAAGAAGTAGTTTACAAAGCTATATAAGTGAATCCAGATTAAAATATGAGATATTCTTAATCAACTGATGTTTATTTGAGCATTATTACACTTATTATTTAAGTAATACTTTGGATGCAATTTGAGAATTATAAGTGCAATTTGTAATGTTATAATTGCTATTTTTAGTCTGCATTCAGAACAGATTATATTTACCTGTTTGAGGTTTATTTAAACTTCTTTCTATCATTAATTTCAATATCTGTGGTCAAGTTGCTATCTTTGGTGTCTATATAAATATATAAGACCATTAATAGAGGTGGGATTACCCCTCTATTGCTAAAAGGAGGTTGCCCTGACAATAGTTTGAAATTCTTGATTGTTATCTATATTGGGATTATCTACGTGGTGACTGTTTTCTAATGGTTATATATATATATAGTTTGTAAATAGGATGCTAACTACACTTATATTTGCAAATTGCATAAAATATAATCTACTGTCAGTAAATCAGATTTTTTTTTTGTTCATGAAACCAAGTTTATCTAAAGATGATGAAGAATTATTATTTATTTTTACAATCTATTACTACTGCTAATAGAACATGTAGAATCATATAATATGTAAAAATATATTTTTAAATGTTTAGATTAAGATATGTAGGATCTCAGAACAAATAGTCAGTGCCAATTTAGTATGTGATCTATATTAATCTTGAACACCAGGTGATTTCCCAAAACCTCTGCTGACACAACCAAGTAATAAAGGATCTGTTTCAAATATTTTTGTCCAATCCAAATGAAAAAATTGCAATTTTCATCAAACAATAAAAAAAAAAAAGGCAAAAATTTCATAGAAAAAAAAAATCAAAATTTCAAAACAATATTTAGCAAATATTATTAATTAGCAAATGACAAAATTTAAAAAAAAGTTTAATAATATAATCACATGCCCAAAAAAATTAAATTACTATCTAAATCAAATATATATATATAAAACAATATCTAACAAATATTAGTAATTAGGAAATGACCAAAAAAATCAGCTTGGTTGTCTTAGCAATATTTTTGGAGCTCCTCTTGGTGTCCGAAATGCATAGAGTGCATAAAAATGACACAGTTTTCAATTACATATATTATTTCATAATGCAATTCTACACTTTCAAATTCATTAAAATTTGTAATGAATCTTTAAATCTATGCTATTAGGATATATTATCTTTGTGGGGGAGTGGCCCAAACTACAACTAATGATGATTGAGTTTAATGATTCATTATCATCATTTTCAATCATTATTTATACACTGCAAGATGAAGTTCTCTCCAAGTTAAATCAAATTTTTTTCAATCTCTAAACTCTTTTCTGAACACCTTACCAGAAAACTTCCTTATTTCAACAATATGTGTACTTATGGTCTCTTTTTGAGTCTTTTAAATCTCTTGGGATCCAGTTTGAGACTTCAACTGTCTATCTATTATTATCTTTTTTTTCTATGTGTCAAAGCATCAGCCGGGAAGCAAACCTGGGACAACTGCTTGTAAGGCAGCTGTGCTGACCACTCGACCACCAAGGCTTGACTATTATTATCTTTATTAACAATACATCCATTCAGTTTCTTAATTTTTTTCAATGATATCAATGATACCTGTTTGTTCTCTCACCAATGTATTTAGTTTACAACTCTTCTTATTACTCCTAACATCCACTTCTCCATGCCTTATTGAATAGTCTGAAGTCTCTATATTGCTCTACTATTATGTGATCACATCTCAGATTCATAAGTAAGTACATGTAAAACATATTTTTTTTTAAAAAAACCTTTCTTTTCAAATATATAGACATATTTTCTTTTAATATTATTTCTATCAAAAGCACTCTATATTAATTTAATTCTAGTTTATCCATTATATTTTCATCTGTGTTAATAATCTGACTAAAGTATTTGTAGTCCTTACCTTAGGAGAAAATCCATTAAACATTACTATAATCTTTTTAGCATTTATGTTTGGGTTCTACTTTTTTACTTTCATCTGATTAACTCTTGCAACATTTCCTGAAGCAAGCATTATTTTCAAAAATGTCAATATGATTAATTCATTCTTCCATTTATCTGATAAATTTTTATCAGTTAGACATTTGGTATATAATTTTACCAATAATTTTTTTATTTCATCACCTGTTTCTTTTTGGTATATCTGACATATCGGTTATAACTTCATCATTTCTTGGAGCTTTTCGTTTCTCCCTAAATTTAATTGCATGTTTCACTTCCTCATTTAAAATGTTAGAAAATTCAGAAGATTTATAACAGTAGGGAATACTTTTTTGTTTGTTTGTTTTTTATTCCAATATAATTCTTTATAGGATCCTTCCACATATTTCATATCTTTTTTTAAAAAACAATGGTTTCTTTTCCTCTTGTTGCAAAAAATACCCCCCCCCCCCAATTTGGAGACTTTTATTTTTTTCTATAGTTTTTCTTACCAATTCACAATTACATTTTCTTATGTGTTAACTCTTGATATTGAATTTCACTTTAAAGATCATTTTTATATTTTTTCACATCCGTTATTTTTTTCATATATTGTCGTGTCTTGCAGAAAATTTACTTGTAAGCTACTATTTTTTGTACTAGCGATTTTGTTGCAGTTCTTATTAGTGTATCAGTTATCCCATTGATTTCATTAATATCTGAATCATTTTCAAAGTCTGTTAATATTTTAAATGATTTGAAAATTCTAATTTAAATTTCTTAGTGTTTCAGAAAGTTAGGAATATTTTTCTTAGTAATTTTTGTCTCTCTAGTTTTGCATTAGCAAGTATTTTATATCACACTAATTGATTATCGCTTCCTGTGTTGAATCGATTAAGAACTTAACAATCTTGAAGTACATAGTTTCTGTTAGGCAAAATATCCATTTCTATATAACATTTTTTTTTTAAAGAAGAAATCATAAAATACAGTTTTTCTTTTTCTGCAAACTGCATATGTTTCTCATTTATTTATATTACTTTAACCAAATTTATTCATAACACTTCATTTTTCAAACATTTACCAAGTCTAGCATTAAATTCTCCCATGACATTTTGAAATGTATAGTCTGATCAAAAGCATTTTGTGCATCCATATAAAAATCTACTTCTTCATCACAATGAAAACTTATTGGGACATAAACTTGAATTATCTACATTTGGTAGATTTCTATAAGTCGAATAATTAATTTTGTTACTCTATCTGATATACCATCAAACTTCACAATATTGTTCTTCCATTTTTTATTTATTATGAATTTCACTGCCCTCTTACTTCCAATATGTATGTCTTTATAATAAAACATATGCACATTTTTAAAAACATTGTCTCTTCACCTTTTCTTCGAACTTCACAAAATCCAATATGTAATTTAATATTAGGCAAATCTTCCAATTTGTGCAATCTTTTTTATATGAAAGTGATCTGCAGTTGTAAGTACTTAAAGTCAAAAGTTGTCATTGACTAGAAGTTTGGGTCATAGTCATGGAATTTTAGTGCATTTCACCTTTGGCCATTATATTAACTCTGCCTTCACACTTTATAAAGAGCTATTAATTAGTTTTGTCTGTCATAATTGTAAATATCTATTTAAAAAAAATTCATTCATTTACATATTTATTCTGCCTTCAAGAAAATTCAACTGATATTTGTTATGAATTATCAAACAACTGAGAAGAAAGACTATAGTGTTTCTTGAATCTTAAACTCAGAGATAACAAGCCAATAAACTCACCACATTGTCTGATGCATGCTGATAAGTAGCCTGTCCATGTTCATGGTCCATGTTCATGTTTAAATATTATATGAATAACCATATAGTAACAATAGCTGCATCGGACACAATATGTAGGGAGTGAATATTAGAATTTGTTCTCCGTTTTCTTTAAGACTTCAAAGAGGAATCAAACCATCTGCTTTCATTTAGTGGCAAATTCCTTTTTGCAATCGTGCGCTGATTATTTGGCCATAATATTTTATATCTTTGATTAAGAAATTGACGTAGCACACAGACTGTATTATTATATTAATTTGAAATACACAACATAATATGCTATTAAATATGCTTCATGCGTATATACATTATAAAGTGTATTTAATCTACATCTTTAAAAAATGTTTTAAATAACTTAATCATCTTGTCATTGAAAATATTTTGCCTTGTATTTTAATCTTCCTTGTTCGGCGACTTTCGTTCAGCTGTTCAACTTATTTATTAATTGAAATGTAATTGATCAGACTTCCTTCCATAATATTAGTTAAACTGGGGAATATCAGCTTCGAATTTATAATTTCTTAAGACAACACAATATTTAAAAAACATTAAGAGTTAGATACGATAGTTAAATTAAATGATTTAAAATTTTTCAAGTATGAGAAAGAATGCAAACGTTTGAAATTTTAAGCATGCAGTCAGATGTTTGTAAATGTTAACTGAGATTTCGAGAAATAGTTACGTCAAGAATTAGTTTAAACAAATAAACATATATTTACAATGCACTTTATTAATAGATCTTTGTATTTATTGTTTATTAACTCTTACTAACATATTGCTTGCTCATTTTTATTTAATTTTTATAAAGAAATTTTTTATTAAGAATTTATACAATTTGAACTTTATTCTAATTTATTTAGTTATTTTATATAAAACATTTTTTTATTTTGCTTACATTGATATGTATTCATCCCCTTAGTAATATTTTCAATTATTTTTATTTTATTAATAATTTTTATTAGGCATTCATTAGACTAGAGATGATCCATTTAATGAATAATATTTCTAAAGCATAGTTTTCATTATACCACTCTGTGCAAGATGGTGACTGGTTTCTATACACTTTTAACACCTTGTGGAGGGTGTAATCATAAACATATGACCAAAAACATTTTTTCCACATGTCTTTGGTTATATGTTTATCACTACACCCCTTCACAATAAGTTAAAAGCGGATATAAATCAGTCGTTACGAGAGTGGTGCAGGGAAAATTACACTACAGAAATTTTATTTTTACTTTGTCTTTCCTAACTTAAATTAATTTCTCTGACCAATTTTCATTTCCGTAAACTTATTTATTCCTTTTATTTCACCACACATAAGTTTTCTTTGTTAAGAATTATAATCTTTAGAGATCTAGTTTCATTTATACAGTAATAGTTTTACACTTTTTTAATTACAATTTCTGTGGCACATTGCATTCTATCTATGGTCAATCTTCCAATATGAAATCTTTACATTCTCTCATTTCCTACTAATATTCGCATTTTTTAAATATTCATTTTAGCTAAGCATGACGATACTCTCTCCAATTATTATCCATAAAGATTAAATATTCTCCATTTTTTCCATTACAATCTGATTCTGATTCATCTTATAAAAGCAGTATTGGTGTGATAAGGGTAGTTTACATTTTCAATGAAATTAAGAACTAAGCTGTTATTGGTTTAACTATAAGCACAATATTTCAATAAGTAAATAATTATGAAGTAGCCAATGGAAATGCGTCTTTCATGAACCTTTGTGTGGATCCCCAACATTCATTACATAATATCTTTGGATTATTTTTAAATGATTGTTTTTATTCAAATTTCAATAATTCTTGAATATTTTTTTTTGCCGATTTAATAAATAGAAAAAAGCTGCAACTTCAAAATTGAACACAGTTGTCATTATTTTTGATTTTTTCTTTCAGAAATTTATTTTTTAATAATGTTTAATATAAAATTTGATAACTAATTAATAAAAAATAGATACATTCATCTTAAAAAGATAAATCTTGTACTCTACAATCATATGTGTATAATGGAGGTTGCTTCACATTTTACTAATTTTCAGTGCAACAACCCCAGTTTTTGAAAAAGTTTTCCAAACTTTTTTCTTATTAAGAAACTTTTCTCTTTTAGGAAGGTTTTTTTTTTTTTTATGAGTGATGTTAAATATTAGGAGGGGGGTTTATGAATGACTTCAAAGTAATGCCATCATCATAATTCTGGCATTCTGTTATTGGAATGTAATGATGAATATATTAAAGTAGGTCCAAAACAAAATTCTGTAAGAGACCATTCTAGAGACTTTTTAAATTTTTAAATGCAGTTTAAAAATCTTAAAAATAAATGTTTCTTTATGCATATTTTAAAGGGTGCATAGGATAAAGGTAAAATACTCAACTGCCATGCTCATAGCCAGGATCTGAAACTTGACAACGTAAAATTGAAAATCTTTTCAAGTTCGAATTAAGCTTGACATTTTTCTTCCAGGTAGCAGCAGTTCATATTTCACCAAACTAACTATTCATATTTCTCAGTTAAAAGAATTTTTTTTTTTTTAAAAAAAGGGCTGCAAAACTGCTGAAATCTCATTACCAGGTAAAGTCTAATGAAGAATATTTTTCCAAATAGAATAAGTTGATAGTAGATGAATAGATGTAGCACCAATTTTTAGTTTATTTTAAATTCTAAATTCTTGTAAATTGTTAAAGATAAAGCTTATTTATGTTACTTTCATTCTGATCTAAATCCAGTTTATATATATACTTTTTAATATAGTATAATTGTTGTTAAGATTATTCTTTTAAACAGCTTCTGGGAGTTTGTAATAATTATATTGGATACTTTTTTGGATCGTCATTAGGTTTATTAGATTTTAACTGTTATAGTTTTGCTTTTATATCATATTTTTGAAATAATTTCTGTATGACTAAGGTTGCTGAATAGGTTTGACAACTATGCTTTGATTTTAGACTTTTTTTTAGAAATTGTAGTTTAATATGATATTTGTCCTGAGGTTTTTCTAGCTTAAGGCAATTAAAAGAATTTTAAATTCTACCAATATCTACTACATACAAATAAAATGCTAGAGCATAAAATAAATAAGTAAATGAGTGAAATACAATAAATAATTGGCTATTGAATATATTTGGCTAAGTACTTTCGAAGGAATACCTTCATTATGAAAGCCGTGTGTGCAGTGAATTACGAGTAAAACTGCTATTATGAGAAATGCAAAGTGTATGCTAATTATGTTGCCATTTTTTGGAAATTACGTAACACGTATCTCTTTTGTTCATCGAATTACAGTCCAAGTTAATAAAGTATGCCTCTTTGATCTTTCTCTTCAAATCGTGTCGCTCCCTGCACACGAAGAGAAAGATCAAAGAGGCATACTTTATTAACTTAGACTGTAATTCGATGAACAAAAGAGATACGTGTTACGCAATTTCCAAAAAATGGCAAACATAATTTGCATACACTTTGCATTTCTCATAGAAACAGTTTTACTCCTCAATTCACTTCACACACGGCTTTGATAACAAAGGTTTTCCTTCGAAAGTATTTAGCCAAATATATTCAATAGCCAATTATTTATTGTAGTTCATTCATTTACTTGTTTATTTTAAGCTCTATCATTTTATTGGTGTGTAATATATCGCATATATCTTACTTACTACAAATATAGACACAAAGCGATTATTTATCAAATATATTATCTACTGCTTTTATGAGGTTAATAATAGAAAAGCTTTGTGAAAGAAAAGTTTGTAGTTCTGTTTTAGTGATGATTTTCTAGATTGTAACAATCTTGGATTTAGAAATAAAATAAGATTAGCTATAATAATGTTAGTTCTTTAAAATGTTCTTCTGCACTCCTAAAACTTATATAAAAATAACCAGGACTTTTAGATTAAATTTCATAACTTTTCTCCATCTTTCGTTTCTAACACTGTCAAAATTTTGTATAAAAATGTCAGCACTTTCTTGATTTTGGTAAACAAATATTGACCATAAAAACACTGCTGGCTTTATTCCAATCTGGAATGAATTGTTTTTAATATCCTTGAGATTGACTTTTTATTAACTGTAATGATAGGCTTATTAAATTTATAGCAAGAAGGAATGAATGGAATTCTATTAATAACCAGTATATTACCTACAGTTAGCCTTCTTTAAATTTCATCTAAAAATTGAGTAACTTTTTATCTACAGGATTCTGGATTAAAAGAGTGATAGATGAGAAAAGTAATTCAAATTAGCAGAGTAGTAGGCAATAATAATCCATTTTTTTCTGAAACAAAACATAAACACAAGTGTTGCTTCTTTTCCTCATCTACTCAATGGAATATTCCTTTTAGCTTGATATCATAAAATAATTGTACTTATATTATCTAATATTGAATGCCTTTAGAAAAAAATTGTAAACTTTATTTAAATTTTCCAATTATATTCAACTGTTAATAATATTCACAGAATAGTTTATATACGTTTCAAGTGGTATTATTCTGGTGTTGTTCTTAATTCTTCTTCAGATGTTGCTGGTTTGACCAGTCACAGTACTAGCATGGGGATCAAACCTGAACCTATTATATTGTTAAATATTGTACTTTAAGATAATGTTCTATTCAACTAAGTCATTCTTCCAATTGATAAAAATGTTAAAAAATTCAGTATTTAAGAATCTAGAAGGTTCAGATTCAATCCTCAAACTAATACTGTCTGTCACTGGTCAGATATCTTAAAAAGAGAGGTGAATAATATCACTTGAAATTTTATGTATATACTAATCAATGTGCTATTACTAACATTTGAATGTAATTGGAAAATTTAAATAAAGTTTAGTTTTTTCTGAAGACATTCAATATTTAATATTAGTTGATGGAAATGCCACCATCACAAACTTTCAAACAAACATCATAAAAGAATGTATATGTTGTTTAAAACCATTGATTTTAATATTTGAGAGTATACTTTAACCTCAGTTAATATAATCAAAAGATACCATGGCGAATGAAATATAGTACAGAAGTTATATTAAGAATTAGAATAGTACAGTAATTATATTAAGAATTAGAAATGTGATGCAGACCAGTTAGTAATGAAAGATGTATAAACATAAAAATATTTATCTAAATTGAGATTATTATTCATTAGACTTATTTGTTTTGCTAAATGGCTTGAACAAAAGTAACTAACTCAAGTAAAGTGTGCATTCTGTTAAAAATAAATGGAAACCAAGCATTTTAACAAGATATTTGATAATTTTCTGAAAGAAAAATTACACCCACATTCTATTGTATAATTTTAAAATGATTTTAATGTTATTCTGATGTACTTTCATTGTATAGTTGAAGAAGTCTATCGTGTTTCTTAGCTGACGATCCTCTGTTGAGAAAATATCTGATACTTGGATGCTCAATGATTTTCAATACTAGAGGGTTTATTCTCCATATTATCATTACATTTCTAATTAGTCATTTTCAACTAAAAACAGTGTGTTTTAAATACTGTTTTTTTTTCTGTGTTTATTACTACTAAATCAACTAAATATCCAATATAGTTTTATTTTTAGAATTTTCTAATTCAAGCTTTTTTTTATATATATATACAAATAAGTTTTTACTTTAGAAAATAATGTATCAAACAACTTTTTTCCTTGATTTAAAATGTTTGAATGATTATCTTATTAATAATTCTATCTCTATTTATTTGTCACACTATTAATGTTTCTTTATTAGTTAATTATTTTTGTTTATCAATTTACCTTTCTATTTCTCTATTGTGATTGACAATGTATCTGACTACAAATTCATAAACAAAAATATTCATTTATCTGTAACACTTATTTATATAAAGTAAAAGATATTTAGGTGAATCCAAATTTTTTGATAGATCTATCTAATATATTAAAAAGTTTAAATTATTTAATGTAATAATTATGTTGTCAGTTGATAAATTTGTTGTGGTCTTAAACCATTTGTTGATGAGTAATTATTTATTGCTGATTATTAATAACTGATTGATTTTAGAATTGTGACCAATTGGATAATTAACTTTCAATAAGATATTTTACCCTGCAGAGTTTATTACAATGATAGCATGATGAACTATAGAACTGAAGGTCATTGATCATGAGCCCTATTGCATCCTGTATTCAAACTTATGAACTTCTGAGCAATAGAACGATTTGATTCATTTTTTCCTGCATGATTTGATGCAGTACTAGAGTAGTGAATTCTGAAGCTCCAAGTCCATAGATCATGACTTCAACTTGAATTTTTTATGAATTCCCATGCAATAAGCCATGCTATTATTCCTATCCCTAATAGTTTAATGCAGTGGTAACATGTCAGATTCTGTACCCAAGATCCATAAATTATGGCTTCAACTCTGTTAATCCTGGTAGTCAAACCTTTTGAAAACTCTTAAGCATTAAAACTATTCCATTATATATTTTCTTGCAAGATTTAATGCAGTAATAGTTTCAGATTTTGGAGTTCAAGGTTCATAGGTCACAACTCCAGCCCTGTCATTTCCAATGCTTGAACTTCTTATGAACTCTTGATTTTTTGTTTTGCTCCATTTAATGCAGTAGGAAAGTAGCACCTTTTGGAGATTATAGTCCATGATTCATGACTCAATTTCTGTTCCTTACTTCAATTTTATATGAATTCCTGAGCAATATTTTGCCCTGTATAGTTTAATGCAGTGAATAAGTACCAGATTCTAGAGTTGAAGATTCATGGATCATGGCTTAATTGTCAGTTCTGATTTTCAAACTCCAATTTAACTCCCAAACAATTGATCAACAGATAATTGACTATTTTTGTAAGGATATGCTAAGAATGGCAAATAAATAATGAAAAAATATATGAGTCATTTTAATTAAAATCATCAGATTTTTAAGTATAGATATATTTTTCATATGTAATTATTGAGAAAATTTTATATACCAAGAGCACATATAGTATGTACTTAAGAACTATAATATTTTTAATAAAGATGTCTCCATATCTCTTTTTATCTTTATTTTCTAAATGCTCTTTTTAATCAAGCAATCTAAATTAATCTTTTTCCTTCTTACTGAACTTAACTACAAATTCTGGAATAAATACTTTATGATTAATAAAAATGTCAATCACTTTAAACATTGGCTATAGTTAATTTTAGCAAAGCATTCTCTTTTCACAAATCTAACAAAATTATTGCACCATAAAAGCATGATATTTATTATAAAGCAATTATTCTGATATTACAAGATGCCTTTAAAGAATGATAAAAGTATATCTGTACATATGCACAACTTATAAAGTCATTTTAAGTAGATAATTAGAACTGTAATAATATCAACCATTAAAAACATTGCAAGAAAATGCTAGAATTAAATCATATTACAAAAATTATTGGCGTTACAAAATAATTTTGAAGATAACCTAATCCCCTTCATGTTTTTCAAATTTTTTTATTGGTGTAAATACAATTTTTAAAATCAAATAACTTGATTTTCCACATTCAATGGTTTTAAAAATTTGAGAAAATCTTGCTTATAATAATATGGAGTGATTGTATTATAGATTTGTAACAGTTGTAGAAAATATATGTTACTATATCAGACCATGTCTTGATGTTACAGTATCAAGCTTATTTTTTATGTTCTAATACTAGTGTTTAAAATTTTATAACAAAAACATGTTACAAGTGTGCACTCAAGTCTTGGAACTATTGTGAAGAAAAAAATTCTAACAGGAATAAATCAATATTATATAACACAGGGGATTTGAACACAGACTTTCAAGCTCCCTTTGGCTATCCACTCTATCTCATACAACCGATTCACATGACCACATACATGTGAAAAAGATGGCTGAAGGGAGATTGAAAGTCTATATTCAAATTCCCTACATTACATCTAGACTACAGGTATATGAAATATACTTGTATTTAATATATATATATTGTTATGGTCAAGTTTGCTACATTCGCGTAACAGAATCTAGAATCCAGACAAAAAGACCAAAACTGACCAGACCAGGAGTATGACATCTCGAATCTGACCATGTTTTAACTCATTTGCCAGTACTGCATGACTCAAGAACCTACGAATGACCATGCTTGAAGTTACACATAGCGTACCCATCTTTCGCGACCGGCATAGGGCAGGGAGAAATATGAAACTCAGGGATTTAAATATATATTAACTAATTTAATCGCTACCAGCATGAAATTAGAGATAACATTCAGAAATTATAATCAATGCAGAGATGGTTATATCACACATGTATATAATTAATTAAAACTGAATTGGATTGAAATAAGAATGAGAAATCACACGAAACCAGAATAAATTTAACATATATTTATTAATCAAACAGAACATAAATTAAGGTGGGAAAAGCATGCAGGCTTTATAACATGAGGATTAGCATGTCTCCTCAATAAAAATTTAATTATTAAAATGAGTTGACATATTTAAAGAAATCACTAAGCAGTGCGTACATTAGGTTATGTCAATTCCTATTGAAAGTGGTAGCTACTATTATAAAAATGCTGTACCAGTCTTAAGTAAAATATTTATTGTGACATTATTACTTAATAAAGTATGAGGTATAACTAAGCTCAGGGTAGAGATTGAATCCAGAAACCAAAAATAAACATTTCAGTTTAATATTGATTAATTAAATTATGGGACCCAGAATTGGCTATATGAGATCACCATCAAGCTACAGAACTGGAAAATTACAATAACAGAGTGCAGTGTGGATATATTAGAGTCAAGAGTTTTTGTAACCAACACCGGTACCCTGGGGAACATCATGCTGCTAAAAGATCAGGGTAGCTAACATGACTGCCTGGAATTATACATCAGGTCTTACTGGTGTGCACCCCAAAAGAAGATAAGATAGGGTGTCTTTCATGAGGTCCCATCTTAAGAAGATGTAGCAAAATGTTAAACATAAACGAATTTAATATATCTAATCTTCCAAGTGAAAGTATGACATTAATTATTATTACAGAGATACAGGGGCAATAGCCTGTCCAGTATTACTATTATGAGCCAATTCTAACAATGCTATATAATCAAGTGACATTAGAGGGATAAAGAAAATATAATAAAACTCTGGTTTATAGATTTCAATCTATACATAAAAATTATTGATTTGAAGCATTGGCATATAAATAACAAAAATAACAGTAAAGAAATATTATAGGCACAACCACAGTGATAGACAACGAAATTAGCATAGATTACATTTAGTTTAATTAAGATATTTGTAAAGATATAGGCAAGTTATACAAATGAAATATTTACTTGAACAAGAATTTATAATAAAACTGTCGTAGGATCTAGAAAATTACATTAGATTATCGTTAGATAGCTTTAAACTTTTAAGTAGAAAATTTGGATTTAGAAATAGTTCGTGTACACAGAGTTCTGCAGTTAGTTGACTGGGTAAGCAGTTGTTTGGCTTTCAGGCACCCTGATGGTCTTCTTGAGCAGGGCATAGCATCAACATTGTGGAAGTAGGCTATTGCTGGACAGTTTTACATTGAAGCTCCGCTCATTGAAGCATCAGCTGGCAGTGGTCACACCATTCCTCCATGGATTTTAGAAGCAGCCATCATCTATTTTCCAGTCAGACCTTTCAAAGATCAATCTGATGTGGATTAGGTATGATGATGCTCTTCTAAAATTAATGACTCCCCATTTCAAGTTCAAAATATACCTATTTAATACTTTTATTTCAAAGTACTAAAAAAATAGAAAAGAACCTGTTTCACCTGGAAACCCATTAACTCTAAAATATCACACTAAATTGTAAGATTTACCAATTTGATCAAAATACTTTTGCTTGGGACTCCATGGCACCTCAGATCCTCCTCTAGGTGTCAAATAGTTTTGCTCCAGTGATTTTAATGACTACACTTTTGCTATAAACAAATTTGAGTATAGCAATTATCAACTTTCAAACATTGATTTAACCGTAAGTGCGGTGGACTTAAATTCAAATCTATTTACTGCTAACTTTTTATTTTTAACTAATTTAACTAAAAACTTTTTGCTCTTTTACAAAAATTAAATCATGCCACTCTATGTATATTATTATATAAGGTGAATCATACATCCACATACGAATTTGTATTTAATAAAATTAATAAATTGACATTTCTACTATTTAAAACTATAACATAAATCATTTTTTTATAAAATATAAAATTTAAACCCGGGACAACTGCTTGGAGGCAGCTATGCTAAGCACTAGGCCACCAAAGCTTGACTTACATATTGTACTTTTGCAATATTACTAACAGTTTTTGAAAATTTTAACTAAAGTTTAAATATTTTTAAAGACATTCAATATTTAATATTAGATGATGGAAATAACCTAACATGGAATTACTTTCATCTTTAGACTTTCAAACTTTTATCCTCTTCTATGGCTTTCCTTTTTTCTTTCCTTTTTTTTTTTTTTTTGCAATTCACGGTTATATTTATATTTTATACATTATTAACTCTTTTTCATATTATTTTACAAAGCTCCTGGTTGTCAATTTTTACAATAAATCATTTTAAAATGTTTCATATTCTGTCTTTTCATTATACATTGTCTTGTATCACTTGAAAATTTACTGGGAATTGTTGCGTTTCTGTACAAATTATCTTTGTTGCAATTCTTAATAGTATATCGTTACTTTCTCATTGGTCTCAGTTAAGTTTGAACTATCTTAAAAATTTGTCACTATTTTAAAATGATTAGCAAGTTTTAATTGAAATTCATTGGGCTGCTTGCTCCTGACGGTTAGAAACATCAGCTTTTAAAATGATATTTCTTAATAGTTTTCATGTAATTTTTAATTAGCATATATCTTTTGATCTCTCAAACAAAATGATCATTTCTTGTATTGAATTTATTAAAAACATTAGAATCTTGAAATATACATTTTTTGTTCAACAAAATATAATTAAATTCTGCTATATTTTCATTTGCATGTTTTCATGTCCATTTCTGTTTAGATTTTTTTTTTTTTTAAAAAAAAAAATCATAACATACATTTTTTTAAAAATTTTTTTTCGCAACTCCAGCTCTGTGTTCTCTATTATTATGATCACTATACTAGCAGTTTCATTTTTTAATCATAGCATTAACGTCTTCCATGACAAATTTAAAATGATGTTTGATATGATCAAAAGCATTTTGATTATTTACATAAAAAGTCTTCTATTTTTTATTAAAAAAAGTATTTTGATTATTTATAAAGAAATCTACTTCTTTATCACAATGAGAACTTACTGAGGCAGGAATTATCTGCATTTGGTATCTTTCATTTAGATGGATAACTAATCTTGTGATTTTGTCTGATATACCATCAGTCATTACAAATGCTGTTCTTAAACTTTATAATAAATTCCACTCCATTTGTCTTTCCAATATTTGTGCCTTTGTAATAAAGTACCTGTTCCTTTTTAATTATTTATGTTTTTAACTTTTCTTCTAACTCATAAAGTCCAAAAATCTTCATATTTTATATTAAACAGATCTTCCACTTTATGAAATCTTCCTTTAGTCAAAAGTGTTTTAGAATTGTAGCTTAGTAAATAAAAGATCATCAGGAAATTCTTAATGCTCTTTACCTTTGGCCATCAATTGCTGTCTTGCTTAAGAATTTACAACTTCTCAGAGCCATATTTTTTTTTTTTGTCTATTATAATTGTGAATATCTAATGGGAAAAAAAAACAATCATTCCCACATTTCATCCCATCCGGAAAAAAAAAAACCTAATTGATGTTTCAGTTAGGGACAATCAGGCAATTAAAATTTTAGTTTTAAACTCTTAAGATAAAAAGTCAAGAATTTTTGACCATGCTGGCCGATGTATGCTGATGAACAGATCATTCATGTTTATAGCACAAGATCATCTGAATTGGATAGTAAAAATTTGCCCTTTCAGTTTCTTTAAGGCTTTAAAGACGAATCAAAGTTTCCTTTCAGTTTATAATAGATTTTTTTTTCAACCATAACACATATAGCACTATTTATTTACCTAATTAACTATTTGAAAACCAGGCACAACCTGAAGCTTAATTGTAAATATAGGGGATTTGAACTCAGACTTTTAAGCACCCACCAACTATCCACATTATCTCATACAACTGATACACAGGACCACACACACATGTAGAAAAGATAAATAACCACTAATATACGTATTTCATGCTAAATCAGCACTCATCAGTTGGTCCAGATTATCATCTTCCACACACATATATAATCATTCCTCAGTTTATATTAAGATAGCAAATCTTCATACTTTAATGGATAGGCTGCAATCTACTCCAATCTCCAACTTTTCAGCCATCCATATCATTGAAAATCTGATGGTGGAAAGCCAAATCCCATGCTGATGCCAACATTATTGCCAATCCCATGTTGACCTGAAATCATTCTGACCCCTCATGTATAGGACCTTATCCATTTAAATACATAGAAATACATTTAAATACATGGGCTTGGCAATAATGTTGGCATCAGCATGGGATTTGGCTTTCCATCATCAGATTTTCAATGATATGAATGGTTGAAAAGTTGGAGGTTGGAGTATATTGAAGCATGCCCATTAAAGTGTGAAGATTTGCTATCTTAATATAAACTGAGCAGTGATTATATATGTGTGTGTGGGAGATGATATTCTGGACCAACTGATGAGTGCTGGCTTAGCATGAAATACATATATTGGTGATTATTTATCGTTTATACATGGGTGTGGTCGTGTGTATCAGTTGTATGAGTAACGTGGATAGTTGGTAGGTGCTTGAAAGTCTGAGTTCAAATACCCTATTTACAACACAAGCTAAATCATCAATTTAAAAAAAAAACTTTAAATATTGAACCAGAGTTTAAGCTGTTTAATAAGTACATTTACAACTTAATTTGGACATGTTTTTTTTTTTTTTTTGGTTAGTGAATTTTAATTCTATTTATTAATCTATCTCTTTTTCACTTTTTAGTTGGAGTATAATTAAATTTTATGGCGTTGTTATAAAGACTACTAATAGCTTTTTTTTTTTCATGATTCACTGATTATAATTATTTTTTAAACTAAAAAAGAATAACTGTGAAATGAACTTTGGGTATTCATATTTGAAATATCAATTAAAATGCAATGAAACGTTTAATAACATTAAGTTTATTATTTACGAAAAAACTAGAAAGACTGTTTATGATATTTGAAACTCTAAGTTATTTATTTATTTATTTCACTATTCATTTTAAAAAGATAGCGTAAAAAAAGTTCTGAATATTGCCAAGTCAGCAGATATGAGAACTCTATTAATAAATTTTAAGAAACTCTGCATCGTTCTTTCGCAGTCGCGGACCATTTGATTCGTCTGTCAGTTGAAGTTTGGAGATTAAAAGACAGCTATCAGATTTCACTTAAGTCTTCGGCTTTGGAATATGTTTTGTTTCTTTTTGCTTTGTATTTCAGTTATCAAGGCTATCTTTTATTTCGTTAGATATTTGGACAAGTAAAATATATTTAAGATAAATATCTCAATGTTTTTTTTTTTTAAACAAACGAATGATTTTTTTTATTTTAAAAATTATACTTTTCTAAGTGTTGTTTATGTATATAAAAGTGGTTACACATTATTCATAATAACTGAAATACAGGCTTATTATATATCTGTATCAATATATAGGGTATATGAGAACAGACTTTCACATGAGCCACCACTCTATCTCATAACACTGATACACCTGAACAGATATATGTCGAAAAGATAATCACCAATATACGTATTTCATGCTAAACAGCAATCATCAATTGGTCCAGATTATCATCTCTACACATATATGCAATAAGTGCTCAGATATATTAAGATAGCCAATCTTCGTACTTTAATGGATAGGCTTCAATCCATCCCACACTCCAACTCTTCAACCATCCATCCAATTGAAAATCTGATGATGGAATGCTTTCTTTTAAAGTTAACCCAAAATTTTAAATAATGTTTTTATGATGTTTAAAAATGATCTAATTTAATAACACATAACATAAGATTGTTGCAAATTTCAATTTTAATTGATGACTAAATACTATATTAAAATATAATAATCTGAGTAACTATTATGAAACGACCGCGCTAAAACGAAATATGTTATGATCATTATACATATATTGAAATTTTATCAATTTTTGACTTAGTGGAATGCTAGTTTTAATTTGCAAGATTAAAACTCCGAATTACAAGATTAATATTTTTATTGCATGATCAGGTCAGTGTATTGAAAATCAAGAGACCGAAGTTTAGGTGTGCAATTCTCTCGGATCTTCATTTCAAAACTTAATTTATTCAAAAGGTATGTTACATTATTGAACAAGAACAAGAAAATCAGATTATATAAGGGGAAGAGATTAATGTTGGTATACATGATTTGCTAATAACGAATGTTCTTCTATTACAATAAATTGTTGTAAGAAATACAAGGATGCAGAGTGGTCAAGATTGCTTTGATAATATGAGTTAGATGTATCAAAGTTTTAACAGGTGGAAGCATTATTGGGTTTAGTGATTTAAACATAACTTGATTTGTTTAGAGGATGAGCTAGCATGTGTGTTAACTGCTATTGCAGTCAATTATGTTGTTGAAAAGAGAGACCATGTATCATTGAAAGTTTTGATTGTGGAGAAGAACTCATTTCGCTTTTTAATTTCTTTGATTAGATGTATGAATAGGGAGCTTAGGTTTGGTTGTGGCAATTGAATTGGCATTTTACATCTGATTATCCAAAGCATATGCAGGATGAATAAAGAAATTCTGATTATTGAATAAGTGCCAGACTGCATTGCTTTGTCTGTGCATAAACAATTCGGGCACCGAGATATCTGAACTGGTACACGCCCGATTAAACTTCAGAGTTTGACATTCTACCACTGTACTTAACCATGCAGGAACAATTTAATTCAATTAGCAAGAAACTTTTTTTTTCTCTGCTGAGATTTGACCGGAAGGATTTACTAAATTTATTATTTCATTTTATTAAGAAGTAAATTTTAATGTAAAGTGTAAAACAATATTTTCTAAACTTTATGGATTAACTTTTTTTTTTTAAAGATCAAAAAGAAAGTAAAAATTAGATATTGAGACCAAGGTAGAAAAAATGTGGACAGAAAAAAATAGTGATGTAATACGAATTTCTGATTTAGTGGATTTAGCGTATATAATTTAGAAAGTATTATCTTAAGATCAACGCTGATAAAAATGTAGTTAGGACGACAATGATTTCCTGAAATCTTGTAATTTATCAAAGTTTACTTGCTCTATAGTAAATATAATGTTGTAGAGGAAAATTTATAAATAAATTTTTTTAAAAAAAATATTTGTATAATTTTTGCATAATTAAATGGTTAATTGAATTATGAATCTGAATAATACTCATGATCTAATACAGTAACAGCTTGTTGAACCACAACTTTTCTGTTTCAATTGGTCAGATTAATATTTGTTAAACTTTTCCTTTTTCATTTTTTGTTATAAATATTAATGCAACATTAACAGTTCAGACAGCTGTTAATAACAATAGCAATTAGAATGTCAAGATAATCTAAAAGAAAATATATCGTAAGAGAAAAATCTACAAATAGAAAACTTTAGTAGATTTAATGACAGTGTTAAAAACATATTTGCACTTCATCTATTCTTTGCTTATTTATAATTTTATATATGTCTTTTACTTGAAGTATTCAGTCTTTTAAGGTTTGGAATCTAAGCTACCTTATTATATTGCTATATGTGTAACACTAAATCAGAAAATGCATAATTTTGTAATCAAAGTAACAAGTTAATTAAAGCACTGAGATTTTAGACAAAAACATTGTGAGAAGATATCTTACATTTATATTTAGTAAATAGTGGAGATCTCTATTTCTACTCTATAACCAATTGAGCAAATCTTAAAGTGAAATTTTTTTCATCATGAGGCATTTTTTTGCAAATTTTTTATTTTGTGTCCATTTTTTATTTTAATTAAAGTACTCAAAAAAAAAAAAAAAAGCAATTTGAATTTGGATCCAAATCAGCTTGCTTATATAACTAGTGGTATTAGATTAACACTAAATTATAAGTTTTGTATTTTAACAAGAACCGAAGCAGAAGAAGGGAAAACACAAATAAATTAGTTATGTGCTAGTTGCCCATTTGATTACAATATATGCTTCATTTATTCACCACTTAACTTATTTCTTTGTTTACATTTTATAGAATAACCTGATATAATCATCATAAAATTTGACCTATGACATCCACTATATCAATCCAGATTTCTAAACCTCTCATACTTTAATCCGTAAATAAAATATATCTATAATTTTAAATGCACAATGGCATGTGGCTATTGGGATTATTCTAATTACACCGATCATTGATGATGATTCCCTCCCCTTTTTTATAAATCTAAAACTATTACATTTCTTCAGTTGAACAACATCGTTATAGGATAATGAATTACATCTAAGCACCATTTCGATTAAGAAATTATGTATTTTGACTAAAGAGCATTTTATACACATTCATTCTTTGTTGGTTGTTTTTTACATTCCAGTATTTTCTTAATGGAAAGCATGAATCTTAAGGGCTAGTTATACATTTTAAAACTACTTGCTTGAAATGAGATCAAATCACACACACACAAGATGAATTTTAACAATAAGTAAAAAATAAATTTCTTTAATTAAATACCTAACTATACATATTTAAACACACGTCGTAAATTGAGATTAAATATAAAAAAAAATCCATATATTCTAGATTTAATGAATTAAAAAAAAAAAAAAAGTAAGAATTTATATTAGTAGTTTCTATTAATGAAAAAAAAATTTTTTTAATCTTTCCATTAAAATAATCGGTCAAATGCATATATATTGGATTATTAATTTTACTTAGTTTTTGAGTCCTGATGATAGATAGACGAATATTTATGACCGAATAACAGATATGACTTAAGATTTATTTATCTCCTCTTCTATCACTTTATGCAGGCATCAGATGATCATTTTCTTTAGAAGGGCTACATGTTCCAGAGTCCGACTGGCATGCACCAGTTTTTAATAACACATTCTCATGAATTTCATTTCACTAAAGAATTCCATCATCTTTGATTGCTGGCAAGCAATAGTCAATTACTGATACTTGCTTCAAATACTGATGGCCTTCAATCACTTTACTAAAAAACAATTCAGCTATGGCTGCTCCCAGAACGTCTTCTGCAACTTGATCAATACTATTCAGCAACAAAAAACAGAAGAAAGAGAAAAAGAGGCTGATTACTTACCTATTTATATCCTTTTCATAACAATACAATTCAATTCTCTCCAACAAATTTTAGTCAATTTAATTTTGTTTTTATTAAATCATTAATATTTTTTTTTCATACAATGCAACTAAATTAAAAAATAAAAACTGAATCTAAATTAAAGAGCAAAAAATCAAATCAAGGATTATAGATATAAATAAAGCAAAATAAAACTTTTAAGCCACTTTTTATATATCTAAAATATAATTTTAATTATACCAGAAACAAAATTTTTATGATTTATTTTTACTTACTAAATTAATTACTATAAAATTATTATATTTTCATTATATTGAAACATATCAAATAGCTACATCGTTTTACATTGTATTTAAACCAATAAATACAATTATATTTCATAACTGAAATTATTTACAATTAAAATTTGTAATTATAAAATGTATAGCAAATCGTCTTTACAATTAATCATTATCACTATGTTAACTTATATTTTTGAGTTGGTTTATTTTTAATTAATTATTAGTATGGTCTTTGTAATATCGAACGACTCATATTGACCTCAATTCGATATTATTGCAGTATATTTTAGTGACTTAAATTAATTTATGTTGCCTGCCAAGATGAAGGCCAATTGTTTAAAAAAAAAAAAAAGAAACCAACCATGAATGTTTGTTTATTCGCAATACCATCTAGTATCCATAATTTAGTTATGAGCAGGAGGTCTTTACTATTTAAAAATTAAATTTTATATTTTACATTGGTACTATTTAATAATAGAAAAATAAAAGATAGGTGATTTTAAATTATTCTTGGTTAAATATTAAATATCAGAGCAATGGGTACTTTGGTATTATTCCAGCTACGCCATATTTCTCAGGTGAGTTTGCGTCAGTATCCAAAGTTTCCATTAATCATGTTATGGCAAACAAAAATTCTGCATGACTAATCCATATCAGTTTATCCTTTCCTTTCCATTTTAGAAGATATTAAATGGTTCAATCTGTCACAGTGACTTTTTTTACCCTCTACAATATAAAACATCTCTGGCATCATTTGTCAATAATGCAGATTTATATTTTTAAAATATATTTACAGCTGTCAAGCACTGGTAGTCGAGAGGTCAGCGACGGCTGCTTTACAAGCAGTTGAACCGTGTTAGCGGGTTCGCGTCCCGGTTGATGCTATGACCCATGAGAAAAAATATATATATATTTACAGCTAAAACTTTATATATATTTGTGTTTTGTTTTTTTGCTAAAACTTTATATACGTTTTTTTTTAAAAAAAAATTTTTTTTTAAATATAACATCTCCATTTTTAGATAAAGATAAAATTTTATGATACAGTACCTTTTTATCCCCCCCCCCCCACAATATAACACATTTGTCGCATCATTTGTAAGGAATATGGTTTTATATTTAAAAATACATTTACAGTTAAAACTTTATACATTTGTGTTTTTTGATTAAAACATTATATATGTTGTTTTTTTAAAATAAAAATAAATAAATTTAAAATATGACATTAAACTTACAGCTAAAACTTTGTTACAGTTCGTCATTTAAAAAAATGTTTCACGGTTCTTTTTCATATTTCTTCTTTTTCAATAATGAATATATCTCTCCGTCATTGGAAATGATTTTTTTTTTTTTTAGATTTGAAATTTGAAATTACATGTGCTGGGTGTTAATAGAACAAAGTGCTTTACTATGCCAGGAGGGGGGAGGATGGTTTTGATGCCATGAAATGTCATATTAAAAAGGCACAACTCATATGTACCTGTTTTATTTAGTATCATATTGTCTTTTTTCTTTTTTCATAATAAATATATGTCTCCATTATTTTTTTAGATTTGAACTTTTTTATATTGCATGTGATATGATATATTACTCCTGATGATATATTATTCTAAGTTTGCGATAAGTTTAAAATAACAGCTCCATGGAATCTGAATAAATTTTATGGATAAAATTTGACTGCACATTCCTTGGAGGCATTATTTTAAACAAATCACAAACTTAGAATAATACATTAGTAGAGGAATACATCATAGCAAAAATAATACCAAAGTACCAAATAATGATGCTAAATTGATAGTACTGAATTCAGAATTGGAATAATAAATTATGATATCACCAGTTGTTACTCACTTCACAGCATTCTTGAAGATATCATTTTTTGGCAATGAAGTTAAGACTAGAGATTTTAAAGATGGATCTTGCATGTTAAGTGCACTAAAAATTGATTATATAAATAGATAATATATTATGGGTAATTGTGAGTTTTCCTGTAAACCAAGATGGCAGCCCATAACTTTGATAAATATACAGTTTCAAGGACATATAATCTGCTGAAGATGTAGTTATTAAATTAAAACAAAAATAATAAATTGATTGTTTAATTTTTTTAAAAAGGAGTAAATTCTGATAAATTTCACCAAGAAGCTTTATTTCAATTTTTTTTTTTTTACTTATAATGTGAAAAGTGATGAGGTGCTCTTAACTTTGGTTCAATTCAGGTGTTTCTTTTTGTCAACAATTTTTTTTTTTAGTAAATTGTTATAATGAAAAATATTTTGGATCTTCCTGTCATAGAATGTGATGCAGCAGAATATTTCCAAAAGAAAGAGATCCTGCCCTCTCGAAAAGTGTGTATTAAAGGTCGCAATATGATTGCACACCGCCAACAAAAGTAAAGTGTAAATATTGTATTTATATATTTTTCTTTTAATAAGTTAATCCAAAAAAAAAACTATAAGTATTATAATTAATATTTTAACAAAGATTTCTTTTTTTAAATAACAGTAATAAAAAATAAAATGTAAATATTAAATACAACATAAGGCATTTTTTTGTAAACATTTTTTGGGAACTTCTGAAACTATAGATTTATTAAAAATGTGGGCTGCCATCTAAGTTTACTGAAAATTTCACAAGAACCAAATTTTGTTAAAACATGTTATATTGTAATACCTTGTCTCAACAAATATTGAGACTGTAACCTATTGAATTTATTGAGCTATATTAGCATTTAAGCAACTATAATCAAGTCATATCTCCATCAACAATTGGAGCAATATATTTATTAATAAACTTCAATGAGATCAACTGATTATCATTTCTTTTTATTTGCATTATATATAAATATATGAAAAATATTTAATCATACAAATATTTTTGCATGTTTATACAATAAACAGTAATAATGATAAAAATAAATATAATATTTTAAAAAAAGTTGTAAATACACTATTTAATATATGAATATCTGCTTTTTTTAAAAAAAGTAAACAAAATGTATTACTATTGACTTTTTTTAATGCCCAAGAATTCAGATAGTAAACGGTTTTTCAAACAGTAATCATTTTGTACTTAAGGCACATTCCTAATTTCATGTTAACAGTAACAAAAAAGCTTCATTTATTTCCATATTATTATAATGTCAAAATCTCATTTTCTTTCATGAAATTAAAATTAGAATCCATTATTTCAACAATTAGTGATAGCATCTTCAACCACTGGAAGAAGATTATATAATAAGTTCAGATCTTTCATAAACTTAATATTACTGTTTATACTAGAAGAATCTTGTAAACACTATTTTTTTATGTTTGTGTATATATATAGAGAGAGAGTCCGATGCCATAGTTGTAAAAACTTTCCATGCTTACAACTTGGATTTGAATATAGATTTGGTAAAGAGTGATTTTTTTTTTTCAAAGCAATTATAGGTTAGTAAATGAATATCTAGATAATTTTAGTTAAAATATAAAACATTTAAATCTCTTATCATCCAGAAGTTAGCTAGCCATATTTATATGATTCTTCTAAACTTGTATAAATCTCAAATTAATTTTTGATTTTACACTTAGATATCATTTGTTAAATATTTAGCTGATTGCAAAATTTAATTGCATGCCTAGTATTTGTATGGCTGTCTAATAGAAATATCATAAAAGTGGAATTATATGTTGAATTATTTCCGTCAACTAACAATAAATATTGAATGTCTTTAGAAAAAAAAAATTAAATTTTATTTAAACTTTCTAAATAGATGCAAGTAATAGCACACACGTTAATATATACACAACGTTTCAAGTGATATTATTCTCCTCTCTTCTTCAGCTGTTGCTGACCTGAACAATGTCCGTACTAGCATGAGAATCGAAACCTAGACCTTTAGATTCTTGAATATTGAATTTTAAAATAATGCTCTAAACAATCAAACCATTCATCCAAAGACAGATTAGATCACTACCTTAAAATTCAATATTCATTAATCTATTTTGTCCAGATTCGATTCCCATCTTGGGCCGATCATCAATACCTAAAGAAGAAAGGATAATAATACCGCTCGAAACGTTGTGCATATACTAACTAGTCTGAGTGCTATTACTAACAATTGAATATAATTGAAAAATTTAAATAAAGTTTACAATTTTTTCTAAAGGCATTCAATACTTACTGTTAGATAATGGAAATAGACCAACATATAAACTAAAATACCATTATTACAAAACTTCAAAAAAATAATATATATATAATGTGTAAGTTCTATTCAGTTAAATTTATAAGTTAAATATTTAAAAGGAAAATGTTTTCCACACTGGTATTCTATGTCTGAAATATTCAAAGGAGAAATTTCCACATGTTGTAAGTTTACAAACATAATTAAAGCAATCTGAGTAAACGATCTCATTCGGCAAACTTGAAAGAAACAAATGAGGCTCAAATAGGTCTAAATTACTAACTGCTTAAATTCAATCACTGATAAAACTGTTAATAACAGTAAATACTGATTAAGCACGTAGTTTAAATAGAGCACCCCCCCCCCATTATTGGTTACATTTGCGTATTTAAATAAAACGATCAATAACTATTTAGAATATATTTTTTTCCTTTCTGCTGCTTTTAACAACTTCTATTTATTTGTTATAGCTTTATTTATTTATTTATAATATAAAAATCCAGATAACTTAGACTTACAAAAGTAGTTGTTATTAGATTTACACTGATCAAATCTTCTAGTGCATTTCATTTATTAGATAACAATAAATGGTGATCGCTATATTGTTTGTGAAAAGAGAGAGCCTCATGACTTAAAAATTAGTATATCTATCAGTTATGCCTTTAACTTCGGACTCAAACTTGGAAACTTTTTTTAGATTATAGACAAGACAGGATTTTTTTTTTTTTTTTAAGGAGCTGGTTCATTCCAATATTAAAATTAAAGTAACTCTTTTTTTTTTTTCATAATGCTGCTTGTAGTTATTTGAAATTTTTATACTTAACGAAAGTTATATTTTCACGGGTAATTTGGTTGAATATATAATGTGACACTGCCAAAGCTATTTGCCCCCCTCCCATTTTAATAGATAGATAACACTTTTATTTTTAAACAAATATTTTAATACACCTTAACTTTTGCTGAACAAATATATATATATACAATATTCAATATCAGCTAATACAAAAACTTGCATTATATTACTACCCCTCTTTTTTTTTTAACTTTCAGAGAAAACTTTTGAAAAATTGATTTTAATTAGATGAAATACTAAAGATTAAATTAAATGTTTTGTTACCATCATTAATGCATTGAGAATAATAGAGTGATTGATTAAAATTTTTAAAATTTTTTGATTGAAGCTCAATATGATGAAGTAGTAGAAGATTTTTATATGGATGTACAAAAGGCTTTTGATCAGAATAAACAACATTTTAAAATTGTTATGGGAGACTTTAATGCTAGAATTGGTAGACAAATGAAAGATGAAATTGCTGTTGGTAATTTTGGTTATGGTAATAGAAATGAGAGAGGACATAGACTTGTGGAGTTTGCAGAAAAAGAAAAACTTTATATTATGAATTCATTTTTTGAGAAAAATGTTAAAAGGAAATGGACATGGAAGCATCCAAATGAAGGTACAGCAGAATTGGATTATATTTTGACTAACAGAAAATACATATTTCAAGATTGTAATGTTCTTAATAAATTTAACACAGGAAGTGATCATCGATTAGTAAGGTGTAAGTTACGTGTTAATGTAAAACTAGAGAGACAAAAATTATTAAGAAAAACAATATTTACAGTTGATGTTCCTAATCTTCAGAAACATTCTAATGAATTTAAATTAGAACTTACAAATAGGTTTCAAGTGTTAGGAGATTTTGAACATGATACAGATTTGAATGAAATTAATATGAAAATAACTGATACACTTTTAAAAACTGCAACAAACATAGCTGGTAGAAAAAAGCAGCAATTGACTAATAAAATTTCTACTGAGACTAGAGAATTTATGAAGAAAAGAAGGAATATGAAGATATACAAAAATGATGTATTAAAAAGAATTGAATATCTCTAATTTTGTAAAATGGTACGGAAAAGAGTTGAAAATGATATAAGAAAGTATAACTGTGAAATAGCAAGGAAAGCTGTGGAAGAAAATAAAAGTCTCAAAAATGTTAAACAACATTTTGGTATTGGTAGGAAATTTATATCTGCAATAAGAAAAAAAGATGGAATTATTACTAAACAGAGAGATGACATCATGAAATTGGTAGAAGATTTTTATCAAGAATTATATAGTAATAAAGAACAAGTACCTCTTATATCTATTACATCTTCCGAATTGCCCAGAATTTTAAATGAAGAAGTGAGACATGCAATTAAGTGTATGAAGAAAGGAAAGGCTCCAGGAAATGATGGTATTATAATTGATATATTAAAAGAAGCAGGTGAAGAAATAGAAACAATTTTAGCAAAGTTATATACCAAATGTCTAAATGATAAAGATGTACCGGAAGATTGGAAGAATGCAGTAATAATATTAATATTTAAAAAAGGTGATAAAGAAGATATTAGAAATTACAGACCTATCAGCCTTTTATCAGTTTTATATAAAAAAATTTCCAAGATAATTACAACTCGTCTGCAGAGAACTTTGGATTTCCACCAACCAAGAGAACAAGCTGGATTTAAAAGTGGTTTTAGTACAATAGATCATATCCAGGTATTGAGAGAAGTCATAGAAAGGAAAAACAAATATGAGTTGTCATTATGTTTTGGATTTGTAGATTATGAAAAGGCATTTGATTCTATATACATTTCTTCAGTGATTAAAGCATTGGATCATCAAGGTATAGATCCAGGATATTGTCATATTTTAAAGAATATTTATAAAAATGCAACAGCAACAATTAGATTACATAATGATACTGGAAAAATCAACATTGAGAAAGGTGTAAGACAAGGTGACTCCATATCTCCAAAACTCTTTACAGCAGTGCTGCAAGAAGTATTTTGTGGATTAAAATGGGAAACTAAAGGAGTGAAAGTAAATGGAGAGTATTTAAGTCATTTAGATTTCGCAGATGATGTAGTTGTTTTTGCAAATAATGCTTCAGAGCTGCAGGAAATGTTGCAGGAGTTAGCAGATGAAAGTAGAAAAGTAGGACTAAAGATAAATGTTAAAAAGACTAAAGTAATGTTTAATCGATTTGCTCAAAATATGAAAATAAAGATTGATTATGAAGAATTAGAAGAAGTTAACAGTTACAAATACCTTGGTCAGATTATTAATACAGATGGAAACATAATGGAGGAAATTAATCATAGAATTAAACTTGGTTGGAGTGCTTTTGGTAGAAATAACTTGATACTAAAAGGAAATATGCCTATGTGTTTGAAAAGGATGGTTTTTAACAAATGTGTTTTACCAGTTCTTACTTATGGATCTGAGACTTGGACACTTAATAGAAGAGCAATACAGAGACTTCAGACAACTCAAAGGAGTATGGAGAGATGTATGTTGGGAGTAACAAGAAGAGATTGAAAAGCAATGTATGGGTAAGACAACAAACAGGTGTTACTGACCTTATTGAAAAAATTAAAAGATTGAAATGGAGTTGAGCTGGACATATTGCTAGAAGAGATGATAATAGATGGACAATTGAAATTTTAAACTGGATTCCAAGAGATTGTAAAAGACCCAGAAAGAGACCACATGTGAGATGGATGGATGAAATAAGAAAATGTGCAGGGGTGTTGTGGAGAAGAGAAGCTAAAGATCAGAGAAGATGGATTAAACTTGGAGAGACCTTCATCCTGCAGTGGATTGATAATGGTTGATTATGATGATGATGATATATATATGCATATCTTTATTGACTGTAGATATATATATATATATGATGATGATGATATATATATGCATATCTTTATTGACTGTAGATAAGTGCTGTCAATAATTTGGTACTTTACTTAAATTTTTTGTAATTGGTAAAATAACTATCATTGAGTTCACTTCTTTAACTGGTGGAACTTTAGTATTGGATAAGCTCTTCTGAATTGTTATTGACTGGTAATTTATTTTTAATTCTGCTAATGGATCTTTATAGCTTCAGTTAATAGTTTATTTAGATTTATTCAATAGTCCACTTTTAACTTTGGCTGATCATTCAGTTTAAATAAATACTTTATTAAGGCTTTAGAGAGTTTTTCTCAATGCCATATTATCATCCTCAAGCTATATAAGCAGAAAAATACAAGATGCAAAGATAAAATGTCTAACCTCATATTTTGCTGAAATCATTTATTTTTATATAATAAAAAGTTATAGTGCAAGTTATAATCTTTTGTCCATAATTATGCTAATATTCTATGGTGTGTAATACTAATTTGGTACTTAGGTACTTATGCATTAGTCCGATGATGAAAAATGCTGCACTAACAAATGGGTAAATAAAGAGTGAATTAAGCACATTTGCAATCTTCTAAAACTGCAAGCAATCTTTTAAATGAATATTAGATGATATACCATCAGGAGAAAGTTGTTAATCAAAATGTTGGTTTATTATCTAATATTCATTTTTTAAAAAAATAATTGTTTTCATTTTTAGAAGATTGTAAATGTGCTTAATTCTGTATTTATTTACACATTTGTTTGTGATGTGGCAGTATAATACAAGTGCATAATTTTCTCCATGTACAAAATATTTTCTCTTACTTTCTATGGCTGAACTAATACATATGTGAAATCTCACCTTTGGACTAACATGGAAGTATTGGTCTTATTTTTAAATGATAATGCTACAATTCTTTCTTGGAAATCTAATCTCTATTTCTTTTTATTTATTTCTAGCTTGATATTATGATTTAATAAGAAGTCTAATAAAATCTAACAATAATGATTTGACTGAAATCTCTTTTGTATATATGTCTAATGAAATGAAAATGTCCCTTTCAAATTTTCTTCAGATGGTTGAAAAGGACAATTAATTTAAGGTTTAAAATATCAAATTTCATGATAAGTAAAATAGTATAGCCAACTAAATACAATATAATAGGTTATTTTTAAATTTAGCACATAAACAGGCACCCACATTAGACATAGAAAAATTTATTTTAATTTAAACAAACTACTTTTTATTTTTTAAAGTAAAGAAAATAAGAAAGTTTTATTTTTGTTAAGAATTCAATACTTTAATAAAATATAACAATTTAAATATTGTCTAGATCTGAATTCAAGCCCAGACAGGATATTTTAAAACATTAAAATTTTACATAGAATAAAATAGAAATCAGAAATAAAATTTGTAGTACATTTTTTATGTCATCAAAATTAATTACCTTTAAAATGTCATGATATCTTTAGTTTGTAATTATGCTATATTATACATTTTATTTTTATTTAGTTTTCGTTTGTTTTTAGAATAGAAAATTTCTATAATATTTTTTTTGTATATAATTATGCTATTAATACTCTAGAAAAGACTTTTAATATAAATAGCGTGCAACAGAAATCAATTGGTCTTTTTCTTTTATGGTTTTCTTACTCATCCTATTGATTTATATAAAAGTTACTATCAAACTAAGGTATGACTAACACAAACCTGCCTTAGTACACCACAAAGCTTTCCAAGGATTATTAATTTTCATCTAGGAACTCCTTCCTAAGTATATAGAATCAGCTTTATTGGATTGGTCTTTGACATCTAATTAACTATAATTAAATCAACCTATGACTAATAACTATCAGTAATGGATATTTCAAATTTATATGGAAAACTGATTATAGCAAAATAATTAAATCCAATTGCAGAAAACACAAGATCCTACAATGTCAATGTAAAGCTTTAACTTTCAAATACAGAACTCTTTTATAAAAAAAATATATACCTACAGAAATACTTTTATTATTGCCACTAAGCTTTGCTGACTGTGGAATAAAATACTAATTTGATGTAATTGTATTAATTAAAGTCATTTTTAATTTATAAACATTTTATGAAATTTATTTAAATTCTAAAATAAACTGTTTATTTTATCTAAAGATCTATATTATTTATTTCATCATTTATTTCTTGATTAACATTTTTTGTTATTCATTTAAAATTAACATCATTGTTTAAATTGTATTTAATGTTAATTTTAAGAGTTTCAAATGGGAGAGTGAGTTATATGATTAAACATCATAGTTATATGTTCATTTTACAACATTTAATAAGAATTGATAGTTTGACTTCCAGAAATCATTCTCCTTATACTTGGTTAAATTATTAGTGTTCAAAAAATAAATTATAAAACTGAATAAAAAATAAATTAGAATGTATATATTAATGGGAATATTTATGAATACTATTGGATTTTAAATATTTTATTATGATTAATATTAAAATGAGAAAAAGATAACTAAATGGGGGTCATTTGTCTTTTATTATATCTTTATTTATCATATATAATAACACAGCAAAGGTACATCCACTTTTTTTTTCAAAATATATATGTTCTACAATAATATCAACAAATAAAAAATCCTTCTCCTTTTTTCTTTTCAAAAACTTTATTTTTTATCTCAATACTGAACATATATATACATTTATATACAAAACTCCAACGTTTTAACTGTTTTATCTCATACAGTTATTTTCAAGGATCTGCAACAATATTAAATACATATCAACAAATAAACTTCAATTACATAAAAACTTTCTCTTACATTAACATAATAACAAACATATTAAACATATAGAAATATATTTTACTTACATCTTTCTCCCACTGCTATATTTTATTACTCTTTTTTATTTATTTATTTACATTGTTTAATTACAAATATATCTTAAAATCATCCAAGAAACTTTCTATACAAATTTAAATACAAACTCTAATTTCCAAAAACCTCCCCCTTTCTTTAAATTTTATCTAAAATCCATCTTAAAACTACATTCCTAAACTATATATTTAAATGAATATAAAAGAAATTTAAACATTCCCCCCTCCCTCTCTCTCTTTTATACAAAAAAACTTCTAACAATTTACCTAAACCCATTAAGCATTTATTTTAATTATACAGTAATTTATATTTCTTATCTACTCCATTAATTCTATTTAGAGTAGGATTATATTTTTTTATATAAAAAAATTCTTTAACCATCCTTTCCCTGTAATTTTTAACCCTTTCTAACGTTTTAATACTAAATTCTTTATGACCTAAACCTTTACAATGAATGTAAATATTTGAATTTTTGTCATACAAATGTTGTCTAAGTCTAGTTTTTAATTTATTCTTAGTTGTACCAACATATGAAACCTTACCCCCTCCCTCTTATAATTTAAATATTCAATTAAATATATTCCATTCATTTTGTCAGTTTCTATATTTTTTGTATCATTGATTAAATTTCTTAAATTCAATTTCTTTTTATATACTGGTTTAATAACTAACCTACTTTCCCCTTTGTATTTATTATTTATACTTTTTATAATCTTTTTAATCTTCATAAAAGTATCTCTAGAAACATTGTAACTATTATATATAAAATTATTTACATCTTTCCCATTGTTTCTCTTCTTTATTATTTTTTTAAATATTTCTTTTATTACATAATTTATCAATAATTTTAACTGGATAATTATTTTTTATACCTTCCTCTTTTATATTACTAATTTCTTTTATAAACAATTTTTCTTCAGAACATAAATTAATTGCTCTGTTTATCCTATTATTAATAATATTAATTTTATGTTCATATTCAATATCTGAATCCCAACTACTTAACAAACCATAAAAAGTTTCTTTTCTGAATACACTAGTTTCAATATATGTATGTTGTAGGTGCATTTCATAGTAATGAAAGTATTGATGCCATTATATGAAGTTAATAATGTATTTTCAAAATTTTAGATGTTTTATTCTTATAATTATACTTTGCAATATAATCCTACTCTAAATAGAATTAATGGAGTAGATAAGGAATATAAATTACTGTATAATTAAAATAAATGCTTAATGGGTTTAGGTAAATTGTTAGAAGTTTTTTTGTATAAAAGAGAGAGAGGGGGGTGTTTAAATTTGTTTTATATTCATTTAAATATATAGTTTAGGAATGTAGTTTTAAGATGGGTTTTAGATAAAATTTAAAGAAAGGGGGAGGTTTTTGGAAATTAGAGTTTGTATTTAAATTTATATAGAAAGTTTCTTGGATGATTTTAAGATATATTTGTAATTAAACAATGTAAATAAAAAAAAAAGAGTAATAAAATATAGCAGTGGGAGAAAGATGTAAGTAAAAATATATTTCTATATGTTTAATATGTTTGTTATTATGTTAATGTAAGAGAAAGTTTTTATGTAATTGAAGTTTATTTGTTGATATGTATTTAATATTGTTGCAGATCCTTGAAAATGACTGTATGAGATAAAACAGTTGAAACGTTGGAGTTTTGTATATAAATGTATATATACGTTCAGTATTGAAATAAAAAATAAAGTTTTTGAAAAGAAAAAAGGAGAAGGATTTTTTATTTGTTGATATCTTTATTTATATGTATTTAAAAAGAATGGGGAAGTATGGAGATGTTTATTAAATCTACTAAGAGATTTATTTATTGGCAGTCTGTTAAAGCTAATACTGGAGTGTGCTTTTATTGATTTGTTTGAAGTAAGCTTGACTTATTATTTGAAAAGTTTTCAAATGGATTCTAGTTATAATACAATATATGTATGTTGTAGGTGCATTTCGTAGTAATGAAAGTATTGATGCAGTTATATGAAGTTAATAATGTATTTTCAAAATTTTAGATGCTTTATTCTTATAATTATACTTTGCAATATACAATTCACCAATGATTCATATCTAGATTTAAATTTTGAAGTTTTATTAGTAGTGATTTGTATGACTATATTTTTTTATATGTATTTCCAGTATTTCTGAATTTAGTATGTGATTACTTATTTATTTGTACCACGAAATTGTTAAGAGGATTAAAAATATAGAATATTCATACGATGACTATCATAAGATGCTTGATTAAAGTCTGTGCTAGTATCACTCACTAAATAATACTGAGCTTAGTTTTAACATGCATATCCAATTGATTTATGAATAAAGTGACTGATACTATCAATTGTTTATTTAAACCTGGTCCACGATGGCATTCAGGAAGAAATGACGTGTGTATGTGTAAATACATGACATAAGATTTTAGAGTTAGAGTCATTGATGTAATTTTATATTATAAATAGATTAAATAGACTTTAGGTTATCCAAATTAATTATAAAATACAATAATTCTGAATATTTACAGTGAACATTATTAAACTATCTTAATGATTTTATAATACATTTTTTATTTGTTTATTTTAGTATGGGTTCTTTTATTAATTATTGTTGTTATTGTATAATAAATATCTTATGGTCATATGAAAGGAGATTCTAAGTTCTCCATAATTTAGTGGACATAGATTAAATTACTAGTAGTGGTTGAGGGCTTTGTAGGGATGGTTGGTGGAACATCTACGACAACAAATATTAATCTTTCTATATAGATATCGACAGCTAGATACTCAATGAAGGCTGATGCTTAAATTTTAACAGTCATAAAATAGAAGTAAGAAATTTAGATAATAAATCTAATGACACCTTCTGGTGATGTATGTTGCCATATCCGCTGATCCTCAGCTAATCATTACACTGCCATTTATATAGTATTTGTTAAGTCCAAAATAAACCACGTTCAATAAATCAGGGTTATTTCCTTTCCTCATTTATTTATACATTTTATTTATTTGTTTGGCTATTTGATGAAATTTGATAAAACTTTTAATCAAGTTCAGTATCTTAATTTCAATTATATATTATTACACAAATTATTTTATAAATGTTTAGACTTTTATTTAACCTTTCTCTTACGCAGTATTGTTTTGTTTTTGTTTTTACTATTAGCTAAACTATTGGACGATATAAATAATATCCCCATCTCTCTTTTTGCTATTTTACAAAACTACAATTTATTTCTGGAGACAGCAAAATTATTCCTTTAACTTTTAATATATAATACTGCGTAGATATAATAAATCAAGTAAATGGTTTTTTATCATAATTCACTCCATAATATTGTCATATTATTAATTTTTCAGATCATATTTTAACATTACATTTTAAAATTATATTTATATTGTATAGCAAAGCAGTCATGAAATAAATTGTCTGAATAAATATGTTATTTAATAATTACATTGAATAAAAAATTTAGAACAAAATAATGACATATGAAATGGGGGGGGGGGGTAACCTAAGCAAAGAAAGGTTTTTTTTTTTAATGCTGAACAAAGCTTGAGCGGTTTATCACAATGCTAGAATGATGGATTGTCACTTCCGGTGCTTAAGTCACATATAGTTTCCCGAGTGATCAACAATTCACATATTTTAGCTCTGTGTCGTCTAATACAGTGATACAGAGATTGATCTGGGAATTAAAGATTTCAGTATTAAAATTCAATCTTTCACTACTTCTGTATCAAAATCACATGGTTTCACCTATAATTAATTCAATTATTTTTTAATGCAAAATAAAAACATTTTAGCAGATCTTATGGCTATTTACCTCTATGGTTAAGATCGAGAAATACAATGACCTTTCTTATCAGTTACCTGATAATTCTTAACTGAAATATCTGTTGATATTTCTTAAAGGCATGATGAATGTATGCGAATGAACTAATATATATATACAATCATGAGACAAAATTAAATTATGGTTTTTATTTCCTGAAAGTGCAATCACCAGCTAAGGTTGAGGATGTTAAGGATCACCTCATTGCAGAACCAGACTGCCATATGACAATTACCTTTTATTTAGGTGTTTATAAATGTGCATCACTTTCAAGTGAAGAAAGATTGCATGAATTGAACTGTATTAATATTAAGTAGTGCACTGTGAAACTTTATAAAATTACAAATCCTGAAGAGACAAACGTGGATATGTAATTGACACAAATATTAGAAACACAAATGGAACAGGATTCATTATAAATAAAAAATAGAAGAACAAATTGTCAAGATTGATGGTATATTATACAGAGTAGCAAGATTAGTTATTCCAATTAAATGAAAGATACTAAATAAAAATAATTCAGATATCTGCCCCAATAAGTACTCATTGTAATGAAGAGTAAAGATATTTTTATGTGGATGTACAAAATCATTTTGATAAGACCAAACAATATTTTAAAATTATTGTAAATACAATTGATAAAAGAATGAAAGATAAATTTGGTTATGGTGATAAAAATGAGAGGCACAGATTTGTGGAGTTTGCTAAAAAGAAAAAGAAATTCTGTACAATATGAATTCTTACTTTGATAAAAATGCTAAATGGAAATGGACTGAAAGCATAGCAGAATTGGATTTGGATTTAAATGAAATTACTGAAAAGATAACTGATGCACTATTAAGAATTATAATAAAGATAGCTGGTACTGAAAAGCAGCAGTTTGCCTTACTGAGACAAACAATGTATGAAAAAAAGGATAAATATGGAAATATATAAAAGTGATATATTAAGTAGAATTGAATTGATTATCTAGAATTTTGTAAATGATATAAAAAAGGAGATAACAATATAAATAAATATAACTGTGAATTGTTAAGAAAAGCCATAAAAGAAAATAAGCTCGAAATTGGAAGAAAAGTTATTTCTGCAATAAAAAGAAAAGATGAAATTATCTGAATTGCTCATAATTTTAAATAAAGAAGTGAGATATGCAATTAAATCTATGAAGAAGGGGAAAGCTTCATGAAATGAAATTATAATTGACATCTTAAAAAAAAAAGATGAAGAAATAGATTTTTTTAGTTAATATATACATCTAATATCTAAATGACAAATATGTACCAGATGATTAAAAATATATAGTGATATTTAAGAAAGGTGATGAAGAAGATATTAAAAATATTTCTATACTAAAATCTGTACCAAATTAATTAAGAACTTACTAATTTTAGCACTGTAGTTTACATCCAAATATAAAGAGGAGTTATAGAAAAAGCCAATGAAAATGAGTTTCATTATGGTAGATTATGAAAAGCATTCGATTCTATAAAAAAAATTTTTTTATGGTGATTAAAGGATTGAATCATCAGGATATAGACCTGGGATGTTGCTACATTTTAAAAAAATATAAAAATATAACTGAAATGATAAATTACATAGTGACACTAAAAAGATTAACATTGAGAAAAGTGTACAACAGGATGATTTCATATCTCCAAAAAATTTTACAGCAGTTTTACAAGAAGGTATTTTATTAATTAAAATGGGAACCTAAGGGAATAACAATATATGGAGATTATTTTAATCATCTAGATTTTTGCTGATAATGTGTTCTGTTTTTGCAAATAAGAGCTTCAGGAAATGTTGCTATAATTATTGAATGAAAATAAGAAGGTAGGTTTAAAGAGGAATACTAAAATTAAACATTCAGTAATGTTCTATGAATTTTCTTAGATGAAAATAAAGATTAATATTCATAAATTTGAAGAAATTAAGACCTATAAATACTTTGATCAGATCATTATTGCAAATAGAAGTATAAAGGATAAAAGTAATTGTAGATTTAAACAGAATTGTGCACTTTGGATAAAAGTATATTTGAAATGAAATGTTTTTGTAAATATATTTTACTAGTCTTTACTTATGGATCTGAGACTTAAATACTTAATAGAAAAGCAATATAGAGACTTCAGACCATTCAACTAAGTATGAAGAGATATATATTAGGAATAAAAAGATCAAAAACAAAAAATGTCAGGTGATTGAACAACAAATACTACTGGCATCATTGAAAAAAATAAGAAACTGAAATGGAGCTAAACTGGATATATTGATAGAAGAAATGATAATAAATGAACAGTTAAAGTCTTAAACTGGATCTCCAAGGTATTTTGAAAGATCTCTTAAAAGTATCTATAAATGCATCCCAGTTCAATGATACTTAATGTAGCCGTGAGGGAGTGTCCCCCTTTTTATTGGCAATTATATCCCCATGGATCTTTAGCGGTATGATTTTTATTCAGACAATTTTGTTTTTAAAATGTAAATACATTTTTACAAAAATCATTATTAATATTATATTTATTTACCAAGATAATGGGCAACAAGAAAAAAAAGTTGCCGATGAGGTGAGAAAAATTGCACTAAAATTAAGGATTAAATTGTGTATATTGTTTATAATCAAATAATTCAGGATGCAAGAAATATAATATAAAAAGACACTAACAAAATTCATACCAGAGTAATATTCAGCTTTCAGGACAAACTAAGAAAAGAAAAAAAGTATAAAGAATTTACATCAAATCAACAATAAACATATTCAAAAAGTATGAAAGATAGTGAATCGACAGTGAGACTAGTTATATAAAAAATCAGCTATGATGATTCCTTGGCTAAGGAATATATCTAACCCAAAAATGTATAAGTATTTTACAGATGTTTTATTGTCCTAAAATTTGTGATCAAAAGAATAATGAAAATGACAAATATTCTGTAAGATCCAAGGCAGTGCTTTTTAATTGTAGTTATTGAAAGTTTCATAATTCAAGTTGCTTTCTTTCTTTGTGCTTGTTATAACAATACAAATATTATTGAAAACACCTTGGAATTTTTTTCTGACAATTTCAAAGCCATGTGGAGTATTTTGAAAAAAATACCAAGTTCTTCTGAACAAGCTCATGGTTGTGGTAAATGATGGCCTCCCAGCAATGGCAGGCACAAATAAAGATTTTGTATGAAAGTTGCAGCTAAGTTAAAAGAAGTGTATTCAAATATTTTAAGACTATTTTTTCTACTGCATTATTTATCAGAAAATCCTATACTCCAATGAACTGGAAATTAGCAGTTTAATCAAGGTTTGGCAAATATAGTAAAACTTCATACAATCAAGAGACTTTGATCACTGGCAATTTTCAGAATTTTTTAAATCTTGGAAAGGTAACCCAAAATTTATACAAGCTTTGAAAAATGTTCTTTTTTTTTTTTTATGTTTTAGAGGAGATATAATTGGTCCTAGAAATGAAAATCATGATATTTCATTTTTTAATAGTCAAATATGGGTACAAGATTTAGCAGTCTAAGTTGATATTAAAGTATATTTGAATGTCAAACTTTAGGAAAGAATCGATTAAAATTAGGCTTACCATATTTACTTTTTTCCAAACCGGAACAAAAAAAAATGATTAGGTATAATTCAATTTATTAGAACAGTAAAGAAATTAAAAAACACACACACACATTTAAAATTATTTTCTGAGCACTGAAACCAGTCATATTTATCACTAACATGATTTTTTTTCCTGTATCTGCTTGTGGTTTTTAATTTTTTCAAAAAAAATGCGATCAGCTCATTTCCATATTCACTTTCATTTTGCACATAATTAAACTTTTAACCATGGATTTATCCATTCTATCTCTTTCATCATATTTCCAGTCCATACTTCAAATAAATTTGAAAACCTGAAATAAAAGTGAAAGCAAAAACAAACACTAAACTAATATCTCATGAATAAAAAACGGAATAGAAAGTGAATGGGTAGTTTATAAGATATGATCAGGTTGTAATAAAGATTAGACAAAATATTTTAAATTTAAATAGAAAAATTTACTTTTTATTTTATAGTAAAATACTGAAGAAAAAAAATTATTGAAACAGTTTATCAGCATTTTTTTTTTTTTGAAACGATGTATTCTTACAATAAACCAGGACAAAACATCAAACTGGTTCGGGACTTCGGGACAAGATTTAATAAAACTGAAACAATTCCAATCAGATCGGGAAAACAGACATGTATAATGCATTGCAAATTTTAGATGCAAATTGGAATGCTTCAAAATCGTTATAAGATAATATTTTTAACTAGTTTCCTATGTAAACACAGTTAATTAATAATCAAAGTATTATCTTTTTTAAAACTCCCCCCCCCCAAAAAAAAAAAGATTGAAAAAGAATTTGATAGACGATTTAAGACAAGTCGTTACAGATCTTTTTTTTTTTTTAACTTTAATTTTGAAAATTAGAAATTCCAAGAAATCAGTGCTCCAAAAATATACATTTATTTAGGTATATTCCAAATAAAAAAGTTTGCAGCAAATATTTTGTAACAGAAGTACATATTTATGACAACTATTATTTTTTATGTCTTTCGTTGTTAGCCGAGAGATATCGCAGCCGCTATGCAAGCAAGTAGTTGGTTGCAGACGGGTGTGCGTCCCGGCAGATGCTATGACATATGAAAAAAAAAAACAACTATTATTTTTATGTATGAAAGTATGAGGATTTGAACTCAGATTTTCAAGCACACACATGTAGAAAAGATTAATAATCACCAATATATGTATTTCGTGCTAAACCAGCACTCATCAGTTGGTCCAGACTATCATCTCTCACACATATTTATAATCAATGCTCAGTTTATATTAAGATAGCAAATCTTCATACTTTAATGGACAGGCTTCAATCCACTACAACCTCCAACTTTTCAGCCATCCATATCATTGAAAATCTGATGATGACAACTCAAATCCCATGCTAATGCTAATATTATTGCCATGCCCATGTTGACCTGAAGTCAATCTGACCCCTCATGTATAGGACAGTATCCATTAAATACATATAAGAGGGATGGAAAGAAATCCTCAGATCAAAACCAGACGACAATCTTTCTCCCATAATAAAGATTAAGTGCTCTCAATCTTTGCCTCCAAATTTTGGCAAGCAAATATTAAGAATAGTGCCAGGAAATACTATTATATTATTTTTTAATTTTTATTACGGAACTGATAAAAATAAAGAATATAATTTATTTTTGAGTAGTCATAATTATTATTTTATAGGTCTCGTCATGACTTTGAATAAATTAAATTTTCTTTATTAATTTTGCAGTTTAATTATTTACAATCGATTTTTCACTTCTCTACGATTCTAAATAGAACAGCTCTTTAAGCTGGAAAAAAATTGGCCCACTTGGGATATATTTTTATGGAAAATAGTTTCTGGTTCAAATGAATTTGATATTTCTACTTTATAGGCTCCTGAAATGAGAAACATAATTAAATTTTGTCTACTATGACTGTAAATATAAGAGAATGTTTATTCATATACAAATTATGAGATAGAGTGGAGAGTGGTGGGTAATGTGAAAGTCTGTGCTCATATACTATATATTACAAATTCATTTTGCATTCTATAAAATACAATTGATATTTCAATTAAGAACGATAAGATAACTGAGAAGGAAGTCTATGGTAGGATAAAAATCAATAAACTCTGCATTCTGACTGATGCATATTAGTGAACACCCCATTTATTTTCTTTGTTGTATGAATAATCACATAGTAATAACCATTACAAGGATCAGCAGTATAAAGTAGATATTAGGAATTTGCTCTGGTTTTTAAAGGCCTCTAAGAAGAATCAGTGTCACCTTTCAATTAATAATTTAACTTCTTGCTATATATATAGTCGAAAACAAAGGCACTTAAGGGAATAAAAGAAACAAATAAAGTGATTTAAAACACTTGATAACTTTTTATAATGAAGCTCTTAAAAATACAATATTTTGAATGAAAGAAACAGCATAAAATACCATCATACATATAAATACATCCATACGGCAGCTATCTATTTCAGTAAGAATTCAGAAGTAAATGCTGCACATTTATATTCTGAGAAAGGCCTTTTTTGTCTCATTTAAAAGAACCTTACTAAAAAGTCTAATAAATTAAAACAATTTTAATTTTATTGATGATAATAAAATCAATATTTATTTAACCTTTAATCATAATAAATTAATAATATTTTAGCTTGGCCTAGTGAAGTAATTTCAGTAAATTATGATTCTTATCTAGAAGTCTACTAATTTGTATATTTAATGGGTTTAGTTGTTTGTCATTCCTGTCACTTCGCCATCATTTACAAATCCTGAAAAACTCAGTCCATGTTTACATAAGCTTGAGCAGATTCTACATTTTTTGAAAACAGAAACTATTTAAAATACAAATTGTGGAAAGAAATAAAAAAAACATAAATGTTTCTTTTGAATCAAAATAAAAAATTATATCTAGTCAAAATGCACATTCCTTTACCTGATAAATGCATACCATGTATGTGAAGAAAGAAATTTGACGTTTAAAACTCAAAATTGAAAAGAAAAGTATGTTTTTTTAATGATGAATTTATTTAAATATGTGTGCGACACGTATATAATAAATCCTGTATCATTTTTACCATTTTTAAGTGCTAAATTGTCAGTGTATTTTGATCAATTTTATTCGTTTATCTAACAACAGAAATGGCAGACTAAATTCAGAGCCATTTGTTCTTAAGACTGTTATTTAATTTATGTTTTGTTACTATTTCTAAGCAGAGACATTTAATGATAGTGAGATGTGTGGAGTTCTAAAAGTATTATTTATTAATTTTGTCTTTGGTTTTATAAAGTCATTCTTATTTTTAATCATTATACATCTACTGCAGGATGAAAGCCTTTTAGTTGATTGAATTCAGTCTCTCTAGTCTATAGTTTCTCTTTTATATATCTTTACAGAAATTTTTTTTATTTTATCCATTCTTATAGACTCTTTTTCTAGTTATTTTACAATGTTTTGGAATCTCCTTTAAGACTTAAAATAATGATCATTTATAATACATTCATATATTCATCCTGCCTTAAAAAAAACTCAACTGATGTTGTTACAGTTAAGAAATATCAAATATCTGGAAAAAAATATCATAATATTCTCTGTCTTAAACTCAGAAGTAAATCATTAAACTTATCACACTGGACGATGCATATTGGTGAATAATCTATCTATGTTTATTTATTACATGATAATAATAATTACAATGAAAAGATTGTATAGAATCCTCACTTGATTCCTTTAGGTCTCACGGAAGAACCTAAGAATCCCTTTTAATCAATAGCAAATTTTTTTCTGAAACTTTAATGAAGTAATAAATAAATAAAAATAACTACACACAAATTAAATCTTAAAAATCATGTTTAGTTGGAATTGACAAACAATCTTATTATTATTACATGTCAAATAAGTTACTAACTATTTCTGGAAATTGTAAAAAAAAAATCAACATAGTTTATATGAATAGTTTTAAGACTTCTCTCCTAGCTATAGCTGAAATGATGATTTGTTCATGGCATTACTATAAATGATATGTAATGAATATCATTTCGTATTGCTGTATCTCAACACAGATATTAGAATTAATACATTAAAAAACAAACAAACCAACAAATACATATATTCTTACAAAAAGAAAGTAAAACTCAATGTAAATTTTAATGGAAGATATGAAGTATAAGCAATAAATAAAAAAAATTAAACCTAGTTATGGCATCAAGAATTCATCAAACTCAACTTGTGCATTATCAAAGGGAAATATTTGTAAAGTTTGATGTTACCACAAACTTATAATCAAATTAATTATTATTTAAAAAGCACCAAACTTTATATACTTAAAAAAGTATATTGTGACAGTCAGATGATGTATGTTGGTTTAACCCAGTTCGAATACTAGGCGAAAGTACCTCGAGGCCACCCATACGTGAGATATTAAATCAAGAATACTATGACCTCTGCCCTATTCGCCTATTCTCGAGGCTAACTATGAACCAACAACATTATCGGAGATATGCATAAATTATTTTCTCATCCGACCCAAACTTAGCATCAGGGGAGAGACATGGATGGGAACACCTACAAAGCTAAATAGTTAAATGTGCATAAAAGTACTACAAAAATGTGTTTTGCGTGCCTGGATCATTGGGAAAGTAACATAAATCATTAGAATAAAATTAGCAAACTCAAGCTTGTTAGTTAAATAAGATATTTAATTAATGACTTTAAAATATTAATAATGATTTAATGGCCTCCACTATTCCCCTGAATTAATGAAAAACTAATTACACAATATAAACGGATAAAAACGATATAATATTTTTGCGGTCTAAGTCTTTTCTTCCCAATTTTAATAAAATTGTCAACTCGAATCTCCTCAATAAAGTACAATAATAAAAATCTTTCGCAAAGCATTTTTTAATTGCTTTGCACTAAAAACAGACAGTTTAAAAATTATTTAAGATGTATATAGCTAAATCAGATATACATAATAAGCTAATGACGGACAAAAGAGGCATTATCGAGGAGATCAAGTTGGCAAACAAAGGAAACTTACTCGTATTGAATTTAGAAACATAAATGAATTGGAAAGAGATTTTAAATGAAAAATTAACTTTTAAACTTAACCGCAATGGAATACAAAATATTTATACATGTTAGTAATGAAGAATAGCGAAGGAAAAAGGGTTAAATATATAGATAGATGCTCATGCAATATATATATATAAGACTAGTCTAATAAAAATGATTACATAACAAGTATAATTAAATAAAACATTTCAGAAATACACTACAATAAGCAAATAAGAAGGTATGATCAAAAAGGGTAGAATAATGAATAGTTCGTGAGGAGAGATATGATTACTGTCCTGGTTCCTTGGTCTTGTTCCTGCAATTTTTGTAGCTTGATACATCTGTCGATAGGTATCTGTCCAGACAAGGAAAAATGGAAATACGTAGCATTCTTTCATGAAAAGTCCCACAGACATGGCACGTAGTTCAGATTGATATTGGTTGGATACTATGGCATCTTGATGGTTTTTAGGAACCTCGGCGGCAGGTAAAGCTTTTTTGCCTAACCACCAATCATATTTGTTTCCATCAAAATACTATGACTATTAGCTTGTAGCATGTTCAAACTTCTCCGTGATTTCGAAGACGACAGTTGAAATAACTTTTTGGAGCAAAATAGAAATGAGAAACAAAATCTGGGAGGTTCAAAGCACAGGAAAAATCTGAATGAATTCTCTACAGAGACATCTCAGCAAACAAAAGCAAAATCTGACAAAAGCAAGCACAAGAAAAAGCCTCCAGAGAAATCTGAATGAAATCTCCAAAGGGAACTCTGAATGCAATCTCCAAAAAGAAAATCTGAATAGCCTAGTCTTTTGTTCTCACTGCTATTTATACCTTTTTTTGTAAGCTACCTTCTATTGTTTTGCGTATGATCTTAGATCTTGATAAGCCCCCCCACGCTTCTTTGTTTCAAGGTAACATTTTCTAAAAATAACTTTTACTTTTTTATTCTAAATTTCTTTCTTTAAAGTTTGAATTTTTATTAATTAAAAAAAGAAGAGAAGGTCATCTTTAATTTGCCTTGAATGGGCTAACTAATTACAAACATACATTCTTTTAGAAAATGTTGGTGGGCTTATCTCAAAATAAAAATCATACGCCATATTTTAACAAGATTTTAAAAAGAAAAATATATTATTTCTTTTAATAAAATAAGCATTTTATTTCAGCAGAATTTTGCATTAACTCATATATATATACGCTTGACGTATATATATGTTTGACTAATAGGTTTTACAAGTAATTTTTATTAACAGAAATTTAATCTTAGAATGGAATCTATTTAAAATAAAATATTTAAATGCAAATACACATTTAATAAACGTAATTAATTTTGGCTGTAATGCAAAACCCTGCAGATATTGAGCTATAAACTTAATTCAGACCTACAATACTAATTAAGTTTATAGGAGGCTGTGAAGCATGGATCGGACTTCATATCCATTGCTTCAATATCAATACAATGCATATCTAGAAAAATTAAAATATATAGCATGTATATTTAAACAGATTGACAGAATTATATTGCAATACTTATTCATATATATTTTTTGATTAAAAATAATTATCATTATAATTGATCTGGTTGCATTTGTATTCATAACTACAAAGCTATTTGTTTATAAAATCCCCTCTTTTTGAATGATAATCTCTATATATTTATATATAATGTGTAATATTGGTATAGATAAATATATTTAACTGATTTAAGTTATAGAGTAAATTTTTTTTTAAAGTTATAATATATTAAAATAAAAGTACTTATAACCTAATCAGGCTTGGCCACTTGATGGCATTCTGGCTCACCAAAACACCTAACAAATGCCATTCACAAGGCCTGACTTACGGTTATAGAAAACATCTAATGTTTGTCTTAGCCATTAGAAGGCCATTGATGATGATGTAACGCAGAAATAATATGGCTTATTTCTGCTTCGTGACAGTTTCTGTGAATCCACACACATATCTTTCGTGTACAGTTTGATATATATGTGTGTATAGTTTGATTAGTCAAATTTTTACAACATACATTACACAATCTTTGTATTTGTAATGAATTTAAAAAACCTGACTTTGTAGTAATTTTTCAAATGGCCACATCCTTATTTAGAGAAGGTATAATGTGTAAAAGCTTGCTGAGGCTACGTCAACAGAATTCAGCCGAGTTTGCGTGTGAAATCTCGTTTTCACGTGAAATACCACGTAGTTTATAAAATGGCTGGCGATTGCATAACTTTTTCCGCAGTTGCTGAAAACAGAAGCCGAGTATTTCTGCTGTCCAATAAAAATATATACAATTTTTTGTAAATTTCATAGAAAGCACATATTATAAACATGTTTAATAAGTAAAGAAGACATTTATATGTGTTTGTTGTTGTTTAAAAAAGTTTGAGTTTCTTTCTTTTGTCCGACTACGGCTACGATTTTGATATTTTTTATTTTAGCATTACAAACAACAGAACACTAACCCTAAAACTAACCCTAACCCTAAAACTAAATTTAACCCTAAACTAACTCTAAAACTAACCCTATAACTAACCCTAAACCTAACCCTAACCCTACACAGTTGTTTTGTTATGTAGAAAGCAATAATTAAGCGAAAGACATCGCTAAATAGACATCGCAAAAAAAGTTCTAGCAATCAATCAATTAATATCTAAAAAGAAGGAATGATGATAATTTGTCCAAAACAGCGATTTAAAAATAAAAAAAAAGGTTGTCGTTTACTAAATACAAAATTAAAAAGGCATAAAAAAAAAAGTTATAGCAATCAATAAATTAATAACCAAAAAAAACAACAGTGATTTAAAAATCATACAGGCCCCGTAAACCATACATTGTATTGTTTTTGACTGCCAACAATGCCATCAAGTGGCCAAGCCCAATTACATTATAATTACCAAAATAAATAATATATAACCATTTATATTTTTCTAATGAAAATGCTAAAAATACAATGAAGTTGCTATTACAATTAATTTTTTGATTAATGGTTATAAAAATGAATCCGAAATAATTTATTAATGAAAAAAGTAGAAAACAAATAATATCAATGCAGTGGAATCATGTTATTCAATATTTTTGTTCAACTTACCCCCCCCCCCATACACATTGATCATGTTTTGTTGATAAGTTTTGATTCTAATAGAATATGCATTGTTTTGATGAACTGCATATACTCAATGCTTTTCACATGCGTATGTATAACTTAAAAGCGTTTTTGTGTGTATAGTATGAATAAATAAATTAGAATTATAATACAAACAAAATTTTAAAAATAATAATGCAATTATTAATAATAAATTGAGAGCAAATATAGATAGTGTACCAGGTTATAGCTTTTTTGTTTATTGGATCATTTTTATATTTATATAGATCCCAATTACTAAAGGTGATTTGGATCACTTATTCTATACAAACAAGTATAACAGATTAACATTTGTGGCATGACTAAATCGTTCCCTCTTTTTTAATTTAATAAATAAATATTAGGAAAAACGCAATTATATTTCCTGGTCATCTAACCATAAGTCATATTATATGATATGATATAAAAGAGAACTATAACTTGTGACAGCTTTTATTTTTTTGTTTCAGGCACCAGTGTTCAGTGAACTGTATTAACTGAACACACTATCACAAGGTTAATTAATAAAAATGGAATTTCTCTTCTTTATAATTACAAGTTTTTATTATCTGGTTTCTATTTATGGAGATTTAACAAATTAGTTATATGTATTTGCCTTCATACATGAATGAATCTAAATAATGAAGGCTACTGAATTTAAATTACCACATTTTAATAAACAAGTAAATACATACTATAAATACAAAATTATTTATTAATACTACCCTATTGAATATTATTAAACATTAACATATAGATACAACATTACATAGAATATATATATTTCTTAATTACAAATTTAATTAGCATTAATAAAGTTTAGTTAATCTGTTTTATTAGTTGATTAAAACTTTATATTATTAGTTCAGATAAATATTAAAGTTTAGGTTTAGAACTCTCATTAATCTTACCTATTATTTCTTTAATGAGTATACCATGGCCATGGGTTTCTTATTTCTACTAACTATGGGATCCATTATTATTGTTTGAAATGATGTATTTCTTATTAGCTTTCTAGGATCCTGGTCTTATCTATGCAGGGTGTATTCTCTTGACTTTAGGCTAGGAAGAAGGCATCAGCAAACATCTTTACTTAGCAGTGCATTTGGTTTGAATTATCCCCTTAGATAAAAACAAACATACATCAAAACATTTTTATACAGCTTTCTGGAACTTTCTTTGTGATATGACACTCAATAAAGAATAAATACCCTAATTTTCAGAATTTACGAATAATTTTAATGAAGCAAAGAAGGAATGAATCAAAGTTACTGGGGTCACCTTTTATACCACTGGTCTGAGTCTATCATCTAAGTACCTATTCACACTTTTCTTTACCTCTTCAGAAATTTAATTCTCCTGAAAAACTTATTTTTATTATAATTAATTTACAATATTAATCATAACTTACATGCAATACATGGTTTTATATTATCTTTAAAGTAGCATTCCCTTTTGTTTGTGGATTAACATAATTTCATCAACTAAAATGAATGAATACTGTCCAAAATTTAAACACTGTTTAATTATATACAATCTCAAATTTTTTTCTATTTTCATTTACTAAATTCATATTGGTGATCAACATTCTGATTGGCCATATTTAATTAGGGGGAGAAGAAATATCACACCTCCCTTTCCCTCTAATTACACTTAATTATATTTTTTTCTTATCTGAAAAAACATCTACATATACATTTTTTTTCTTTGATTATCTGAATAGTTACATTAAAAATAATAAATTTTGTTTATTAAATTTAAAAAAATCTATATATTTTTTTTTATATATATTATTATATTTTATAAAATATACCTTTCTCTCAGCAATCTTTTTTCATGGTAGAATGTCAAACACACATTGTACCAAAAATAACAGTACAAATATATTTGTTATGTATATTCATTCATTCATTCATTCATTCATATTCACTCAAAAAAATAAAAATAATAAAACCTTACTATTCTATATCTTTTTTTTTTTATATTAAAAATAAAAATGAATAGCAAAGTTTTAGACTTTTATTACAATTTAACATCTTTTGGGAAATACCTTTTTCTTCAATAACTTTTTTCCCCTATAAAAACATTATAGCAGATTTATTATCAGAAAAACTATACATTTTCTTAAATGTTTTGATGCTTTTTAAGAAAATGTAATAATTATTTTTTTCTGTCATTACTAAATGCAAATTTTCTTTCTACCATTTGAGAAAAATACTTTATGATTTTTCTTACATTTTGTAAAACTTTTAGCTTTAGATTTAGAAAATATTTTATTAAAGAAATATACTACATTGAAATGTAGAAAGTATAAAAAAGGTGAATCATAAAATGTGCTTTCATATAAGCCAGATAAAAGTTATTAATAAATGTGATCAGTTATAGCACTATTGAGAAGTTAAAAATTGGAGCTGCCATATTGTAAAATTTACTAAATTTATAAAATTTTAATGTTTGTTTGATGTTAAATGAAGTTGAATTTTAAAGTGAATGATGGAAAAGTTATTTTATTTTGTGTATATATGTTGTATGTTTAGTTGAATTTCACTTGCAAAGGTCGATTTGTTAATAGATGAAACTATAAATTGTGGAAGAATTTTAGTAAGTTTGGTTTTTTGGTTAGTATTGCATGTTATATGAATTTTTATTTTATTTTCTGCCATGCCACATTTGAGCACCCAGGTATCTGGTAATGTATAATAATAATTCTATTCAATCTACAAGTTGATATTGTTGAAATAAATTTAGCTTATATAAAAAACAAATTAGGGAATTAAATTTAATGGGAAATAAATTTCATTTGTACAAGTGAGAAGATAAAAAAATAACAAATTTATTGTTGTAACTGAAGTAAATAACAACTGATAAGAGTTTAATTGCTTCAATCAGAAACTAAATAAAACCAACAAAGTAAAAAAATACATCCCATTTGGAATTATTGGGAATAAGAATGGCAACCCCTGCAGAGGGATGGGCCAAAATGGAATGATGTGTAGAACCAATTTTACTGAAAATAATTTGAATTTCTGGTTTTGAAAAGGGATCCAATTTTGTTTTAGCAAAGCATATTATATGTGATGAATATTGAGAAAATCCAATTTGAAATTGTATTGACCCTTTTACTTGAGTTAAGGCCTCGGACATTAAAACCAGCTATATTAAGTTCCATCAGGTCAAAATTGGAGCAAAAAGCAAGCCACCAGAAACAAATTACGAAGTATGAACAAAGTCAGGAATCAGAGGGCTGAAAAAATGATAACTCATTTCTTCCTGACTGGCCTAATAGGGATTTTGGATTCCCTGCCTTCAGCCTTGAGACCACCACAAATCAGGTTTTCCAGAAGATTCTATTTTTTTGGTTTATAATGTTTTGGTGAGATGATTTATTTCGCATTGATCCCTGAGTAAGCATCCATGCAGAGATCTTTAGGTGTATCAAGATCTGGGCCTTTATCAGCTGTAGAGTCTGACTTCATTTTCTCCTCTTTCTTAACCTTTTTATACTCTGCTATTCTGACATTTTTTTGTCTCACATGTCACATAAAAATATATGATAAAGTGATTATTACTTATCAGAAAATAACAAATTTGACTTTATTTGATAGATATTCTTGTCTACTACTGAAATAAATTTTAAATGTTCACATTTTGTTTCTGTAATATTAAAAAATGAGGGTGTAATCAAAACAAAGATGTTATATGTCATTGTTTCTAGAAAGATTATTTTCAGTTTATAAAATAAATGAAATCTTCTTTGTTTCTGAATATTTTTAAAAACTTGAATGATTATTTATTTCTCCAATATCTAATGAATTTTTTTAAATATTTATTGCAAAATTGTGATTATTTTCTTCCTCATAAATTTAAGTAGATTTTTTGCGTCATAGCAAATCTCCAAATTTGCTTCAGGCTATATTATATTATATTTTTGAAAATAAAGCATTTCAAGTCAAAATAAGTTATTAATAATTTATATTTGTTGATATCTAATAAATATAGTGTAAATTATTTTTAAAAAAAATCTAAAACCATAATAAATTCGCAAATAAACATGTTTTTGCATCATTGGAAACTTCAATGTCATAAACGCTGAATGTTTTACAGTCTTGGCTATACACAATAGCTGAACATGTCAGGGCAGGGCTTATGTCTATTGTAAGAGTGGGATTTTTGAATTTCATGCTTTTTTCAGGAAACAAAATTTATTATATGTAAATAAGCATTTGTTTTTATATAGCACATGTTTACAATTGTATTACATTCAAATATCGGCCTTTCAAGCTAATTGTGCATACGCTTTTGTGAGTGTTAATAATAATAAATGAATACTTTCCTCTCCAATTCATTTATTATTATTAACACTTGCAAAAGCGTATGCACAATTATCTTGAAAGGCTGATATTTGAATGTAATACAATTGTAAACATGTGTTATATAAAAATAAATGCTTATTTACATATGATTAAGTTTCAATTAGAGTGACGTTTAGTAAATTCTAGACAATTTCACCGACGTCATTCATTCAGACATCGTATATAGTAATTTAAAGTGAGTGGTCCATCCTCCTGCTTTCCTTGCCAGTACTTCAGATTTACTCATATATAAGCATTTGAGTTATAGGAATAAATGGATTCATTTATTCCTGCATAAATACTATATCTTTATTGGAGAGGAAAGTATTCATTTATTATTATTAACACTCACAAAAGCATATACACAATTAGCTTGAAAGGCTGATATTTGAATGTAAAATTTATTATAATAGAGTATACTGTTTAACACTCATTTTAACATATAATACAGAAAAATTCACCAGGGGGCGAATTGGCCAAAAGGCATTTCTTTGTCATTTAAAGTATAAGTGGCTTAATCACACTGGGAGATTCAGGTTCAGATGAGCTTTTGCTAGACCCATCAAACCTTTGCTTATTGTCATTAATTCAAGAATGACTGATGCCTTGATTAGCCCTCTTGGATTTCCCTGTATTTTTTTTAGTTATGTTGGAGGAAAGTTCGATGATTGTAGAATCCAACCTAAGAGATGTGCTACTGTTTCTTGAAGAGTGTGAGGAAGCATTGATCACAGGAAGTTTATCACTATTAATGGGGACCATAGGTTCAAGAGATACAGGACTGATAAGGAAGTAAGGTCCATACTGCCTGGAGTATTAAGTGGTCTGCAATTGTTCAACCTGGTTTTTTCATGTTATAAATATGGCAAGGACAATTTTTAATAAGATGTGTCCCCAGTTTACAGTAGAAGCACTGTGGTGGAAAACCTTGAAAGGATATAATTAGTGGAGCAGTATCAACAGAGTGCATAGTATGGATGGATGTTGGACTAGTCCCTTTATTAAGAGTAATGGTGAAAGTCACTATATTGGTCAGGACCAGTGTTTCAGCCTTCTTTCCAAAGGATATCAAAATTTTGAAACAGACCCAAATAGCTTGAAAAAATGTTGAAGGTCAACCTCATTAAAGCTAAGGTAACAATTGTGGATTTGGCCACTAAGGATTGTTGGCCTATTCATATCAATCATACAATATTTTGTTATGCACAAATTTAATTGATTTCTGGAAAATTAACTTTTGTGATGAATCGTGAAATTCAACAATTAGGTATCTACTATTGAAATGATGTAATTATTTAAAAACATGATTCCATAATTTTTTTTGTAAGTTTATTACAAAACTCATCAACTGGAAAATTAAATAAATCACAATTTAAGATTGAAACAGCAAGGATTAAGGTTTTATTACTACTATAATTAAGAAACAATCTATGGAGTTATGAAGGAATTGTGGCATTAAACATGTGGGTTAAATTATTTAAAGCATGTTGATCCAAATTTAAGTAAGGAAACTCAGTATTGGTTCAACCTGGGAGGTTGACATTATTTCATCCTCAAACATGTTGAAAATATCTTTATCATTCTGAAGATTCTTCCAAGAAAATGTCTTAGGCCTGTTGGAATTTCTTTGCAAAGCATTAGCATATGAGATATTGTTAGAGAAACTATAGTTGAATTAAGTTTGGGGGGAGGACTCTGTATTCATAGGACCTACATCATTGAAAATACAATTTTTTATATTATCATTGGCTGAATATTTTTTATTATTGTTGTTTAAAACATTATTAAATTTTTTAATGTTACTTACTTCTAATGCAGGAAACTCCTCCATTACAACAATCTCCTCTGTGTCTTCAATTTTTCTTCTGTCTTCATGAAAATTCAGGGTGGAGTCCCCAGGAGGTAGCTTTTTATTAAGATCAATGTTTTCATTCATGAAATTTGCTTTAACTGGTGTTTTTCCATGCATAAGTTGAGATGTTCAGCTAAATCCATAGGACAATTATTATCACTATCAAATCCTTCTTCTATGATGAATGAAGACTCCATTTTTAAGTTGGAAGAAAGAATGGGTGTTAATAAAAAAATTAGTTTTGAATGGAAAAACCATTTATATGAGGCAAAATTAATACAAAAGTTAGCACTAGAAAAGCAGAGTACTTATCAGGACTGTGCCCTCTAGTAAAAAACTTCTATGATAACTGTTTTAATTTAAGGCCTGTATAATTACCATTATTTAAATGATAAATGTTAAATTTTTTATAACAGTAGTTTTTATATTTACTATAAAAAATAAATAAGAAAGCAAAATGAAACAATTATTCAGGTCCCCCTCCCTCTTTCCTATTATTAACCAAAGTGTTCCAGATATGAAACTTAATAAAAATGAAATCATAATTATTATTTAAAAAACTTAACTCATGTTTTGTATTAATGTAAATTAGGGTTAATTGGGCAATTGCTTTAAAAATTTATTGATGGTACTAAAAGCTATACTCAGATTTTAGAAACTACCTACCCCTCCCCCTCCACTGAAAAAGTTAATGAATCGTTAAAAAATAAAAATAAACAAATTGGTTTCATAAAAGCTTAGAATATATTTTTACTGATTTATTTATTTTTAATTCAATAAATATGCAATTTTCAAATAATGATTAATTAAATTTGAAAAAGTCTGTTTAAAATTTCTTTTCCACCATTCCAAATTTTATTATTAAGTCTTTTTTAAAAAAAAAAATCCTATAAATGGTTTATTTATTATAATGTCAGTGGTAAAAAGTAAAATAGCCATTAGATATTCTCCTGCAGGGCTTCTCCAGCTACCCTTCAAAATACAGTATACAATGGAACATTTATATACTTTAAACAAATGTTTCATTATCAAGTATTAGCAAAAACTTCCAAGATGCATTTCAAATATTCAGGTTTCATCAAGTGGGCCAAACGTTATAGCTTTCACACCATTATTAATGCATATTGTATAAATTTAGTTCAATATTTTTTTAGTTTATTTACTACAATTACCTTTTAGTAAATATATATATATGAAATAAAATAATATGTAAAAAAAAAATTTTGAAATAATGCTTTTATGTAAACAATACTAACTGACTAAAAAGTAGGGGGAAAAAGAATCTTGGTTAATTTGCCATTCTTGGAAAATATCAGAAATCTTAAGAATCTAGACTTGTTATAAAACAATTGGAAATTGTAGGAATACTGTCATTTCATAAAAGCATTTGAGACTCAAATAAATTATAAAATCAAAAAGGCCTCAAATGCTTTTATGAAATGACAATATTACTGGAATTTCCAATTGTCTTATAACAAGTCTAGATTCTTAAGATCTCCGATATTTTCCAAGAATTGTAAATTAATAGAGATTCAGTTTTTTTTACTTATTAGTAGGATTACTTTATTATTTTTTTACTTTTTAGTTGTCTAGTACTGTATACAAAAAATTCGCTCTTTAAAAAAATTTTTTTTTTGCCTATTATTTTACTTTTTAGATAACTAAAAAAAAAATCTGACAAAAATTATGATTTAATAATAAAATGAGGAAAAGACTGATTAAGATAAAGTAGATGTGATGCAGAAAATCCTGAAGACTTTAAAAGAACTTTTATTAATTAAATCTTTTATCTTATCAAACATTTTTCGTTAAAAACAAAAAATGCTTAAAACTAAAAAAAAATCTGACAAAAATTAATTATTTCATAGCTTAGCGGGAAAAAAATTAAAAAATGCTAGACATAAACATACACAGAAAGGGCAAGTTAATATAGAAGCATTTAATAATAATAAAATAGTTTTTTTTAGGATGTCATGTGACATCCAAGCTCCAAACTGGATCTTCAGTCCAAAACTTTTAGCTTTTGAATTTGTTACACTATCCTTATGCTAAATCTCTCATAACAATACATAATAATTATTAAGCATTCTTTATTAGGTTAGAAATTGTTACATTGCATTTAATTTTAGATAGATATTCCATTATCTATATCCTTTCTTTTATTTTATTTCTTTCACTTTTATATACTCAAGCCCAATGCTGTACAAATACATATCTGAAATATAACAATGGACTATGAGTACAAAGAGATGAAAGGATTAAAAAAAGATTTATATACTACACACACAAAAAAAAGATTTATTTGAATATGTTTAAAAGTAAAATTAATATTTGAATTTAAGTGAAGTGTATTAATTTTTAGTGTAATAAAAGCATCTAACATCCATGTGTATATTTATTATCAAGAAATTGTTAAATAGCAGCTTCTGCTTCTAGTTATAATTATGTTATTCCAACAGTAATGAATAATAAATATTGATATGAAAGAAAATAGCAGTGTTACTAATTAAAACAATCAGCAAACATTTATTATATCACCAGATTATAAAGATAGACTTGCAATTAAATTGTTGACAAGACAGCTAATGGTTGGAGATTTTATTTATCCATTATATTATCAAATGGGGTGACTGTTTTTGTATTTAACAGTTTTGAAGAGGATCTAGATCAATGTTTCCAAATTTGATCTTATTCAGAAACTATGTAAAGATAAACAGACTTAAATAAGATGAATAAAAGAAATTCACATACTAAAAATAGCATTAAGCCAATTATAGTATTCACTTTTTGATTATATATATATTAAAACTTATGGCATTAAGTAATTATAATAAATTTAAGATTTACTGAATACTCTTGTAAGACAGTATAAAAAAAGTGTTATTATTCACATCATTATTTTTTATTGGCAAAAGAGATCATTTTTTTATTAACTGCTAAAATCTTATAAGAAATTCAGACAAAAACAACTTGTCAGAGTGCAATTATTTTTGTTGAAAATATAAATATCAATTAAATAAATTTGGATTTATTTTCTAATTGAGGGTTGTGTTAAAAAAATAAAGACTAATTTATTTAATTGGCGTTAAAATTTGGAACAGAACTAATCTTATTCTCCTAAGTTATTGGCTGAATTTGTTGATATGTAAAATCTTTAGCAATTAGCAAAAAATAGTCCTTTTAATAGCAAAAAATAATGAGTTGAGCATTAATGCTTTCAAGATTTTTCTACATTGTTTTATGAGAATATCAAAATCAAAAGATTTTAAATTTGTATATTTAAAAAATCCAATTTCTTGTAAAAAGTTCTAGCAAAAAAACAATAAAACATAAATTGTATGTTAAATTAAAATATACAAAATGCAGTCTGAAATTGCTGTCAATATTTGAAAATTTCTCAAAATGGATTCTGTCTTTTTAAAATTACTTTCACAAAGAAATATTTCTCTTTTAAAATTTTCAAAATGTCCATCCATGGATCTTTATTCAGTAAAAAATACAAATTAATATTAAAACTAGTAGCCCAACTACTGTATTAATAACTTAACTCATGACCATGGTTTTACCTATACTCATAGTCCTTTTTAAACATAAATCAGCACACACATATTTTTGAATATATTTACAAACTGCCCATAATCCAATTCTACCTTCCCCCTTCATCTACCTTTTATGTTAAAAAAGTTTTAATCAGACTGATAAACTTATAACCATATTTATTAATTAAAATAATCTTTTAAATTTTTTTTCATATCTCATTTCCTCCAGGAAGAGTTAGTGGGATTCTGAGGCTATAAATCTTATGAAAACCTTTTTTAATTTGAAAAATAGATAAAGAATAGAATTGTGGATAATTTAGAAATGTATATTTAAAATGGGTATGTTGTTTTTATTTAAACTTGAAAAGGTATAAGATCATATGTGACGTCATTAATAATTTGACTGGTACTGCTATTATTAATTTTTCTTTTTCTTTTATTTAGAATTAATAGCTTAGAATTAGGCAACTTTGATACGGTATGTATATATTACATCTGTTACACTGAGATGTTTGTTTAATGCCTTTCTGATTAAATTAATCATCCAGCTTTGACTATTTTAATCATAAACCAAATGCTCTGAGTAGAATTGTAGGATAATAATAAATATATTCTATGCAATATAATTATTTCTGTTTATCTATATGTAATCAAAATGAGCAGTTAATAATCTTTCATTAATAATATATTCCCAAGATACACTCTGCTGAGAACGATTGCATAAGTTTATATAGATTTTTTCATATAAAAATGATTTAATATTGGAAATTTTATGCATAAATCTTATAAAATAATAAATCAAACAATGTAAGTATTGTAGAGCAAGACAATTGAAAAAAAGTCTTGAAAATTAACCAAAAGGAAAAAAGAGATGTTAAGTACAAATAATATAACGCTATATTATTGGGAAAGATGAAATATTATTCTCAGGATGTTTAAAGAAATTGCGATCTTCTGAATGAATCCTGGTGCTTACAAAACATAGATTTTTGAGTTTAAATCCATTTATCAATTAAATCTATGATAAAAAGTTATTAGTAAAAAAGTGATTTAGCCTTGGGGAGAGAACAATGGCGATTAACGTTTTCACCAGCAACATCACTACTAAAACATATTTGAAACTAATTTACATGAATGAAAGCCACACTTTAATTTGTTTACATGTAAATTTATGGAAAATTTAAATCTAAAATATAGTACTTTATTTGACTAAGCATATAATTCCAGAGAAAAAGTATTTCAGTTAAATTTTCACAAAATATCAAATTAACAATGCAAAAGAACAAATTCAATGGCATATTTGTTTATCTTTGTAGTAGATGGGCGCATGTGTTTAAAATTTTTTATCCAGGAAATATTCAATGTTGTACATGTTTTTGAAGATATATTTAAGTAGGTTTGTGGGATTTATTTGCTATATTATCTGTAATGATTATTTTCAGTTTTGATATAAAATTAGATTTAGGTATCTTTTTTGAATTGATGTTTTTGCATCTTCATTTTTTAGCTAGCACTTTTGTGTGTGCGTGTGTGTGTATACTTTTCAATAGTTATAAAATTTAATTTTAAGTACGAATGTAATATCTTTAATTTAGCTTTTACAATTTAGCACTCTTTAACATATTTACAAAACAACAAAGATGGTAGAATTTTCATAAATGTCAAATATTACTTTTATATAAGTTAAAATTTACTTAAATAATATTTTTTAAATTTTAATCTTGAATAGGCACACATTAAAAAATAATAACTTGATTTTACAATTAAGTTAATATCTATATATGCATTTAAAGTAATTACATATAAATTATTATGCTTAACTGACATAAGTGACATATTTCTTTTTTATTTTTTAGTCAATTTAATTTGTCTTATCAAAAAACAAGTTTCCCTTCCTATGGTATGTAGCAAGTAAGTCATGGGGAAAAAAACATTTCCTAAAAGTTTATGGTGATAGTATTTTGGATGTGGTAATACGTTGGACTATTTCCATGAACTATCATTAAACGTTGAATGTCTATAAAGTAATAACACCCAAAGATAACATAAGTTAGTAGATTACACAATATTTCAACTAGTAATATTCTTCACTCTTTTCAGATGTTTCTGGCTTGACAAGTTTCAATGCTAGCATAGAAGTCGAATTTACACCTTTAGATTCTTGAATATTGAATTTTTAAGTCAACACTTCAGCCTATGAAGTCTTTTAGGGCTATTACTAACACTTGTTTGTATTTGGAAAAGTTTAAATAAAGTTTAAAATTTTCTAAACATTCAACCCTTAAAGATAGATTGTGGAAATAGTCTAACATATTATTGCATGAGATAAAAAAGTTTTTTTTTTTTTTAAATTAGATATAAAATTTGCAACTAAAAATTTTAAAAATGATTTCGCTTATCAAAAAGATGGAAGAGGATTAATAACTATTAATATGGTGTATAGATATTTTAAAAATGTAATAGTTTTTTTTTTTTAATAAAGGGGAGAAGAGTAAGAAATATACTATAACATTATTATTAATCTAACAAATTTGCATCTGTATTTAATATGTTATCTTTGATATCAAAATATTTTCCTTTTAATGTTTTTTCCTCCCAGCTTTTTTTTTTACCTCTTGATAGATGAGTAGTAAGCGATCAAACAGAAGTTGGATCATTATTAGTTTCAGCATCTTCTAATAACTCACTTTAAAGACGTTAAGTAATTATTCCTTAGACTTTTTAATTTTCTTTAGTGTTAGCGATTTTTTCGTTCATTTTTTGAGGTGTCTGTTTCAAGAAAATTCACATTGCAAATAATATTCTGAATTAGAGACTTAAAGATTGCTGATTTTATCAAATTCTTCAGTTACAGTAAAAAAAAACAAGAAAACAATGTGCTCTCTACAATTCTTACATTTATATTGTCAACTATTTTAAAGGAAGAGGTGAGACATGCAATTAAATCTATAAGAAGAAAAATCACCAAAAAACGATAGAATTATTATTGATATTTTAAAATAAGCAGATGAAGAGATAGAGAAATTATTAATAAAGCTATATAACAAATATCTAAATCATAAAGATATGTGAGATGATTAGAAGAATGCTGTAATAATATTAATATTCAAGAAAAATTATAATGAAGATACTAAAACCCACAGATCTAGCAGTCTTCTATCACTTCTATATAAGATCTTTACTAAAACAATACCAGTTCATCTTCAGTGAAATTAAAGCGCAGATGAAATAAAAAAAAAGAGCTGGATTTAAAAGTATTTTTAGCACAGTTCCAAATATTGAGAGAAGTTTTAAAAAGAACCAATGAATGTAAGTTGCTATTGTGCTTTGCATTTGTAAATTATGAAAATGTATTTGATTCAATAAGCATTTTGACTGTGATTAAAACTTTTGGATTGTCAAGATGTAGACAAAAGATATTGTCATATTCTGATAAATATTCATCAAAATGAAACAGCATTAATTAGACTATATAATGATATTAAGAAAATTAACATTGAAAAGAGTCTATAACAGGATGATTTCATATCTCCAAAACTTTTTACAGCAGTTTACAAAAAGTGCTTTGCTGATTAAAATGGAAAGCTAAGAGAATAAAAATAAATCAAGATAATTTAAGTCATACTATAGTTTTTCAATGGGTTTTTTTTTTGTAAATAATGATTCAGAACTTCAGGAAATGTTGTAAAAATTATCAGATGAAAATAAAAAAAGCAGGGTTAAAGATAAATGGTTAAAAGACTAGAGAATAGTCTAATGGATTTTTTCAGAAGAAAAAAAAATAAAGATTGATAATCATGAATTAGAAGATAACAACTATCTTAATTAGATTAATAGGCAAAACTTTCCATACAGTAGTGCCACTCAATGCAAGCCAGAGTAATCAATGGATGCCAGAAGGCTTGTGCATAAAATCCCCATCTAGTGCCTACTCATAGATATAAAGAGTTTTGCCTGTTTTAATAACAGTTATAAGCAAGCATAGAAAATGGTGATCATGTGATGTTTATTATCTTAGTTAGATCATTAGTACAAATGAAAATATAATGGATTAAATTGATTTTAGATTTAAATTATGGATGGACTGGTAACTTGATATTAAAAGAAAATATGTATATATGTTTGAAAAAAAGAAGAAGCTATTAATAGATGGGTTTTATCAGTTCTTTGAATACTTAACAGAAGAGTAATATGGAGACTACAGATTGCTTCAATAAAGTATGAGAAATTGCTTCTTCTTATTATTATTATTACTATTACTATTATTGTTTTTGTTGTTGTTATTATTATTGAGAATCTAGATATTTTCAAGTTAATCCAGTTTCTGTGATGTATATCTTCTCTTCTCCACACCACACTAGCAAATATATTTAACTATCCATCTCATATGTGATCTTCTTCTACAATTATTATGTATTCTTATTGCAATATTAAATGTATTTTTTGATTAAGAAAATAAGCAAGTTTCCATGAAAATCTTAAAATATATTTTGTCATCATCATCATCATCTTATTATTATTATTATTTTTTATTATTATTTTTTATTATTTTTTATTATTTTTTTTTTTTTTTTTTTTTTTTTTATCATTATTATTATTATTATTATTATTATTATTATTATTATTATTATTATTATTATTATTATTATTATTATTATTATTATTATTATTATTATTATTATTATTATTATTATTTACAAAATGAATTAGTCTATTAAATTATATGTTTTCCAACATCTTAGTTTCTTATTATTGCTTTCTTTTTTTATATTAAACTTCTTCATTTTTGTTAGATTGTGATAGTTTATTTATAAAAAATATATTCATACAAAATAAACAAAAAAAGATAAAATATAATTTACATAGTACTGAATAATATTTCTGTAGTGTGATTGTCCCTACACCACTCTCATGCAAAGTAGGTATTAGTTTCTATCCATTTTCAATACCTTGTGGAAGAATGTAATCATAAACATATGGCCAAAGACGTGAAAAGGATCCATGATCTCCAAGAAGCATATTTTGTGCTGAATCATTAAATGATTTATGTGAAAGTTGTGAGGGCAGCACATTTAACAATGATCAAATAAATGGTAGTAATTTGCTATTTATATATCCTGAGCAATGATAAAGATATGTGTAAGACAGGGGTGGAAAAATAGCATCCCAAGGACCACGTGTGGCCCATCAAGATAATCAGAAAAATCCACCTTGAACTGAGATTTCCTTCCCGTGTGCAACCGAAGATTCATCTCATATTTTCCACTAGAATGGCCACATTAATACACATGTGCAGTATAGATACGATGTGCAATGCTTTTCCATTTGATCTGGTTAATTTCAATTTTGTCTTTGCATTAGCAAATATATACATTTCCAACTTTAGTGAAACCATGAACCTCCAAAAAAATGTAAAATCGGTGATGAATGTCGTGTGTTTAATGAAGAATGGACAAACAAATATTTCTTTGGTAATATAGGGAATAAAGCAGTGTGTTTATTGTGTCATGAAAAAAAGGTGCAGCCCTTCACTTCCACAAAGTGGCCCCTGATGTGCCCTTCACCAACCTCTGTGGCCCCTGAGCCAAAACAATTACCAGCCCCTGGTGTAAGAGATTGTAGTCTGGGCCAATTGATGAGTGCTGATTCATCATGAAATGTATATCTTGGGTTTTATGGATTTTTCATGTCTTTGGTCATATGTTTATGATTACATCCTTCCACAAAGTGTTAAAAGTGGATAGAAACCAGTCCTTATCTTGCAGGAGAGTAGTGCAGTGAAAATTATACTACACAAATATGATTTATTATTGGACAATCTCTAGTCTAATGAATGACTAATAAAAATTATTAATGAATGATATATTATTTTACATGTTTGTTGTTATTAGCAATTAATTATGATAAGAAAATTATTAAAAGAAGAAAGATAAAGTATCACCTTTTGAAATTTATCATTATTAATTATTAGCAAATGCCATACTAGACTACATACCTCCATGTCTTTTTGTTTTAGGTATCTGTTTTTTTTTCTTAAGATCATCTAATAACCCTTCCACCATCTTTTTTTTTTCATTCTCTCTGCAATTTTTTTCAATAATTTTATCACAATTTTTTTCACTTATCCTTTTAAACACATCTACATTACTAATCTGTCTTTCCAACATAGCTTTTTCATTCTTCTCCAAATCCTCATTTTTAAAACTTTCAATCCTTTTTTCTTTTTCTATTCTTTAAATCTCTTTAATGGATTTTTAGTAGTAAATATGTTCATTTCATTGTCCAAAAACAAATTGGGTTGAGGAACCAATATCATGTGAGAATAAACTAATTATTTTAAAATCTTTATGGATCAAGTTAATCTTTTAACTAGTAAAATCACAGTTGTTAAATGTAAATCAAATCACAACCTACCACGAGTTATAAATTATCTTACAAATAACAATTAATTTACATGATCACCATCTACTATATGGAGAGCTTTTGCCTATTTAATAACAATTAATTTGTTCAAACTTTTTCATGAGTGTCTTTAATATCATTTGTTCTATGGGTTTCTGCTGTTTTCATCTAAGTTAAAGATTTTATTTTTATTTAATGCATATGAAGATTTATTATTTCTATCATGCAGTTAACATTTTATTCTTCCTAATTTTTCAATGTAATTTTTTATTTTTAATTTACAGTTGGCTTTCTTTAATCACTACTTTAACAATTGCTTTCCTTATCCAGAATGTTTTATTCAAATCAAACCAGTCTTTTCTCTATAATTCATAGTGCTCAACGAACGATTCTTTTTTAACTTTTTTATTTTCATGACTTTGTTTATTGCTAAGCCTTCTAATTCATATTTTTCTGTCTTATTTTTACCATTTTATTCATCAATCTTTTACCAACTCAACCTTTTTAAAAAATAAAAACAAGTGAAACATATATTGCTCGGGAATTCATAATAAGTTTGAGCATTGGAACTAATAAAACAATATGTGACCTGTCGTCTGCCACTTTATGATTACACCAAACTATGTAGACCTGAAACTTTTTTTTTTTGGCTTTTTATTGCCTTTGTGTTCGCGCAGCATCTTTTGAATTTTTTTCTTTATAACCCTCTTTAATTTATTTGATGTGTCTCAGTCCTTCTTATTTTTTAAAAATATAACTGAAATTCTACTATAATAAAATTGTGATCTGAAATTATATCAACTCTAGGATCTTAATACTGATTCTAAACCTATTTGAATCTAAACATAATATTGATTGGCTATAAATAATTAGCAAATTTGTGAAACCAGCTTGAGAAAAATATTGAAGAGATTTGGCTTTTTCTCACGGGTCATAGCATCAGCCGGGAAGCGAACCCGCTAACCCGGGACAACTGCCTGTAAAGCAGCTGTCGCTGACTTCTCGACCACCGATGCTTGACAGAGATTTGGCTTTTCATAACGTTTCTAGTGAAATGATAAATTTTTCGGGAAATCACGTTTGGAGAATTAGCAGATTTTAATTATTAGGTTCTGTTACAAATGACAGTGTTCGATTGGGATTAATGAAAGTTTATTTTGAGTTTTCATTCCATGATAGGCACATGCACACATATTGTATATACAAGCACGTATATATGTATGTATATTTCTACAACTACAATTTCTAAAAGAATAGATTTTATTCTTTCAAATAAATTATGATATAAGTAACTTTTTTTCTATTTCATTAAATAATGAACGTTATTCTTTTTGCAATTAGATTACAAATCATTCATCTAAAATCATCAGCCTTTTCGTTATACAATTTGACAGCCTATGTTTGGTATTATATTTTAAATATTTATTGTTCAATTTAGTTTAATGAAACTCTTTTAAAAGCACTTCAGCTTCCTGTTTTTTTTTTTAATCTTGTATCTCCATCATCAATACAGCTCACAACTTTATTTGTATTAAATCTTTTAACGCTTGAAGCAATCATTCCGTCAGTAACGTTGATAAGACTTGTTTCCTCCTTCCATCTGCGGTCATCACAATAGATAATATACAAACATTCTCACAGATAGTTGCCGTCATCACTTCCCTTTCACTTTGTTTAGCAATTTAGTTGATGTTATGATTTACTACTTACATCTTTTTTTTTTTCCGTAACACAATTTTGAAATTATTTAGTGACGTTCTTTTATTTATTTTTTAATGGAGTGGATCATAGAGATAGATTACTTCTTCTCAATAAGAGAACATTCATTTGTTCGGCTAACTTCATTTTAATGACAAATTGAAAAAGAATAGTGATAAAAGACTGCACAATTGTGAAATATTGTTGGAAAAGAAATCTGTTTGCCTTATTTAAAACAAAAAATAATAATGGTTCTTGTTATATAGGTACTTTTTTTTTTTTTAATGTAAGAATTAAAAAATAAAAACTGATTTTTGAAACCATAAAATAAAATGATACCTTTAAAAAAAATAAAAATTAAATGCAAATATGAACTAAATAGACCAGCTATATGATTTCAGATAGCGATTTTTTTATATTTATTTTGTGGCTATTTTATTATTTAAAAATTAATTTTTGATGATTTAGAATTTTAGTCATTTAAATTCGCTTATTTGTATATATTTTTAGTGATCTTCTAAAAAGCAGATTATAGAACTCGAAAACGTTTCTTGCAATAATTTGATATATATTTTTTATTATTATTAATTAAATGATGGATTGATGTTGCTTTTAAGGCCACCCAAATGAAAGGGTGCAATGATTCAGAGTAAAGCGCGTTTCAAAAAATAAAGAGTGTACTTTTTCCCCCTTTTATATTAGGATTACTTTTAATTCTACTACATTTTAAAAGGAAAATCCTAAAGTTGTTGCGGTAGTGAGTCTCACATTAAATAACAGTTTAGTGCAATTTAATTTTCATCCTCCGAGTTCTTTTTGATTTTTGTTTTGGGATATTCAAAGTGGAAACAATGCCGTTCGTTACTCATCTGTAACTCTTTTTTTTACAATCAAGCTAATAGCCAGAAATTTTTTAAAAAAAAACCTAAGGGTTTTTTCATGTGGTTCTAGTTTTCCAAACATATTTTTTAAAGTTCTATTTTAATAATGGGCTTTTTTTCTTATTTGTTTTGGAATGTTAATATCAACACAACATCACTTGACTTTAGCTTTTCTCTTTTCTTATTATAGTCTACTTATTATAAGCGTAGCAACCAGTCGTTACCCAGTCTTCGTTGATAAAAGCAAAAACAAAAAATAAAATGAAATGGAGTTATCATCTCACAAAAATTTATTATTTAAGCTTACAAATGTTTACCGTCTGAAAAAATCAAGTGATGAGTCCAATCCTGACTTTTTCATAATGAAGTCTATTATTTCTAAAATTGCATTTAACAGAAGACACATGTGTATGCTATCTATGTGTGTTTGTAAAGACCATTAACTCGCATGTTTTTTTTTTTTGCTTTGTGGTCTTTGAGAGTAAGGGATTTGTTGCTCCTGTTTAATATAAAATACGTCTTTGACTCACTATAATGGTCAAATATCCAATATAATTTATTTGTCCATAATGTTGTTACAAATACATAAATAAATAATCAATATTTAAATATAGTTATTAATAGGTGTTTATTTCAATCTTGTTTGATTGATTATTCATTTACATCTTTGACTGCTTTTTAAAATATACTTTCTATTTATATTTTATATGGTTCTTTAATTTTTTTAAAAAAATAATAAAATCAAGTGTGTATTTATACTAGGTCGTATACTAAATAATATATACTTCTTGCTTCTAAAATGTAGTGCTACGATAATAAGCAAATCATATATAAGCAAATTATGAATTAAATGCTAAATTTAGAAAATACTGCTATTGGTTAGAGACTTAATGCTCATGCTGATCATAATAGTATAGTTCAAATTAATTGAAAGTAATAGTTGATTCTTTCAACTTTAATAGTCTGTTAGTTATACATTTTTGCACAATACATAGATTGATTATCACGGAAGTCTCCAAACTTTTTGCCAAGAGGGCCAAATTTTTCATTTCAAAGGAAATTTATTGTCTTTATAAATCAGACTTATGGCATTAGCCTTTGATTTTGATTGTATAACGGATTATTTTATATTCCACTTTTCATTAAATATAGAACATTCATAATAAATTTGTCTTTTCTTTTCTCAACTCATGTTAAAACTTAAAAAAAAAATTATAAAAATACTAAAATTATAAATGGTCTATACAAGTAAATATCTGAATAAGCAAAGATGTTCTTTTAAATATAAATTTACACTGTTATAAATTAAGTAGTATACTGCATTATCTAAAGGCTAGTATTGAAACTATTAATTTAATTTAAGATTAATATCACAGTACCAGAGCCATCTACAATGCTATGAATTGATATTGTCGATCAAGGAGGCCAAACATAAACAAAAAAATACCATGATGAATATAGTTGCAGTTCAGTATTAATAATCATTAATAATATTAATATAAGATATCAATAAATTTTCAGTACAATTTTAATTAGTGCACTTGAAATCTATCAACTACCCATTCTTTTTGCCGATTCTCATTGGAAAATTAGTTTAACAGCTTGAATAAAAACTCTGCCTGTCAATTTTTGAGTAGAACCTAATAAATCTCTCATTAAATACTCCTCCATGTTTGACCTTTTATTTTTAAAATCAAATCTTTTTTCTATATATTGTATAAATGATTTTAATGTTTTAAAGTTCAAATATAAGTTATTAAGTGATATCAATTTTAAACCTTCATATATATATATTTAAATATGAAAACAAATTTCTAAATGACATTCTTACCTATAACAATGAAGCACACCATCATTGCATGTAATTTACCCATTCAAAAAGTTAGAAGAATGAAATATTAAATATTTGAATTTTATGTACTTAAAAAGGGATTTCAGGATTAATTATTGTCAAAAAAAGAAATAAAATTCTAAAAGTTAATAAATTATTTATTGTTATTAAAATTTTAATGAGTATTCTGTTTACCAATTTGACAAAAACTTTTTTTTTTTTACCAAATAGAAACTTCCAATTGTTTTTTTTTTCATATGTCAAATGCATAGGGAAGCCAACCCGGGCCAGCTGCTTGGAAGGCAGCTGTGCTATCCACTTGTTGTAATGAACTTAGAATTGACTTTTTTTAAAATAAAGTGTTTTCAAAGATAATCTACTATTAGTGATTTTGTTTTTGGTTTAAAATTATTTATTTTTTACAAAAAGAATGCATCATAATCATTAATTTATAAATTAATAACATTTTTTTTTTTACAAATCTATGAAATTTAATAATTTGGACTCGGTCTAAAACACTCAGACAATCAAAAATTAACCACTTCCTTCATAACTTTATCATAACATATTGTCAATCATACATAAAGATCCATATAATTCTGACAACTTCAAGTTTTTAAAAAAATTAATACATTAAAATTGTAGCAGTGAGAAAAAGAAGAACTGCAACCCATCACAATCCATACTATAAGGTTATAGATAGAGAAAAACAATGTAGAAAAGAATTATAATGCCTAAAATGTCAAAATCAAGTGGAGATACCACTTGAATTTCCCACAATTCTTTTATGGACTGGATAAAATCATAGTACAGGCTGAATATGGCCCATAGATAGTAGTTTGGAGATCTGGGGATTACCACAAGGATTAAATTTCTGCAATAAAACTTGGATGTTCCAAGTTTTCAACAAGACATCTTGTAGATAATATTATAAGTTAAAATGAAAAATAAATCTATATTATAATTATAAACATTACTAAGCTATTTTTGTTGGCAGAACATAGATTAATGTCCTATATAGTTAAAATGATAATAACTTAATAATAGATTCTAGTTAAAATATATTGTAGGTCATTGAAGATTCATTCTTTGAAAGCTAAATTTCAGAGACTGTTAAACATTAAAATGCTAATTTTGATTTTCAAGCTGGTCATAATATTGATAAATCATGTGTCACATGACTATGAAACTAAAAAGAACATTCTGATTCTATGACAGTAATTGTAATATTAATGATTTTATTAAAAAGATATGATATTTTCTGTCTGGCCCAATAAAAAAATGAATGGAAGCTTTATAAACAATATAAGAATTTAAACATAGAAGTTCAATGAGTGACAAGAAGGCTTAAAAATGCTCATTAAATCTTTTTTTTTTGACATGCCAAAAATAATTCTCTATCTAAAAATACAGAATCTTATTAAATTAGTGGATTATAGCTTTTTTTTGTATGATAATAATGCTTTTTTAAACAGATGATTGGATGGAGGGGGCGTGTGATAATTTTTAAAATAATGATCCGAAAATTCGGATGACCACTTTAATGATTAATTTATTTCAATAATTTATTTAGGTATGGCAGTAGTTATTCATTTTGATTAGATTAATGCAATTTTTTTGTAATCTTAAAAATATAAAAATTAAAAAATGATATTAACAAATTTGTATTATTTCATCTGAATGCTAGAGACATGTTTAAAAATGGAAGAATATGTAGGTTTTGAAACTGTTAGAATTTTTTAATGAATATATGAACCCATAAAAAATATAACATAGGATCTTAATAACATTTCTAAATTAAAGTTTTAATTTATACAAATAAAAGGGATTAAAATCTCTGCAGTAATAACTGTGAAATATTATTGTTATCTATCATAGAAAAGACCCTTTCAAGGATTTCAGTGAATTTGTTACTTCCAGTCATAATTTATAGTTTATCAGAGACTCTATGTGCTTTTAGAGAGTCAAAAAGTACTATGTAATGAATAGTATTTATGTAACATAGTTTTCATTACGCTACTCTCATTAAAGGTAGGGAATGGTTTCTATCTGCTTTTAACACATTATGAAAGGGTGTAATTATAAATATATGATGAAAGGCATTGTGATTTGTACCAACTAATAAATGCTGTCCTGGGATTCATATATCTTATTCACAGATTTTTAGTCACATGTTTATGATTACACCCCTTCACAAGGTGTTAAAACTGGATAGAAGCCAGTCTCTCCCTTGCATGAGAGTGGTGTAATGAAAATTACACTACAGAAATATTCATTAAGTGGATAATCTCTAGTTTAATGAATGACTAATAAAAATTATTAAGAAGTACTACAGTCATGATTTTTAATTATCAGCAAATATGCAACCCCCCCCCCCAAAAAAAAAACAAAAAACATGAAAAAGTGTGATTTACATATGTTTTTTATTTTTATTTGGTAGAGTTATTTGCTCATTTAATCATGAAAGTTTATGACAGCGTTTGAAAATAGTTAAAAATTCACGAAATTATTCGTATGATATCATTGCTGCGAGATGCATAATTAAGTGAATTGAGTGATAGAAGTTTAATAGATAGGAAAAAAGCTTTAAAATCATTGGTAAATTAAAATTTTTGAGAATATAAAATTATTTTTTTTAACATTCACTAAATCTGATGATGAAAAATCTGATTTAAAATAAAATCTTTTTTGGAAGTGAAATTTGTAAGATTAACCAAAAACAAAAACTTCACTTTCCTGACTTTTATATTTACAAGAGAATGATGTTTATAAGATTCTTGTCAACAAATGCTTGAAAAACACAGGTGTTTTATCAATCTATCATGATTAAAAGACCTTTAGAAAACTTTAGAATAGATATCAATCAGTTTGAGACTATGGATTTTGATTGCATTTTAGGAATAAGGTACACTTATTATACACATGTTAGTACTTCAGAGTTTTTAAATAAAAGTAAGACATGAATCTTCTATCAATATAACAAAGTCACTGAAAAATTTTTTTTCAAATAAACTTCATAATATTTTGAAAATAAGATGATAAGATCTAAGATAAATCAATATATTTTTTAGATTCCTCAGTGTGGTGATATTTGATCTACAATTAATGATAAAGTGCATCGTCTTTGGATAGAACAAATAAGGTGTACAAAAGTAACAGACTTTCTACAAATATCTTTTATGATGAACTTAATCATGCTTTTATATAGAAGCAAGCTCATTTATATTACCAAGATTATCATAGACATGATAATGAAATACAATCTTTATTGCTTTCATTGGGAAAATAATAGAATATAATAATATTTATAAATAAACAAATCAATTTTTTTTCTAAAAAATAGTTTGTACCAAGACAAAATCATTTGGTTCTTTCAGCTTATTATATATAATATAAGCAAGACCAGTTTTATTACTATATACTACTGTAACATCAGCTATTGTGAGATTGACTAATCTGCATTTACCAGATGAGTTCCAGTTTTAAATCCTGAGCTTTTATCTTATAAAGACATAAATCAGAAAATAATCTGGAAATAAGTTTAATTCACTGATTACTCGAGCTTTTGCCTTAATTATGTGGACTTAATTAGTGAGGTATTGAATAGCCTTATGCTCTCAAATCAAACTGCTTTAGATTCTCCTACTTATTTAGAAAAGTAGGTTTAGATAAGAGTGGCCGCTCTTGTCTTTTAAATAAATCTTGTATTAAAGATTTGCCGAAGTCCCTACTGTCGTTTTTTCAGGCGCATAGTTTTAAGGTTGTAGCCTTAATATATATTACTTTAAGTAACGAGTATGCGCTTTAGAAATATTCATAAGTAACCACAGTAAATAAAACAATATGCAAAACAATACTTTGTAATTATCTACAGAAGGGCGGAAATTAGAAGCTTTTGTGTCAAGCATTTAATTCATTTTATATTTGACACCTCCAGATTTTATTTGGAAGTATCTCCTAATAAAACCTCTCAATTAGTATATATATAAGTTCAGCTACAAGAACTGTAACGAGAAATCAATCTTATAATAGTTTTATCATTTTAGCAGTATAGGATTTATAAAAATTATTCTAAGCTATGAGCTGATTCGCCCAGAAATAGATTTGATAGATGATTTTATCATTTCAATTTTAAAGCCACATAATAAACTTTAATAAACCCTTACTATGCCATATATATAATCGTAAATTTATTTATAAACCTAAAGCTATTTGTATAAAAACAACAAAATAGCTTGAGTATTACAAATATGCGCTAAGTGTACTCTCATTGGTTCTTATATATAATCTCAAAGTAAACCTCTTCTTTTAAGAAATATAACGCGATGTGGTTGCGCACTTATTATTTACATTGATACAAACGTAATTATGTGCGCGCATATATGCATATAAATGTATGTAGACAAAATTCGTAAATAATTGTATATATGTAAAAAAAAAAAAAACAGTTCTTCGTGATATTTCATTAGAAGAATTTATGAAATTCAAACTAGGAAACAAAAACGCTTAAAGAGAGAAATACTGACTATCAAAATGACAACATTGGCCTCTTTAGGGCTAATTCCATTTAATTTTTTAAATATTTGAGCATATTATTAATAAATAAATTATTTTAAAAACCAACATCTGATAAGTGAGCAATTAAAATCAATAATCAATTCACATAATGGAAAATCTATGAATGCTCTTTATTTCTAAAAATTAGCGTTATTAATATTTAACTGAGTGCAATTTAGGCTTTATTCTGAATGAACAAATGAACAAATTGTATTTTGATTAAAATATAATTAAAGACGATTAATTTATTTTAAAAATCTATTTTGATTAATGTCTTTTTGTAAGCAACATTTATGCTTAGTTTTGTTTTTAAAGAGATAAATACTTTATTCAATTTTTTTGTTTTGTTTAATAATTTGAATCGGAATATCCTCGATAAAAAGGCACATTTTTTTTAAAGAGAAGGCCACTTAGTGAAAAATGCTACCGCTTTAAATTGATGGTCCTTATTGTTTAATTCTTCCCTATTAAAAACATTCATATATATATATGTATGAACATTCTCTGACCGAATCAGTTACTATTATTATTTATTAGCTAATGAAATTTTAAACCTAAGCGAGAACACCGTGGATGAAAATTTGCCATTCTTCCATCTTGTTAATAATAATAATAATTTATTCCACAACTGAATTTTAGAATTGTATGATAAACTTTAATAAGTTTTTACATCATCAAAAAGTCTATTCCATATATATATATAATCGTAAATTTACCTATGAATCTAAGATTATTTGTACAGTAACAACTAAATCATATTTACCCCTTTCTACAATTAACAAACTTTAACAAATCTTGTTAAAAAGCTACTATTGTAATACGGAAAAATGATAAGTATACTATTGTGATTTCTTATATCTATATGATTGAAAGTAAAACTCATCTTTCCATATGTCAAAGCATCGGCCGGGAAGCGAACCCGGGACAACTGCTTGTAAGGCAGCTGTGCTGACCACTCGACCACCAACGCTTTTAAATCATTTTTGGCTTAGTAGCTTTTCTATAATTTTTTATATAATCATTTTTGGCTTAGTAGCTTTTCTATAATTTTTTATATAGCTTTTTTTTTTTTTGACAAAAATTATTACAAAGCCATTGTTGTTTGCAAATATTTTTTTTTAATTTTTACTTTAAAAAAAAAAAAGTGTCTTCAGACTTAATTCATGGCTAAAATTAAATATCAGATTCCTTAAACTTTTTTTGTTTATATTTGCTTTTATGACATTAAATTCTGGAAAATTTAAGGATGAATGAATAAAAAATTATTTGGAGAATTGAAAAACTCTTGATTTTACATCCCCATATTATATTTATTTACTTAAATATTTTTATATTCCTAATTTAATAAAAGTAATTTTCTAAAATATTATGTTTTATTTTAATGTCTATTCTAATTATAGCACCTGAGGCAGGTGTCTTGTTGACTCATCTATCGCACCTCTTTTGTGTGTACACGTGTGTGTAAATACACACTAGTCCTCGTGATATATATATATTTTTAAAAAACTACTTATGAAATTTAAATTTAAAAACATATACTCAAAGTGCAAAAAACTGATTATTAAAATAACAAATTTATTCTATAAATATAAAAAAAAGTACAATGGCTTATAACATATAGATTTACTGAGACTAATATTTTTTGCTTAAAGTGCAGGTATTTTATTGTTAATAAAAATTGCTATTAATTATTATGTTTAACAGTTACTTGTTTAGATTCTGAAATGATTTCCTATTTATTATAATTCTGAATTTTTCAAAAACAAACAAACATTTATTTATATTATTTGGATAGGTGTGACAATTACTGATTAAAACTAAAGGTTCCTTGATCAATTCCAGCTGCAAAAAGTAAAAAATAAACTATTTAATAATTAAATGGACGTATTATGCCTGTATTCAAATGTTTCTTTACCTTTAACTTTCTTAGCAATTGACCATTCAACTATTATGACTATAGATAAATTTAACATTCAATGTGTTGATTAACGTCTGGAATAATAACCAAATTATTAAAATATGAAACACAAATCTTCATTTTCTTTAAAAAAATTTTTTTACTTCTCAATCAATCAAACAAATCAATATTATGAACAACAACAACAACAAAAACATTTACTTTTGCCACCATTTAATATGTTGGTTTTTTTCCAAAGTTTAAAATAAACACAAAATATTTATTTTACTTTTAAAAATCATAATGTGATGCATAGCTTGTTTTTTTATTATCTAATTCATCAGGCGTAAATGTTATTATCAAATGTCATATAATACATCAAAATCTAACTTCTCAAACATAAAAACTTGCAAATAGCACTAGTATTCAAAGCCTTATTTCTACATTTCACTAATAATGTAACTATAGTTTTATTGCTTCATTGGGAGAGGTTGTCATGAGATAAAGTAAATCATTATTTTACCATTACATTTACTTTTGATGGAGTCTTTTTGTGCTAAGTTTAATTTATTTTTAAATATTTTTCAAAGTATGCATTGAGTTATAACAAACTTTCAAAATTTATTGATTTTATTTCTTCATTAAAAGGAACTTTTATAAAAATTGATGAAATTGAGAAATAATCATTTTCACTTTTCATTCTTTCATTCAAAGTTCTAATTTTTTTTTTAACTATATATTTTGACAGTTGAAAAAAATTGCTTGAAAAGATAAGTTAAATAAATCTAATTTCTCAAAAATATGCAAAACGTAAGATAGCTTAAAAACAAAGTAATTATAAAGTTGACAACAATGAAATAAGATTTGTAAGCTATGTATATAGCTCAATTTCAATTTATTAATATTTGATAATATATTACCTTGAAGAATTTAAAATCAACACAAAATTAAAGAAATGTATTTATTCCAGATAGCAAAGTCAATTGATTCTCAAATATATCATAAATCAAGGATTTCACAAAATAAATTCAAAATGTTTAATTTTTATGAATAAGTATATTACTAAAAATATTATTAATTTTTTAAAAAGTATTAATCTATGTATGAATATAATGAATAATAAATATGTTTCAGTTGCTAAAAATTTTAAAAAAAAAGACATAATAATTTTATATTTTACAATCATCATTTTGAATTTATTACATTAGATAATATTCTTAAACCATTTAATCACAATTTGTTAAATTAAAATGAAGTACACCTGGGTCTCTTTTTACGCGGACTTATTTAACACGATTTTGAAGTTGTGCGATTCGTGTTTCACCGGAAGTCGAACTCCGATATTACGCTATTACTTTAAATAATAAATTTCGCGCACTTACGTTATATTGAAAGTAATAGCACATTATTGGAATTCGACTTTCAACTTAGTAATTTCAATATTTTCAGTGCTTTATAATAGTAAGATTTTATGCAATAATGAAATTAAAATCATGATTTCCACATTTTATGTATACACATATTAAATTTTACAAGATTATAATGTAAATTTGTTCAAACATTGTGCGTATTAATTTTGCATTTTAAATCACATTCTGTTTTTGCTTTTTAAAAAAGAATGTAATCAATTATTAATCATTTAGTGTCCACAAGTTTATTTTTAAAAGATCAGTAATAGCAGTGGGCACAATTAAATTTGACAATTAAAAATTAAAATCTGATTTTTAATTGTAATTAACAATTTAAAAATTATTTACACGACTTGAAATAATGTGAGGTGAAATTTGATTTTTAAACAGAATTGAAAATTAAAGACAAAAATAAGAATTTAATTTTTAGTTGTTAGTTTTAATTAAATTTTTCCCAGCAGTTGTGAATAAATATTTTTTTATTATCATAAGTATAAGTTCATAAACAATTAATAAAATCATTGTCTCAAAGATTAATTACTAATTACATTGTCAACAGAAAAACATTAACACAACATGAGAGTGCAAATGAACGTGTGTTTTGGCAAATAGCGATAATAATTAAAACATGTATAAAAAAATATAAATTACCGTACTGTAAATTATGCATAAAAATATATTATTTTGAATAAAATTAAATATTATAGTTAAAAAAAGTTTGTCTTGTATCAATTTTTTTCAAATTTGAAATTTTTTATTAGTCATATTTTATTTCCTTATTTTTTTTTTTTTGCGCGAATTTTAAAGTAATTTTACTTGGTGCTTTGCTTTTACGCGAATTTTAAAAATCACAGACCGCACCCCCCCCTTTTCAATGTAAGTTACATCTATTTTTGCGCGATTTCATTTGCGCGTGTTTTCTGAGGAACCTATCTATCGCGTAAAACGAGACCCAGGTGTATATACAAAAAAATTAACAAAATATGCATTTAAAATTTGTTTTTGCTATTTTTTTTTATGTTATCAATGTTTTTTGTTTTTATAATTAATTAAGCAATAAAACATTGATTTTTTTTTTTTGCAATTCTGTTCAAGAAATATTTTAAAAATTTGTCAAGCGTTGTTAGCCGAGAGGTCATCGCATCCGCCTTGCAAGTAAGTAGTTGGTTGCAGATGGTTGTGGGTTCACATCCCGGACGATGCTATGGCATATGATGAAAAATTATCAATCCACCTTTTTTTATAAATAAAAAACTATAGATTTAATTAAAAATGAAATAAAAAAAATTGATATACAGTTGATTACTAAATATTTTTTTTTGCTAATATTGTTTACACTTATGAATAAAAATTTATGTTGGTATGACAATATTAAATAAAAATTAATTAAATAAAAAGTATACTTTAGATAATGTACACATTTTTAAGTTTATTTATTATGCATTTGAATTCTGCATATAGTGAAAGTCTATTTTTAATTAGATGCAAAAAATTTATATTTTTTGAAGATTGTTTATATTTTTAATAAAAACCTTCTTTGCATTCAGCATGTTAAAACTCCAATATTTATTTATTAGGCATATGGTTTTTAGACAGATGAATTATTAATAATATATAAAAACCTATAGAGTTTCAAACCAGAAAATAGATTCATTAGTGTCTTTATTAAGACATTCAATTCTGATGCTGTAACCATAGATTACACAGTTACTATGTATTTCCTAGTTTTTATGGTTCACATTTACATAGATTGATAGCTGTTCAATATCATTTATAAAGCATATGAACATAGTAATTATGGTTCACCCTGATATAAGACTCCACTTGTCACCTAGAAAAATTAAATCTTGCTGGCTTTATTGTTGAATCTGAAAAAGAAATTGTTTGGAATTTTATATGTTCCATTTTTATGCTATCATATTTTCATTGTGAATTTCTGGTTGAACATCCAGAAATGGAATCTTAATTGTGATGAACTTTATATGATGAAGCTATATCTTGAATTACTATTAAGTCTAACCTATTTAACAAATGTTTATATTTTTTCTGTACAACAATTAGTGAAGAAATACATGAAAAAATAGAAAGCCACTACAAAGGAGTGGATTTGGGTCCAATAATATTTATCATAGTCATATTTAATTGTTAATTCAGAAGTTTAAAGTTAAAAACTTATCTCCACATAGAGGTATAATATTTACTTTAAAAAAATGCTGTATTCAAAAAACTGTCTGGTGTTTGCAACATAATTTGAAGTAATATCAGCTAATTTTCTGAGGAGATTATGCCAAGAAATTAATAAAATCTAACTTTAATTAAGAGAAGTAAGTTAGGCTTTATTATTTCTAAATAGTATTAAGTAGACTTGTGTTTTAATTTATTATTACATAAGGTTATATTCAGATTATCAGATGTTTGCCTGTTTTTAGATGAAAAATTGAGCAAATTATCTTTGCTTGATTAGAAACAAGATCCCAGTCTTTAAAAATATCACTAAGTTTTTCATATCTTTATTAAGCTCTTTACTATTTTAGAAAAAAATATCTTTTGTAAAGTCAAAACACTATTATTGCATTCTGTTTCCAAAAGATCACCAATGAATATTTTAAATAAAATAGGTAGGAGAACCTGAAACATGTAATAGACTATTTTATAATTTTTTTTATCTACTACCAATAATTTAAGATTTTTCTGCATTTATAAATTTTAGAAACTTTTAGAAGCCTATTGTTCTTCAGTATAGTTATGAGTTGAAATTTGATCAATAAATGTAGCCTCAGTTTTTAATTTATTTTGAAAACCTTATTTGTGTGAGTTGTTAAAACTGAAACTTGTTCACACAGCTTCTTCTGATTTAAATCCAGTCTGCTCTATTGCAAAACTCTTGTTAATATAATTCTTTAAAAAACCTTATAGAAAACACATAATAATGATATTGGGTGGCAATTTTTTGAATCAGTATTTGGTATATGTGGTTTAAGACTTCTATAGTTTTGCTTTTATGCCAAATTTTTAAAATAGATTCTGTCTGAATAATGTTACCAAACACCTTTGCCAATCATATGTTGATTTTAAATCCTAAAATTTTTTAAAAATTTTAAAGTATACTATTCCCTCCTGGAGTCTTTCCTAGTTTAAAACAGCTAACGGCAATTTCAAGTTTATTAATATCTGCTGATTTTATCAGATTCTTATTCAGAAACATTGTTTGTAATTCTGCTCTAATGTTGCTTTTCTCCCATTCTGTTAATCTTGAGTTTAGAAGTACTGCATCAATGACCAAGATCATTTAAGAGCAACTAGGCTTTATGGCTAGAGAATTTCTCCATAGCCCCTCAACACTTTCTGATTTGTATTATCTATTAATTTTATAATTTTGTTGGAAATTTCTGGATCTCTGCTAAATAAAAATTGTCATAAAGAGTACCTTTTCTGCTTTTATCAACCTGGAATGAATTATTTTCGACATCCACAAGGGATGGACCTATTTGAAATTATTATTATGATTTTGTTTAATCTATCATTACAAGAAGGAATTGGACAGATTCTACAAATATTTTGTTCTAGGTATTCAGTATATTAATTCTAAATAACTTTCCTTAAATTTCATTTCAGAACAAAATAATTTTCAATTACAGGAATGTCAGTGCTAAGAATAATTAGACTTGTTTTAGGATTATTATAAAGGAAATAATATCAATACTTTGGCAGATAATGGTAACACATTTTTGTCAAAACAAAATATAAATCAAAGTTGTTTCTGTTGTCTATATGTTTGAATGAAATAATGTTACTTGCTTGGCATTGCTAAGTAAATGCATTATTAATTTTGATGACAATTTGTTTAATCCTTATTTGTATATTCTCAAAAACTATGAATATTGAAATCTTCTACAAATACAGAAGGTGTAGGAAGATCCAAAAGAAAAGAATGGGTCCAATTTGTATTAGAAACACTGTAAATGCTGTATACATAAAAATAATCTATTCTTATAGTAACAATGATATTATTTGAATTTTACAAGATAGTTTAAAACCAAGGTAGCCATATCATGTTTAGAATACTTTTTATTAAGAATCAATATAAATCCAGAAATTTTAAGAATATGTTTATTATTAAAAGAAGAATGAGTCTCCTGATTAATGATATGCTGAACAAATATTTTATAGGGATCTCTATTTTTAATTTTGATATGTCCTCATAAAATTAAAAAAAAATTACTGCATTTTTCAGATGAATAGACGATGATTCTATAGATATATACTGGCACTTTAAGGTGTTCAATAGTTGCCAATAGCATGTAGTTGTTTTTATTATAAAAACATAGGATACTCCTGTCTGCACTGCAAGAATATCATCTATAAACCATTAGTAAAAACAATCTTTTTGATCTAGTTCTGATTACATAACATTAAAATATTGGTCACTCAAACTTATGAGTATTTCTGAAATTATGATTAATTACAATTCAATTTTTATAACTCAATTTTTTTTTGAAATTTAATAATTCATTTTTGAATTAATATTTTAAAAAGGAAGTACACACTTCTAATAGTTTGACAAAAAATAAGTTAACTTCTAAAGATTTTGCTTCAAAAAGGTGCAACTTTATACCTATAGTATAGATATACTATCTGAAATGTCATTACTTTTATTTTATGTTGGAAGAAAATTTCACACCTATATATCTTGTTTACTTTTTCAAAAAAGCAGTATAAATAAATCAAGTTTTTGTAAAAACTATGATGATCAATTTATTTGAATTTATATAATAATAATAGATGCCAGATACTGTTGTGAATTGGAATTCATAAAACATTGTTATAACCAGTGTTTCTCTAATGTTTTATAATGATAGCATTTTAATAATAATTATATGTTGGATTATTTACATTATCTAATATTAAATATTGAATGTCTTTAGAAAAATTCAAACTTTATTTAAACTTTCCAAATACATTCAACTTTAGTATATTAACACAACATTTCGAATGGTATTATTTTCTTCTCTTTTTCAGATGTTGCTGGCCTGACCAGTGACCTTATTAATATGGGAATCAAACCTGGAGTTTAGATTTGTGAATTTCAAAATTAAAGTAATGCTCTAACCAAATCAGTTTTTTCTGCCAAAGGCAGAATAGTCAATATCCCTCCACCCCCATCTGATGCATCCAACTGCTTTTATTGCACTTTACAAACTAATAAATTTATGTTAGTATATGTCCACTTTTTTTACACATCTTAAATAATTAAGTATCATTTATATATTTAACTAAATGATATGCCCAATTTGAATTTTAGTTTTCTGTTTATAAATTAATAATCTTTCATTTTAACACATACTTTTTAATTTTTCATTGTAGTGGTTATTTTAAAGTACTAATTGTACCTGATATCTGAAAGGGTAAAGTATTAATTTAAATAATTCCTATCTTCCATTCTTCTCCAAAAATAATGAGAACACATCTATCAAACTGAAAAGGTTAAACACAATTAAAGAAAGATAAAAATTTCTATATAAATGCTTTTCATACAGAATATTTTACATATTTTCATTTGTCTGTACTACATATATATACTACTTGTAACAACTTTAGCACTATTCATAATGGTAAACATAATAGCATTAATATAAAATAACATTGGGTTGCCCTAAATATATAATGGCAAGAGATGAAGTTTTATCTAAATGCTTTTATTTTTAACTAATATTATATGTAAACAAGACTTTTTAACATTTAATACATCAGTTACTTCAAAAGAAAATGGAATTCAGTGAAATATAAGCACAGTTTTTACATTTTTAAAATTTCTTTCTTTTGCTTATTATACTATTTTTTATTACATTCCTTCTTATTATTATTTGATTTTTATCTCTTCATATTTTAACCATAGATTTAAACTATACATTTTTATAGTACTGTTCATACTTTAATACCCGAAAATAAATTTGTTTAAAGTTGAAATTTTTATGAATTAAGAATAAAATTAAAATTTATTTTATTAAAACAGAAGATCTCTATTATTATTATTTTTTTTTTGCCAAACGTAAAATGTAGAGGCATTTAGTTTTTAAGCTTTATTTTAAAAATATGATTTTCGTTTAATAGATATATGTGCGTAATATGGCTAGAGCTCTGTTCAATTATATATATGTTCGCATTTGTACTGCTAGTAAATCACGTTTAAAAATATTGTAATAATCATTATAATTAGAGATTCCATTGTTCTTCTAGAATTTCAAACTAACAGCAATAGTGTGTTCTTTTTTTTTCAGCATCTACATTTCAAAACCAGGAGAAATGTTAAATTTCTTTTTAAAAAAAACAACTCTCTGTTGAATGATTAATCTTTTATAGTTTACTGAAAACAGTAATATTATAGAGCGACGACGGATACGTTTTTAATAAAATCTAATTACTGATTTGCAATGTTGTATGAGATCGGAAGAGCGTCGTGTAGAAATACTGTATATCTTTGTATGTGTGTGTACGTAAATTATTCGAAATTATATTTACTCAAATTTTTTGACACAAATATTTATAAGAAATACTATATAAAGAATTTAATAAAAGATTTGTTTATTTTTTTTAATACCTTTTGTTATGAATTAGCTAGAAAACTTAAGATAATCTGTCTTAAATTAGTGCTTTCTTATTTCAATACTAGATAGTAATGATTATTTTCAAAAATACCAAGACAGAAGACGCTTTCTAATCGATCGCACATCATGCATATATTATATAAATATGCAATTTAATTATTCTGCTTTTTTCAATGAAGTCTTATCTTTTCCAATAAATATAAAGCAGTATAATCCTTTTTTATATTCATATATTGTGCAAACATACTTAAATATTTTTATATTAAATAATAATATTGTTAATAAATTATTAGTTCTGTAACCCGACTCATCAGTACTGAATTAGGCTCTTTAATATCCCAAGTTTTCTATTAGACTTTTTATCTTTATTTCTCTTTTGCTAGCTAATAGATTTATCTAAGTATTTTTATATGACTATAACACTTTTTCTTCTTTCTCTCTCTCTCTTTTTTGCTATTAGAATTTCTTCTTATAAATCCTTCAAAACTACTCTATATTTAAAAACTGTGTTATAATTTGTAATGCTGTTTTTTAATATATATATATATTATTTATACTTTAAAAAGCTTAACTTTTCGGATTATGAAAGTGAAATCCTACCTATTGAGCTAACTGAGATTGTCAAATTTAATCTTTTACTTTATATATATTTTGAAAATCTCCAAAAAGTTTAATGGTATTTAGTTTATTAGGTAAAATAAGTACAAATTCCAAATTAAAAAAATCTTATTTGTTCTTAAGACTTAAAAAAAAAGAACAATTCTAACAGTTTTAAATCTTTATTTTTTATTTTTTAAATTGTTAAACCCATTGCCTACTTATTGAACTTCCTTGAACAAAAGTTTAACATATATAATATAATATAAAGTATATTTAATATGTTAAATGAAAAAATATATAATACTATCGAAACATAGTATCATTAGTTATTGCTTGAACAGGACTAAACATTAATTAGAAGCTACATTTGTAACTAAAGAAATATTTTTTAAAATTTATAAAAAATTTCCCATTATTTCATCTATTACGGCTTTAAAAAGTTATATTTATATTTATTAACTAAAGATTAATTTTAATATTAAATAGTTGTTTAATATGGGGTTCAGCCTTTTCCTCTGATTAGTTATAGTGATTTCAGAATAGCTTACAGTTATCTTGAAATTACCTTGGTATATATAAATCACGCTCTGCATGTAAATATGTCAGTAAATGGTGTGCTTATATATAATCAGAGCTAAAGTATGAGGGGGGGATCATTCTACATTTACTGACAGCTTACATAGAGTTCACTGGGGTTTTTCAGTACTTCTGCATTGTTTCATCTATTATATTCAGTTAACTGAAAACTAATATAAAAAGGTTGTTAAATATGAAGCTCAGCCTTTCCCTCTGATTAGTTATAGTGATTTCAGAATAGCTTATATTGTCTTGAAATTATGTTAGTATATATATATAACACTCTGCATGTAAATATGTTAAATAAATAGCATGCTTATATACAATCAAAGCTAAAATGTAGTTGGCTCATTCTACATTTTAAGTTTAATGACAGTTAGCTGGGGGTTTTCAGTATACTTCCCTCATTATTTAATATATTTTAATTATAACATCATTTTTTATGTAATGAGTGTGCCAATAGCTTTTAACAAGCTTTTCAGAACATTCCTATCCCCAGATCGGTTCTAGCTCTGACTTTCGTCTGGGGATAGGGATGTTCTGAAAAGCTTGTTAAGAGCTATTGACACGTTCATTATACAACATTTGAATTGCAAGCTTATTAAATTAAGTCACGTGATATATGACTTTATTTTCTTGCAACGTCTTTTTTTATGTACCTCCATAAATACATAAATGCAGAACATACTTAATTGTAATATTATTGTGTCTTTTTATAAACTGAAGTATTTCGTAGCTTAATGTTTTTAGTGCAACTACTGGCCGTGCTCATGACCTGGATTCAAATGCAAAATGAATAACTTTGGAGAGTGGAAAGCAATGGCAAATTATTCATAATGATATTTGTTTCATCACTCAAATAATTTTTGAGAAAATTTAACATATAACACCCTTAGTACACATTACATTTTTATCAGTTTCATTTGTTTATTTCTTTATATTAGTATAATAAAATTTTATTTATATAAAAATTGATATAATTATAAAAAATATTTAATACTAAGCATATTAGGCTGCTAATGAGTGTCGCTTATAATGGGCATAATTGATTTTTTTCCCTATCAAACATTGCAGTTTGAAAACATTTCTATAAATAGAATAAATTAAAATTAATCAAAATTATTACATGTATGTGGTATTTAATCAATTATTTACACACACATATATAAAATTAAAATTACCCAAATTCACCACTAAACCAGATTAGCCAAAAATAAATAAATTCTAAAAAAACCAATGATATCACTGCTAACACTAGTCTGGTTTTTATTGATTAGTTTAGCATTAGGCTTTTAATGTTTATATATATTATAACCAAAATCTAGAGCACATGTGATGAATGTAAGTAATCAAACCTACCACATTGCACACTAAGATCTGTAACTGATAAGTCTGATCACTTCATAACAAACAAAATTAATGATATAACATGAAATTGTTATGATCTAATCTGGTCACGGCCAGGGTACACCGCGAAGACCCATTGTAGCAGTATGTGAAAGTACATTAGACAAATTATAAGTATGTAATTTTATTATTTTTCAAAACGTTAATCTGCGATTTTTCATTGCATGACACCTTATGGCCGACCATGGACAAGATGGTATAATTTGTGAAACTATTAAAGATTATGAATTTTAAAAAGACATATATGATTTTGGTACAAATGCTAGTCTAGGTATGAGCTTTGCAATAATAATAAGCATGGAAAACTTGGGTTCTTTCCTTATAAACTTAAATTTATAATTTAATAAATAGCAGTGAGACTCTTGTTATATTGATGAATGACAATTATAACATTAAGCAAATAAATTCAATCATATCATTACCTGGCAAACCTGTTTATAAGTTTATAAAATCAATCAATTTTGTATCATGTACTAGAATCAACAACGCAAAGCTAAAGTGATGGAAAAGGCAAATGGGATTTTATTGTACCTTACACATCATAAACTACCAAGGACAAAAGCATTCAAATGTTTTCTCAGAATATTACTAAAACTCTTATATCATGCTGACAACAGTATGTACTCCAATGTATGCTCTATTCAAGATATAGGATTTCTGGTTTTATGAATGACAAATAGCAACGGCACAGTAAGTTTAATTATAAATTAATATTTATTTACAATTTTATGATTAACAAATAATTGATGTAGGATGTTTAATATAATAAATAAATACATAAATAAACAAATAAATAAATAAAATATCATTCCATTTGTTCACTTCACTAAATATATCATAGACACAGTTTTATAAAAGCCTAATCATAAATTTTATTATAATTTGATCTAATTTCTGGCTTGAGGAAACTATACCGAAATTCAACATCAAATCCTGAAATACTCAATGTGTCAGTTCCAGAACCAATAAACCTATACTATAAACCTATAATAATATAATAAATAATATTATATTTGCAGGAATTAGCTATAATGCAATGCTAAACCAAAGTGAAAATTCAGACTTCAGTTCAGATAAAATATTAATTAACAAACAGTTAATCATTATGAGGATAATTTAGATAAGATGCCCTGCTACACTTTATGACTCAACTTATAAGTTATACTTATAAATGGAAGAAGATGATTTTAGCATAATAATACAAAATACTTTGCCCAAACTTACATTTATGAAGTAAAATGATATTCCTGTGGATGCATTCATCTACACATAGGAATGATACAACACTGAAGTGCCCTGTGGGTTTATACACCACCATGAAGCAACAAATATAATTACACAATTCCGCAGATTAACCACCAGTGCAGGAATGAGTGTAAAAATACAGAAAGTGGCAACTAATTAATCTGCGGATTAACCACCAGCACAGACTAATGCCATTTAACATTGTAAAGCAATATTAATATTTACTTCATAGCTAAAGTTAATATTTACTCCTCAGTTATTCTGACAATTCAGAAAAACACCAGCAATTTAGCAGATGTGGGTTCATACATAATGAAAAGTGTTTCAATAATAAGGACAACTAATATACTGAATTATCTTGCTTAAAATATAAACATAGTAACAATGTAATATAAGTGACATGAGTATAGGAACAGAACTCTGGAAAGACTCACAAGGCACTTCATGACAGGTTGGCACACCATAAATTTATTAGTAATTCTCGAGCTTTTTCCGCAAGCACTATGCCCTTGAATAAATATTTTATTCAATCCCATGAGTTTAATTTAAACATAGTAAAAATATAAATCATGAACCTCACATATAAGTTCATATAACAATAAAAATTTAATTCATTCTTACTTAAATACATAAATTAAAGTGTACAACATTTTTAGAATACTAAATATTATCCGTGAAATCAATGTAAAAATGTCTTGAACAATAAATACACATTACACAAAGTAATAATTATAAATTATATCTGAATTCCATAGATGTGATTATATCCATTTGTTCTAGTTATTATAAGTATTTTTAAATTAATAAATTTTACATGGTTCCATGAATATGAGATAATTCCAAAAACATGACATGTAGAGTTTAAATGAAAATGTTCTTCATAAGTTATTAAATTCTACATTTTTATATAGCATTGTTCTAAGCTTATGATATCCAGGCTATATTAATTTATCTATCCACATTTAAATCTAGGAATAACAATCAGAACAAAATAATTTAACAAATCAACATTGGCGATAGAAATCAGAAAGTAGTTTTAGTTAATCGTTTAAAGGCTGTTATTATTATTCAAGTAGTAAACAAATTAAATAGTAAATACATTACTGGCAGTATACATTCAGATAAGATAGTCAATTCTTTATTATTTAAATGATAAGCAGAAATATTAAACCAGCGTTTCAATAAAATTTAACATTTAAATTTGATTTTAAACCTCTTCTTTTTTAAAAATAAAGTTGTCATGTCCGAAAAACTTCTGTAATTAAAATATTTATTTAATGTTGCCAATTTGTATGTAATAAAATATTCCAAAACATACTGACCTTCTGCAATTAATTCTACTTTTAAAGTTAAGAGTTCCAACATATTTTCAAATGTAGATATTGAAAAAATTATTAGCGATTTGATTCACTTGGCCAACAGACTTGAACAGATCCTTTAAATCTAGCAACTCATACTATTATTAAATATTACCATTTTATGTTTAAATTCTTATGAAAATTCTTGATTAATCCATTTGCTTATTAATTATTTTTAAAAAATATGCTTAATATATTTTGCTTACATTTTATTCTTACACCATTTTTTTTTAATAATAACCATGAACGCTGACTTTCACTGCGACGCTCACTGAAATGCACACGTGTATTTATTATATTTTTATCTAATAATTAAAAATTAGTTAAACAAATGGCTTTTGAATTTAAATGAAAATAATTTCTAAGATTATTTTAAATAAATAAGAATTATTATTATTTTTAATCACATTTTACTAAACTTGATGTGTGCTGTTAATTTCTTACAAGTTAAACATATTTGACCCAAATCAGTGGATGGAAAAAAAAACAATTTTAAATACATTAAAATAATACAGGCAATAAGCAAGGCAAAATATTACTTATTCTCACCAATAAATTATCTTGAATGCAAGTAAGTAGTCTGTTCAGAATGCAAACCAAGGCAATCAAATCACCAAGAAGAAGACAGAGAAATTTTTATATCAGTTCTATCAATCTTTATATTTTACACTAAAATATAAGGTTACAATATATATATATATATATTAAAAACCACCTAATGCTAAACTAATAGTAATAAATATAATAAAAATTTATATAACATTACAATACTAGCCAAAAAATTAAACTTTACTAAAATTATTTTACAATCATAGTTTCAGCTATTAACAAATAGACCTTTTCAAGTAAAATTTACCTATATATACCAAACAAAACATCCTTCCCATCATTCACTTCAAAATCCAACTTTCTTTAACATCATATGTCTTCACGGGATTGATGACCTCAGATTCAAAATATTTTATCATTAAACTTTAATATTTTGAATCTGAAGCCATCAATCTCATGAAAATATCCTTTGATGTTAAAGGAAGTTGGGTTTTGAAGTGAATGATGGTAAGGCTGTTTTGTTTGATATATATATAGGTGATATGTTTAGATGAATTTCACTTGAAAAAGTCTATTTGTTAATAGATGAAACTATGGTTGTGGAAGAATTTTAGTAAAATTTAGTTTTTTAGCTAGTATTATAATGTTATATGAATTTGTATTTTATTATATACTGTATATAATATACACACTGTATATAATCATATAGTTTTTGCTTGGGAAGCCATGCAACATTTGAGCATTCTGGTGGGTGGTTGTGTAAATAGTTCTATTCAATCTACAAGTTAATATTGTTTTTAAAATTTACTTTGCTGAGAAGAATTGTTTGACTCTTGAGTTTACTACAATAGTCTGTGTTATACTAAGCAAGACAACATTATTAAGTAGAATGCTGTTAATTTCTATATGTCTCCCTGACTAAAATTTGATTAATTTGATTTTTAGAAATGAGGCAAGGCGTAATATCATTTGAATTTCCACTTTTTAGAATGTTTAGGTTTTCAAAAATGTAAGTACTATAATAACTAAATATAGAATCAATATAAGCTTTATAATACAGATCTAAAAGTGACAGTTTAGAATTAATTATGTCAAAAACTTGGCAAGGATTGGCAAAGTACTAACACTGATAGCCAAATGCTATCAATTTATCATAATTTTTTTTTTTGCCTAGTTATTATATTTGTTTTTAAATTATAAATTTAACATATATATATATACAATAAATTCTCTGACTTAAACAAAGTTTAGATAATTAGCCAATAAGATCACTAGGATCAATTGGTAGGCTTTAATTATGTAATGATAGTTTGATTAAGTTTTGCCCTTCTTGTTAATAGACTATTTCTGTCACTTCAATTGTAGAACTACAGATAAATTTTAATGAAGTCTTACATCATTAAAATGCATGATTTAATACCGTGCTAAATAACAGATCCAAGAGCTAAAAAGTCTAGGAACTGTAGCTCAATTCTTTTATGGCTGGTGTTTGAACATCATATATTATATTGAGCAACAAATCATTCTATTAATTTATATCCTACATAAATTGTAGGATATAAATATTATGATTTTTAATGATTGTTTCACTTAAAATTAATTAGTTATTTTCAAAGAAAAAGCTATATAAAAATATGTAAAAACCATGAGTATACATTTTTTTAAGCTTAAATATTATATGTTCAGATATTTAATGTGTGCGGACATGTGTTTTTGAGATTATAAAAAATGTTAAATTAATGAAAAGTTAAAAAAAAAGTTTTTCTTTCGTAAATAGCGCACATAAAAATCTTAGTTGTAGTCATTTATAAATCGAATGGTTTTACTGTTCGAGAGTTTATAAGATGTTTTAGCACGGAAGTGACAGCATGCTGGCATCAAAATCCTGGAATCGATTCGAAATCTTCATTCCAGAATCTAACACTTTACCAATGCTCTAAATTGCGGGCGGTGGGGTGGGGGTCATTTGATTGATGAGTGTACTGATTTTATTTAAAATTAATTTTTTAAATTTTTTTATTTATATCATTGCTTCTTTTTTTTTAAAAAAAATGTAGTCTACTGGAAATTGGAATGTTTTAGTAAACCTATTTCATTTATTTAAATATATTATTACTGAAACTGATAAAAGAAGAGCTGTGAAGAAGATTTGAAAGCGATAATTCGTTGCTGTACTCTAGGTCTACCCAATTTTCTATTTATGGTTCTGTGATTATTAATTAAAGAGGATTTGAACGCAGACCCTCAAGCTCCTTTAGCCATCCACTCCATCTCACACAACCAACACACATGACCATATACATGTAAAAAAGATAAATGATTTCCAATATATGTATTTGGTGCTGAATTAGCGCTCATCTCTTGATCCAGACCATCATCTACTACACACACATATATAATTAGTGCTCAGTTATATTAAGATAGCAAATCTTCAAACTTTAATGGACAGACTTCACTCTCCTCCACCTTCCAACTCTTCAGCCATCCATACCATTGAAAATCTGATGTTGGAATGCTCAAACCCTTGTTGATGCCAATATTGGTGTCACCCACGTTGACCTGTTTATTATTCTTAAATGCTTTTATTATCATTATTATTTAAGATCACTTCATACTTTAATTTATTGTAAGCATCTCCCCCCTTCCTCTGTATACACGATCATATTATCTTATTACTATACATCTTGGCATCTTCCTTCCAGATTTTTTATTTTTACAGTAATAAAATATGAGCAGTCTTATAATCAAGCCTTTTTGTTTCATTTTTGTGTGTATTTTCCATGTTGGTAAATATATGTTTTATTAGTTTAAATACATATAATACAGGGAAAGCAAATGCAAACTACTTCATACAAACTGCATATTATTTTATGAATCGTTAGACTGCCATATAGTTAGAGTTCCGATACCTATTAACATATAAACTTGATAAGCTTTTAAGTATAATCTATTGGACGTTGTTATATTTTCAAAAAAAGTCTACAAAAGAGCTGCTAGCTGTTATTGTATGAATAACTTTAAAATAACAGTTGACATATGTCAAAAACGCTAATAGCTACATTAAACAAGTAAATTTTAAAAGTTTCCCGTGATTCCTAAAAAAAAAAATTAGTGACGACTTAAAAAAATTGTTCCCATAAAGTTTTGAATTACGGTATATTTACTTAAATTATAAATATTATTTCTATTACTTTTAAAAATAAATATTTGTAGTTAAAGAGTTGCTGTGAAAATATATTAAATTTATCAATATATACTTGTGTGTGGTATGTCCTTGTGTGTTAATCAGCAGCTATATTGTCGACCAACAGCATTAAACTAAACATGAATACTATATATTAGTATTTCTATTAAGTGGTCAATGTTCTCTATTCTTTAAAATATATCCACACAAAATATTATATTCACATCTGTGTATACCACGTATATGTTGTGTATGTATATCTCTTATACGATCTGAGACTTGGACACTTAACAAAAAAGCAATGCAGAGACTTCAGACCACTCAAAGAAGTATGGAGAGATGCATGTTAGAAATACCAAGAAGAGATTGAAAACAAAATACATGGGTTAGAGAACAAACATGTGTTATTGACACCATTGAAAGAATTAAGAGATTGAAGTGGAGTTGGGCTGGACATATTGCTAGAAGAGATAATATTAGATGGACAGTTGATATTTTAAACTGGATTCCAGAAGATTGTAAGAGACCTAGAAATAGACCACATGTGAGATAGGTGAATGAAATAAGAACTGTGATGTTATGTGAAGCAGAGAGGCTAGAGATCGGCTAAGATGGATTGAATTTGGAGACACTTTCATTCTGCAGTGGCTCGATAATAGTTGAAAATGATGCATTTAATAAAAGCTTTACCTGAAACAAACATAAAATTCATTAAGTGATATTACAATTTGTGTATTTTCATTAGTCTTATATGTACATATTTGCAAAAAAGTTTTTTACTTTAATCTTTAACGATCTTGTACTTGCAATAACAAGTAATCACTATTTGTTATCGGTGACCAACTCTTTACACTTTACTATCATATCCCAGTCTTTCACAGAAGAGCAATGAATGGGAAGACATCATTCATTACGCTTGCTAATTTCCAGTAATGTAAGATTACTTAGTTTTTTTATCTTTATTTAAACAGGGTTCTCTCTACTTGTCAAGAAATATTAGATAGGTTAACTATGCAACTATAAAAAAAAAAAAAATCCTAAGTCTAATTAGAATTTGAAACAATTTTTAAATTTATCCAGATCAGAGTCAAATCCTGATCATAAATATGGCAAGCGGACTTGATATGATTTTACCATAAGGCCTACCATAAATATAATATATATACATTTAAAATTAATGTATCAATAATCAGTTGTTTTTTAATATGTTCATTTTTTTCTACTTTATTTATTATATCAAAAGTTGTAATTATAAGGGACTTGAACACAGATTTTCAAGCTCCCTTCAGTTATCCTCTCTATCTCATACAACCGATACACATGACCACACACATGTTAAAAAGCTAAATGATCTCCAGTATGCGTACTTCGTGCTGAACCAGCATATTGGACATCATTTATCTTTTTCACATGTGTATGATCATGTGTATCGGTTGAATGAAATAGAGGGTATAGCTGAAGGGAGTTTGAAAATCTGTGTTCAATTCTCTTGTGGTTACAACTAATCTCCAGGTATATAAATTATTCTTGTATTCAATAAAAATATATCAAAAGTTGTAAAAGTAAGTTATTGATTTAATTCTATTGATTTCACAACTTAAAAGAAATAACTTTCACATTCCGGATTTAAAAAAAAAAATGTTTTAAAATTTTGTATATAACATATGCATATACAAAGATTAAAAATTTACTTGTGTAAATTAAAAGTAAATATATACTTGTCACGTGACTTTTACAAAAATATAATGAACTTATATTTATAAACTTCAAAGAACTTCAGTTAAAAAGTTATTCAAAACATAGATTATAAACTGAAAAATAAATATTTAAAATTCAAATTCTCTCTTTAAAATCTCCCCCCCCCCCATTAAACACTTCCATTTTCTTTTCTTACATATACTCACATTAATACATAAAAAAGGTCTAATTAACAGTTCTTAAGTTTTTAAAATAATATTATGTAGTTTTATTGTAAATATATTATTTAATATTATTGTAAATTTCAAAAAATGTACAGTGATACTAATCAAAATGTTCTCCTAAGATATTAAAAATTCATCAAGAAAATTCTCCACAAAATATATAATTGTGTATTATATAGTATTTTGTGAATTAAAAGGTGATGATAAAATGCTTTTACATTGAACAATTTTAATAAAAAATATTTTTCAAATAAAATAGATAAATGTCAACAATGGTACTTAGGTATTAATCGTGCACTGACATGTCACATACGTATTTATTATTCCGGCAATACGAACTTGCTGACAAACTTAAATCTATCAATTAAAGATTTACTTGGAAAAATGATGATCTATAATTTTATTTAATGGAAATACTCTATGTGGTTTGGAACTGTTGGTAGAGTGTCCGACTTGGGATCGACTTGGGATTGGGAGATCCCAAGCTCGATTCTGGCATTCATAAGACTGGTACTGTAACTTCTTATGAACTCCTAAGCAATAAAACCATATGCCTTTTTTGGTGGATATAAAACAAACATTTATAAATGCTTGTTTTTTGTGAGAAATTATTTTTCATCAAGTAAACTTATAAAAATTACTTATCTGTATTAGTCCTCTATTGATGAAACAAACAAATGTGTATATAAAACCAAATTAAAGACATTTACAATATTCTAAGAAAGCATTTATTTTATATAGTGCATGTTTATAAATTATAATACATTAAAGATCAGCCTGTCAAGCTATTGTGCATGCGTTTTTAACGAATGTTAATAATAAATGAATACTTTGACTCCCAACACAAGATATAGTATTTAGGAAAGAATAAAATGAATCCACTTATTCTATCCAACCCAAATGCTTATATCTTAAGTACTGGAAGTGAAAGCATGAGGATAGACCATTCACTTTAAATTACTGTTTACGATGTCTGAATGAATGACGTCGGCGAAATTATCTAGAATTTACTAAATGTCATTCTCAAATGAAACTTAAACATATGTAAATAAGCATTTATTTTATATAGCGCATGTTTATAAATTGTAATACATTAAAGATCAGCCTGTCAAGCTATTGTGCATGTGCTTTTTATGAGTGTTAATAATAAATGAATACTTTGACTTCCAACACAAGATATACTATTTAGGAAAAAATAAAATGAATTCACTTATTCTATCCAACCCAATTGCTTATATATGGGCAAATCTTAAGTACTGGAAGTGAAAGCATGAGGATAGACCACTCACTTTAAATTACTGTTTACGATGTCTGAATGAATGACGTCTGAATGAAGTGAATGGTCTATCCTCACGCTTTCACTTCCAGTATTTAAGATTTGCCCATATATAAGCATTTGGGTTGGATAGAATAAGTGGCTTCATTTTATTCTTTCCTAAATACTATATCTTGTGTTGGGAGTCAAAGTATTCATTTATTATTAACACTCGTAAAAAGCGCATGCACAATAGCTTGACAGACTGATCTTTAATGTATTACAATTTATAAACATGTGCTATATAAAATAAATGCTTATTTACATATGTTTAAGTTTCATTTGAGAATGACATTTGTAAATTCTAGATAATTTCACCGACATCATTCATTCAGACATCGTAAACAGTAATTTAAAGTGAGTGGTCTATCCTCACGCTTTCACTTCCAGTACTTAAGATTTACCCATATAAGTGGATTCATTTTATTCTTTCCTAAATACTATATCTTGTGTTGGGAGTCAAAGTATTCATTTATTATTAACACTCGTAAAAAGCGCATGCACAATGGCTTGAAAAGGCGGATCTTTAATGTATTATAATATTCTAAGAAAGTAAATGATGATATATATGTATATTATTTTTTGGTTTGTTTACCATTTGTAATTATACATGCAATCTTTTCAAGATTTTATTAGTGATTACATATTTTTATCATATTTTTATTGTATATTTATTAAGATGATATACTGAATACTTCATGTAAGATAGGGAAATGTTTAAAACAGTTTAAAACAATAATAATAATGAAATAAACAATTATAGTAGAGACACAATATGTATTACATTTTGTTTCAATCCCCCTTGCATACATTGTACATTGCATATAATAACTCACACTTTTGTTGAAAAGCTTTGGTTACAATATAATAGAATACTATTATTTATCAAATTGCAAATATAGAATATTTTTCAATGCACACACTTACATAACTCAGACACTTTTATATGGGTATAGTATGTACATATAAATTAAGATTATATAATATATATAGTTATTAATAATAAGTTAAGAGAGCATATTTAAATACATATATTCATTGTGGGTATATCCATTCATTCACTCAAAAATTAAAATAATAAAAATTTGTTATACCATATCTTTATTTTTTTAAATAAAATGAATAGAAATGTCAGACATTGCAAATAAAAACATTCTGGATGGTATCCTTTTTTTTCAATAACTTTTTTTCCCTATGGAAATATTAATAACAGCCTCATTATCAATAGGCAATAGCCTTTCTAGTTATTTTGAAATCTATATCAGATTTAGAATTTATACAGACATCCTCATTTACCATTAATCACTTCAGATTCTCAATTAAACTCTTCAAACTTTAAGCAGTAGTGTTCTGTTCTATCACGTCAGCCATTTGATGGTACTATATCTAGCTAAATTGCTAGTAATATGCAATTTTCGAGGGTGCAGCCAAGCAGATAGCTTTCTTTTTATGATAAAATACAGAAAGAGTCCATTTACTTGGCTGCCGGCTACCACTGTGGCTTTTTTCTATGCTAAAAGCACAGAAAAATGCCTTCATTGGCTGCCATACTTGCTTGTGTTACATACTTTATCATAATGCTGGATTGTATATTTTCACTATAGTATCATGCAATAGTATGTTGACTGCATCGTGTCTAAATAATTTAACTTTTCAGGTCCACCTTTTTTTATTTCATGTGAACTGACCTATTGGTACCTTCTAACAGTTTAAACAGTGTTGTCATTGTTCCATCAGGGCTGTGTTAGCATCACAAAAGGATTTTAGAGTGCAGCACAGCACTATTTTGAAAATTCCAATGAAAGTAACGTATCCCCAGAAATCATCCAAGACAAAAAAGATGGCTGCTTTGAACTCTGAAAATTGGCAATTGCCAGACACTGGAGTTGGATTTCATTATAATAGGTTGTTATAATTATTAACTTCAGTTGGTAAATTGCAATATAATTTACTACTCCCAATGCAGTGTCTGATTAATTACTGTCCAGAAAAAGGGTAAAATTTAATTTTATTTTTTATTAAAAAAACTACCGTAACTTTTCCAATACACACACAAAAAAAAAAAACCAAAGAAGCCCTTCTCTGATTAATTACTATCCAAATAAGTCTCCACTATATTTACTATTATTTGTTATTAAAAAAGTAATGTAATTTTATATATATACACATATAAAAAGAGTGCAACCTAATTTACTTCCCCCCCCAAAAAAAAAAAACAAAAAAAACCATGGCGTTTGATTAATTACTGTCCAAAAAAGGGTAAAATTTAATTTAATTTTTTTATTAAAAAACTACTGTAATATTTCTGATACGCAAAATAAAAAACCCAAAGAAGCCCATCTCTAATTAATTACTGTCCAAATTAATTACTGTCCCAAAAAGGTCAAAGATTGTAAAATTTTGTTTAAATTTACTATCCAAAAAAATCTCGAATGTACTATTATTTGCTAGTCAAAAGTAACGTAATTTTTTATTGACACACACCCAAAAAATCAGTTTACATTTTTATATTTTGTTTACATTTTTTAATTTTATGGAAATCATAGTTCTATAGAATCACTGGCTCGGGAACATTATATCAATGTGTTTTTGCTCAGCATCAATGTCATCAAGCAGCTGACATGATAGATCAGAACACTACTTTTTAAGCTTTCTGAGATAATACGAGACTATTTCATAGTTCATATTAAATTTCATAAAACTTTTAGTTCATACTTAAAAAAGCATTTTATTATGCAAATAAAATTAAATATATTTGTTTTCAACTTAACCTGAAGAAATGTTATTAATAAACATGATAATATACAGCACTCCACTTATTAATAAATGTAATTACTTAAGTTACTCTGAGATTAAAAAAAAAAAAGACTGCTAACATACTGTAAAATTTATTAAATTTATGAATTTAATGTTTTATTTTTTGTTTATTTACATTTTTTTTGGGAGAGCATATAATTAAAATAGTGTGCATTGATACAGCTTATAATGCAACTTCATAATATTTAAAATTATCAAGATCAGGGATTAGAAAAAAATTAAATTAAATTAAAAAAAGCAAAAGAATTTCAACAGACTATTGTCAAACTATTAATTTAAATATTGTATAAAATTATCATTGTTAAACATGTTTGTATTTATTTAATTTTGAAAATATATTTCTAAATTAGCAAATTTGTTTAAAACAAAATAAATAAATAAGTAAATAATTAAAATGTAAACAAAATAGTTTATTCTGTAAAATATATTTGCAAAATAATATAATTATATCTAAACAAAACTGTGTTATTTTTTAATTTTTTTTTTTTTAAATACATGTTAAATAAACAATTCAATTTATTTTTTAAGGAATTTATTTAATCTATAATTATGATGTGATTCTAGTCTGGAAAAGGTCATTTTCCATCTGTGGATTATTATGTTCTAGCTCTTGGGTGTAATTATGTCTCCCACTGTGGGTGGATTTTGGTGTTGAGCGAGTTGAGGTTGAAGAGTGTTACTGTGGCGGCTGATGAATATGAAAGAGATTCCATGTTTTTTCATATCTGTATCTTGTGGCAAGAGTCTGATCTCTATTTTTCAGCTTTGCAAATTTTTGTAAGAAAAATACATTTTGATCCTTGTGGGGTATTGTGAACATTTTCGTACAGCGAGTTGTCCAAATGGCATATGTCATATAAATAGACAGTCTGATGATGGGAATGGATTGGTATTTGAGGCAGTTCTTAAGTGACATTATGATGTAGTAGTCAATCTTTGAGCTCTCTAGAATTATGTTCCTGATGTTGCTCAGCCCTAAGCAGGAGAGGGTGATGTGATCAAAGGTTTCATCATGTTGGTGACAATAGTTGCAAGTAGAATCTATTTTGGTGATGTTTTTTTTGTAATATAGAAATGCATTTGATGGCATGGCATCCAAATTGATCTTAATTAGATAGTCTAGATATTTAGGCTCCATGCCCCAATGTTTGAAGTGAGACATTATCTTCCTGTTTGACATCCCTAATTTTGGGATTATTGTTGTGTCATTTTTGTGTAGCAGCTCATGTATCTCCCATATGTTCTGCTTATTTTGAAAGCATTCTTTACTAGTTTCCATGTGATTTTGTAGCAACTGGATAATTGATTCAATCCAACTAGATTTCTGGGGGGGGGGTCTGTTAGTTGGGGTGAACTGAGTTATTATTTGGGTATAGTTGTATAACAATGCCATTTAGTGATATAAAAAGGTTAAAATATGCAGATTTTGGGAGAAATAGGGTTCCATACCTTCTCAGAGACTGATGTCCTCAAAGTCTGTTTATTGTCAAAAGATATGGAGGAGTAAACATCTAAGATCAGGTAATTAATCCAAGTGCTTCCTAAAATAGCTATATATCTTTTCCATATATTGGTACAATCTGTCCACATAATTTAAGATTGAAGAAGGGAAAGAAAACTGAAATTGTATTGCAGAAAAACCATATCAATAATTTGTTTATAATAAAAAAAAACTTATTTTACTCTGAAAAATAACAATTTGTTTAATTGAAGAAAATTTGTTTACACTGAAAGAAAAGAATGTGGTTATGCTGGAGGTAAAGTTTCAAAAAGCATTTATTTTATAAGATATATACACAATGTATTTGGATGTAAGAATAAACTTTTTTCAGTAATCAAGTTGCTATCATTTCTTTTATTATTTTTATTAATATAATTATTATTTGCATTTGATTAATTTTGTAAAAACAATGTTATTTCATAAATATAAATTATAGTATATGCAAACTATTAATGTATATAAATGTATGCATTCATAATTAGTAAGAGTGTCAATTGCACTAATTTTGTTTATGTACATCTATATATTATTCTATAGCATATTATAATGATAAATACATACAATGTTACTGCTTATATATAGATAAATTAAGTATGTGTTAATAAAATGCTCCATAAGCTGGTTATTTACCACCCAATGTGAATGATGATAATTAAAGCCCACAAACCTTCATGATAAAGGAAGAAAAATTTATTTGTAACAGATGTCTACTGTTTTTCATCACATGGTAACAAATTGAGTTAAGCATAAACTCTAGTAGTCTTATATCATGCACACAAATCAATGAGAACAATGGTAAATGACAATATATTGAATTTTAAATAATTTCTTTTATTTCATATTTACTTCCCTATATTTTTATTATACATCAATAGTGAAATATATATAATTAAATTACATCATAATCTTAAATGTAAATAAATATGCAATAATATCTATATCTAAATATATACCAATAAAAATAACAATTATAATAGTATTAATTTGTGTGAATGTGTTAATTCTATTATTCAAAATTATTAATAATTATACATTTCATTTAAACAAAATAGCTAAAAGAAATCATTAAAGTTTTTTATAGTTCTATATTATTCCATTGCAAGCATTCAAACCTTATGAAATCATAAATTTGATTGATTTGGGTTAAATTATTTATTTGAAATAATAACAAAGATAATTTTCACCTTTCTTTTAGAAGTGACAGGCAAAATGATTCACTTTGGGCAATAAGTACTTGAAAGATCATTTTTTTATTTCTGATTTGAAGTGGAAGTAAATTAACATTAATGGCTATTTTGCAGGTACCTGGCTCTCTGAAAATTTTTATTTCTTAGATAATTTTGTTGATTCTTGGTGGGGATTGACAATGATAACTGATCTGTAAAAGTCATGATTGGGAATTAATTTTCTAGCAATTAATGAACCATAATACAAGTTATATTATGGGCATTTTTCTTATTAATTCTTTAAGCTATCAATTATATAAATGACTTTCCTAGTTGTGATGGGATTAAACTTCAAACTTTTTGTTTTATCAAATTTACTGTTTATTTTTTATTATAATTTCAGAAATTTGTAAATATTTATTAGAATTATATATTTACAAATGAAAAGTATTCTAAAAAATATTATTTCAGCTTTGTAAATATAAAAAAAAATATTAAATTGAGTTTATGCAATAAGATTGATAAAAAATGATCTTATTCTTATTGGTCAATTATCCACATTACTGATAAAAAATTTAAATTAAAAGAAAACAGATTTATTTTAATTCAGTTTTTAAACCCTAATAAATTATTGTTCAGATTACTTAAAGCTAACAAAATTCTATTTAAGATTTAAAATATTGTTTATAGTTTTAAAAAATTGATAAAAGTAATTTGATTACAGTCAATATAAAGTGTTCTTAACCAATTACAAGTTGTGAATGCATGTTATTGATTTCTCTTAATTTGTCTTCTAAAAATAAATATAATCTGAATATAATCACATTATTCTTCTAAAATAATAAATAGTATGAAAATATTTTGTGAAAAAAATCATAAATATGTAAACAAATTATGACAAATATACATTTCATTTTCTAAATTGAAACAAAAAAAAGAGTGCTTTCAAAACTTATTACAAATATTTGCATATGGGGAGAAAAAGAAACTATTAATTATTTACATTATAAGCTGAGTTCTGGCTTATTTGTAATAGTTTTAATTAAAATCCTGCCATCTCTGGATCTTTTTTGACTTAAAAATTCAATATTGTTTTAGTTCCATATTTTGCTGTTCAAATGAAAGCAAAACTGACAAAATAGCATTAAAAATAACCACAGAAAAGTGAATTAAAGCCAAAGCAATCACTATCATACTAACAACAAGTAAATGCCTTCCAGGAAAATTACCTGAAGAATGAAAAGTCTTGTTGTTTCATGGAAAGTAGCTTAGTTAGGACAAATATTAATTTCTTGGAAAAAAATATATAACTGGCTTTTTCTTTATGTTTATCTATTACTGAGTAACAACCAGAAGACAAGCTATGTAATGAGTGAATAAGTGCTTTTACTTGTTTTCTGATATCATCATTCTACTTCTGTTATAATATTTTTTGTTTATAATAAACAAAAAGAAAAACTTTAAAATGTTTTTTTTAATATAAAAGTATTTCACATAAACTTTACTAATTAGAAAATACAGGAATTAATACTTTCCCCTTGAGATTAGGATTATACAAAAGATTTGAAAACATAGATAAAAATCTTTTTTTAAATAATTACTACAAAAACATTTTTAAAAAATTATATTCAACCTTTTCCATATATAAATTAAAGGTAATACTAATACTTGCATGGAGAAAATATTGTAAACATTAAATATAACCTTTAATGTGGTAACCTTATCAAATAGTAACCATTATATTCACAATAAAACAGAAATACAAAATTATGCAGTTAAGTGTATATGTTCCCAAATATATTTAATTGAACTGTATTAGATTTTTTACTCATTATTTGACACTACATTATTAAAGAACTATATCTCTTTTGACGACCAGATTGCTCAGCACCAAAGATACATTAAAAATTATATTTAATGTTTTCAATGTTTTCTTTATGTTTGAAACAGTATTAGTTATAAATTTTAATTTATTACATTTCAGTGACAGGGTTGTTATATATATATATATATATATATATATATATATATATATATATATATATATATATATATATATATATATATATATATATATATATTTACAATTTATTAATTAATTAAACTTCTTGCCTAATTTCTATTATTAGGTTTCAAAAGAAATTTTGTTGATGACTAAAAAAGGTTACATTTACTTTGGGTTGCCTCACATGCATATGTTTACATTGCAAGGCAAAGGAGGGTGTTGGGTGCAAATTGAGTGTGTATACACAGAGGAAACAGGTGAGGGTCGATGGGGGTAGTGGACATGGTTGTTTGAGGGACTTTTACAGAATTATACATGGGAAGGGTGGCAGGGATAGAATCTACAGTAACCATTTACTGGTTTACAGTTGGGAATATGTTTATACAATTATCTTTGATTAGCATGGGGGGGGGTGCAGGTACATATTATTATTATTATTATTATTATTATTATTATTATTATTATTATTATTATTATTATTATTATTATTCTTGCTAAAATCTTTTCAAAGCAATCTCTGATTTCAAAATATAATTGGGAGTGTGCGATATATATATATGTTTATAATGGCATGCACCCTAAAAAAAAAAAAAAAAACCAAAATTTTACACAACAAAAATTTTTTCTTAAATCCCTTTAAGTATTTTTTTTTTCTACGTTAAAATAGTTAACTTTTGAAATGGAAAAGGCCTCTGGTTTAATATATATATATATTGTGATGATACACTTAACCGACCACATAAAAGTCACCACTCACATATACATCATAAAGACTGAATCTACCAACACAATCAAAAATATATTATTGATTATAAGTTAATATTTTTGTGTAGAATTGTCAGTTAAAATTATATTATTGACAATACTAATTTATATGTATACCAAACCCTTAAAGCAAGCAAGTAAAAATCTCAAAAAACAAAAGAAAAAAATCATTAATGTTAAATTGATTATTATTATTAATCCAGCATAAAAGTATAAAAAGATCTAAGTGACCTTAACAATGAAAGCAAAGTGTGAACTTGAAACTCAAAATCTAAAAATAAAAACACAAGACAAGATAGAACACTTTTCATTCTTTTTAAGAAAAAAGGAAGGCAAATAAATTACGTCTTCAAGAAAAGATACTTGATAAATTCTTAAAATCAATTTATTTATCATATTAACTATTCTTAATATTGAAGTTAATAAACCATTATTATTGCAATTTGAGGAAGTTGATTAAAGGACCCACCCTTAATTCTATAACGCTTATATTTTTAACACAAGTTATAAGCTAGAAAAGAACAAAGCATGCATGGCTAAGAAGTGATAAAACATCGTGGGGATGGAGCTGCTTGTCATACAGTCAATAGTTTCTGGTATGATTATCATTTCAAATTAACATACACATTTCACAATGTAGATTACAAAACTTTGAACTATGGCTAGACTACTCTGGATTAACATCCCAAATTATATTTTTATATACTTTTTTTTTCTTATTTTGTTTGTTAAATTGGTTTCTTTCTTTTAAAACAGAGAGGCAATCCATCCAATCTCCAATTATTCTAGAAGGAGGGGAACTATCAATTCCATTTTATAATAAAATTTAGGGGCTAACTCTCAACTTGCTTACCAATTGATACATCAGTCTATTGACTTGAAAGGCAAGACTTTAATCTTAATCAATATTAAGCACTCACACTTTGACAGTTACGATATTTTCTATGTTCAATGCTTGTGTTTAATTAACTTAATTATTAGTTACTTGTTATTCGGAATGTATGACTAACCCTTGAATGATTGGTTTGTCCTATCATAGATCTATATAACACCAGAATAGGATGGGGCTCAGGATCTATAAGCAACTCTCAACAGATCTTAAAATATAGACAGGCAGAGTAGAAATTAATGACCAAATGATTTCATGTAATTTTAGTCATCAAAGAGTTAATTGTTAAAATATAGTTTCAAATTGTCTTCCATATAAATTCGAGTTTGTTAAATTGGAATGGGAAATGACCATCCTTCGTAGGGATTAATGGGATAAAAGATAGTTAATAAATACAAATGAAGAATGAACATGCCCTTACAATCATTAAATATTAAATACATACACCACTTTGTTATAAAGAATTATGAATAGTGATCATCAACAAAATTAATTTGCTAAATATTAAATATTAAATTTAATTAGTTGTCTGTTGTTTGATTTTTCTATTTTCCAATTAATCACACTCATGCATATCCAATGTACATATCAAATATAGAATAATCATACCTTGAAATAGAGTACATGTACATTCTCCCTGAATTAGAATTGTGTGGCATAATGGGGGATCAAGGACAGATGAAGTAAGGGAAATTGTGCAAGCATCCCACCCACTCAATCATTAATCATCATGGGACCACTTCCAAAAACTTAGACAAATCATCAAATAACTGACTTGTCTCATCATGTGTAATGCCCTTCTGTGAAGACCAAGTAGGCAACCATAGTTAAATAGTTGCAATTTCAAAACCATAAGTGTTGAGCATGAATCACAGATACATATATATTCTGTCCTGTTATATCTAGCACAGCCAATCATTGGTCTTGAAACACACATAAATAGTGCGATGTCAGACCGTCCCGTTATTAATTTCAGCTATCATATTTCTATCTATATTAATAATTTGACCAAAATTACTCATTTTTGTTTCTCTTTGAAAAGCAAATGAAAATTATCTAATTTATTGCTTTCATCTGAAAGCTCTTGTAATATTATTAACTACATTTTAAAAGTATTTTTTGCAAAAATAGTGATAGTAACGGCAAAATCTAAATAAGTTTTATTTATTTATTTATTTATTTATAAGACATTTTATATAACTGTAAAGTGTTGACGAATGTTAATCTAGAATCTGCAGAAAAAAATATCAAAATTCAGTGTTTTATCTGGAAATTTTATTGTTATTTTTGCAAATCATGATGGATAAAAAAATAAAAAAGTGTGAGGAACTATTTTTGTTTATTTGGTTTTTTTTTTTTTAAATATAAAAAAAAAATCTGTGTCTTGCATTGGTGGTCGAGAGGTCAGCGCGACTGCCTTGCACTAGCAGGCAGTTGCCCGGGTTGCGGGTTCGCGTCCCGGCCGATGCTATGACACTTAAAAAAAATAAATAAATAAAATCTGTATCTGGCAGTGCAATATAAGTATCAATTTGAGAGACACTTTAACATTCATTAATATAAACCTTTCTATTACCTCTAAAATTAGAAATGAATTTATTTATATTTTTTATAAAGTCTTTCATTTTGATATATTCAAAATTAATTTCTAAAATTGCAATTAAGTTATAAATTTTAAAAATACAACAGAATGGTGAAACAATCTGGAATTTCCATAAGAATTATTTAAGATCCAAATGAGTACTACTTACTCAATTCTTATTTAGACTATTGCTTGAGAACTACAAATTTTACTTGTGTTGGATTATAATAAGTTTAGGAAGAACCACATGTCATTTTCATGATTTTTTAAATGAACAATTGCAAAGATCAGTAATTAAATATGGATATTTTAAGTTTTGTTGGTAAAATTTTGAATTATTAAACTGATTTAAAATAAAAATGTTTGGTTTCAACTTTAGCTCACAACAATTTAATCTTGCAAACAACATAAAGCATTTTTAGACATAAATCTGCCATTCCATATACTCTTCTTGATATCACAGTCATTGAGTCCCTTTTCTTAAGAGTCAAATATTTTCTAATCTACAAATCCAGTACAAAATGTTAACTTATGATTCTTTTTATAATTTTTCTAATTGATTGTGGTGTATTGTGACTTACTATCACTTTAAAATTTAGCTTGTTCTTTTCTAAAGTTTTTACAAACAATAATGATTTTAGTATAAATTGATAATTCATGACTAGAGGTTTTAATGTTTTTTTTTTAAATCTTACTTGTTAGTATTACATTTGCAGTTTTTCTATTTTTCACTTCTTTAAAATATCTTTAATGATTTCATCACTTTCTGCATTTTATTCCTTTTTCATCCACATAACTGGATATTTTATCTTTTTATTTTAAATATGTGGCATCTCAGTCTTGTTAGAGAATAGATTACCTTTTTAACTATATATTTCTTTATAGAATTTTTTTGCGTATTTTAGCAATCATGTTTTTACAATCTTTAATAACTTTTATTTCTCATTGAAATAACTCTTTTAGGAATATCATCAAAATATAATTTTATGTCTTTGAAACTTCTTAAGACTTTCTTCCATTTCATTAGTTATATGTTTCAAATGTTATTTCTTTTTCCTATATTACTTGTCAAGGGTCATTTAAAAATATTTTCACATTTCTCCTGCTCACATTGCTTTACATTTTTGGAATTTTTTTGGAGAATTTCTGCTTTTTGTTTTTGCAATCTATATGTCTCTTTTTAATACATTAAAATTATCTTTTTTTGATCTTCAAACTTGATCCATATTTGATCTATGTTAATAATTTGGATTAATGGTAATTTTGGCTTAAATTTATTGAAATATTTTTGAAAGTCAAAAATATTAACTGTTGTTATCACATTTTTAATAACTTTTATTTTTATAGCTTTATATATACATCTCATTGATTGGTTGATCATTTAGTACATTTAATTCGTTAAATATGTTACAGTCTTAAAATACATATTTTTTAAAGTCAAAATATAATCTAACTCTGAATGCATTCATTTTATTGCTTTCTATGTTTATTTTCTCTTTAGATTTTTTTTTATCAAAAAGAAATTTATAATATAATTTTTTCTTCACCAATTTTATATATCTTTTTTTTTTCTTACTCTATATTCACATTTACCTATTGCACTTCATCTTTTTAAGTGTTTTCCAGTTCTAACATTAAAATCTTTCATGCCAATTTAAAAATGTTGATTGACTATTCAAAAGCTTTTGATGCAGCCATGTAAATTTCTTGTCTTTTATCAGAATGAGAACTTATTGCGATATAAACCTAAATAATTTGCGTTTGATATCTTCTATTACTTAACTAAACTTATTATTTTATATAGTACTCATCAATTTTTCGTAATATAGATATTCTCAATTTTTATTTTTATGAAATTCGCCCCAATATTTATGTCTCGTGATAACATAAATAAATGTTCACTTAACAAATCAACCGATTCTTCATATTTTTCTTTTGAAAGTCCAATAATATTTTATTTAATAATAATTAGTTATTTCAATTGATGTTATTTTTCATCATCCAGAAAGTGAGCTAATTATTTCTTACATGGTTAGATAAATAAACAGAGGGACTACACACAAATGAAAACATAGATTAATTGACAGTTAAATAGATAGGTATATATGTTGGTTAGTAGACAGAATGAAAGGAAGAAGGGGGGAGGTGAATCACTGGTAACATTCATTTGCAATCTTTGACATCATATGAAAATAAGTAGTCAAACGTCTCTTTCAAAACAATTGATTAATAGTCGCATCGTGACTCATCATTTAGTAATGAGCTCTTCGGTATAAACCATTTTAGGATAATTATTTTTTATAGTGATAAAAAAAATTAAGACTTATTACAAATTGAATAATTTCTAAAATATACTGATACTTATATTATTGAAACAATATTGATATTAATATTTTGAATTCAATCTTATACTTTGTCATATATTTGTAAAGTAAAAAATTAAGAATGTTTTACCTAGAATGGCTCATTATCAATTGATGACTTGTCTGAAATCATGAAACAGTTAAAATGTGAGAAATTAGTTTGCATATTTTGATCATTTATACAATATAAAATAATTCAGTACTAGACTGGAAATGCAAATGCAACCAATCAAATTAATTCATAATTTGTCTGATATGAGGTACACACTCTTATTAACTACTGATCTAATGAAAAAAAATATAAGATTAAACTGTTTCTGTATATTTTCTTACAACAAATCTTTGATCAACAAGTGGACTAAAGGTTTAAAAACTTAAATCATCTCACTAAAAACAATGGCCTTTTTTTCTACGTAAATACTAATGACATTTTTTATTAATATTTTTTCAGTAAGTTGATAGCTTTAGGAGCGTAATCTCATATCCAAAATGTTATGGATTTATTTTATTGATTAGTTATGTGAATATTATGACAATAGTTTAGACTGTATATGTGATAATAAAAGATGATAGAATTATAATTTTATAAAACATTTGAATAAAAATGCAACCATACTTATGGCTGAGATTCAGAGAGAATATTACAGTTTGTATGAAAAATAGTGAAATAATGTCAATTTTTTTCACAAATAAGTAATCAATAAATCTTTGATAATTGATAAAATAAAGCTTAAAACATTTAAAATAATTATATCTTTATCTCAATTAGTGAGGACAATTGGTTTTTCAAAATGCCTCATAAAGTAAAAGCTCACATAAAAAATAAATAATTACAATGAGTTCCTATGGAGAAAAAATGTATTATTAAAATATAAAAAAAATTGATTAAAAAAAATAAAGCTCAAATTGAAGAAAGTGTTAATTAATAAATAAATACTTTATTAAATATATTAAAAAATACTAATATGTGGGTAAATAAAAACTTTTTGGTAGCTATAATTTTAAAGGGGGAGATATATTTTTTCAATGATATTTCCTGAATTATATTTCAATGAATTAAATAAAGCACGAAGAAAAAAACTAATCATAATGCATATTTTAAATTTATAAAAATCTTAAGACAATGTACACTTTAAAATTTATTTTTCATGCACTTTATAATCAATTGTTAATTTTTTTTTTATTTTTGTAATTTTTTAACCAATTAGGCTTTCAAATTTTTTTTCAGTGCTATTAATTTTTTTAATCACAATTTTTTTATTTTACATAAATGCAATGAAATTGAATAAAATATAGGTAAAGAAATGTAATGTAGAATTGATTGTTGTTGTTTTAATAATGTATATAAATGATTAAATCTGTTTTTTCTTTGCTAGTCTATATTTGCAATAAAACAGATTATTGTCTTCAATAAGTCACACACAAATTATGAGATTATTGATTGAAAATTAAAAAATAAATAGTATTGCAAACTTACATCTGCCTTTGATCATATTAAAGTTGATTATTAGTTGCATGGTGTATGAAATTATTTTTCTTCAAAATAACTTAAAATTATGATGACTATTATGATTAACATATTTTTGCTATGAACAAAATAATTTTATAAGAATTTCAAACCATAAAATTGATTGAATAAATATTTACAATTAAATATTAATACATGTTGTTGAACATGCAAAATATATTTTGATTACTTACCATTCCAAATGAAACTGGCATTTTTTATAAAAGTTACTTTACTGTGGATATATCATAAATGAAAGTACTGATTATGTTCCACAGTTCCTGGATGCAAATTAAATAAAATATACTAATCATATTTTAATTCTATAAGCAAAACAATATTGTATACTGTATAATGAATAAATTTTAGATTAAAGTGTAGTTAATAATGATTTGTGTGTTTATTATCTTTGAAGCATTCCCAAAGTTTAAAGATGATGTATCCATTGTAATTATTTATAGGTTAATGATTGACTTGTACTTTGTACATATTTAGTATAAATGTCACCATTTAATTTTCAGAAGATGTACCTTCTTATGATGTGATCAGTCTTATCTAATGATCATTATTTTGAAATATGTTATTGTTTTTTTTTAAAAATTCAAATTTCTTTTTAAAAGATTGTAATAGTGAATAATTGTTTGTAATTCAAAATAGTAGGCACAAATTGATGATTACTATTATGGCATATTCTTACATAAAGATCTATTAATAGTAAGGATAAAGATATATTTCTTTGAAAACAAATAATTTCAAGAACCTCTAAGCTACCAATTTCTTTATACTAATTATCTAATAATGTAATAGAGTATCACTTATCAAATCATTTTAATATAAGAATCCAGAACTAAGTTCAAATTCATCTCATCATCATGTTACCATAAAGTAATCCTATACTATTATGGCATCTATTTGAAGCTATGAGGTAATGATATTGAATAAATAAATTTATCAAGTACATAATGAAACATAGTCAAATTTAAACATCAGATATAAAATTATTAATAATAAAACAAAAAATACATAATTTAAAATTAATTATTAAATTTTTTACTATACATTGGCTAGTAATTTAACAAATTTATATAAAAAAATAATTGATTAAAATTTAGTTAGCCTTTCAGAAATATAATTAAAATAAAATATTAATATCCCAAACATAATTAACAAGTTGAGACCAAGTTTGGATCCCATTAATAATATCACTAATACTCAAATGTAACAATCATTATAATGACAATATTTATTTCATGAATTAAATTTATTTCAATGAATAGAAACATGTTTGGATACAAGGTATATGCCTGTGTGTACAGAACATACATGTGTGTGTGTGTTGGGTGTATGATGATAATAGTAAGTATGGAAAGAAGATATATGTAATACATAAATGTGATTGTATTATAAAAGCACACTGAATACTGTGTGTGGTTAATTAATTGTTCAAACAAAATATTCTTATCAAATAGTAAACAGAATTTTAAATAATTGCCTTTTCATTATAATTAAATACTTAATAAATAATAAATCCACATATAGAGTCATTAGAATATGTAGTTCAAAACAGCAGTGTTTTAAATATTAACCCAAATGCTGCTAAAAACAAGCTATCATTTCAACACAAATTCAAACATTAATAAATTAAATAGTGCCATAATGAGCATTGACTTACTATGCAATAATAATAAATACAGCCCCATATTAAGGAAGTTTACACATTTCTGGAAACAATAAAGCAAACATTTATATTAAATATGTGAGTCTTAATATTACAAAAATTATTTTTATAATGGTATATTTTATCCATACTTTTATTAAAATAATAAGCAAAGACAAAATTCATTATATGGAAAATATTAATAAAATGCAAATAATCCTTAGGAACCTATAGTTTGTCCAAATGTATACATGTTCTAACATGTTTCAATTCTTATGTATTTTGGAGTTTCAAAACAATTCTTACCATTAATAATAATACTTTCTATAATAGCCTTTTAACTGGAAAGCCTAAATATATTTCACATTAAAATTTTGTCACACACTTCAAAGAATGTTCTCTATAATTAGATTTGGTTTTTCAAATAAAAACTAAATAGTCAATATAAAATATAATAAAAAATATATAACCTTCTATTTGTTTTTAACATTTTAAAATATTAAAAATTTTCTCCTTTTTTCCTTTGAAGTCTTGAATAATTGTCAAAAAGTATGCATAATAAAGTATGTTAAACAATTGTGAATTATTTTGAACTCCTTTCTTCCTTTATATATCCAAATCAAAAATGAACCATTCTTTGGATAGCAAATGATTTAAATCATGAACATTTGTGAAATGCAATAGAAAAAAAGTTATTTTTCCATGTAAATAGATGATTTATACATGTTAAGCAATTTAACACGATAATTATGGTATTTTAATGTTAAATTGTATGTATAGACTTTATAATATAATTAATATTCAAATTCCATTTCAATACTGTTGGAACCAGATTCATAATACTTTTTGAATGTGCAATAAACCATGCCTCTTTGACCTTTTTTTTGCTATTTGTTTTCTACAAATATCTTGATCTTTTTGGGTCTAGAAGTATTTTCTATCTCCATCTCACATTCCAGAAATATGGGAGTAAATGCATAAATACCTTATAACAAGGTGAAAACAAGTCCTATTTAGAATTATATATGCTAATTTATTCTAGAACCATAATTTGCTGTCTCCTCATTATACTCAAAAAACAAGCAGTCCTTTTAAAAATATTTAACAGAATAAACATTTGATTGATCTAGTATTGGTAGGCTATTCTTAGTATTGAATAAATAGTTTAAGATTAAAGAGATTTAGGGGTTGATTCTATGTCAACAATACACTAAATTTTTTAGGCCTAGAATGATCAATAATTCTGAAGCAAATAAACGATAAAATGTTATCAAATCTATTAAATGTAAAATATTATATTATCTATAATTTTCTATTACAAGTAATCATAAATTGGCAGGCCTTGGAGAAATTACAGAGAGGAATGATAATCTATATAAGTACAATCATGATAAGGAAGGACAAATATTGATATTTATATGAATGATTTGTATCAAATAGATTATAATAAATTTGCTATAAGAAAATACATTGAAAAATTTGAGTCATTATATTGTGATAAACAATAAAAACCCATGAAATGCCCAATAGACTTAAGAGTCTTATACACTTAATATATTAATAAATCTGTCAAAATGACATCAAAAACCAGTGGTAAAACCTCTTTAAGCTTTAATTGCTTACTCAAAAATACTAAAAATTGCCTATTCTAATGTCATGTATTCTATAAAAAAAATTTAAAATTAAAGCAGAGTAAGCTTAGTTTTAGAATAAGTCAGCATAAATAACTCTATAACAAGGCTAAAGCTAGTCCCATTTATACTTCATATTTCTGGAACATAAGATGAAAATGGGACATGAAAAGGTAAAAAAAAAAAATTGCCGAAGAGAAAAATTACAAAAAGAGAAAGGTTTTTTTTTTTTCCCACATTTAAAAAGTGCTTTGAATCTTCCTCTAACAGTTTTGAAATTAGTAAATACTAGAATCTGAATATTAATTATATATAAACTCTGACACACAATTTAATACTATTATTGTATCATGATTATGATGTGTAAATATTGAAAGTGCATTTGGCAAGAAATTTAAACTATCAGAATTATATTTGCAAAATTCTAATTTATCATTAGATTTTATTATTTATATCATCATCATCAACCATTATCAGTTCACTGAAGAATGAAGTCTCTCCAAGTTCAATCCATTTTCTCTGATCTTTACCCTCTCTTCTTCACATCATTCATGCACACTTCCTTATTTCATCCATCCATCTCACTTGTAGTATTCTTCTGGGTCTTTTAAAATACCTCTTGTATTCCAGTTTAAGATTTCAACTGCTCAAATATTATCATCTCTTCCAACAATGTGTCCAGCCCAACTCCACTTGTCTTTTAATTATTTCAACAATGTTAGTAACACCTGTTTGTTCTCTTACCCATGTATTTCATTTTCGATCTCTTCCTGTAACATCTATCTCTCCATATTTCTTTGAGTAATCTAAAGCTTCTATATTACTCTTCTGTTAAGTGTCCAAGTCTCAGGTTCATAAATAAGAACTGGTAAAACACATTTATTAAAATCCTTCATTTTTATACACATACGCATATTTTATTTTAATATTAATTTATTTTTATCAAAAACCCTCCAATTAAGTTTAATTCTATGATTAATTTCATCCATTATGTTTCCATCTGCAGTAATAATCTGACCAAAGTATTTATAGTTAGTTGTTAGCTTTTTCCAAATCACCTTTATCAGTCTTTATTTTCTTTTTTGGAGAAAATCCATTGAATATTATTTTAATCTTTTTAATGTGTCGCTTTAGTCCACCAGTTATAGATAGTGGTAAAAGAGCTTTTATATATCTTACTGTAAAACAAAAGTTAGGTAATGAAGTTTTGAGCGTTTTTTGCCTGCCAATATGTTATGACAAATTTAAATGGATTAGCTATGTGTTGACTATCTGAAAAAAAAAGTTCTGAGTCTTTTACTGTTCTGAATTCGAACCCCAACTTATGTGCTCAGCAGTCAAAATATGCTAATAACTTTATATTAAGTTAAATTTTTAATTATTCCATTGCAGAATCAAAACCTCTCAAGAAAACTGAAAATACATTGACCAGATCACAAACCCCTCCATTCAACTTTAAAAAAAAAACCATTTGTAAAACATTATTAAATTTGTGTGTAGGCGATAAAGACAATGCCAAGTTAATAACATTTTATTAACATTATAAATCTAAAAATGAGGTTTAATGTTTAGCAAATTTACTAACTTTGCAACTTAAAAACTTTATTTACAATTTTATTTAAAATAATAATAATATTAATCAAAAAGTTTTTAGTGAATGATGTAATTAATTAATGTAATATACTTTACTAGTCATTTTTATATTAAATGCAAAAGGAAACGATAGGGAGTTTAATCTAACCATATCATCTAATAAGGATTTGTCATAGTGATTAATTCGTTTCCCATTGCTAATTTTATAAAATAGCATCCATCTGTTAAACTTTTTAGTAATAATTCAGTGTTTAATAAAATCCGGTATATACAACTGCTATATATAAAAATAGATATAGATACATTTGCTAATTAAAAAAAAAAGCTGTCTAAACGAACTACTTTATTTTTTAATTGAATTTCTCCAATTGCCTTTAGAAAGAAAATTTAGATATATTTAATTTTAAAATTAATCAATAGTGCTAACATATAAAGTAATTCGCTTTGTTCCTTTATATAAAAGCAGCAGTTATCCGAATTCATTACTTTTACTTACTTACAATTTTTGAAAATAACACTTTACTCCTTTTGTAATTGATTTTTGTTAAATATATCTAAGCAATATTAAAAAAAAAAAAACATTTCTTAATTTTTTTAAAAATAAATTTAATTTTTATATATTTTTTTGCATTATTTCATTATAATTTTGCCTTAGTTTTAGAATAATTTTATTTATTTTCCTGCATAAGATACTGGTAGCCTCTATAAACCCAACCTGTTAGGATGTTTTTGCCTAAATCATGCTTACATAATTAATTATAAATTGGAAATAGAAATAAGAACTAGTGTCTCATCTTATCCTGACACCTCTCTGAGGAGTGCCAAAGCATTAAACCATGGTCAGGGGTTTGGGAGGGGTTCCTGACAGAGATATTTTAAATGCTGGATCTGGCTAAGCATTTATCATAAAGCTTGTAGAGGAATTGGCAATCCTCATTGTTTATAACTTACAAGCTTAAGAGATAGGGTCATGTGATATATGACTCTTATTTTGACTAGAAATAAGAACTGTTTTTATATTATATAATGATGTGAGACTCCTGTGATGAAGCAAATCTCCAATCACGTACAACTTTGAAAATTCTATAATTTGCCAATTCTTCAGTGGCCTTGCGAAAACAATTAATGTATATATTATTCATGATTGCATAACATATAAAAGCTAAACAAAAACCTCCATTAAAAATTTATTTCCATTCAATTAAAAAGGTTTGTTTAAATACTTTAAAGAAAGGCTTTAATCTTTATCATATGCGCCTCAAACGATGTTGTTGTTTTGACTATAGAAGGACATAAAAAACAAACAAAGCATATGATCAGTTTTTTTTTATATACAAAATACACTTCCCTAAAAAAAAGATTACAATTTTATGCTAAAAGTTTTTCTAAAATAATAAATGAAAGCTAAAATATAGTAGCAACTTCTAATGACAAAACATTAAACCTTTAGCTGACACCAAGAAAAAAAAGCTACATGATCAATCAGATGGGACAAATTTCCAATTTCCTTTGTACCAACAAAACATCATTGAGATATTAAATAACATTACAGCGTATGTGTATAGATAGGATATATAATTCTCTTCTGATTAAAATTACATACAAATACTGCGCTAATAAATTAAATAGAGAGTTAAACAATAATTCTATAAAATATAAAATCAAGAAGTTCAAAATTCTATGCAAAACATTGCGACTTCAGAATGTAAAAAGAACAACAATTTTCATGGAATAGTCTTTTTTACATTATACTAATTTTTGAAAAAGCTATAAAAAAGTTTAAAATTTAATAAGTATTTTTTTTACCATCTAATAATAAAAATTTCAAGAAAAGTAAATGAAATTAGTAATGGATTTAAATGTTGTTTTTTTTTTTAATAAAGCCACATAAATATTTACTAATAAATTAAACCTTTTAAGCATTTTTTTAAACCATTATTTTTTAAAAAAATAATTTGGCAAATTTTATCATTATTAAGTTTTTTCCAACCATTTTACATATTCTAGATATTCTAGATCTTCTTAATGTATGATTTAAAAATTTTTTATATTCCTTCTTTATTGAGAAATTGCTGCATTTTGTACTAGCTATTTTTGTTGCATCTCTTAATATTGTATCAGTCATTTTCTTATTGATTTCAGTCAAATGTGAACCTTCTTCAAAGTCTGTTAATATTTTAAAATGATTTGCAAATTCTAATTTAAATTCAATAGAGTATTTCTGAATGTTAGAAATATCAAGTGTATCATCTTTCTTAATAGTTTTGCCTCTATAGTTTTATATTAATATATACTGTATCTTAAATATAACTAATTGATTATTATTTTCTATTTTGAAATTATTAAGAATATTACAATAATAAAATAAATATTTTCAGTTAGTCAAAATATAATTAAATTTTTTTGTACATTCATTTGGATTTTTCCACGTTCATTTTCATTTAGTATGTTTGTCAAAAAAATCATAATATACATATTTCTTTTTTTTATAAACTTGTGTACTCTGTATCCTCTTACATTTCTATCACCATAGCCAAATGTATCCATAAAACATTCATCTTTCTATTGTTTACCAATTCTAATATTACAATATCCCATGACAATTTTAAATTGTTTGGTCTGATCAAAAGCTTTTTGTACATCCATATAAAAATCCTCTATTTTTTTTACCACAATGAGAACTAGTTGGGTTGTAAACCTGAATTATCTGCATTTGGCATCTTTCATTAATTTGAATAACTAATCTTACCATTCTGTGTCATATACCATTAATTTATACAATGTTATTTTTTCACTTTTTATTTATAATGAATCCCACTGCATTTCTGTTTACAATATTTATGTCTTTATGATAAAGTATATTTATGTCCACTTTTAAAATCAATTATCACTGCCATCTTTTTTTTAACTTCATAAAGTCTAACAATGTTCCCTTTTAAGCATTAAACAATTCTTTCTTAATTATTGTAATCTTTTTTTACTTGAAAGTGATCTGCAGTAGTAGGTATCAAAATAAAAGGTCATCATTGAATGGCAGCCCTGGGTTCACAATTGGGGATTTGTAATATCTTCAATTGTCAACTGCTATTGTGACTGGTGACTTGACAGGCTTCTGAGAATAAGAGTCACAATTTAGTTTTGTCTGTCATGATTATAAATATCTGCTTTTAAAGATATGATTTGAGGTACATTCATCCTGCTTTCAAAAAAGCTGAGCTGATATTACAATATAATACTATCAGGCAAATAAGAAGAAAGAGTATAATGTGTCTTGAAATTAATCTCAAAGGTAAAAATCAGTGAACTTATCATGCTGGCTGATGTTATTATTTAACATGAATAATAACACAATAGCAACAATTGCATTAATAAAAAGTATGGAATAGACATTAGAATTGTACTATATAGATTCTGTAAGTTTTATAAAGAAGTAATAGTCATCTTTCATTTAATAGCAAATTCATTTTTGTAGAATAATATTAATACATGAATGAGAATAACATAATCAATGAAAAAAAAATGCTTTCTGGTGGAGTAAATTTAAACCTTAATATCTTGAATGATGCTGATTGTTAACAATGCTGAACTGTCTGTCACACTACAGATATGCTTTAACCTTTTCAACTATTCTAGAGTTCTAAGCAGTTGTTTGTCATATTAAAATAACAGAAAGAATTTTATTTGTAATTAATTTCATACAATATTTGATTTTTAAAATATGCAAATGTAAACATTCAGCAGTAATTTTTAAATAATGAATAATCTAGTTATATAATACTTATCATTTACCATCTAAAACAGAGACAATTAGAATCTCATTTCAAATCTTAATGAGGACAATAATTACAATGCTGAAATAAGTATGTAATACTAAAAATGCACTAAGATGGTTGTAATAAATGAAAAACAATCTCTTGTTTTCTTTAATGCAAATCCAATCTAAGTTTGGAGGTAAAATTGTAATTATTCCATTATGCATGTTAAATGTTTAATATTACATGACGTGTTTAAATACATTTTAAAATTATGATCATGTATTAACATTTTTGCATTTTTAAAATGAAATATTTTACATGAAATTGATTGTAGATAAAGTTTTGGCTGCTATGAATATGGTATTATACTTAGCATGTTAACAAGATTAGAGTATAGTTAAATTATAAATGTAATGTGAGAAATTAAACATTGGGTAGCAATCAGCATAATTCATGACATAAAAGGTTGCATTTACACTAAAACAAACTAAAACATACTTCTTATTTATTACATTTTTTCTCAGTGCATTTACTTAGTAATGTTACATTTTTAGTTTAGCATTTATAATTATTGATCATTTTTTTAAGGTTTGAATATAAGTGTCCCTTTCTTGCATGGTAGGTGTTTAAAATTTAAACTTTATATAAAGTTTTAAATCTTCATAGTTTAGAAATGAAACACTTAAAAAAAAAGCTGGATAGCATGCATAAACTTCTTTTTATTATATTAGCTTAATGAGCAAGAAGTTTAAATCTTTAGTATATCTTATGAGACTACATTGTATTATAGTTGAAACATGCACTAGCATGAGAATTCATATTATTTTATGTTATATGGGAGTGAGCATAATTTAAGATAATAAAGTTTAACTTTTCATTAGACTTCTAAAATGTTTCTTATTTATATATATAGGTTTAATTATTTTTTAAAATCAATTGATTTTATTTTTTATTATTATTATTACTTTTGTACTATTTTTCAATTTCATCTTTTTAAATACTTTCACTTTTAAAAATATAATTTTTTTATTTTCTTAATATTAATCCTCCCCCCCCCCCTTTTTTTTTCTTTTTATTTATCCGGTTTATTTTTTCTCTCTTTTTTGTTTTTTAGCAGTTTTTTATATATATATATAAACGTTTAACAATCTTTTAATTTAATATGACTGCCCATATTTCAGATCCATCTAATTCACCAAACTCTAAACAACATTTTTAGTAAGTCTTTTTTTTTCTCAACAGTAATCTAGACGATTGGTAGTACAATTCCGTTTTGATGTTAATAGCTTACAAAGAAATTATTGTTAGCAAAACAATAAAAAAACTTTTCACTAAACGTTTTTACTATATATCCAACTTTTTGAGCATTATATACAACAAATTGACAGAAAAGTAAATAGATAGATAAGTAGATGAATTGATAGATGGATAGATAAATGGAAAACATAAACATATAAAATACAATAAAAAAATCTGCTTTAAATATAATTATTCAAAGAAAGAGTCTATTTATTGCAGGAGAATTTGTTTTAAAAAAGGTTTTTATTGTAATTGAAAAAGCTAATCCATATATAATGAAAGCATTTGCTGAAGCAACTTTATTTTTAAATGCAGCTACTAGGCAAATTAGACGTGTACTAAATTACTTTAAAATGCTAACAATTTCACAAATTTTTACTATCAATTGGATAAAAATAAAAGTGTAAATTATATAACTCAATTATTTTTATGTCTTTAATAAATAAAAAAAATTATTGAAGAAATAGTTGCATTAAAAAAATCTGAAAGACACTATGATCTTAGAAAATATATTTATGGTTGTGTTTGAAAACTTGAGGAATTAATATTAAACCATGCAAAAAAAATTAATATATATAACAACTGAATTTAAGTTAACAATGGGGCATTGTGATTTCCATAGAACTGAATATGAGTATAATTAAATACTATATCATAATGAAGTAAGATGGTTATGGATATAATAAAGAATAGAAATAATGAGATTATATCCATGTAAAAAGAGATAACTTTTAGCTTTTCAACTATCAATTAGACAATCCCTGGGGCTAAACACACTTTCTATTAATCTATAATAGCTTATTTGTTGAAGTAAAAAAAAGATATATTTACGATTACAAAAATAGAAGAAAATAATTGCCTTTTTTAAACTGTTAAATAAAGCATGGAATTTTGAAATCAATCTAGAAAAATGAATTAATTCATAAACTATTTTATGACATAAGAGATGTGGCCCTGCCAATTTTAATGCAGTAGTAAAATAATTGATTTGGAAGCTAAAAATCCTGTCACTTCTGGTGATGGATCATCTTGCAATCTCCTGAGCAATTATTATCATAAGAGATTCTAAGGTTTTATATCAATAAGCAATGTGAAAACATTTTTTTGCTGTTATGAAAATTTATAAAGCAGCATTTGTAAATGACTAAATTTTTATCTTTTTAGGCCATTTTATTTTAAAGTTTTTTTAAAAAAATAATAATTCTGACTTGCAAATAACTAATAATCATTTCTTGGCAATTATCATGAAGATTCATTAAAGACTGTGTATTGGTGGTGCAAACTGTCTTTCATGTTTTTCTTGTGTATGTGGGTTTTTTTTAATCATTTTTTGTTTCTACTATCTTCATTCTCTTAAGTTATTATAGATTGTCTCAATTTTTGCATATCATGGGTAATCTTCCTGAAATAATGGTGAAGCCACATTTTCCTTTTTTTAATTACATGCACACTCCAGTCTTTCTTTTGAGGGGGGGGGTGTTTTTCTCTTTTTTTTATTTTTTTTTAAGTTAATATTTGTTTACGATTGATGTTACTGATGATGATAACATATATACTGTATATGAAGAATGTATTTAATATTTATTTATAAACATGAAAATAAATCATTTTAATGTTTTTGTTTTTTTCGCCTTTTCAAAAAGATTTCTCTCACATATCTACTTCAATATCTTAGTTAAATACTCTGGGAAAACTCTTCTTTCATCTTCAAACAATTTCAGATCGACCATCGACAAAATGCCTTAAGAGTTTATATTTTTAAGAAATTTAATATAGTATTTAACTTATACGACATTTCCATTACCGGTAGGGTATCGTAATAATCAAACAAATATAATTTAATTAATTTATTAAAAATAGCAGTTTAGAAAATAATAATTGTAAAACCATTTTAAAATACCATCATTACCTTTTTGTAAAAAGATATTTATTTCTTCTTAAATATGACAATTTTCAAAAAAATATTATGCTAAAAAACTGATAAAATAAATTTTGGGCGATTAATTGTCAAAAAGAATCATTCTTTTATGACGGTTTATAGCCTTAATGTAGTATATAATTATTACTAAACAAGAAATCAGTGAAACCTTTCATTATCTTTTATTGTTAAATAGCTAGAAGCTAAAGTCTACATTTTTATAGTTAGAGGATGTTTGTACCAAATTTTCCTAGTAAACGTTCTTGACAATAATTATTTACGCTACAATGTGTTACATGCGAACTATCCCTATAGCAGAATCTTCAGCAGAGAAGCCAATTAAAAATTCATTCTAAAAATTATCATAAATTATAATCTTTAAAAATAAATATATATTAAATAAAAGTATATTTCATTTAAATAAAAGTAAAAATACAGATCTTTTTGCATAAAAATATTTACTGCTGAAAATTTGAATGTTTAAATTAATTCTTTCAGTTAATGTATCATTTTTTGGTCCACTAATTATAGTGTTTCCCCTTATTTATGGTTAAGTTTGTTTTAGCTTGAATAGAAAATATTCATTTTTTTTTTTGCATCGTTTGTCAAAAACCACAGAAGGATCTAAAATCATATATTAGCTTAAGGACTGTCTTTAGGTCATAATGCTTTATTGATACAATGAATTGTTATAAATGTAAATTGTATTTACATTTTTCTATACAGGTGTTTCTCAACTTAAAACAAAAACATTTCATCAATCTGTTCATATTCTTGACATCATCAATGACATGGTGCAGAGATAGCCATATGACCTGATGTTCAAATCCAGGCTAAGTAAAAAAAAATCCTAGAAGCTTTTTTTTTTTAGATACTTGGTTTGTAGTCAACCGTCCAATATTTGTTGATAAATAGATATCTAGCCATTCTTAGCTAGAAAGTAAAACAAACATGAAAAAAATAATTTTACTCTCATCATCTGACAATTGAAAAGTCTGAAGAATACTGCTTTCTTTAGTATTCCTTTATGGAGAGACCTTTGCCTTGCAACAAGTTATTTACAGAAAAAAAAAGACTATTTCCCTTTTAGTTATATAATAAATCACACCAATTGCAAACTAGAGTACAAATTATTATGCTTTACACAAATGTAAATTGTATATAATAATAAATAGTAATAATGAATACATTTCTATAACTTACATTATCTGTAACAAAACTTTTTATTGTAGTTTAAATGTAATATGTTTTAAAATTATATGCAATCACTTTATTGTGATATTTTGTTTATTATATAATATTGGGTAGTTCAATAATGTAACTATTATCTACTGTATCTTAAAATAGTCTTGGACATATATCTGTAATATACGTTATCCATAGCAATGTTTTTTTTTTCAATATACTATTTTATAAGAATTGTATTATATATATATATATATATATATATATATATATTGTACTCTTACATTGCTAGCAGGGTGATGGCTTTGTTCTGATAAAGTTTGTATTTACTGAAAAATTTGGGGAATTATGACTATGACCACTGTCAGCTGTATCTTTATAAGTTTGTAAAAGACTTACGTATCCTCTATCATAACTTCTAATCAACATATATTATGTAAGTGTATGCTGTTATACATTTATATATTACAAATATACTTTTTTATGTTTTAAGCTATTGAAAAGTAAAGGGCCATGATTTTAGAAGAGTCATCTGTTCATCAACTGTGCTAAGACCAAAAGTTCATTTCAATCAAGAATTTAATTGTATTCATAAATCTGTGAATATAAAAAGAAAATTTCCATTAACTATTTTATTTACCTAAGAGATTTTTATTTAAAGCAGTGGCTAATAGATCTTCTTCAACCAAGTATACAGAATTTCTTCTGAATGGATAAAAATTCTAAAAGCATTAAGATAAAACTATGCAGATAATTATAAAATAATATTATAATTTGAAATTATACTTAATGGAGGGTCTATAGGCATTTCTTTAACTAAAATTATGTCTGATTAAAATCTTTGATATCATTAAAAAAAAACACTAAAAAAGATCATATATAATAACTATTATTAAATTGATGGTTGAAAAAGAAGACTGTGAGCCTTAGGTCTGCTAATGAGAAAATGGGAACCTATAAAATCATGATTATGTGTTTTACTTTTTATATTTCATATTCAGATTAAAAACTTAAAAATTTACTATATAATTTACAATATTAGTCATCATACATGATATCTTATCACATTTGGAATATGTGCATTGTTTATTAATTTATATTTTAAACCTATTTCTTATACTCCAGTTCTGCCATCTAATATAGGCTGTGATCACGGGGTGTTTTGATGGTATTATTAAAATATATATGTTTTTATGCTGAACTCATGTTAATGGTAAGATTCACAGTTTGTAAATAGTGAAGTAGTTTTCAGAATAAATATTAACTGCAAGTTATCAACATTCAATGCCATCTTGAAGATCATTGTTTTTTCTCTTATTCTGTCCATTTTTTTTTTGTTTTACTGTGTCTTTCATCAGTTAGATTGATATATGACTCAATTACATAAGTTTTCATGCCATCAGTTATGATAATGAAGTTATTGTGATTGTGTTAATTATATTTTTGTGTTCTGATTACACACAATTCTAATTTTTTTTGTTAATGTTGTTGTAAATATGTATGAAGGTATAAAATATGCAAAGATTTTGGCATTGAAAAAATAATAATAAGGACCAGTTTAACAATCTGAGAAAATTTTATTGTGATCATACCCATGTCAATAAAATTTAGGTAAATGAATTATTTTAGAATTATATTTGATATAGAAGTTAACAAAGTTTTGTATGGATTAGATGTGTATATTTTACGATACCACTGGTATGGAAGGATATAAAAAGAATTCTAAAATGATCTATTTTATAAAATGTAGCTATGATCTATAATAATCCATTTTTGAATTGTGTGGTAGAAGTAGTTGTAATATTAATAATGATAATTGTGGCAAAACAGAAATAGATCCTGGAAATCAAGATCTATAAAATATGGTTCAGCAATGCCACTTCTCATGCTTGAACTCCTAAGCAATAAACCATTTAATTATAATTATAGCAATAAAGGAAAACATTTAAAATTTTCAAAATAAAGTACTTGGAATGTGTAAACTCTATTGATGTAAATTCTTCAAAACCAAAATCTAAAATAGTATTTGTAGGTAAAACTTGTCAAGATTTAAGATTGATAGTTCTTGATGATACTGTCTTACCAATAAACAAGTTTGGCTTTTTGAAAGAGTAGATCATTGAAAGGAAGGAGGCTGCTTAATGTTGATTTCATTACAAAATCAAATTTGGCATAACTAAATATTCTTTCATACATAGAGAAACATGATCATTTTTAATATTGGAATTTCTGAATGTACCAATGAGTGAATAATGATATTAAAAAAAGTAAGAAATATATTCTATGATCTATCGAACATGCATTGAATTGATTTCAGGCCAATGTACTCTAAGGCTTAAGTGATAGTTCAACTAAAAATGGTCCTATATTTTTGTTTTAAAAAATTCTTTAATTCTGATTACTATTCATTCTAAATTTCAACAACTGTTAAATGCCAAAATTACAAATTTGCATTTTCTGACTTGTCATGCAACTGAAGCATAAATTTTTGATAAGGAATATGTTGGTTATATGAATAAGATTAAGATAGATACATTCATTATACAAAATAAACTATATTGTATTATAACTTTATTGTGAAACATTTTCCACATCTGCAACACAAAATGATGTTTTCTTTTTGCAACTTAGAAATGGCTGTGTGCACTTTTAATTAAAATATGTATTTAAAAAATTATTAATCCTGAGTTTCTTTTAAATCTAACTTATAAGAACTCTTTTACTTTTGATTTAAAAACAATGATAAAATTGAAGAGAAAAAATCTGTTATAAGATACTTTTTAATAACTCTGTTAATTTTTAAGAATTTTTAAAAAACTCTACAGAATTTTCAACTGTCAGAGAAATTAATTGATTGAGATCAACTGTCAAAAAATTAAAGATATTAAAATGTTAAAACTGGAATATTTATAATCTATGATACTTATATAAAAGGCTAAATCAATAAACAAAAATTAATAAATTTAAAATATAAAACAAGTTATACCTTAAGAAATATATGAGTAATAAATATGAATAATGCACTACAACTTACATATACCCTTGTATCACTGGCTTACTGATAAATATATAAAATATAATTCATATAAAGTTTTTACTGTTACTCCATAGTGATGGATGGAGAGCTTTTACTTTCTGTACAGATTATTTTCAAGTGAATATGTACTTTTGGCAGACTGATATATTTTCATGGGGTCTTCTTTTGTTCCTTCTGTTATTGAGAAGTGCTTTGCTCTGACAAGTTCCTTGCATGCTACAATTATCTGGTTTATAGGATCAATTGACAGGAAAATTTAGCATATTGTGGCTAAAGAGAAGTTCATGCTGGAGAGAAGTTTATCCTTTGGGTGTTTTAGTTGCACATGGCTTCAGATATGGTAACTGGAATAAGTCTGGAGTTCATTTTTGTAAATGGATACTTATAACATGGCAGAATCAAAACATAAGCAGAGTAAAGCACAGTCTAATGAAGTCAGCAGAATAAAATAGATTATAATGAAATAGAATAAATTAATAATTTTTAGTTGGTCATATTTGTCTTTACAGTTTATTATTCAACCCACTCAGGAATTTCAAAAATCTCCTCAATCAGCAAAGCAGTGATTAAAATATTTTTTCAGATAAGTCACCATTTTTACATTGATTACAAAATTCCAGATTAATTACCTTAATTAAAAGATTTTACAGATAACAGTGTTTAATGGAAATGAAACTATATTTTTGTTAAAATCTTAATTAATAAAAAAGATTAGAGTTGATAAAGATAAAATTTTACAAATTAAGCATTGTCTCTGAACTACATTAAAATAGACAACTAGTTTTAAAATCTTTTAACTATTAGGGTGCTCATTTATATATATATAATACTGCACTTATTAAAAATATTTGAATAAAAAAAAACACAACTTCAATTACAATTAAGTTTGCTTAGTCAATCGACATACAAATTAAATTTTAAGATCGGCAAAGTATTTCAATATATATTTAGAAGCAAGCATGTTTTAGTACCAACTATATATTTAGTGATTTATATAAAATAATGTCAATTTAAACTTAGGTTATATATCATTATTTTTAACCATTGTTTAATTCAGTACAGAATAAATGTCCCACCAATGTTTAATCCAGTTACCCTCTCTTCTCTGTATTATTTCTGAAAACTTTCTTATTTCATCTCTCTGATATGGGGTTTGTTTCTATGTCTTTTACAATCTCTTGAGATCTCATTTAAAACTTTAATTATCTCTTATTATCATTTCTTCTAGTAATATATTCAGTTCAGGTTTATTTCAGTTTCATTTCTTTAAATGATATCAATGATACATGATTGATCTCTCAACCCATATTTTTCTTTGGATCCCTCTTTCCTTACTACCAATATATATATATATATCCACAGATGGCGTCCTACCAAGACTGCCAATCAAGCGTATGTTTTGTTTACATAAACGTCAGAGTAGTTAGTATTCACTATCTCTAACTATAATTCCACTTTCAGATCATGATTTCAAGCTATTTGCTATCGTCAGTGAAAGACAGGAATAAAGAAACTAGATCTGAATACAAACTCTGAGCGTTTATGAAACAATTTCTATTCAGCTTGCAAGCGTGAATTTTTTAGACACGTAATGTCTTCAAACTCAGCATAGCAAACCAGATAGCTACATGGGTCTGATCTCAGTTCAGCATCACCACATAGTAGAAGCCTCTGCAATCTATATCATTGCAAGAAAGACCTCAAAGGTACATTTATGATAAACAAAAATGCAAGTTAAAAAACTTGCTAACGCTTGTATTTATGTCCACAGATGGCGTCCTACCAAGACTGCCAATCAAGCGTATGTTTTGTTTACATAAACGTCAGAGTAGTTAGTATTCACTATCTCTAACTATAATTCCACTTTCAGATCATGATTTCAAGCTATTTGCTATCGTCAGTGAAAGACAGGAATAAAGAAACTAGATCTGAATACAAACTCTGAGTGTTTATGAAACAATTTCTATTCAGCTTGCAAGCGTGAATTTTTTAGACACGTAATGTCTTCAAACTCAGCATAGCAAACCAGATAGCTACATGGGTCTGATCTCAGTTCAGCATCACCACATAGTAGAAGCCTTTGCAATCTATATCATTGCAAGAAAGACCTCAAAGGTACATTTATGATAAACAAAAATGCAAGTTAAAAAACTTGCTAACGCTTGTATTTATGTCCACAGATGGCGTCCTACCAAGACTGCCAATCAAGCGTGTTTTGTTTACATAAACGTCAGAGTAGTTAGTATTCACTATCTCTAACTATAATTCCACTTTCAGATCATGATTTCAAGCTATTTGCTATCATCAGTGAAAGACAGGAATAAAGAAACTAGATCTGAATACAAACTCTGAGCGTTTATGAAACAATTTCTATTCAGCTTGCAAGCGTGAATTTTTAGACACGTAATGTCTTCAAACTCAGCATAGCAAACCAGATAGCTACATGGGTCTGATCTCAGTTCAGCATCACCACATAGTAGAAGCCTCTGCAATCTATATCATTGCAAGAAAGACCTCAAAGGTACATTTATGATAAACAAAAATGCAAGTTAAAAAACTTGCTAACGCTTGTATTTATGTCCACAGATGGCGTCCTACCAAGACTGCCAATCAAGCGTATGTTTTGTTTACATAAACGTCAGAGTAGTTAGTATTCACTATCTCTAACTATAATTCCACTTTCAGATCATGATTTCAAGCTATTTGCTATCGTCAGTGAAAGACAGGAATAAAGAATCTAGATCTGAATACAAACTCTGAGCGTTTATGAAACAATTTCTATTCAGCTTGCAAGCGTGAATTTTTTAGACACGTAATGTCTTCAAACTCAGCATAGCAAACCAGATAGCTACATGGGTCTGATCTCAGTTCAGCATCGCCACATAGTAGAAGCCTCTGCAATCTATATCATTGCAAGAAAGACCTCAAAGGTACATTTATGATAAACAAAAATGCAAGTTAAAAAACTTGCTAACGCTTGTATTTATGTCCACAGATGGCGTCCTACCAAGACTGCCAATCAAGCGTATGTTTTGTTTACATAAACGTCAGAGTAGTTAGTATTCACTATCTCTAACTATAATTCCACTTTCAGATCATGATTTCAAGCTATTTGCTATCGTCAGTGAAAGACAGGAATAAAGAAACTAGATCTGAATACAAACTCTGAGCGTTTATGAAACAATTTCTATTCAGCTTGCAAGCGTGAATCTTTTAGACACGTAATGTCTTCAAACTCAGCATAGCAAACCAGATAGCTACATGGGTCTGATCTCAGTTCAGCATCACCACATAGTAGAAGCCTCTGCAATCTATATCATTGCAAGAAAGACCTCAAAGGTACATTTATGATAAACAAAAATGCAAGTTAAAAAACTTGCTAACGCTTGTATTTATGTCCACAGATGGCGTCCTACCAAGACTGCCAATCAAGCGTATGTTTTGTTTACATAAACGTCAGAGTAGTTAGTATTCACTATCTCTAACTATAATTCCACTTTCAGATCATGATTTCAAGCTATTTGCTATCGTCAGTGAAAGACAGGAATAAAGAAACTAGATCTGAATACAAACTCTGAGCGTTTATGAAACAATTTCTATTCAGCTTGCAAGCGTGAATTTTATAGACACGTAATGTCTTCAAACTCAGCATAGCAAACCAGATAGCTACATGGGTCTGATCTCAGTTCAGCATCACCACATAGTAGAAGCCTCTGCAATCTATATCATTGCAAGAAAGACCTCAAAGGTACATTTATGATAAACAAAAATGCAAGTTAAAAAACTTGCTAACGCTTGTATTTATGTCCACAGATGGCGTCCTACCAAGACTGCCAATCAAGCGTATGTTTTGTTTACATAAACGTCAGAGTAGTTAGTATTCACTATCTCTAACTATAATTCCACTTTCAGATCATGATTTCAAGCTATTTGCTATCGTCAGTGAAAGACAGGAATAAAGAAACTAGATCTGAATACAAACTCTGAGCGTTTATGAAACAATTTCTATTCAGCTTGCAAGCGTGAATTTTTTAGACACGTAATGTCTTCAAACTCAGCATAGCAAACCAGATAGCTACATGGGTCTGATCTCAGTTCAGCATCACCACATAGTAGAAGCCTCTGCAATCTATATCATTGCAAGAAAGACCTCAAAGGTACATTTATGATAAACAAAAATGCAAGTTAAAAAACTTGCTAACGCTTGTATTTATGTCCACAGATGGCGTCCTACCAAGACTGCCAATCAAGTGTATGTTTTGTTTACATAAACGTCAGAGTAGTTAGTATTCACTATCTCTAACTATAATTCCACTTTCAGATCATGATTTCAAGCTATTTGCTATCATCAGTGAAAGACAGGAATAAAGAAACTAGATCTGAATACAAACTCTGAGCGTTTATGAAACAATTTCTATTCAGCTTGCAAGCGTGAATTTTTTAGACATGTAATGTCTTCAAACTCAGCATAGCAAACCAGATAGCTACATGGGTCTGATCTCAGTTCAGCATCACCACATAGTAGAAGCCTCTGCAATCTATATCATTGCAAGAAAGACCTCAAAGGTACATTTATGATAAACAAAAATGCAAGTTAAAAAAACTTGCTAATGCTTGTATTTATGTCCACAGATGGCGTCCTACCAAGACTGCCAATCAAGCGTATGTTTTGTTTACATAAACGTCAGAGTAGTTAGTATTCACTATCTCTAACTATAATTCCACTTTCAGATCATGATTTCAAGCTATTTGCTATCGTCAGTGAAAGACAGGAATAAAGAAACTAGATCTGAATACAAACTCTGAGCGTTTATGAAACAATTTCTATTCAGCTTGCAAGCGTGAATTTTTTAGACACGTAATGTCTTCAAACTCAGCATAGCAAACCAGATAGCTACATGGGTCTGATCTCAGTTCAGCATCACCACATAGTAGAAGCCTCTGCAATCTATATCATTGCAAGAAAGACCTCAAAAATACATTTATGATAAACAAAAATGCAAGTTAAAAAACTTGCTAACGCTTGTATTTATGTCCACAGATGGCGTCCTACCAAGACTGCCAATCAAGCGTATGTTTTGTTTACATAAACGTCAGAGTAGTTAGTATTCACTATCTCTAACTATAATTCCACTTTCAGATCATGATTTCAAGCTATTTGCTATCGTCAGTGAAAGACAGGAATAAAGAAACTAGATCTGAATACAAACTCTGAGCGTTTATGAAACAATTTCTATTCAGCTTGCAAGCGTGAATTTTTTAGACACGTAATGTCTTCAAACTCAGCATAGCAAACCAGATAGCTACATGGGTCTGATCTCAGTTCAGCATCACCACATAATAGAAGCCTCTGCAATCTATATCATTGCAAGAAAGACCTCAAAGGTACATTTATGATAAACAAAAATGCAAGTTAAAAAACTTGCTAACATAAATACAAGCGTTAGCAAGTTTTTTAACTTGCATTTTTGTTTATCATAAATGTACCTTTGAGGTCTTTCTTGCAATGATATAGATTGCAGAGGCTTCTACTATGTGGTGATGCTGAACTGAGATCAGACCCATGTAGCTATCTGGTTTGCTATGCTGAGTTTGAAGACATTACGTGTCTAAAAAATTCACGCTTGCAAGCTGAATAGAAATTGTTTCATAAACGCTCAGAGTTTGTATTCAGATCTAGTTTCTTTATTCCTGTCTTTCACTGACGATAGCAAATAGCTTGAAATCATGATCTGAAAGTGGAATTATAGTTAGAGATAGTGAATACTAACTACTCTGACGTTTATGTAAACAAAACATACGCTTGATTGGCAGTCTTGGTAGGACGCCATCTGTGGACATAAATACAAGCATTAGCAAGTTTTTTAACTTGCATTTTTGTTTATCATAAATGTACCTTTGAGGTCTTTCTTGCAATGATATAGATTGCAGAGGCTTCTACTATGTGGTGATGCTGAACTGAGATCAGACCCATGTAGCTATCTGGTTTGCTATGCTGAGTTTGAAGACATTACGTGTCTAAAAAATTCACGCTTGCAAGCTGAATAGAAATTGTTTCATAAACGCTCAGAGTTTGTATTCAGATCTAGTTTCTTTATTCCTGTCTTTCACTGACGATAGCAAATAGCTTGAAATCATGATCTGAAAGTGGAATTATAGTTAGAGATAGTGAATACTAACTACTCTGACGTTTATGTAAACAAAACATACGCTTGATTGGCAGTCTTGGTAGGACGCCATCTGTGGACATAAATACAAGTGTTAGCAAGTTTTTTTAACTTGCATTTTTGTTTATCATAAATGTACCTTTGAGGTCTTTCTTGCAATGATATAGATTGCAGAGGCTTCTACTATGTGGTGATGCTGAACTGAGATCAGACCCATGTAGCTATCTGGTTTGCTATGCTGAGTTTGAAGACATTACGTGTCTAAAAAATTCACGCTTGCAAGCTGAATAGAAATTGTTTCATAAACGCTCAGAGTTTGTATTCAGATCTAGTTTCTTTATTCCTGTCTTTCACTGACGATAGCAAATAGCTTGAAATCATGATCTGAAAGTGGAATTATAGTTAGAGATAGTGAATACTAACTACTCTGACGTTTATGTAAACAAAACATACGCTTGATTGGCAGTCTTGGTAGGACGCCATCTGTGGACATAAATACAAGCGTTATCAAGTTTTTTAACTTGCATTTTTGTTTATCATATATATATATATATATTTCAACACGTGATTTGAAGTCTCTGTAATGCATAAAAGTCTATGTTTCCAATTCATATATAAAAACTGATGAAAACACAGTATTAAAAATCGTCTTTTCAAATACATTAGCATATTTTCTTTTAATATTAAATTATTTCTTCCAAAAACATTTAATCTAAGTTTAAATCTATGATTAATTTCATTCATTATATTTCCATCTGTGTTAATAATCATATCAAGGTTTTTGTCATTGTTAATTCTTTTAATTCACAATTATTACTTGAATCTTTTTAGCATTTATTTTTAGTCTTACTTTCTTGCTTTTATTTGAAATTCTTGCAGCCTTTTTTCAAGCTCTGATACATTATTTGTGAAAATAATCACATCAATTGAATAATCTAGATTATATGAATTATTTCCATGTTCCATGTATTTTTATTTTTTAATACTTGCCATAAACTGTTGTAAAAAGAAAGATATGAAGTAATCTTATCAATATTAATTTTCATAGTATCACCATATAATCTAATATCTGCCATTTATTTTGATAAATATTTTTTAAAATATGACAATGTCTCAGATCTATATATTAATGGTTAAAACTTTAATGATTGTGAAAAGATTTAGATTCTAATGCATTTTCATAATCTACATGTTTAAAATATAATGGTAATTCATATTCATTAGTCTTTTCTATAATTTCTTTCAATAACTGAATGTGATTCATTGTGTTAAAACTATTTTTAAATTCAATTTGTTCTTTTGATTGATTTAAATTCAAAGTTTGCTATAGATGAATTGCAGTTACTTTAGGAAAGATCGATTTTGTATAGAATTAATAGAAGATTGATAGTGCTGTAATTTTTAATATCTTCCTTTCACAAATATCAATATCATTACTGTATTCTTCTAATCATATATCATATCTTTATCCTTTAGAAGCTCTGCATAGTTTGGCCTAGTTGGTAGAGCATCCAACAAGATTGGGAATTTCAAGAATTGGATTTTGGCACTCGCGGGTCTGGTGCTTGAACTTATGAACTTCTGAGCAATAATGTCCAGTGCCTTTTGTTAATCCTCTAGAGATTTGGTACATAGTATAACAGTCATATCTGTACATTCATGCAACAAAATCCAGAGTTTTAGTAAATCATCTCAAGGCTGATTGAAATGAGGTTGTTGAGACCCTGAATCCAATCTTACCTGTTACTTTACTAATGCCCAAAGATTTACTACCTTATGGATGACATATATGAGGCTACACCAGTATTTTCTTAATTCACATGCTGGCAGTAGCACATTGGTAAAACATGAGACTATGGGAAATGGAAATATTTCAAAGTATAGCTATATAGGTGTAGTGTGACCAACATTACTAAATATGGATTGTGATTCATAATAACTAAATACTAATAGTTAACTAATTAATAATGAGCAAAATTGAGACACTAAGCAAAAGTTAAAATTTAAATAAATTTAATAAAAGCCAAAATTTAAATAATAAAGTAAATAAAAGAAAATAATAAAGTTACAATATGATTATATAGATTGTCTCACTCACAGGTGAAGATTTTAGGGATTACAATTTATTAATATTTGATCTTTTAGTTCACATGCAGGTGATGATTCTAGGGATACAAACAGTTTTGGTTTATATATATGTATATATATATATATATATATATATATATAATATATATATATGGTGTTTCAAATCATTCACAGGTGATGTTGGTTTACAAGTTACAAATTGTTTAATTTAACTTTGCTTGTTATATATGTATATATCACTCACAGGTGATGAAGATTTACAATTTACTAAGTTACATTTTCATGAAACTTATTATTACATTACAAATTGATTTAATTTGCTCATGATAATCTATGCCTAGTTTATGCTTATGTATTTGGACTTAGATTTGCTTTAGGCAGCTAGCCCAAGTGATTATCATTATTTATAAATCACATTTTGCTAAATGGGTATTGTTTAACATTTTGTCTATATAGCTTATATGCTTATAAAATTAGATTCTGTCTCAGATCAATGCTGAAACATAAATTATTATTATGGCAGGATGAACTGATGATAGGCAGTCAGATTTTAGATAGTAAGGTGCTTACAAAGTATACAATCTGAGTCTGTGCATCTCAAATGTGTGCTTGCTCACGGGATTCATGCCAAGTACCAGTTCCCTTCTACCTTACCCATTGCTGTGAAAGAGACCTTTTTGTCCAAGTGATCAAACAACTAATTATAATATTCTGGATCCTCATGCTCCAGTTCTAATTATGAAGAATGGGGTGGCCCTTAAACCTATGCCCATCTGAAGAAGATAGTTGTCCAAACTAAGAGTAATGGGGTGGTCCTTAAAACCTATGCCCATTGGAATATGATATACAGCAACAAGTATATATGCAAATGTGTTTCCTAAGGACACATTCTATTTTTATTCTTAAAATTTTAAGTAGGTCAAAATACAGTGAGAAGGATTAATTTTATTAAATTATCTTTTTCGAAAAACAAATCTAAAGCTCTGAAAACATTTTATTATATATCTAACACATTTATATAATTTAACACTATATGCAGAAATATTATAATTTCAAATATTAATTTTAGAATATTTTAAATAAAGAAATTTTCTGTTTTAATTCTATAACATTATTTCTTTCCTGCATATATATGGGTTCTGGTTACACATGCATAGCATGTTTACATTTAATTTAACTACCAGCAATATATATATATATGTATATATACGTATTTACTAATTTTTTACATATATACATATGCTTTCTATATTGTATGCTAAAATATATGCACACATATATAACTATTATAATTAGTTTTAAAATTAGCATAATATACGAGGATTTGGGTATAGATATACATAAATAAATACTACTATAGTATATAGTAGGTGAAGCAGAAGGATAGACAGATCTGACTGTTTCAATAGTTTTGTGAGCGAGTTTTTTATTTCTTCATCTATTTCTTTTAGGATAACAATAATAATACCAGCATTTTGTGAGACTTTTTCTTTCTTTATAAATTTAATTGCATGTCTCGTCTCTTTATATAAAATGCTTAACAATTCAAAAAATGTTGAAATTATAGGGAATAATTTATTTTATTGTTCATTACTATATAACTTTTTTTTCTTTCTTTTTTTTTCATGTGTCAAGGCATCAGTCAGGAAGTGAATCTGTGAACCCAGGACAACTGCTTGTAAGGCGGCTGTGTGACCACTCGGCCACAAATGCTTGATGTTTTTGTAGAACTCTTAAACACATTTCATGATGCCATCTTTCTTTTTAGTACTAACTTAATCTTTTCTTTTTCTTGCTGAAACAAATTTTATTAATTTTTTTTATATCATTATTAACTCTTCTTCTTACCATTTTATAAAATTTCAGATACTCAGTTTTTATTAATAGATTCTTTAAATATTTTCATACTACTTATTTTCTTCATACATTGTCTTGTCTCAGTTCCTGATTTTTGTACTTAATTATCTTGATTACAGTTCTTAGTACACTACCAGTTGTCTTCTTATTGATATCAATCAACTCTGAACTATCTTTAAAGTTTGTTACTATTTTAAAATGAATTGGAAGTTCTAATTTAAATTCATTGGATTATTTATGAAGGTTAGAAATACCAATTTTAAATATTATCTTTCTTAATTATTTTTATCTCTCTAGTCTTAAAATAATACCTATCTTAGATCTCTTTCTGTGTTGAATCTATTAAAAATATTACAGTTTTAAAATATATAGCTGTTAAACCTTCATTTGTCTGATTATTTGTTCACTCCATTTAGCATTGTTATTTAAAAAAGAATTCATAACAAACAATTTTTCTTTTCCTGCAAATTTAAGTCTGTGACTTTCTAATTTTTGTAATCCATAATCAAATTTACACAGAGAACATTCACTTTTCATTCACTTTCCAATTCTGCATTAAAATCTTGTTTGGAATAATCAATACTTTACACATCTATATAAATTTTTTTACTTATTTTCATTAACAAAACAATAAAAATATTTCAATAATCATGTAATTCAGAAAATAAATACATACAACATGTATACTAAGAAAATCTTGTTTAATACTTTAAAATAAAAATGTTAAATGCATTAGCATAGTATGCTGAACATGCTTTCAATTAACTGGTAGTCATACTCATAGCTATAGTTATCCAAGAGAATTGTGAGATTTTTAGAAGAATCAGAAAAGTGATTATTTAAATAAAATTTGGTTATAAGATGTAAATGAGTTTATTTAAATGAGCCACTTTTTGATAATGGAATGCAAGATTCTTTCTTGTTGGTAGCATATATAATATTGTTGGCAATGTTCTAGGTATCTTGCATTTAGCATCATTTCTTTCAGAGCAGACAATACTGGTAGATGTGGGTTAAAGTTGAGATGATGCTTAGATTCATATTTAAATAAATTAGATTTAATATTTGTATTAGTCTTAGCTCAATTGTATTGATATTTGTGCTGCGTGATTCTTATAGAGAGATTGGCATAAGATTCTCCAAAATAAACTGCATTTCAGTTTGCATTATTGTATATAATTTTATACATAACTTGGGAAACCTGCTCTGGAGACATCTTATCTTTCATATTGTTAATCAGGCAATTCAGGGTGGAAGCAATGGGAAGACAAACTCTGTATATTTCAGCATAGATTTTGTATTTATTTTTTGAATTACATTGTTCTGAGAAAAGTTTTCACAAATTCGAATTTCAATAATAATGAGAACTTGTTGGACATAAATTTGAATTATTTGCATTTGGAACCTTCCATTAAGTTGAATAATTAATTTTTCACTCTGATTGATATACCATGAATTCTCACAATTCTTCCATTTTTTTTATTTATAATAAATCCCACTTTACTTTGTCTTTCAATATTTATGCTTTTCATATCAACTGTGTCTTCATCTTTTCCTCTAACTTCATAAAGAGTGACAATGTTTCATTTAATATTAATCAATTATTCTTCCAATTTATGCAAAATTTCCTTCACTTGAAAGTGATTTGTAGTTATAAATAACCAAATAAAAGGTTATCATCAAATGGATAAAATAGCTTGGATTTACAATTAGAAAATTATTAGCACCTTTTGATCTACAGTGGTCAGCTACTGACTTTGTGATAACTTTATAGCCTCTTGGGAATAAAGACTAATTTATTTTTCTGTTATAATTGTAAATATCTAATATATATATATCATTCACATAAACATTCATTTTGCATTCAAGAAAACAGAACTATCAGGAAGTTAAAATTAAAGATAATGGTGTTTTTTGATCATATATTCAGAGATAAAAACAATGAACTTGTCACTTGGCTGATTCATGTTGATGAGCAAAATATTCATGTTCATTATCATATAAATAATAACCTAATAATAACAGCTACTATCACAAGAACTTATGGAGTAATATTAGATATTCACCTGGTTTGATTACTTAATGCCCGTATATATAGCTTGGGTGAAAAAAGATAGAGTGGATCCATTCTGTTTTTTAAAAAGACTTCATCTCGTGTTTGGATAGGGGAGTATTCAGTTTAAATAGTGTTCCATCTGTAAAGCGCATGTGCTGTGGTTTAAGCTACGTTATTATTTAAAACCTTAAAAGTGAATCAAAAAGGTTCCTTTTAATTAATAGCAAACTTTTTTCTGTAGCTAGATTATATATATAATATAAATGAAAAATTTAGATTCAGTTACAATAACTATTAAAATAAAAAAAATAAAAAGAACCTATTTTGAAGATAAAAAACAAAATCATATTATTCTAAGATTGAGCGTTAATTTATTTAATGAATCACCATCTCATCCTTTTGAAATTCTTATAATTAAGTTTGACAATCGTCTTCTCCCTTAAAAATTACTAATTTTAGTACCACATAAATAATTAAAAATCTAATAGGGGATGACTTAAATTGATATTTTTTACATATAATGAATTGCCAATTTATAGCAAAAAATAAAATAAAATTGTAACTCGTCACGTGATTTTTTTAGAAATATTAAAAAGGAATTTTTAATTTCAACTCACACATTTAATGTATTGGTTCAATATTCTTCCCCATTGAGATTTTTCTACTAACTTCATTATCTTCAAGATAACATTTGAAATAAATATATATGATTAATCAAATAGCTATAATTTTCAGAAGTTATTTTGAAAGTTACATGAATGTTTCATCTTGAGACCAATATCTTAAATTTTTATGGATTTTTTTTTATCATAAAACACAGAAAATGCAACAAATTGATATTAAATAGTTTTAATCTGCCAAGTCACTGAACAGTAATATATATTATAAAACTGCTTATCTCACTTTATGATCCAATAACGGAGAAGGAAAAATACAGATTATATTTCGACTAATAGAAAATATTTTTTTCAAGATTGCAATGTTCTTCAATAGATTCAACACAGGAAGTGATAACTAATTACAGGAACAAAAATTCTTAAGAAAAAATAGTATTCACAATTGATATTCCTAACCTTCAAAAACATTCCAATGAATTTAAATTAGAACTTATAAATCTTTTTAAATTATTAACAGATTTTGAAAGTAATTCAGATTTGAATGAAATCAATATAAAGATAATTGATATACTATTATGAACTGCAATAAAAATAGCTGGTACAAAAAATAATATTCAATGAATTTCTCAAAGAAAGATTGATAATAATGAATTAGAAAAATTAACAATATTTTGATTAGATTATTAATACAAATGGAAATATAATGGACAATAATAAATTAGAAAAAGTTAATAACTACAAATATATTGATCTTATTGTAAATCCAAATGGAAATGTGATGGATGAAATTAACCAGAGATGCCAATGTGTTTGAAAAGGAATGTTTTTAATAAATGATGTTTTACAGTTCTTACTTATGAATCTGAGACTTGGACATTTAACAGAAGAGCTATACTGAGACTTCAAACCATTCACTAAAGCATTAAAGGATATATGTTAGGAATAACAAGAAGAGATGAAAAATGAACAAACAGGTATTACTTAGTTTATTTAAAGAGTTAAGAGACTGAAGTAGAGCTGGGGTCTGCATATTATTAGAAGAAATGATAATAGATGGACAGTTGAAATTTTAAACTGTGTCCCAAGAAATTGTAAAAAGAGATTACTTGTGGGGTGGATGGATGAAATAAAGAAGTTTAATAGGGTGATGTAAATAAAAAAGGCTAAAAATCAAAGAAACTGGATTAAACTTGGAAAAGCCTTCATCCAGAAATGGAATAATAATGCATTGATGATGATATATGTGGTTAAAAATATATGCAGTGCTGTATTTTTTTGCTAATTATTTTTGTTGATGGATAATATTCACTTTAAAAATATTGTATATTACATAGGGTTCACTATTATTAGTCTAGATTTTAGTATCTGTAGAAAAGCTTGAAATCAAATAATGCAGATATGGAACTTTATTGTACAATGAAACCTGAGGTAATAAAACTAAAAACCATAATTTCTTTAAAAATACAAATTAATAATATATCTGGGGGGGGGGGTAAAAACAAAGCTGATATAGATCTAAAAAAAATATTACACACATAAAAAAAGAGAGACAAAGTTTAATTATTTCATGTATTTATGTTTAAGCTCACTTGAAAAATAAAAATTGTTTGAAAATATATGAATAGAAAGAGAGGGTTGGTCCAACATTCTGCACTGATGGACAGTTTATGTATGGAAAAATTAAGATGGCAGATGCACTGATAAAAATGGAAAAAAAAAATTGACCATATACAAAAAGAAAATGATGTTTCTGTGGTGTAATTAAGAGGATAATCTCTAGACTAATGAATGACTAATAAAAATTATTAATATATTTTTTTAATACTCTCTAACACAAGTTTAAATTATCATAGTACATTTTGTGTAGCTCCAATATGATATCATTACATTTTAAACTTTAAAAAATTGTGTATTGCAACTTAATTTAATGTAAAAATTAAAAATTATCAAAATCTGGACATTATACTTATCATTAAAAAATACAATATTATATCTAAAACTACTATTGGAACTTGACAAGAAATGGTTGGAGATCATCTGAAAACAAAATCTGCATTTAAAATTACAAAAATTCAAATAAAAAGCATAATACTATTAAAATTTAATGCAAGTTTTTCAAATTTTTTTTTAAAAAAAAAAACGATTTTTTTTTCCAGTTTTACAAATAAAGTGATTAGAAAACATCATTTTTTTTTTTTAGAAACATAAAAATCCGGAAAGAAATATTGACAAAATTACATTACCAATTATTTTAAGATTCTTGGATTTAGATATTTGGACAATTGTTTGAGTGAGGATGGAAGGAATGAAGATGAAGTTAAAAGAAGAATAACATTGGCAAAGGAGGCATTTACTAAGAGAAAGAAAATATTTTGTAGATCTTGGAGGAGAGAATTAAGGAAAGGATTAATTAAATGCTATGTGTGGTGTGTACTATTGTATTGTTGTGAAACATGGAGGCTGAGTAATAAAATAGTCATGGAGAAGGTTGAAAAAAAATCAGTTTGATGAATAAAATAATAAACGAAAGAATTTTGAAAAGAGTAAATGAAAAAAGAAGATTGAGAAAATTAGAAAGAGAAACTGGATTGGACATATATTTTTTTTAAAAAGTATAGTTTAATGAAATATGTTATGTAGGAAATGTGACCAGAAACAATAAGAAAGGATGAAAAAGATTGACATTACTAAATAATATAAGAGATGGGAAGAGTTTCATGGAAATAAAGAGCTGGACATTGAAAAGAACAAAGTGGAAAAATGGATGAACTGATGATGTGACTACTCTCTGGACATATCTATAAGACAGAATACTATTGATTTGGAGGGGGGGGTCTTTCATTTAAATTTTAAAATATATTGTTAAAAAAAGGTGGTAGAAAGATGACATTTAATTATATTTTTTTTATGAAGTTAAAAAGAAAAGAAAAAACAAATATATTTATTTAATTATAAATTTTTAATTATTATTATTTAATCCAAAGACTAACTTGTGTGTTGTTCAATCCTTATCTTTGTTTTTAAATAAATAAATATTTATGCAATAAAATATTAATATTTACATAATATATGTAAGTATTATTGCCTACATATTAAAGTAAATGCTGCAATTTTATAATGCCATAACATTCTCATGAACATTGGCTCATCCATATTGATCATGCTATTTTTCTAAAACTAATCAAGTATAAAAATTGAAAATTATCTGAATGTATTTTAATTCTATTCGCCATTTTTAATTCATGTGTAAATATAACAATTAACAAGGATCTTATAGTTTAACAACTTATTTTTCAGTATATATATATATATATGAATATAACAATTTATCTAGATTTAAATTATATATCAATTTTAAAAAAATCATTGTATTTGTAATCATCACAAACAAATAAGCAAAGAAACAAAATACAACATTAAATACTTTACTCGCAACCATTAAAATAACACAACAGTGGGAGAGTGAGAAAAAATATTAAATTCAATTTAAGATAGAGAAAAAAGTATATTCTGTATATAAATACATGCCTTAATAAATAATATGTCATAATTTCATTCTGAACTGCAAAAGGTATTTTTGTTACAATCAAGTAATAATAATAACAGCTTAATAACAATCAAACATAAGTTGCTTAGAGATTAAGTAATACTTAAACACCAGATCATTCAGAAATTGTTAATTTTCAAATTCTTCTGGATACTGCTGCATTCTCCCAAAACTAAAGTATAAATTATTATATAATTTTATGAGGCAATTTTTAATAAATATATATTATAATCTGTATTTGTTTTATAATATTCATTGTATCTTAAATTGAATTTAGTAATCTTTTCTCTCTCTCTCTCTCTGTCTCTCTCTCTGTCTGAGTCTTTTTGTGTAAATGTTACTTCAAGCATAATTTAAAGTAAGTGTATCTTTATAATGAAATGTGTTAGATCTTTATGTTAGGATTTTCCATAGCAATCATCATCAATTTGTAGCCACTATTTTGCTTTGCAATTGATTATTTATTGATCTTTAAAAAAATTGAAATGTTTTTTAAATGCTTATCATTTTGAAGATTGATGATGTCATAAGATATTGATTTCTTTAAAGCAGAGGATAAAGTGTTAATATTCAAACTAAAAAATTACTATACAGAATCAGAGTTTATTCATTGTACAATATATAATATTATTAGTTTTATTATAAAATTAAAATATTAATGTTTTAACTATTTTTCATCCAGTATTCTTGCAAAACAAAAAATGCAAGTTTTATTCACTATAATACATGTTCAAAAAGATATGTTGATTATATACTATAATACATAGCATTAATAATTAATTTTAAAATGTCTTTATTAGCTAAAGTATATTTACTCAATCAATTTTGGTTTAACATTTATATTCACACTAATTTCACTTACAGAAAAAATATGGTTATCATAAAGGCAAATTATTTTGATTAAAAATAATTTTATGCATTATTCAATTAATAATCAATTTTATATGATCAAAGATTACTAAATAGACACTTAAAATATATTTTATTTACTCAATTTTAAATTAATCACATAATTTGTGATATTTTCAAGATCATAAATGCTTTTATTGCAAACATCAAAAATATAGTACCAGCAAAAAAAAAAAAATAATAATTAATCACTACAAAACTAAAAATAAATTTTGGTCATATACAACAACAAATAATTTTAAAATGTGTATTTTAGTTAAAATATATTCAATTAATTTTGAATTAAAATTATTATGAACACTAATTTTGTTTGCAGAAAAATATGGTGATTATAATTTGTAAATTATTTTGGGTAAAAAAAAAAGAAAGAAAAGAAAATGATTTCATGCATTATGCAATTAATAATCAACTTTATATGGTCAAATTTACTAAACATAAGTTAAAAATATCATTTATTTGCTCAATCAATAGTCTGTAATTTATTTTTGACACATTTAAGATAATAGTGACTTTTATCATATGTTACAAAAAATATAACATTAGCAAAAAAGATTAAATCATTTACATTATTAAAACCACAACAATCAATTGCATGTTATATTTATTTATCTAATTTATATTTCATTTTGACTGCATTTATAGAAAATAAATAAATTCATTAATTGCTGTGTTGTAAAAAAAAAAATCAAAGTTTTATCGGTTAAATATTACATAAATAAAACACTTTAATAATACAACATAATGTGCACCAAAAATAAAATTTAAAATTAGCATTGTGTTAAGTTTATTATTTTTTGACATGCTTTATTTAATTCAACACATCAGGGAATATCATTCTCAAAATGTAAAAAAACAAATTGGAAGACCAAAATTTAAAAATTATAAATGTGAAAAAATTAAATCTACTGAAATATTTCTATACAATATATTTATCAAAGACTGGTATTATTTTTTTATTAATAATATACTTAGGAAAAAGTTTATTCATTTAATTATCACTTTTTGTGATTTCAGGTTTTATTTTTTTAATAATTTTTTAAATGTTTTGAATTTAAAGTAATAATTGTTTTTTTTTGGGGGGGGGGTTATTATGTATAATCCCTTTGTCAGAAGCTTCTAAGTATTTTTTAATCATCCATTTTCAGGGAATCTAAGTATTTGGTTACATTTTTTTCTCAAAATTATTTTACTGATCATGTGTTAAGTTTAAGAAATATTAATAAATAGATTATAAATTCCTGTTAAGTTTAAAAAATATTAATAAATCTTTATAAATTCCACTCACCATATTTAATTAATTCTTTTTTTTATACACATTATAAATATTTATCAAACACATATTACATGTTAAGTTTAAAAAATATTATGAAATCAATTTTAAAGAATTGTTATTTGCAAAAAAAAATATTAATAAAGCTTTTATAAATTCCATTTACAGGATTTAATTAAATTATTTTTTCCTTACATCTATTATAATGTACAAACATTGATGCATTGTGAACATTGTCATGGTTTATTTACATGTAGTGTAAGATTGTCATTGATCATCTTTGTTATTTTTTTTCGGGGAACATTTTGCCAAAAGGATTAAAATGTGGGCTCTTCCATTGACAGAAGAACATGCAGTACAGTATTTGCAAAATTACAGGATACTAACCAACAGCGGAGAATACTTCCACAGCAATGGTTGTTTGGTGGCTTGTGCAGAGAGACTGACTGAGTGCTTTATTCTAACTGTTACAGGTTTATTGCAGTTATATTAAATTTATTTTAATTATAATCAATTATGGTATTTTTGTGTAATTTGTTGTATTTTTATAACAATATTAAAAAAATAAAATATAAGGAAATATTAAGTACAACAACTTCTATTCAGCCATATTGTTTTCAAGATTTATTAGATACCCCTAAAAATGGAAAATTTAAAAAATATATCTGGCAAGATTCTGGAGAAGGAATTATATGCAAGTACCTTTTTTCCAAAGGAACTCATTACAGTTACTTGATTTTTAATTTTTTTATGTCAATTTTTTGATTTATGAGGCATTCTACAGAACAAATTGAGCTCATTGTCCTGGATAAAAAAAGTATATTGGGAATAAATGTTTTGATGAATTATATTTCTTCATTAGTATTTATAATTATTGCCAATACAGAAATAAAACATCCTTTTTAATTGATATATAATTAATTTAAAAATATTAAAATTGTATTGATAAAAGAAATAAAAATATGAAAACAATAAAAACAAAATAACATTGCACATTACAGAGAATGGTTTAAAATACACTTGAGATGGCAAGAATAAACAAATAGAAAATTATTCTAAATGAAGTATGAGTTCTCAGCTTTGGCTAGATCATTCCAGTTATGATTATTTATCCAAAGAAATTATAATTTAAAAAAAAGAATTGTAAAAACAGGTACATGGAATGTGAAAATTTTGAATAAGTCAGAGAAAATGGTAATTTTATATAGTTAGAGATTAAAAAGAAAAGAAGAGGAAAAGATTTTTAAAATGTTGGATATTGTAGCCTAAGAAATTGCTAAAGTTTGGAGATAATTTTTATGATAATAAAAGATATGATTAAACAATTATGAAACATTAACACATAGAAAAATCTAAGCAATGAGAACACATTTTAGCTAGATGATGTACATTAATTAGTATATGTGATTACATCTAAAACTGATATGAATTTATATTATAAAATAGTAATGATAAACTGAGATTATCTTTTAAATGAATAAGAAAAAAGAAATGGTAATTGACAAATTAAAGGTTACAAAAAAAAAAAAATCTTTTCAAAGTTATTGGATAAGCAAAATACACTAGATACCAGTAGTAATAAATCTAATTGATCAAATACATTCAAATAAAAATGATAAATATTCAAGCAAAATCATTTTATAACTTTTTGATAATAATTTTAAATAGTAATATAGACCATGCATTTATTTATTTCAACCAGAGGTAAAGATTTAGTCACATTTTAGTCGGTTTTTTTAAAAAATAGTCATCAAAAATGTGATTAAGTCATCTAACATTTACTTTACTTTTCAATTAAATCATGTTCTATCTAAGAATTCTTCAGTTCTGAGGAGGAAAAGACAATAACCTGTTTTTTATTTTTATATATGCTGAGATTAATTAAAGAGGCACTTTTTGAAATTTTAATGTTTTTTTTTTTCATAATCTGTGAAAGGTCCAGAACCGACCTGAGTAAAAGTGGAGCCAGTACAATGTATTCATGCAGGGGTATTTTACATTTTATTTAAAAAAAAAACATTTAACTATTTAAGAAATTATTTTATTTACAAGTCTATTGCGTTACTATTAATATAAATTGAGTCAAGAACATCTAATAATTAAATTTTTTTATTTATTTTGAATCAGAATTTACTAAAATAAAAAAAATAAAAAACAACTGAACAAAAAATATTATTTTGCACATAATGATACTTATCATGTATAAATAATTACTTATTTATTATTGTTTGTGAATTATAAATACGATTGAATCAATATTTGGGGAAAACAAAATTAAATACATACAATGCAAAAAAAAAAAATACCGTATAGTTTATTTTCTTGAATATTTTACTGTGAATATGTTAATTACATCGTCATAATTTAACATTTTGGGAAATTCTGATTCAATAAATAAAATTGTTAATGAAGAGAATTTGTTCTTGACCTATGCTGATTTTATATTAACATGATCAGAAAGTTGCAAAACATTTACGTATATACTCTACAATTATATTACTTCACATGGGATAATCATTGTAGGCCATACAAATTACAGGTTTTTGGCAAAAAAACATCAACAAAAAAAAAAGAAGTATAGTTACATTTAGCAAGTGATATTATATATATATTTCTTTTTGCAAAAGACGTAGGTCAAATTGTGCTGTCATATTGTTCTTAGGCTGGCTCTGATGGATGCTAATATATTGTAACCATATATTTTAGTATAAAATATAATAATTGATGTAACTGGTATAAAAATTTCTCTGTCTTCTTTTGGTGATTTGATTGGCTTGATTTGCACTTTGAACGGATTACTCTCTTATATTCAAAATAATTTATTAGAGAGAATGGGTAATATTTTGCCTTACTTGTTGTCTATATTATTTTAATAAATTTAAATTGCTTCTTTCCATATACTAATTCATATCAAAATGTTTAACTTTTTAAAAATTTTGACAACACATTAAATTTGGTAAAATATTATTAAAAATAATAATAATTTTTATTTGTTTAAAATGGTCTTAAAAATTATTTCCATTGAATTAAAAAAACCATTTGTTCAACTAAATTTAATTATTAAAAATAAATACAGTAATTACGTATGCGTTTCAATGTAAAAAAGAAAGGAGCGCGAATTAAAAAAAAAGATCGTCTGATAGTGTTGCTTTTGGGGGAAAAAAGAAAAGAAAATGGTAAAAGGCAAATGGTGTAAATATGATAAGCTTATTTTAAAATAGTTAACAAGTAAACGGATTACCACAAAGTTTTCTATAAACGTAAAAATAACATAGTGGTATTTAATAATAAGATGAATTGCTAAATTTAAAAGTCTGTTCAAGTCGGCTAGCCAGGTGGATCAAATCGCCAATAATAATTTTCCAATATTACATTTGAAATATGTCGGAGCTTTCCAGTTTAAAAGCAGAATTAATTGCAAGATTTTGGTATGTTTTAAAATATTTATTATTCTACAATTTGGAAAAATTAAATAAGTATTTTAATTACAGAAGTTTTATAAATATGAAAATTTGCTTTTTAAAAAAAGAAGAAGTTTAAATTAAAGTAAAATGTTAAAGTTATTAACATAGTTTAATATTTCCGTTTATAATTTTAATAAAAAATATAGTATTGATTGATATTTAACTTTGCAATGCCAGTAATATATTTGCTAGTTAATTTGTTTACCATTTGGATAATAAAAACAGTCTTCAAATAATTAATCAAAGCTATTTTCTAATTTTATCGTCAGTTTGGAATGATTAAATTAATTGCTATAATTAGTATTCCTAGATTTAAGCGTGGATAAATAAATATTAGCATGGATGTGATAAACTTGGAACAGTTTTAATAGAGAAATGTAGAAATTAATAACTTATGAAAAAACATTTTCATTTAAACTCTGCGTGTCATGTTTTGGAATTGTTTCATGTTTATGGAGCCACGTAAAATCGTTAATCTAATAGTGCTTATAATAACTAATACAAATGGATAAAATTACATGTATGGAATTCAACTATAATTGTAGCTATTACTTCGTATATTTATTGTTCGACACATCGTACATGGATTTCACGGATCATATTTGTAGTTATAAAATGCTATACAATTTAATTTGTGATACACACACCTGCTAGAATTCATGTATTGAACTATAAAATGCTATACATTTAATTTATATCACACACACACCTGTTAGATTTTATGTATTTGATGAATAATGCATTACTTTAATTTTATCGTTATATGAACTTGCATGTGAAGTTCATAAGTTATATTTTATTAAGTTTAAATTAATAGGGGTTGAATAAAATACTTATTCAAGAGAATAGCGCTTGCGAAAAAGCTTGAAAAGTACTAAATGAATTTATGAGATGTATCAATTTTTCATGAGGTATTTTGTGAGTCTTTCCAGATTTCTATTCCTATACTAATATTACTTATATTATATTACATATGTTTTATTTTAAGCAAGATAAGTTAGTACATTAGTTGTCCTGATTAGTGTAACATTTTATTATGCAAGAACCCACATTTGCTAAAATGTTAGTGTTTTCTGAATGGTCAGAATAACTGAGGAGGATGATTTTGCACTTTAATGTGAAGTAAATAGTAATGTTGTTTTATAATGTTAAAAGGCATTAATCTGTGCCGGTGGTTAATCCGCAGATTACTTAATTGCCATTTTTTTTGTATTTTACACTCATTCCTGTGCTGGTGGTTAATCCGCGGAATTGTGTAATTATACTTATTACTTTATGATGGTGTATAAATCCACAAAGCGTTTAGTGTTATTTAATTCCTATGTGTAGATGAATGCATCCACAGGAATATGGTTTTACTTCATAGATATAAGTTGGGCAAAGTATTTTAGTTATTCTGCTAAATCATCTTCTTCCATTTGTAAGTATAATTTATAAGTTAGATCATTAAATTGTAGCAGGACATTCTATTCAAGTTACCTCATAATAATTAACTGTTGGTTGATTATTATTTACCTGAATGTAAGTTTAAATTTTCACTTTATTTAATGATTGCATTATAGCTAAATCCTACAGATATAATATTATTTATTATATTATTATAAGTTTACGGTATAGATTTATTGAATCTGGAAATGACGTTAGATGTTTCATGAGTTGATGTTGAATTTAGTATAATTTCCTCAATACATTCATTATATCAAATTGAAATATAAGGTATGATTAGGTTTTTAAAAACCGTACCTATGATATGTTATTGAAGAAAGTCGATGGAATTATAATTTATTTATTTTATTTGTTTATTTATGTCTTTAATTATAACATTAGAATTAATTACTTATTATTCATAAATTTGTAAATAAACGTTGATTTATATAATTAAACTTACTGTGCCGTTGCTATTTGTCATTCGTAAAATCAGAAATCATAAACCTTGGATAGAGCATACATTGAAGTACATACTATCGTCAACATGATATAAGAGTTTAGTGATATTTTGAGAAAACATTTGGATGCTTTTCGTCTTTGGTAGTTTATGATGTGTAAGGTACAATAAAATCCCATTTACCTTTTCCATCATTTTAGCTTTGCGTAGTTGATTCTAGTATACAATATAAATTGATTATTAAACCTGTAAACAGATTTACCAGATAATGACATGATTGAATATATTTACTTAACGTTTTTAAATTGTCATTTGTCAGTATAATAAGAGTCTCAGTGATATAGTAAACTATAAAAAAAGAACCCAAGTATTTATGTTTATTTATTGCAAAGCTTTACCTGGACTAGCATTTGTATTAAAAATCATATAGATGGTTTAAAATTTCATAATCTTATGTAGTTCCACAAATTATGCCATCTTGTACATGGTCGGCCATCGGGTCTCATACAATGAAAATCGCAAATTAAGGTTTGAAAGATAATAACATTACATACTTATAATTTGTTTAATGTATTTTATCATACTACTATGATAGGTCTTCGCGGTACACCCTGGCTGCGATCAAATTAAATCATAAAAAGTTTATGTTATATCATTGGTTTGGTCTGTGGTAAGTTGCTCCAGATGTTGGTTGTGGTCTTTGGTGCATAATATAGATGGCATGATATGCTTTTGGTTACAGCTCTTAATAGCTGACAATGTGCAGCGGGAATTGATCGGTGATCGAGGTTACAATTCTTAGCGCACTTATGTTTTGGTGATATTATGTAGTTGGGACAACAATCGAACGGTTACAATTTTTGGCGCCACAACATGTTCGGCCCGATATGTTGAGGTTATACAGTCATTATAAGTGTGCAATTACAGTTTTTAGCACTTTATAAACATGCGACTTGATTAATTGATCGTTGCAGAGTACAATATGGTAATGTGTGAACTAAATTAATTAATGATTGTTGATTACAATTTTAATTTCCCATATTACAAGAATATTATCATGTGACAAATGCTCTATAATGGTGATAAAATATTGTATGTTTTATTGCTATATATTTCTCCAAATTACTTATATAGATTTCTGATGACAATAGCAATCGTATTCCAAGATATACCAATATTTATGATTGAATTGGGAGAAGTTGAAATTATCAAGGGTTTATAAAGTAGTTGTTATAATACTGCAAATATTTATAGTGGGGGTTCAGATTATTTTAGTGTGAATGTGATATATACCATCTGGGATAGATTATTGGTGGTGATGATTTAGTGGTTGGTCGGCTTGAACAAGATTTTAATTGATTATTGTTATTAAAACATATATATTTTAGGAAAGTAAAAGTTTGGTTTCACAAAATATTGAAATAGTTGTTATAAAATACTCAAAATGAGTGATTCTGAAGAAATTAATTATCCTGAGAGAACCCAAGAAGTTCCTGATCTTGATTTCCAACAACGGTTTATGTTGATGCTTCAACGCATAGAGATTGGAATGAACGAACAATCTCTTTCCCAAAAAGAGATGTTAGAGTCTCAAAAAGAGATGACTGAAAAATTGAATGAACAGTCTCTTTCCCAAAAAGAGATGTCTGAAAAATTAGATAGTTTTGAGAATAAAATGGCTGAAGTTCAGGAGTTTGTGAAAGAAAAAATAGAAGCTGCTAGGGTAAAAACAGTGGAGGAATTTAATCAAAAATTTCAATCATTAGAAAATAGTTGTAAGGCAGCTAAAGGGGAGTCCGATATTAAATTAGAAGAAATTAAAGCTAATTTCTTAGATTATAAAAAGCACTTGGAAGTTCAGATAGAAGAAATTGGAAATAAGTTTATAACCCACGAGGAGAAGGTGGACACTAAACTGAAGGTGCTTGATGTGGCAATGGGAGACTCAAGGAGTCAGTTGGCACAAATAGTTAGTGAAATGAACTATAAAGTTCAAGAAGTAGAGTCTCAATCTGCTAAATCTATTGATAAAATTAAAACTGAAATGGAAGTTAAACTTCAGAATATGAATGAGAGTCATTCAACTTTTGAACAAGGCATATTTAAATCCATGAGTGAATCTGTAACAGAGAGCAGAGCAGAATTAGGGAGCATTAAAAAGATTTTGGAGGAAACTATCAATAGGTCTAAAGTAGAGAATAAAGAATTGAAAAAGACTAATGCTAAATTTAGTGGAGATTTAGAAATGATGCAGAAAGAGTTGAAGGAAGTGAGGGATAAATGTCAAGAGTGGCCAAATGAGTCAAATGAGTTTAAAGAAGGACAGAAACTAGAGGCAAAGATTGAAAATCTTCAGCTAAAAATGTTGGAAATTCAAAAGGCTCAAGAGAAAAATGATAATTTCATTGGTCAAAACACCAAGTGTTATGTGGATGGGACAGAGACCTCTGTTAAAGAAGTAGTTGTATCAGATGGTAATTTTACTGGTCTCCGCACAACTCCCATTTTCCAAAAACCATTAGGAATTGAATCTGTGGCCAATGATGTCAAGAACACAGATATGTCTATGGGTGGATCTACAGCTCTTAAATTTCTAAAGATTAAGCCATTTAAAGGGGAGTATTTGGAAAACCCTCTAGAATTTCTTCAAAATCTGGAGGAATTGTTTACTTTATGTGCATTTTCAGAAAGAGAAAAACTGGCTATCTCCAGCAACCATCTTTATGCTGCTGCAAAAGATTGGTGGCAGTCTTTGTTTGATTGTCCTCAAACATATGGAGATTTTAAACATTTAATAATGTCAAGTTTCTGGGGTGAAGATCGTCAGGATAACATGCGTTATCAAATCACTCGAGAAAAGTACAATGCTAATAAAGGTAGCTATACTCAATTTTTTTCGTGGACAGGCGGTCAAACTTAAAACTTTAACTGCTTTTCCATTATCTGAGCATCATATAGTCAGGATCTTAAGACATAACTTACCTCGACAGATTGAACAAGTTTTGATTGCTGCGGATAAGTATACAATTGATGAGGTGTCAGAGATCTTAGATGCACTAGAGACAAGTGAATGTGACCTGGAAAACAGATATAGAGGTGGAAAGGATGCTAGAGCTTCTCATAACTGTTCCATTGCTAATGTTAATGTTGCTCCCATAAGAAGTCCTTATCGTGATAAAAGATACCAGAGTAGGAGTCGTAGTTATAAACGACCAAATTTTTATCATAGAGTTAATGGTCAACCTAGTCTAATTAATAAGACCCAAGATAGAGATCAACCTTCTATTAGTGGAATTAAACCACCTCACACAAAGGGTATTAAGACGAATGTTAAAAGTAATACATTAAACTAGAAGGGGCCTCATGGAAAAGTTCCTCGCTGTGGGTGCCTGTTGCTAACTTGGGGAGGAACCATATAGACAATGAAGAAGCATATGTAAATAGTATAGACCTTAATATTGATCTGTTGGAGCCTTATGAGGTTGTGGACCCTCCTATATTATATAGTTGTCCTATTGTCAAAATTTATATTGAAGGTGTTCTTGTTAATGCTTTGGTAGACTCTGGAAGTCAGGCATCAATATTGTCCTCGATTGTTTATGATAAAATTGTGGATGCAAATAAATCTGTACCTTTGCTTCCTGTAAAACCAATTCAGGTTACGCTTGCAAATGGGAGAAAAGCAAAACTTATGAATAAGCAAACCTGGCTTAATGTAAAAATTGGTGAATCTGAATTTGGACATGTTTTCCTAATAATGCCTGATCTTATTCATGAAGTTATCATTGGTTCTGACTTCATGAGTTTAAATAAATGCAATATTGATTTTAAAAACAAACTTTTTGCCTTTAATAATGATTCTTGTCATTTTTATGATAATATAGATGTTCAATTGAATCAGTTAATGGTCATACACGATACATCAGTTGAATTGAACATAAAAATTAAATTAGATGATTCTAACATTTTGGATATTGATTATAAAGAACAATTACATCAATTGATGATCCAGTACAAGGATATATTTTCAAAGATACCAGGCATTATTGGAGGATACGTCCATCGAATCAAACTCAGGAATGAAGCACCATTCCAGCAGCGATCATACCCCATTCCATACCAATACCAGGCAGAAGTACAGCAGCAAATCAATAAAATGATTGAATGGCATATTGTCAAGAAAAGCCCTTCAGCCTATGTCAATCCTCTTGTGATTGTAAGAAAAAAAAATGGATCAGTTCGGGTGTGCCTAGATGCACGTGTGCTTAACCAATTAACCATTCCAGAACGTGATGTGCCTCCACCTGTTCATGAACTTTTGATCAAATTCAAGGGCAAATATATTTTTTCAACTTTTGACTTGACGGCCAGTTACTGGCAAATTCCATTGCATACTGATGACCAAAAGTACACTGCTTTCCGTTTTGAAGGCCAATCCTATGTTTTTGAAAGGATGCCTTTTGGTTTAATTAACAGTGGAGCAGGACTTATTAGGTGTTTGGATAGAATTTTTTCCACTCAATTAAAGAAGAAAATCATTATGTATGTGGATGATATCGTTATTGCGTCTGCAGACATCTATGAACATTTAAATGATTTGGCTTTATTCTTTTTTGAATGTCACACTAATAATATAAAAATTAATTTGGAAAAATGTACATTGGCAGCCACTGAAATCACTTTTCTGGGGCATCTGGTCAGTGATCAGGGAATTAAACCCCATCCGGATAAAGTTACAGCCATTCAAAATTTTCCTATCCCTAAAACTAAGAAACAGCTTAAATCATTCCTAGGCTTGTGTAACTATTATCACAAATTTTACCAAGATTTTTCCAATGATACCATGTCACTGTCATTATTATTAAAAGGAAATGTGAAATGGAAGTGGAACACTGAGCATACATTAGAATTTAATAAGATAAAGGCTACATTCCTAAAAAAGGTCATTTTAGCTTATCCAGATTTTGGCAAGATATTTTACTTACAGACTGACAGCAGTAATTTTGGATTAGGAGTAGTTCTATACCAATTAGATGATTTTCAGAAACCTCAAATTTTGTACTTTTTGAGCAGGCGTCTAAAGGGGCCTGAACTAAATTACTCTGTTACCGAAAAGGAAGCCTTAGCTGTAGTCTGGGCTTTCCAGAAACTCCGTCAATTTTTGCTGGGATCAGAGGTTGTGGTTTTAAGTGATCATAGGAGCTTAGAGTTCCTTAATAAAAGTTATTTAAACAATGAAAGGTTGGTAAGATGGAGTCTTTATCTCCAACAGTTTCAATACAAAATTCAATATTATGAGGGAGGTAAAAATGTCATAGCAGATGCTTTGAGCCGTAACCCTGTAGATTCATTGTCTTTTCATCCCAACCATCACAATATTGTAATTACAAATATTGAGTTGGTTACAGATGAAACTATTGAAGGCGATTATAAGAACCTTGCAGTAGAACAGTCTCAAGATGTGAAATTTGGAAGAATAATTAAATTACTATCTAATCCTATTGTACCCATAAGCCAGAATAGGAATATTACCCGAATTAAAAGTAGATACAAATTATATCAGGGCATGTTGATGTATCAGACTATACCTAACAATGATAGCTCGTGGAAGGTAGTGATACCTAGGTCTATGACTAATCGGCTAATCTCTTATGTTCATTGCAAATATGGTCATTATGGCTCACCAAAATTAGAGCACATATTGAAAAAGTATTTTTACTGGTCAAACATGTATGCATCAATTGTAAGTCAATTAAGACACTGTGAGATTTGTCTGAAGTCAAAACATTCTGGAAAATCATATGCTGGGGTACTTCAACCTATTCTTCCAGGGGAACCTAATGAGATATTATCATTGGACTTCTATGGACCTCTTCCACCCTTTAATAAACAAAAATTCATCCTAGTTACCTATGATTTATTTACTAAATATGTATGTGCATATCCTGTTCCTAGGACTGATGCAAAAAATGTCATTAAATGTCTTAGCAATAGTCAATTTCCTTTGGTGGGAAAACCTATGTCTATTCTTATGGATCATGCTACTGCTTTTATTTCCAGCACATGGAGAAAGTGGATTAGAAGACAGAATATCCGACATATTATGAGTTCTATAAGAAATCCGCAATCCAATCCATGTGAAAGGGTGATGAGGGAGTTGAGTAGGCTATTTCATGTCTATGTGAAGGATAATCACCGGTTGTGGGTAAATAAGTTGCCTGAAGTTATCAATTACATAAACATTACCATGAATGAATCCACAAAATTTGCTCCTATTAGGCTTCAATTTGGAAGACATGAGCCATTACTGATTAAAACTCCTTTACCCATCATTCTAGAAGAAATAAATAGTGATCTTGATATAGAAAAAGCCAGACGGAATTTAAGAAAAATGAGCCAAAAGCGCTCTAAACAGTATAAAGGTAAACCACATCCTTTTAAGGTCGGAGATTTTGTATTTGTCCGTACTCCTCATGTTAGCAACTTAAAGAAAAACGAATTTAGAAAATTTTTAAGCTTATATAATGGACCTTTCATGATTGAAAGCCAGGTGGGAGAGAATGCATTTATGCTCTCAACCCCTGAAGGAATCCGAGGCACCTACAATGCACGTAGTTTGAAACCTGTACCTTCAATAAATTAGGGGGATTTATATCGTGTAAATGTTATACCATATTCAGATTGATGATAAATTATAGATAGGATAATAAAAATAGTGACTTATGATGTACCTTAGTAGAATTTGATGAAATGGAATTCTGAAGAAAGATAAATTTTTTCCATAGGGGGGTGTAAACTGTAACCATATATTTTAGTATAAAATATAATAATTGATGTAACTGGTATAAAAATTTCTCTGTCTTCTTTTGGTGATTTGATTGGCTTGATTTGCACTTTGAACAGATTACTCTCTTATATTCAAAATAATTTATTAGAGAGAATGGGTAATATTTTGCCTTACTTGTTGTCTATATTATTTTAATAAATTTAAATTGCTTCTTTCCATATACTAATTCATATCAAAATGTTTAACTTTTTAAAAATTTTGACAACACATTAAATTTGGTAAAATATTATTAAAAATAATAATAATTTTTATTTGTTTAAAATGGTCTTAAAAATTATTTCCATTGAATTAAAAAAAAACCATTTGTTCAACTAAATTTAATTATTAAAAATAAATACAGTAATTACGTATGCGTTTCAATGTAAAAAAAGAAAGGAGCGCGAATTAAAAAAAAAGATCGTCTGATAGTGTTGCTTTTGGAGGGAGAAAGAAAAGAAAATGGTAAAAGGCAAATGGTGTAAATATGATAAGCTTATTTTAAAATAGTTAACAAGTAAACGGATTACCACAAAGTTTTCTATAAACGTAAAAATAACATAGTGGTATTTAATAATAAGATGAATTGCTAAATTTAAAAGTCTGTTCAAGTCGGCTAGCCAGGTGGATCAAATCGCCAATAATAATTTTCCAATATTACATTTGAAATATGTCGGAGCTTTCCAGTTTAAAAGCAGAATTAATTGCAAGATTTTGGTATGTTTTAAAATATTTATTATTCTACAATTTGGAAAAATTAAATAAGTATTTTAATTACAGAAGTTTTATAAATATGAAAATTTGCTTTTTAAAAAAGAAGAAGTTTAAATTAAAGTAAAATGTTAAAGTTATTAACATAGTTTAATATTTCCGTTTATAATTTTAATAAAAAATATAGTATTGATTGATATTTAACTTTGCAATGCCAGTAATATATTTGCTAGTTAATTTGTTTACCATTTGGATAATAAAAACAGTCTTCAAATAATTAATCAAAGCTATTTTCTAATTTTATCGTCAGTTTGGAATGATTAAATTAATTGCTATAATTAGTATTCCTAGATTTAAGCGTGGATAAATAAATATTAGCATGGATGTGATAAACTTGGAACAGTTTTAATAGAGAAATGTAGAAATTAATAACTTATGAAAAAACATTTTCATTTAAACTCTGCGTGTCATGTTTTGGAATTGTTTCATGTTTATGGAGCCACGTAAAATCGTTAATCTAATAGTGCTTATAATAACTAATACAAATGGATAAAATTACATGTATGGAATTCAACTATAATTGTAGCTATTACTTCGTATATTTATTGTTCGACACATCGTACATGGATTTCACGGATCATATTTGTAGTTATAAAATGCTATACAATTTAATTTGTGATACACACACCTGCTAGAATTCATGTATTGAACTATAAAATGCTATACATTTAATTTATATCACACACACACCTGTTAGATTTTATGTATTTGATGAATAATGCATTACTTTAATTTTATCGTTATATGAACTTGCATGTGAAGTTCATAAGTTATATTTTATTAAGTTTAAATTAATAGGGGTTGAATAAAATACTTATTCAAGAGAATAGCGCTTGCGAAAAAGCTTGAAAAGTACTAAATGAATTTATGAGATGTATCAATTTTTCATGAGGTATTTTGTGAGTCTTTCCAGATTTCTATTCCTATACTAATATTACTTATATTATATTACATATGTTTTATTTTAAGCAAGATAAGTTAGTACATTAGTTGTCCTGATTAGTGTAACATTTTATTATGCAAGAACCCACATTTGCTAAAATGTTAGTGTTTTCTGAATGGTCAGAATAACTGAGGAGGATGATTTTGCACTTTAATGTGAAGTAAATAGTAATGTTGTTTTATAATGTTAAAAGGCATTAATCTGTGCCGGTGGTTAATCCGCAGATTACTTAATTGCCATTTTTTTTGTATTTTACACTCATTCCTGTGCTGGTGGTTAATCCGCGGAATTGTGTAATTATACTTATTACTTTATGATGGTGTATAAATCCACAAAGCGTTTAGTGTTATTTAATTCCTATGTGTAGATGAATGCATCCACAGGAATATGGTTTTACTTCATAGATATAAGTTGGGCAAAGTATTTTAGTTATTCTGCTAAATCATCTTCTTCCATTTGTAAGTATAATTTATAAGTTAGATCATTAAATTGTAGCAGGACATTCTATTCAAGTTACCTCATAATAATTAACTGTTGGTTGATTATTATTTACCTGAATGTAAGTTTAAATTTTCACTTTATTTAATGATTGCATTATAGCTAAATCCTACAGATATAATATTATTTATTATATTATTATAAGTTTACGGTATAGATTTATTGAATCTGGAAATGACATTAGATGTTTCATGAGTTGATGTTGAATTTAGTATAATTTCCTCAATACATTCATTATATCAAATTGAAATATAAGGTATGATTAGGTTTTTAAAAACCGTACCTATGATATGTTATTGAAGAAAGTCGATGGAATTATAATTTATTTATTTTATTTGTTTATTTATGTCTTTAATTATAACATTAGAATTAATTACTTATTATTCATAAATTTGTAAATAAACGTTGATTTATAATTAAACTTACTGTGCCGTTGCTATTTGTCATTCGTAAAATCAGAAATCATAAACCTTGGATAGAGCATACATTGAAGTACATACTATCGTCAACATGATATAAGAGTTTAGTGATATTTTGAGAAAACATTTGGATGCTTTTCGTCTTTGGTAGTTTATGATGTGTAAGGTACAATAAAATCCCATTTACCTTTTCCATCATTTTAGCTTTGCGTAGTTGATTCTAGTATACAATATAAATTGATTATTAAACCTGTAAACAGATTTACCAGATAATGACATGATTGAATATATTTACTTAACGTTTTTAAATTGTCATTTGTCAGTATAATAAGAGTCTCAGTGATATAGTAAACTATAAAAAAAAGAACCCAAGTATTTATGTTTATTTATTGCAAAGCTTTACCTGGACTAGCATTTGTATTAAAAATCATATAGATGGTTTAAAATTTCATAATCTTATGTAGTTCCACAAATTATGCCATCTTGTACATGGTCGGCCATCGGGTCTCATACAATGAAAATCGCAAATTAAGGTTTGAAAGATAATAACATTACATACTTATAATTTGTTTAATGTATTTTATCATACTACTATGATAGGTCTTCGCGGTACACCCTGGCTGCGATCAAATTAAATCATAAAAAGTTTATGTTATATCATTAGTTTGGTCTGTGGTAAGTTGCTCCAGATGTTGGTTGTGGTCTTTGGTGCATAATATAGATGGCATGATATGCTTTTGGTTACAGCTCTTAATAGCTGACAATGTGCAGCGGGAATTGATCGGTGATCAAGGTTACAATTCTTAGCGCACTTATGTTTTGGTGATATTATGTAGTTGGGACAACAATCGAACGGTTACAATTTATTATTGTATACTTGATAACACATTATTTTGAAAAATATATTATGCAATGTCATAACTGTAAAATATTGATTTATCTATTATTTATACATTTATTAAACGCACATTGATTACGTAAGTAATATTTACTGAGGCTATAACCTCGACAATATGCGTATAACATGCGATAGTAGGGAGCTTCCAGAGCGCAAGCTTGTGGTTAAAACACCTGTAGAGGTCCCTACTATCGCATGTTATACGCATATTGTCGAGGTTATAGCCTCAGTAAATATTACTAATATTTATACTTAAAAATGTAATTTTCTTTTTCTGCTAAAAATATAATAGCCTGGGGAATTTTTTTTCTATTACTTTTTTATAATTCAACTTTTTAAAAGATCATAAAAGGACATTTGTCTTTTATTGTATCTTTATTTATATGAATTTAATTAAAAAGAATGGAGAAGTATGGAGGTTATTTAATATATCATAAAAGAACTGGCAATAAAGAAACTGTTATATTTATATGGTATTTTCCGTAAAATCCTTTTTGTTTGCAGTTCTAAAATTATTTTATTATTATTCGAAAACTGGCATTTTCTCTTATCATTTGAGTAGAGCAATGTATCATCACATTGTAGTTTTTTTATTATTTATTAATAGAATAATTTGTTATACCAGCAAATGAATAAGTATATATATAAAATAACAAAGTGAATAAAAGGTAGAATTAATTTAATTTAATGATCTGACAATCTCAGTTTTTAGACTGTTTTCATTTATTTGTTTATAAAGACAATTTTTAATTTTATTTTATTTTAAAAAATAAAGAATATAATTGAGTAGTAAAAAGATTTTAAAAAAATACTGACAAATTATTACTTTAGTTCTGCTTTTCCAATTCTCTGTTTATTTATACATTTATTGTTTATTTTCAATTTTTTTAAATTTTTTTTATCATTGTTCTTTTCATTGCAAACTCGATTATACAAAAAAAAACAACAGATTATTCTCATTTCAGAATAACTTTCACTCACCAGATGAAATGGAGTCATAAAACATTTTCAAAATTTAATTTTTAAATTTTTACCATTAGAAGTTAAAATATATGATCAAATAATAAAACAGATAATAAAATTATCACTTAATATTTTTTTTTTGCCAAGCTCTTGTGTCTTTTTGTTATTATCCTCTGCAGATTCTGCCAAAATATCCTTCATAATTCCTCTTTTTCTAAGTATATGATTATTTCACTTCCACTTTTTTTTTTATAATTGCTTTAATAAATAATCCCTATCTTTAATTCTTTTAAAAATTTAATATTGCTAATTCTATTTATTTGTTTGTTTTATTCTATATCTCAAAATCTGTACTTTCAAAAAGTCTCTAATCTCCCCCCCCCCTTGATAAATTGTCTTTTTTATACATAGTTATATATTAAACAGAACATTTAGCTCATCTCTTTTGTAAATCCAACTTATATTTTTGTTAAAATTCTGTTGAAGTTTTTTTTTTCGCTATTTTACTCTTTACAAATACTTAAATATTTAAAATCATTATTCTCTGCCCAGTTGTCATCCTTAACTTGCTAGATATTTTACACAAAAAGAGTATAAATTTAAGGAGTGAATAATTAGTAAACAGTTTTATATTTAAAAGATATTTGTGAAATTAAACAGACTTTTCTCAGAAGAGATGAACAAAAAAGAGATAGTAAGTGATTGTCTACTGTAATAAGAACTAAATGAGTGTTGCTTTGAGGAGAATGAAGTTTACACTTATGATTTGAGAATTTATTGTATTGCTTTTTACTAATAATATAATATTACTAACAGATACTAAAGATCAACTTAAAAGTATTAGATAATATTAATAAAATTTACAGAAAGTTAGGAATGTAAAACAATGATTATTAGTGAAAATAATAAAAGATTAATTAACTCAAGTCTAATGGCTTTTCAGTGTCAATGAAACAAATTAATTTCTACTTTTTTTTTCTATACTTTTCAGCAATAGTCTTCATTATTATTTATATTTGCATATATAGTATTTCTAACATTTTTAAATTCAATACCTCTTTAATCATCATCATGCTAGCCTGATTCTTAGTTCTTTTCAATAACTTTATAATCCGATATTTTTACAGCATTTGGTCTTATCTATAAAGAAACATCATTGTTGAAAGAATATCTCTTAGCTACTCTCCTGAGTCACGAGTAAAATTATAAGTATAGCCCTTTATCTCAGCTATGGAATTTATAATCTTTTTTTTTTCTCATTATTATACAGTTTATTTTTTATCTATTTCACTAATTTTTTTTGTTAACATAAATGAGGAGTTTCAATCGATTTTTTTTAATGCTAATCACTTGCTTACACTTTCCGACTTTTCAATGCAATCTTTTTACTAATAAGTTACCAATTATTATTTAATTTTGTAAATAACAAAACCAAAGAGTTTTTTATTCTGCTAAAAATAAATTATATCTATTTTTTTTTCATTTGAATTTTTCTGTTGTATTACTTTTTTCAAAGCTCTATCTCTTATACATATAATATTTCTGTTAATCTTTTTATCCTTGACTATACTTACTTTAGCATTTATATGTATTCATTTTCTTCACTAAATCATGTTCTTAAAGTACCATTGTGATTCAATACTTTTTTGCTCTTTTATTATTTTTATAATCTATTATCTATGCCATAGATTTCTTTTTTCTTGAATATTGTCAACCTTTAATTAAAATTTTCATTACAATTTCTTTGCTATTATTTACAGTTTTTTTTTTTTTATTAAACATCATTCAATTCCCTTCCCCTCTGTTTATTTTAATGGTTCATTTTTTCCTTGGTTTAGAACTTTTTGTATTAAAATTTAGTTTCAATTCTGTCAAAGTTATGATCTGAATCAATAAAAGTTTCAAGGTGTGCTCATGCATTATCAATAAAAGTTCTCAATGTACTCTGAATTAGTATGTAATTCAAATGAAATCTGCATTTATCACCTGGTCCTTTTCATATAGAAACTCTTTTTATGACTTTTAAACCATATATTAAAAATTTCCATATTCTTCTTTTAAAAACTGAACAGTCTTTTTCCTTTTTAATCCAAATATATAATCTATCATATTTTTAATTTTTTCATTTATTATCATTATACATGTTTTTTATTAGTTAAAAAACTTCTTACAAAAGATACTCATAAATATAAAAATATTTATAGCCTAAACTTGTTCACATATGAGTATGATAATAAAATGTAAATCATATGCAAATCACAACAAGAGATAAAAAAAATTGTGCTATTTATTGGTTTTAAGAAACAAATGTATCAATATTTCAAAAATAGTAGTAAATTGTCCATGGTTTCAATTCAATGTATGACGTGTACATTTTGTAATGGTACAAAGAATTAGAGAGTCATCATGGCAATAATACAGTGAGATAGGAAACCATCATCATCCTCCCAACTAAAAACAAATTTTTGTATTCATTCATAACTATTTAATGACTTCCCCTGTCTGTGTTTGTAATATATATCAACATTGAAATATGATGAAAATTTCTGTCTAATAATGTAAATTAAAATTTTAGCTACAAATACCAGATTACCTTGTAATTGAAACTTTAATTTAGATATTATGTGGAAATTCTCATTAATATAGTTCTATGCTTACATATATAAGCCATGAAAATCTGTAAATTTATATATAATATAATGATCAAGAATTAGGTTACAATGCAATCACCAAAATTTAAACTAAAAAGTATAACATTTAGAAAGAATTTGCATTAGAAAGATAATTAAAAGTAAAGGCTTTGATGTGACATCTCAGACAATAAAAGATTTAACAGGATAAATAAATATATTATTTATAATATGTAAAGGTATATATATAGTAGTGATAAATTTGTGGACAGCAATAAATAGTTTTCAGCGTTCATTAATTTTTATTAATTAAAGCACTTTGACTCTGCAAAAGAAATAAACATAAAAAAAGGTAAATGCATGAAACTTTTGGGATGGTTGAAAATGAAACAATTTTAATATTTTCAATGTTCAAACAAATATTTCAAGTTATATAAACTTTGTAGCATGTGCTTGCAAAGAGTATCAAGATTAAATTCCACTTTCCATTACAAAGAATTGGAAAATCAGCATTAATGGATAATTATACCTCTATTTTGTATTGTTATATTCGTTCATATAATATAATATATGTGCTTAAAAGTTTTTAAGTGGCAGCAGTTAAACCTGCAGAGTTAAAACAAATGCTCTAAAGTTATATTTTTTTAATTTGTGTAGAGTCAGCATGTGGAAGATTACAATTTGAAAAACAACTATTGTTATAGGAATCAACAATTAGAGATTTTAGTAACAAAAGTGAAAGGTCATAGATGTTTTTTTTTTAAAAAACACCCTGTTAGATTAATGGATATGGAAAGCAGGTGAATGACAATATAAAAAGACTAGAGAAACAGATTAAAGAGGTTGTAAATTTACTTTTTATTTAACTAAGCCAGAGCTTTAAGTATTGTCTCATCTAATATTCTGTGCTATTATTTGCTATAGATAGTGAATTCAGCCAAGTAAGGTATATCAACAGGATTCATAAGCAGTTCTAATAGTAAATCCTGATTAACTTTACCAGTCAATCTATAGAAGTTATAAAGCAAAGTACCAGTTTGGAATAGTATTTTTCGGTACATATCCGGTTGCAATAATAATAATTCATGTTTATGCTTGTAGATTTCCCAGAATGTCTAATTGAGAATCATTAAATGTGCATCTACCCATTATTTTTTCAGCCATATAGTGCCTAGAGAAAGCTGGTAACTTGTAAAGGCTAGAAATGAAACCTTAATTTGTAACCTGTTGCCTACTGGAACTCTGGATATGTTGCTGCGCAGAACATATTTGTTTTGATGCCCAAATCTTTATTAAAGAATACCAACAAATTAGTATAACCAATTATAATTATATTGGTAGATAAACCTCATATGTATCTTAAAACTGTGCTAGAAAAATGAAATATTTTAAAAATTAATAGTGAACTTTCCAATTCAAGAAAGGAAGCTAACTTGCAAAAGTACTAAGAAACAGTTTCAAGAATTAACATATATTCAATGTACATATTAATATTTTTCCACAAAACTTATTGTCAGTAATAATTTTCATTATTTAAATAATACATTTAATCAGCCATTCAAGCTATTGTGTGCTTTTATGAGTGTTAAATAATAAATGAGTACTTTCACTCCCAACATGAGATATAGTATTTAGGAAAGAATAAAATGAATCCACTTATTCTATCCAACCCAAATGCTTATATATGGGCAAATCTTAAGTACTGTAAGTGAAAGTGTGAGGATAGACCACTCACTTTAAACCACTGTTTACAATATCTGAATGAATGACGTTGACGAAATTATCTAGAATTTACTAGACATCATTCACAAATGAAACTTTAAACATATGTAAATAAACATTTATTTTAGCGCTGTTTCTAATTCATTCAGATATCGTAAACAGTGGTTTAAAGTGAGTGGTCTATCCTCATGCTTTCACTTACAGTACTTAAGATTTGCCCATATATAAGCATTTGGGTTGGATAAAATAAGTGGATTCATTTTATTCTTTCTTAAATACAATATCTCGTATTGGGAATGAAAGTACTCATTTATTATTTCACACTCGTAAAAAGCGCACAATAGCTTGAATGGCTGATTAAATGTATTACAATTAGAAACAGCACTAAAATAAATGTTTATTATTTAAATAAAAAAAAGCCTAAATTTAAATTGTATATAATTTGGAATTTTGTAAAGAAATTATTTGTTCATTTACAGATGTAAAGTAGCTTTTTTTTAAATTCTTGCTTTCACTTTGAAATTTTGAAGATAAGATAGTTTTATTTTTAGCAAGAAAAAAACAAGAGTTTGTGATAAAATAATATGTTAATTTTTTTTGCTTCTTAATATATATTTTTTTGTATTATTTTTAAGTTAAAGTGTGGGTGAATGCAAAACACTGAAGAACAATTCCACAGATATTTGTGGACAATAAAAGAAATATAGTAAAATAGAGTTACTGTTTAGATAAAAAAACAAACACATATCTGACAAATGCATTTTATCAAACTATATAATTTACCAATATATAACCATGATATAGTTTTATCAATTTATTTGTTTTTTTTTTCTTTAATAAACATGTTACTGAAATATTAAAAAGTCTAATTTTTAATTTCTCATTTTTTTTCTCTAGCAAATGCAGATAGATAATTAATTAAGAATACTTTAGTGAATGTTATCACCATTCTTAATGTCTATGTTTTACATTAATTCGAATCTGGAATAACATCAAGTAAAGATTAATAAAATGCAGAAACATTAAAGCAATATCTTTAGCATAGCTCTTAATTATTGAAGATAATGTCATATACTACAAAATTTACAGCATTATGGGCAAATAAAAAGCTATCTTTTTCAGATTATTATTTTTGTCAGCCATTGTGAAGTAGATGATTAATTCTTGAAATATAACCAATACTCTGAAAGGATATTATTATAAAATAATTTTAAACAATGTAAAGTGATTGGTTTAATCATCATTATTACGTTAAGGATATGAATTATATTAATATGTCTCTAAATTCATAAAAGATATATATATTGGATATTATTTTTTATAAGATGTATTATTCTATTATCAAATAGCTTAATCCAGTCCTAGAGCGTCAACATTGCATATTGTACCAGTCGAAAAACCCACCAAAAGAACTGCAAGTCAGATCCAAACTCAGTTGGTTCAAACTGAATTCAAACCCAACTTACCAGCTCAGATTAGTAGAAATCTAAATCGATGGCACAGTGCTATGTGCCAAGAAACTATTTCAATGGTTGGTGAGGATCAGAGACCCCTGAACTGACATTAATATCTGATAATAAATGACTAAAATAATTTTAAATTGAATCATATGTATATGTTTGGGTTGCCAACACAGACAGCGAGCATTAACATTAAAATAATTATAAAAGAATTAAGAATGAAGAAACCAAGTGTGTTTAGAAAATATTTAATAATAATAATTTGTTTTGTTTGAATTTTAAATAATGATTATATTAATTACCTCTAGCCTTTAACAGAATTTATAATAATAATAAGAGTGGCGGTCCTTGTTATATGCCAATGAATATTATGCAATATTTGAAAGTCTATGTCTATGCCCCCAACAAGGAATAAAAGGCAGATAAAGGTATTCATTAGTAAAGGAATTTATTACTCTAATTTTATACAAAAAAATGTGATATTTATTTTCACATTCGCAAATCCATTCACGAAGAGCAAGATACATATTTAGGGCATAACTTTAATCTTTATTGGAAAAATTATTTAATTAAATATGACTGAAAATTTGTTTGACTTTAATTGAAATCACTTCATCACGAATTACGAGCATCAGAGCGGGCTTTACTGGAACAGAGAGGTAACGGTGCTGACGAATTATGAGCTATAAAATGAAATGAAAGATAATAGCTAGTCGATGATCGAAGTCCTCTGGTGGCTTGCATCTGACAAGTCTTATGCCCTTTGACTAATATGAAAGGAGAGAAAGTGCTTTCTTCCTTGACAATTTAAAATAACAGAAATATTATCACCGACCAGCCTGACGAAGCGGAAGATTGCCCTATATCAGCAACGTTCGAAGATGATGACTTGATAGTCATTGTTTGAAAAATAAAACCCAATTATAGAATGCTCTATATGATGACTTGATCAATTTAATCAAAGTCAAACGAGCTTTTAACGAAAACTATTTTAAAGTATTTGTAACTCATATTAATTATGCCCCAATCATCGTGCTCTTCCTGAATCTTAATAGCAAGTAACAGAAATTTAAATTAGAATATATTTGATTTCTTTATCGGCCCTTTTGCAATAAAAACATTTTAAGATTATATTTGAATAAATAAATATTAATGGAACGAGAAAATAGTGGTGGCATAGATTAGAAATGGAGCTAATAATTTATTATTAGCCAATTATAAAAATAACACACATTTAATAATTTTTTTCGACTCGATGATTGATAGAATTGTATAAATCTAGTTCTAATAGGTGAGAACTACTATTAGAATTAATATTCATGAGGCAAATAGAACAAAGGAGCTCATCGAGTCGAAAGATTATTGGCATATAATTAAAATAACATTAATAAATTACACAAATATATATATATATATATAATATAATAAATGAACCGCCAAGTAAGAAAAGAGAAAGAGACTAGAAGTTGAGAGAATTACGATATAATAGCATAAATAAAAGTAAGTTTACACAGAGATTATTAAACAGAGATTATGACATTTATAGAATGAAAAGAGCTCTTAAAGGGAGTGTAAAGTAAAGTTCAGAACTGGCCAGAAAGTTTAAGGTTCATTATGGAAATATATTACCCATTTCTTCCGGGCTCAATCCTTAAGTTACACATCCAGGTTGGTAAAATGTAGGCACCATTTGGTCGATTACTTGAACAGTATTTTAATGAATTTTCATGATTTTAGCAGCATGATTGGTCTGGAAAAGATTCAGCAGCACCATTGAAGATTTTTAGGGGACTTCAGGAACAATATCCAGATTCCTGACATTTAGCCCCTTACCATGATAGGAACACTTTTTGAATTCATGATTTTGAACAGCACATAAGGCTTTCAAACTCATTAACTTGAATTCATTTTCTAATTAGAAAATGAATTTTTAAAATCAGAAAATGATTTTAATTAGGAAATCCTTATATTTTTTCTAATTAATAAAGCTTTAACTGTTGTTTTTGGAAAGGGAAAATCTGAAAGCTTATCGAAAGAATGTAGCTTTTAATCAATAAAACTTTAACAAATTATTTAAAAATAAAATCAAACATTCCCGACACAATGAAACTTTTAAACAATTATATATATTTAAATATTTACAAATATATACACACAATCCACGCAGTTATAATATATAAATTCATAAATAATTCTATCATGAATTTATTAATAGAATTGGTCAATTTAAATCTGAAACTAATTAATTTTTATACGCATTTATGAAATAAGTTATTCTTTATGGAAATTAGCGTGGATTGAACGTATAAAGCCCCATTGCAATGGAAATTTAAGGTTAGTACTAGGGTTTGAAATGGACTTATGGCTAGATGTCATGAATCTAGGATCGAACTCAGATCTGACTGCTTCATTTCTTTTCACTTCAAAAAAAAAACAATGAAAAAAAATCTCTTTACTTATGCGTGATACATTCGCATAAGTGTACTCGAGTAATTGGTAGACTCTGGGAGAACAACATTAGCATGAATATCATCTGTACAAACTACAAAAATTATACATGTCTCATTGTGATCATTTTTTTAAATATTATCTAGCTTATAAATAGGTTCGTTAATCAAGTCTCATTTTCCCTATGGTCATGTCAGTCGGTCATCTGTATATATATCTGTCATATAATGATTGTCCTATTGTTTCCCTGGATCAGGTGGCACATATGGTTTCAACTTTTGATAATGGTCATAGTCTTGGTCTTTTCTGGTTGGTGTCAAGTTCCCATAGTCTATTGCAGTCAAAAAGTCTATGGTCTTTTCTATTGACATAGGGCATATCCCAAGCATGATTCTTTGGATCCATGGGGGCAAATGATGTCTGATCGTCCAGATGATGTGTTGGTTCTCATATTTGAAGGCTGTTAGGGATTTGAATGTGGTTACTTGCTGCATATCCTTGTCTGCAGTTTTCTTGATACATCTGAGGGTTCAGTCTATGCAAAATACCCTCCTGCCTTTTGTCACTCCAATATTTTTTTTAAATGGCCTTTTCATATCCTTGGATCATGGTAGGTGGTTTTTTTAATAGCTTCCACCATGCCTTGGCAGCTTCTCTTAAGTAGTGGCTGGCTAGGATAACCTTTTCCTTTTCTGCTATAGAGTGCAGACAGAAACATTCTTTAATGCTGTCTAGATGATCTATGTGCTTTTCTCCTGGGTCACCCCTAAAAATTTGAATTTCTACAGCAGATATAAGGAATGGTCTCTGCAAGTTCCTTAGACTCATTTTGGAGTTTATTGTCTGTTCCATTTCTACTTTTGATTTTATCTTACTAGTGGTCTGAACATCTTCTTTTTCCCTGTCTGTATTTAAATCAGTTTCTGAAACCATTTCTTGGTTTGACTCATATTCTCCACTGTCATCTTCTTTACTATCCACAAACTTCTTTTGGTGTGGTCTGATCATCTTCATAACTTCTTGGAGCCTTGTAAGTGTTTATTGCTGTATGATGCTTTACAATCTCTGGGTTGTTTTGGGTCCCTCATGTTTCCTCAAGCTTTAAAATCCTCTCCATCATCATCATCATTAGCTTCCTGTCTTCTCTCATTTCTCTGAGGATCGTATGAAAAGTCTCTCGATCGTCATGATCGTCTTTAGCCATCTTTCTGCTTTGATGGTTGTGCTTTTTCCTATTGATCTGATTTTTAAAAGTGATTTCTCATTCACTGGAGGTGGTTGAAGGCGCATCACTATCGTCAGTCAATTCTTTATCTAATTGTTCTTCCATCTTTGAAAGTGAATAAATAATATAATAAACAATGTGAATCAAACTTATGGCACTCTCTGTATACTTAAATAATAATTTTTTTCTTCAGTACATTTAATTAGGTCTTTGACTACTAGTCCCATTGTCCCTATCTTCATTAGCTGCTGCATATTATTTCCGCAATCTATGTAATCTGCCTTTTTTAGCTTAGTTTTAGTTTGCCTACATTTTTTTGGTGAGCTCTTTCTATAAATTTTTTGAATGAGACATGTATTTTATTTAGAAAAAACTATTAAAGATAAGAAACAAACATTACTCACTTTCCCTCTGGTTAACTGTTCTCCCATGTCTGAAAAAAGAAACTATACAAATAATTAGTGATATACAAACATTCATATATATATATATATATATATATATATATATATATATATATATATATATATATATATTAGCAGGTAGTACAAGTAATTGTATTGGACACATTTGGTTTTCATTATTTAGACAACTGACCCACTACTGTGCTGACAATCAAATTTGCTGACAAATTTATTTATATGGGCACCAGTGAGCAAAATGAGATCAATAGGGCCTGTGAAATAACCCATTGACCCCCAAACTACATATGACTAATTTAATTTTTGATAGAACAATTTTATTGATGATGAGTATTTATTATTCCTGACCTGAGTTTAAATATAGGAATTTAAATATTATTTTCACTAAGCATGAGGCTTTCACACACAAAGAAAAAAATGTCAAAATTAATATTACACAAGACTTTTATTTGTTGATATCATTTTTAATCTTGCTAGCATAAAAACGTGTAAACCATTTAAGCATTTTGCCAACTGCATCTGGCTGCTTGGTGTACACAAAAGGTCTTCACCTGCTTTGAGGTTACTCTAAAAATTATTGTCATTAAAGCGTAATGTCACACTGCATTGGACTGCTTGACAGATAATTCCCAGTTTGAGGGTCTTCGCCTGCTTTGAGGCTACTAAGAATACAGAGTGAACATTAAATATATGTGCTAGCAAGCAATACTTTGAAATTTAAAACTTTTAACATGATATCAAATTGGATATTTGTAATTATAAGACTGAGATACATATAATTAATTTTGACAGAGACAAAATATTTCATTTATTTTACCCCTTGCTTTGATCTGTCTTACTACTTTTCTAACGATAATTTTCCTATTGTCACGAATGTGTATAACACAAACGTATAATATATATATATTTAAATAATTATTCTAACTAACGAATCTTTTGCTGAAGAACATTTAAAAAATAATCTTTAAAACATTTACTTATAAGAAAGAAGATTACAAAATGACATTTTAATTTATTAAATCATTTCAGTTACGCATTATAAAGCGCATAACTTTCCTTCAAATATATATAACATTCTTCAAAAATATCACTTTCTACTGAACATTTAATTCATTGAGATCTCAATTGACTGAGTAACTAAGATCATAATTACTATCTCCAGGGTATGTGTGGGGTTTATTAAATCGAGCTCCAACGATTGGGCGACCAAAAACATAACCATGTACCAGTCA